>CM073591.1:143798031-144445531 GCA_037074705.1 Zhengitettix transpicula
TTCTTAGCCGTAGTTAATGTTTCCTGAAAAGAAATTCACGTCGAACGAGATCATTTCTAAAACAATGACCTTTTTGAGAAACTTCAGAAAAAAATAGTTTTTGGGTGTCTTAAAATTTCCGGACAACCACTGGGTGATGTGCTCAAAGAAAATTATGCTGATAAATAAAATGAAACGTCCTAAAATAATGCGTTTTTGTATTGTTCGTAACTACTCATTGACGTTCCCTCGTTTGATAAGGCCTCTTGGACATCATCTGCGATGTCTAAGAGTTTTATACAGGTTGAATTCAGAGATGAGGATGAAAACAAAACTTATATTATGATTTCATGTTTCAAAGAGGTATTTTAGTACCTGAGCCGTGGTGGAATCTGGACCATCGTCTCTGACAGTGTAGACGCCTTCAGGTCGTAGGTTGGAAAGCTGAACCGTTGGGATTTCGGATTCTCGACGCAGCCAGGAGAGAGCTTCGGAAGCTTCAGTCGCGCGGTCTCGTTTGAGTAACCAAGCAGGGGACTCTGGCAGGGGAACCATCACCAGGAACAGGACCGCAGGTGGCACTGCACACACGCCGGCCAGAATCCTCCATGGCAGCCATGCGCCTGCCACGTAGGCCATCAGAATACCTCCGGACATGAACAGCGCAGGTAGCGAACCCAGGACACCTCGAAGCTGCGCGTGGGCACATTCATTCACCTGAAACAATACCATAATAGTACCACAAAACTGGCAAAGTCGAAACATGGAAAATTTGTGTAGAATGAACACGTGTTGTAAACGACTATTGCATACACTTGGAACAACTTATTTTAACATGGATTAAATGACGAACTGCAATCTGGCTGGATCAATGAAGATTTTTTTAAGTTTGTATTTTTTGCATAAAATGTTATTAACTATCTTCTTTATCAGATTAGACAATCCAACCTCGTTGGTTATGTAAGTAACAAAATGTATGATCTCGTGATTGATACCGAAACTCGGACGATTGAGAAACAGGAAAGTAAGAGACATGGTCCTACAGGATGATTTTGAAAATTTGCAGAGTGACTAACGACGAAGGAGAGCAGTGCTGCTTCCAAAGATGGACGTCCGGTAGGAAACATGAGTTGCTGGAAATTAATCCACTGGGTTGCAAAGTGGTGTTTGAATTTATCTGGTTCAATTTACTTGTTACATTACAGTTAATATAATTTGATTGTGGTAAGTTGAAACTTGATTGAGGCTTCATTTTATCACTCTTTCCTGATTGAAATCGTCACTTCTGACAATGGGCATTGAAAATAAATGCAGAACATTACACCAAAGACAATCCATTAAAGTTAAGTCAAAATGGTATAATACGAAATACTTTATTGTATAGGGACTATTTTACTTACGAACATTTGAAAAGAATTTATACCTATTGCCAAGGAATTACCCTCCTAAACTAGAAATAAGGTAAACCATTATCGCGATGTCAGAAAATTATATAGTTTTTACGAGCAGGGGCTTTTCTGCGTTATTCTTAAAATAGCGAATATTGGTGTTGTTACGGAGTTTCTTTACGTTAATGGTTCGTGGATCGGGACACTATCTTTGACGGTATTCGAATTTGGAACTTATAAATTACTTTTTTTCGACAAAACAATTGTAGTATTACAAATTATATACACATTAATTGCAATAGACCACTCAAAATGGCAAAATGCGAAATTTTGTACAACAGTCATCTTTTAATATTGTGGAAAGTTCGTGAGTTTTTAAAGTTATCTGTTTCATTATCCCAAGCAACAATAACCATTTTTTTCAAGTATTTCTGTTTAAAATACAACCCCGATATTGATATCAAAATTTGGCGGCTAATGAATGCTACATTTATAATTCCAGTACTGTCTAAATTTTAGAAGCTGAAATAATTAGCACCGAGTTGACACACATTTGTAACACGAAAGTACGCCTAATATTGTTTCCAATATATGTGAAATAAAGTTAATTTTAGAAACAATCCACGCGTGTCGGTGCTATTGTATGTGCTAGACCGCTGAGTACAGAAAGGAGATAGTTTGTGGAGCATTACGGCAGAGCGGGAGGAAGAAACGGAATACTGCGCATGAGTATTTCTCATTCCAGATTGAAATTATGTGCTGAACAATGAGATAGTAACCTGGATGGATTAATACGGGCAGTTTAAAAATCGAAGCATGAATTCATACAGTTTAAATATCAAGGTTCTTAAAATTAAGAAAAAATTATCTTCCTAAATTTATTTATGTTCTGTAGCACATGAGTAAATATGAACCAGTTGACACTGATTATGGCTAAAGTGGTAAATATTTGTTCAATTATATAAAAAAATATATATTAATTACAAATTATTTTTATTATTTACAATTAGAAATTAAGGATTATTGTGGTAGCGGGAAAACAATAAGTGAAAATTTGAAAAAGTTTGCAAATCATAAACTTTGTATTGGTTGGTTTCATTTCGATCAAATTTGGTGCACAAGTACATATTAGGTTTGCAAACTACCTTACCGAATATTATAATGGATAGTGTATATCATCAGGTCGACGTATTGCCTATAAAACTAACGGAAATTGATATTGAGCATATAAATATTTTAAGTTACCCACATAGACCTGCGCCGTGGGAATGGTGATGCCAGCGCAGAGACCAGTGACCACTCGGCCCACCAACACGACGGAGAAGGAGTCCGCAAGGGCCAAGGTGCCCCAACCAATGATGAATATCGGCGAAACGAGCATCAGAGTAAGTCGACATCCAAGTCTTTCCTGCAGAGGACCAGCGAACAGGCTGCCGAAGAACGCCCCAAGTGGTGGGATCGAACCTGCGCAACAAATTATTTACAGAATGAACTCTATTCTATAGCCAGAATCCATACTAAATTAATCTATATCTTAATTTTCAAAAAATCAAATGCCAAATATGATTAATTTTATGTTAAGGACAAATTATAATTATATAAACACACGATCATATTGTAATAAATAAATAGTCTCAGAAATAGTATTGCAGCATTTGAGGGAAATTTATTCAATTTCGGTGCTGATGGAGGAATTGGCCCGCCAATTGATAAGGATTAATGGTTTCCGGCTTAATCGAGTGCGGAGATAGCCAGTTATTATTGTTTGTACACGTGCATACTGAGCCGAGAGGCTGGCTCGATTGTGTACCTTAACAAGGGGAAATTTATTACTATTATGCTTTTCTGCAGCAGCATACCAATCTAATATATTATTATTTTATGCGTCACAAACACTACCTTTATTTTTTTATTACGCTTTTCCACGCATCTGTTATATTTAATAAAATATATTATATTCAATAAAACAGCAGAAACAATAGATGACGCTGACCAATAACAATGCACGTCCAGTTTAGGGCACGATAGAGCGTTGGGAGAACAGTTTATAACCAGCAGTTGAAGAATATAGAACGTACACCTGAGCAAATATCGGAAGATAGAAACGTCGTGAGCAGTATCAACGATGAGAAGGATGAGAAGAGCCTTGGTACTTTGAAATATAAGGGCAGGCTCGACTTAGTTCTAAAGTCACCATTCCAGGTTTAAGAAAAACCACACTACTTTCTTGAATTTTACGGACATGTAACTGATTCAATACAAAAGGCAGTAGAGCAAGGAATAAGGATTAATAATTTACTAATGAAGTCAAGTATGTAGTCGGAAACATCGAGTAAATTTACTATCCCTCGAGAAGCAAGGAAGGACGGAAGACCAAGGCCTAGAATCGACCTGGGAGACAACCGTAGCATGGAGGAAGTAGGAACCGCATATGTTGACCGTAAAAGCTCACAAAAACAAAGTATGTAAACTCTGGCATCGTTTAGTCTTTGCTACACGATAAAACACGAATGCGCACTGAGAGTGAGAGAATTATATTCGCTCCGTTTTCATGCTTGTATTTTGGGAAATATAACAGTAAAGTACAGTTGAGGTAGAAATTATAGTCTTCACAGGAAGTAAATTCAATTATATTGTATATGCATTCCCATTTTTTTTCTTTCGTGAATAAATTAAGAGTTTAAATAGAAACTTTATATCATTCTCTGCCGCCCAATTCAATTAAATCTATTAAAATATAATTAAAATAAATCCCTAAGAGCGAAGACGTTACAATGTACATTGCCAGCTTAAACAATAATTTACTGTAAATTAAAAATATGTTATTGTAGCATAGTTAAACCGTGCAATACGCATGTTATGTGGCTGGAATTAGTTACTCATTTCACATTATTACTAATTAATTATAATTGAAGAACTGTATCGTTTGACAATTTCCACGCCTTTGATGCCTTGCTTCTCCTAAGGATCGGCTGAAATCGACCAATCACATCAAATCTAATCTAAAGACTGTTTTTTTCTCTTCACTCTAATTTTTTCAGCGTAAAAATATTTTCTGATTTTATATCGCCAATGTTGCCGCCACCTTCCAGGTTATACTGATATTGTAGGTACTTGATGCAACATCGGCTTTTTTATCTTTAGATCTTGTCGTTCAGTATTATCTCAGCAATACGTTGTGTTCAACATTAATAATAATAAACTTCCTCAAATCTCCCAATAGCAAAGAATCCGAGAGAAAAGTCCTGCAGTCGTAACTCTGAGTAATTCCAAAATTCTGTAGGCGCAGTAGCAATCTTCATGAAATAAATTAAAGAATGTGGATCAACAGATTATCGCTCTCATTTAGACCCAAAAACATATGAATCAGGAGTGTTTTGTGTCATTAACCTGCGGAATAATCAAGAATTCCTGAAAGGAAAACATAAAATGCTATGGCTTTCAAGCGTAATGTGCGTAAGTGGTGTTCTTTGTTTCCAGTGCATTTGCCGACATTATTTTTATTTTTTCAGCGTAAGTTATGATTTCGTCAGTGGCACTATAAATTTACCAAAAAAGCATAGTTTAGAAGTTCACATCACTAATATGACTAAAATTGTAGACAACTGTAGCATGACGCGTATTTTGAGGTGACCTCTTACACAAGGAATAAGCAAACTGTCAAGGATAGAGGCAGGGATAACGACGAAACATAGCCAATTTCGTTAGCTAATATTGAGACAAAGCATCTGTGGTTAATGAGCTACACTATTTATAAAGCCAAAGTAGAATTCGACAAATTTAGGCCCAATTATGTGTTAATAAGAAAGATAGCCAAAATACAGACAAAAGAAGCGATAATATAATTACCATATGGTGCGCTTTTCGCATTTAACTTGAACATCAAGTATTTTATTAATTTTTTTCTACATTTCTGCTCGAAACATGGCTTGCTGGTGCCGAGTAGCCGACAGAGGACAATTGCGGGACGGATTAGGGAAATCCGCAGGTCCCGCAAACAAGACCATGGTCGGTCAAGAAAGGGGTAGATGGCCGGGAAGGTATGGTCCTAAATTAGAATAAAGTATGGGTCACGTGCCAACAAGGACCAATCAGGACAGTGATTTTTGGGGTCCGAGAGGGACATCTCTCGAGACGGAGGACAGTTTAGGACCATCAGCGGGAAGAGCCTGTGACCATCAGCAAGGAAAGTCGGTGGCCATGAGCGGAGAGGAGTGAATCTGCAGGAATCATATTGGACTTCTGCAATTTGGGTGTGCACGTAGGGTCTCGTCCGTCTGCTACAGTCACCAACAATAGTCGACCCCTGTCCGAGCTGCAGAATTGGTAAGCTGCATTCTATCTTTCCGGGTAGCGCGCCGGTTTGTTATAAATAAAACATGGTTAATCTTGGCTAGGCTGGAAATCTTTCTTTATTGATGATGTTTGGGCAGATATTTCGGCTTTGTTTGTAATAAATTATTGTTTATTCTATTTAATTGAATTATGGTGCGCCTTTAGTTATCGATTTGTTACAAAATATTTTTTTATAACTGTTGCCTAAATTACTGCCTGGAAGCATGGGAATGTGGCTTGCCGGGGTCGAGCAGCAGACACAAGACAATGGCGGGGTGGATTGGAAAATCCGCAAGTCCCGCAAGCAAGGGCAGGGTCGGCCGAGGAAGGGGTAGACGACCGGGAGGGTATGGCCCTAAAATAGATGGAAGTGGGTCACGTGTGCACAAGGACCAACCAGGAGAGAGGGATTTTGAGGATGCAGAGAGAGAAGTCTGCGAACACAGGGAGATGAATTTGGACCGTCGGTGAGAGTGGTCAGGGAGAGTTGATCCTGAAAGATTTTGGTTTTGCACGTGGGTCTCCGGTCGTCTTCTGCGAATGCTGATGAGAGAGAGAGTCGCCAATGGGAGTCGACCCTGTTCGAGCGGCAGACCTGGTAAGTCGCATTCCATGCTTCCTCCAGGTATCGCGTCGGTTTGCCACGAGGAGAACCACGGTTAATCTTGAGAAAGGGAGTGGGTTACATGCATCCCTGGCAGGCTGGAGAGCTTTCGTTTTATATAAATTCTCATAAAATGAATTCTTGTTTTTATTAACTAAATATTGTATTTCCCTTTCCTGCGGGTGAATAATTTCTTGCAGGTGGCGCCCAACAAACCGCATATCAATAGTTAATTTGACCTTAAGCTCACCACAGAATAATTAATTTCACCCTTTCCTGCGAGAGAGTATTTTCTTTGCAGGTGACGAACAACAAATCTTGTAATATTAAAATTTAACATTTAAATTCAAAATTTTTAAGACAGCCCACCACAACCACACAACGTTTCTGGGATCCTTGTTCTTTTCTTCAGGTGCAGAAAATACGTAAGAGCCAAGGGCGACCCAACTGCTTTAGTCGGTTGACAAAACTTTTGAGAAAGGAAGCTGAAGAAAGGAACGAGGCTTCAAGAAACGTTGTGTGGTATTTATATTCACTTTTTTCGTCTGTATTTGGCTACCTTTCTTTTTAATAGTTATAAATCAGACGTAAAATTTTAATTTCACAAGTATGTGTCATAAAACTTCAGTATACGAAGTATGAGGAAACGATAACGCCTTATTTATGGGCAGTTGATACTTACTAACCCAGGAAACAGCTTCTCCGTCAGGAACAAGATAAGGGTTCATCTTCTCCATGGAGGGTAGACCTGGAGACGAGAAGCCTCGCACCAGGCCGATAGTCAGGTAGCCGAGACTCGCCGCCATCGTCAGCAGCAACTGCAAAACATACATACGGTCGGTATATAGCAGACGCACTGTGGGGAAGTCTCTTATGAATTCGTTTGTACCGCGGATGAAAGGTTCTGGATTGACACCTGGAGGTTCGGTTCAGGACAGTCGCGGACAGTACGTAACTTGACAACTTTACAATAGATGTTTGCAACAACAACAAAAAATACGACGTGTAACTTTATCTTGTGGACCCCGTTTTGCGAAAATTTTAGATAGAGGTATTGTTTTGAGAAGTGGCTTTAAACTGGGGAATGTAGCACGAATTTGGAGTATTGAAAGTTGCTATTGGGAAGTTGGCAGATAAATAGAATTAAAAATGGTGGAAAGGTTGTTGGGGTTAAGTGTTTAAATAAATCTGGCCTTTAGAAAGAACGACGAGAAATTCTGCACCACCTGGGGCACTGAAGACACCGAAGATTCTTCTCAGAAAAATATTGTGGTTTGTAAAATACCGCTTATTAATTATACAAAAGTTGGTAATGGTGTAAAGAAGGAAGTGGATTTTTCTAATGCTCAAAATAGTCATCCAGATCACGGGGAACCTGGGATTGAGAACCACGTGGCTCTAATATGTTCAAAAATTCAATCTGTTTTAAGCCTAAACAGAAATATAAGTAAGTTTGTAGGTAGAAGAGATTTAAAATATTTTTTTTAGTTTTGTGTTAAAATTAAATCTGACCAACATTTGATTTAAAAAACATTTATTATTCTAATGTATATACAATAAAACATTATAAAACCAAAGAAATGGAAATGGAACTGTTAAGTGATTATTAATTTCAGACGTTTGAAGTAAACGAACTGGTTCAGATATTAGTGGTTTTGTAGAAGAAGTTGCTTAGAATTTAGATGAAATGAAAGACAAGAAAGTAATACGTAGAAAGAGTAGAAATTAAATTCTCTTGGGATTGCGCTGAACTAATCTGGTATGTGATTGCAAGTTCAAGGCGATTTACATAAAATTATAATTTACCTGTATGGAACAAGGTGAAGGTCAACTTAAAAATATTATCTGTCACCATGCAGTATTAATTGACAAAAACGTGAAACTTGACTCATTAAGTTCAAAATTGCTTAAAAAATAAATTAAATTATTAATAACTAAATTGACTAATTTAAACATTTCATATATTCAGTTTTCAAAATTCAAGGCTTATATTTATTTATTTGCGGTTATTCTATTGTTTCCGTTATCATTCGAGAGAGGAGATAGCGGCGGTGAAGAGAAAAGCACGAATAATAACAAAATTACCTGTAATTTACCAGTGAAATTTTCAATCGACCTGTAATTGCATTACAGACATTACAGATCTTTTATTATTATTTTATAGAGCACGAATTATTGAAGACATAAAATCAAACTAAAAAAATGTTGTTGCATCTTTTTAAAATAAAATGATATAAATTCAACATGGCTGAACTTTTATAGCTCAGAATTATTTAGAAAATTTAAATGAAAAGTAATCTATGAATAATGAATACTTTTAAATCTTTATCTCGGGCTACGAAAATGTATGCAGTTAAATTTTTATGGAACAGCAATACTAATTTCACGTATCCTTCGACGCGATGCATTGCCGTAGGAGGCAGCTGACCGTCTGTTCCAATGGGAACCGAGAACAACTCTTAGCGTATGCCCAAGGTCTGTGACCCCGGAACATACACCTCTTAAAACAGGCCGAGGTGCCTCGGCTTGTGGGAACCTTAGTTCAAAAACGGAGAGGAAAAGGCATCCGCAACGGTAGCCCCTTCGTGTCTCTCCTACAAGGTTCTGCCTGCGAGAGAATAGCCCTCGCAGACGACCCTAATCGGTCCGACCTGCCTAATCTTCAACGCGTTCCTATTGATAAGAAGTAATCAACGAGGTTGGACTTCCTTCGAGATCTACACTAAAACAAGGAACTGGATCAGAAAGTATGGCACGCGACAAATCTTCAATCCTAAATTTTAAATATGGTGTTCAACCTGAATAAACTAACGAAATTGTTTAAATGCTTTTGATTGAAATAATGAAACAATGCGTGTATAGATGTGGACAAATATAAATGGATGAAAGCCGTTCAATATATAGGAATTACAATTAAGAAAAGGTTCGTGTTATGTGAAGTATTAAATATTATTTATGACATAGTTCACTTCATGGTTACCAATGCATATTTTGTAATGTAATTGTAATCAATCAAATATAACATAATTTCTTCCATATTTTATGCCAATGAACATTACGTAAAAATATATTCTATAATTAAAATATTTATTGAATTTGGGACAAATGATAAAGTTTGCCTTTGGTAGTAGGATGTTGGCTGAAAGGAATTAAATGAGGGTGAATAATCACTGATTTCATGTGCGAGAAATAATTTTGAATGTATAAAAAATATTAATTACGGTCGGAAAATCTAAAATACATTGTATTAAGAATTAAAATATAGTACATGTGCCAGGGCTATTGAATTTTGAGTATTGGTAACAAACAACATATTCCATTGGTAAGGTTCTGTCGTCGCGCCTATTTTTGTCGCTATATAATTAACATTATATTATAAGCTATATATTTACAACATATGCGAAGTGTTTGAACATTTTATTTGATAGAGCATGATTGTATACTATCATCTATCTCGTTGTAAAAAATTATTTATGTATGTTTAAACTTCTACTATGTCGGACAGCTTTCCAACGGTTGAACCCAAGAGATTCGTGAATTATTATGCACGTGAGCGGAGTGACGTCAGAGTTAACGTCATTCAACGGGTGGCAAAATATTAGTTGTTTGATTAACTCTTGATTTTTCCAATAGCATTTGTCGCACCGAAGGAGCTAAAAAGTATGAGACAGTATTTAAAGGCCCGAAAACTACCTGAAAGGGATCTTATTACTGTAAAAATGTTGAAAGAATTACCCGGAAAAGTTATTGTGTTTATAGCATGTCTATTTAATGCAATATTTAGAATAAATAGTTGGACAGGGAAACTGAAGGTAGCACAAATAGTTATAGTTAACAAATATGGAAAAGATCTTAAGAATGTTACTTCCTACCGACCCATGAGCCTGCTATTATCAGTTTCCAGACTTCTTGAAAAAATGAATTGATCCCAACCTTTCATCTTTCTAATGAGTCATTCTACAACTCAGCAGTACCACTGAGTAACAAATTTCATTAATAGAGCCTTCAAAATTGAACAATACTGCATTCGATTAATTGTGGTATCGTGGATTAGTATAAAATAAAAATATATTTAGGGACGTTCTTCAAATTTTTGGAATTGTTCTTAATAATTCCGTACAAGAATAATACAAGATGTCTCATCTGTACATCCTATTAATTCTCGTCTCAGGACTCGCGTTGCATTCATTATTCACTTCTGATCTCCCAACGGCCCAAAATATTGTACAAGGAACTTTTTCAGACGATACGGTGATTCTTACATCACACAACAATTTCGTCCAGGGCTCGTCACTTCTTCAACAACATCTGAACTCACTTCATAAATGGAGAATCAAAAGAAACGAAAAAAAAATTGCCTCAGGTGACGTTTCCATTATGTAAAAATTCGTGTCCTCTCATTTATATACGTCACAGACATTCCTCGATCATTCACTGTCAAATATTGGGTCTACATCTGGATAACAAGTTAAAGTGAAAAATTCATATAACGAAGAAAACAAAACAAATGGGTATTAAACAATCTGCTGAAATGGACGCAAGTCACACCTGACAATCGAAAACAAATTTCTTCGCTATAAAGCCATGATTATTCCAATATGGAGTTACGGGATCGAATTATGGGCATGTACCAGTAAGCCCCAATACTGCAATAATGGAAATGTGCCAGTCAGAAATATTAAGAGGCATTGTCAATGTTCCCCGGTACGTCACTAACGAGCGGATACACGAATTAAAAATTCTCATTTAATGCACGGAAAAAATTTTAGACATCACAAGAATCTCGAATCATAAACAAATCCATTATTACAAGCCCTATTAGAAACTGATGTAATAAGAAGACTGAAAAGAAAATGGCCAGCACATCTATTCTCTTATATAGAGGGGATATCATCATGCCATAATGTAAAATAGATAAATAATGTTTAAAACTACAACTTCGGCTTACAAACTACGATGTATTCTGATTGATGATTAATACTTAATAAAAAAAATTGTATGTTTTACCGAGAAACGTTGATAACGTATGCTAGTATTTCTGGTCTAAAACCGAATCATCTAAATTTCCCCATACACCCGTAATTATTTTATTATAATAATTCTCAATATGTATTACGGTTGTCATGTCATAATTTTTTATACAAATTAAAGACTTTTTAAAATTATTTTTCAGAGAAAAGTAAATTCAACTACAATTATATAAAGTAATTTATTTAAATGCGGCGTATATCTTCATTTTATAAATCCATACATTTGTAAGAGTTAAATGTTGAATAATTATATATAAGAATATTCAGATAAACTTTAATTTGGTACTCATAAAAATTCCCTTTCATTGATTTGTGTAACACCAGTAGTTGTTTGTAAGAAACAACTATAGTTATATTTTGTTGGATTATTAACGATTAAATCATTACAGACTGAGTGTATCACTGTGGAGAAAGTGGCGTGTGTGTTGCCGAGTGTAATAGATGATTCGCACTCACAAACGCCAACTTGTTAGGCCTACCTGGTTCGTGAACGATACTTTTTGCACTTTTGGAAGAATCTTCTGCTTCTCCGCCGGCGTGGACGTTCTGCCCCACGCCATTGCTCCAAACAGACTGCCGTCTGCTCCGGAAAACCGCATCCTTCCCTATTTATTCTCTAAACAATCCAGGCACTATCTTATTCTACGCTACAGTGCCGCAGCTCTGACTACTAGGTGATGGATTACCCTTTGAGAATATTCAGCCTGTTTACAGTAACTTATAATAAATGATTATTTCCCTATAGAGCTGCCTTCTTGCTATAATTGCTAAGAGTGAGTACGAGACATAAAAGAACGAGTCCCAATCATGATCCTCGTGAAGTGTCACGGCATAGATAAATATCTTCTGCAATAAATTAAAAAAAGAACGTATGTTTTCCCGGAGATAAATACATTTAATAAACGATTCTCGGTTTATCAGCCAGGTTCAATATTGGTCAGAATATCTTAATTACGATGCAATTAGAAAAAATTGCTATTTTTAAACTTTTAAATCTACAAGAAACCGTGTGGGAAATTATATCACGCAGTTTATAGGAACTCCACACACGAATTTATATCTCAATAGTAGGAGCTGTCACTACCGAGCTCTGATAAGTACAGTTATGGCCATCCTTTTACGAAGAGGCTACGCCACATCAGATTCGGAAAACCTGGCTCCAGAGATGAACAATTTTAACAGTTTTAATATGAAAACTATTTTTTTTCTGATCGAAAACAGACATCTATATAACTCGAGGATGTGACTCCATTTTCCTTTTTTCCTCCAAAAAACTTTAAAAAAATATCGTACGTATTTTATTGTCTATTGAGACTGAAATGTAACTCAAAATAGGTTAGTAAATTATAAAATATGTTCCAAGTTTTTAAACGCTTGCTGAAGGAAGGTAGAGCCACAACCTGATGGAGCTGCAAAAATGTACTAAAACGTGGCTGCTATTTAGAATTTATTTTTCTTAAATAAATTTCTGTTTTTGTTTATTAAGTACTTGTGTTTAAAAAATAAAGTCAAAAATAGGCGTATAAACAAAAAATCTTAAGAATTTTTTTCCGGATTAGTGGGTAGCGTTTGGGGATAACAGGTTACATGAGGGTAATTCACATGGTAGCAACTCCCCATTAATAGCATAGGAAGGGATTTGAAAAGGGGAAGGGTAGAGGGAGGTAGCCAAAGGTTAACTAGAGGCCCCGGGATATGGGTTAAGGATCCTACCCGGCAATTCGCCTAAAAGTGATGCAGGGAAAACCCTAGAAAAACCTGCACCAGGTAGGTCGGGCATTTGGTGCTTGTCCAACGCCCTTCCGATGGCGGGAGAGGGGTTTGCTGTGGAGACGCAGCATTCCCTTCTCCATGCCTCGACCAGTTTAGAAAGCATCTGGCCGACTATTCTAATAGGAATAGCGGACAACTCTTACTGTATGTCCAAGGTCTGCAACCCCGGAACATACAACTCGGAAAACAGGCCAATGTTCCTTAGATCAAAAAACCAGAGAGAGGTAAAGGAATCGCGAAAGGTAGCCTCCTCCAGAGCTCTCTGGGAAGGTTCACCTGCGAAAGAATAGCGCTTGCAGTCTTCCCTATTTTTTAATGGATAGCCTATATTGAAATAAAAATAAGAAAGTTATTTCAGAAAACTAGAGAAAGAGAAAAGGATGAACCGTAACCTGTAGATACAGACGTTCTTCCCTTTCCTGGTGACACTACGGTGATAATGGGAAGGGTTCTATTTGAATAACACATTAAAGACGGTTTTTGCCCCACATTAAAATTTAAACAATTACTGTGCTCGGTTAAAAACGATATTGCCTTGATAACCGCCGGGGTTTATTAGATTACTTGTAACTGTGAACAGGAGTATAACGGGAAAAAGGTGCAGATCGTTTAATACCAGATACATTCGTCTGAAACAGCCAGATAAATCAGCAGTGGCAGGACACAAGATGAAATTTGAAAATACATAGATTTTGGATCACACAAGATGTTGGTTGGATAGTGTCCTGGATGGAAGCCATAGAAATTAAGATATAGGAACCTGAATCTGGATTTGTTTCCAACGTTGTAATGAAATTGGTAGATACATTATTCGGGTATTTTCTATGTTAGAAAAGAGCAAAGCAGAGGGGTGAAATAAAGGTGGTCCTAAGCTTCTATCGCCTCTTACACTTTTCTTTCATCTCTCTACTTTACTCTTTACTAACGTAGATATAGAATACCCGAATAATATCTCAATCAATAAGAATCTTATTAACACGGATTCCCGTTAATAGAACGACAGTGTCTCGGAACACCAGTAAATTTCAAATGAAAGTTATTTCTGTCTCCTTTGACGCTCATTGTACTCTGTCCATGAATATTTACAATGATCTTACTGTACTTGCTTCCTCCGTGGTGGCACTTCTAGATAAAAGATATATTGCAAAAAAATGGATCTCGTTGATAAATATCGGCCGACTAAAACCGCCGATATAAGAAATACTTCTACACCCAAAAACAAATTCTATTAGGAAACAGAAGAGACCAGATCTTCTATACACGTTTAACTAATAGGCCACTCCAAACCAACATTTGAATTCTTCCAAAAATACACTGACCCTTAGTGAATCCTGTAATAGCCCAGTAACCGTCAAGCATACAGCAGAAACCCACAGAACCAAATCACCAGCAACCTAAAGTCATAATCACCTTGCAATAAATTTTAAATAAGCGTCTCCTCAATAGTGTAAAAGCCTGAAGGTAAGGTCGAATCTATGTCGGTTTGCATGTAAAAAGTATCAATTTTAATTTCAACCTGAATAAAAATAATTTGTAACTAAATTGGAGCATTGTTCGTTACTTAATTTCCTTCAGAGGACTGGTATGATGCAATTACTACTAAGTGAAGAGGAATACTCACAAAAGAACACTGAATATCGAGTTGTATGTTGTACATTTACACTTAAAGCGAATAACCACAAGAAAATTTGGAGGAATAATTGACGAACTTCCTTTCATCGAACTCGGATTTGAAACGAAGAAAATAAATTCACGAAACAGTCGAATACTGTTTGCGTTGTTTCCCAAATAATTGTTTATATAAAATTTTGGATTGAAATTATTCTAACGCATATGTTTTTATAGATGTCTGAGGCAAATGACTGACAAAATTCAAAATTAAATAATTTTGTAGAAATAAATTAATGATAAAATATCGAACTATTGTTATGAAGATAAAAAAACAACATAAATCATTACTGAATTGTATAATTTTCTGACAAGAAATCACATAAATACTCTAGGAATGGTTTCTAATACGATTGATAACAGTACCAACCGACATGCAAAACATATTAACATGTCTTTGTTCTTTTAACAAAATATCAAATGATCAGATAAGAAAAATTGAATTTGTTATAAACGAAAGCTTGATTTTTTCTATTGTACATTTTAATCTGCTCAATGAAAATTATTGTGAAATTATGTTTTTTCATTCCGCTCCGGACTGCCTGCGTAATATTGATGATGTTCAGTTATCTCATAAATCTTTCAGTACTGTACCGAGCTGGGAATATTCATTACTGTATAAAATAGTGACCCGAGTATTTCCAGTAATTTAACCGTTGACTAGTTAATTAAATTAAGTTCCAAGTGGATGTTTTATGTAGTGTTTCAGTATGAGTGCAAAAATCCCGAGATGAATAAATAATGAGTAGGTATTATTGTCTTTGATAGCTGTACGTGTTTGAGCAGATGTTCAAACAAGAACAATCTTTATGCCAGACCTCGTTGAACGTGGGCAATAATAATACACTACGAAAATTCCCGATTCAGAACAATACATTCGGCTGAAAGACTCGATTATGAAGTTATTTATATGTTTCTGATATATTAATAGAAGGCAACTGATTTATTTAAAAATAAAATATTATTATAGTATGAAGAGAGAAATAAATTGGTTTCAAATACTTTTAAAGAGCAATAGGTGAAAAATATATAAATTTTATTTTTCTGACTCCCTATAATGGGCGTTTGAGTCACTTATGAATCATTCAATCTGAGCAAATTTCTTTCGGTTTGGGATAGATAAATATTCACTTCGAGCTAAACATGTAGAATTTGGTGCATGTCGAAGAACAACTGAAGATGTCAGAGCGGGTGCATTTTCGTGGTGAAAAATAAGTTTGTCTTGGTCTAATGTGGACCTTTGATTTTTTTATGTAATTCCTCCAATAAGGCTGCGTTTATTTTCGGGGAAAGTTTAAGTTTTAAAACACATCTGGGACGGTTATAGTATCATGGGAAATTGGGGTATTTTTGTTTTAGGTTATGCAGGATGATTTTCGGGATAGGTATATTAGAATTTAGGTTTCCAGAAAACCTTATAGGAAGGTTGTCATTGTCATTGTCTATCGTTACGAGAAATATTTGGTTGGATGAGCAGACGGAAGTGTTTTGTGTAAATTGTGTGCAACTTAGTGCACATGGCCTGTTCAAAAATAAAATAATAATTTCACATATTTGGTTGTGTGTTCAATATGAAAAAGTTTTAATTTTGTGAAGTGTTAAAATTTCAAGTGTTAAACGGATTATTCACGAAAATTGGTACGTTAAACTATTTAAATTTATAAACTAGTTGTCAACATATTATAATTGTTCTATACCCTCGTATTTCAGATTTCTTGTTCTTTTATTTTATATTTTGGGAAGATAACTTTGTAAAACTTTTGAAAATTAATTTAAATTTCTTTTGTTTCTTAGTTTCATTTTTTTATACATTTATTGTGTAATGCAAATTCCTATAACTTTTTATGAGGCCCGATAAGCGCTATAAGGGATACACAAGAGTTTCATAAATAAAAACCGTGGCAAAATTTTTATATAAAATTGTAACAGAATATAATTTTGGCGTAATAAATTTGTATAACTGATATTTACTAATTACAACCTTATTTTTGTCTAAACCTGTCAATAAATTAAGTTTATATAAAGTATTTATGAATTTTAATGTAGATTCAAGATAAATTAAATAAAAAATATTAAAGGTTATCGCAATACTAATTAGAGGACATTAATTGTTTTAATATAATTGGATTGGTGGCCGTACATTTCTTGTAAGAAACAATCACTGTTCTTTGTCGGCGATAGTTGTTGGAAACCGCGCGCTTGTACGGAAGTCAGTCCGGCGAACGTTTTGAGAGAGAGAAGAAGTCTGGCGAAAGTTTTGAGGGAGAGAGGAGGTCCGGCGAACGTTTCGAGAGAGAGAGGAGGCCGACCTAAAAAGTACGAATAGGAAGTTCAACTGCGATATCTATTAAACTCTATACAACACAAGTAAAAAGTTCTTGACAGAGAGACTCATGATATAAAATCGCAAAGTGGAAGGAAAAGGTTTGCACCACACAGATGCGAAATAACATTTCGCATAAAAGGCATCGAGGAGACATACGTCCGAGGGCTGACCGAGGGAGCGGCTGATCCGAAAATTCCAGGTGGAATAACAACGAGAACTACGACCGTGTTTATTAAAAATTATGTGTAGAATCAGTGAATAACGGCCCTTTTAGTGAGTTGTGCCCTCAAGCTCCAAGAATCAGATCTGGTACCAGGAAGACATTCTTGAGTACAAAACAATTATTTAAAATCTGTAAACAAGGATTAAAGGCATAAGTCAGATTTTGTTATCTTGTTTAGTTTTCGTTTTCTTTATTGTGTTTAGAATTTATATTCCGTTCATTTCAATTTTGATTTGTTAATTAGTTTATTAAATTTGTTTGTTCTTACTATCAAGCCCAGTAAAGACCCTGAGAGAAAGAGTAATTAGATGAAATTGTTGTAAAATTATAAAGTTGTATTTTCCTAGAACGCCACAAATAAAATATAAAATAATATAAAAATTTGGTTTGTAAATTTGAGGAAATTAAATGTGCAAAGTGAGGCTGGTAATTTGTATCTTTGAAGAATAAAATTTGTTTTTTTTAATTAATTAATTTTTTTAAATTAAAGCCTTCCAGTTGATCATTACATATTGGTGTCTTCAATGTGTGGCTAACTAGCAATTTAATTAAGTTAAGACAGTAGTTCATTAGAATATATATATATATATATGGAGGTAAAAGTTAAAATTACTAACAAAAATCTTTAAACCAAATATATTTTAATGACTATAACTGAACTCAATCTTGTGATTGAAAAAATTGTTTACAATTTTAATAATTCAAACCTTATACTTTGTATTCATTACAACTGAAGCAGATGAGTCCTTAAATGACCATGAGAAAGGTCTTTTGATAGATTGGACAAGAACATAAAAAATCAGTCATTAACGGGACTAAATTAACCAAATCAGTATGTTAATGGCGAAATAGGAGTCGTGTTATATGTAGATATACTGAAGCGTAAGTATGGGAGGCTGAATTATGGCTTGAAATAACTGCTAATAATGATGTATGAACAATTCTGTGTTTCATTTCCACGTTATGGTTTCGTACGACTTTTCAGTTTGGTGTTACTATTTTATACTTTCATCGGACTTTAAAGTGGTGTTATTTAATTTTAATATTATGATTCCTGTAATAAACCATAATTAACTGTTAACTCGTATTTATTTAGATGACTGTATAATTTTTATTTAGTTTAAGATTTGGTATTTAATTTGGATAAATTAGGTTAAAATTGATAGCAGCAAGAATATCGCGAATCAGGAAATATTTATTTAAATTAAAGCTACATATGGTATGGCAAAGTTCTTTTTCTAAATCCTTCTGAACAGATTGAAACACGTCCTGGAAGCTGTAGTTAGGACGTGTCTTTTGCTTTTAGTAGCTTTAAATGTTCCGGGTTCATTGCTAAATTATTTGAATATCTTTTTTACTCACTAAATAAAAATTTAATATTTTATTAGGCAATGATTAAATATATTTTTTAATCAAGTAAATTAAAATATAATTGTTAATTAAAAATATAATAAACCACGAGCTTTACCACCGGTTTCCAAATTATTAATTTAAATCGACCAATGGAGTCAAACATATGACGTGGTTGGAAAACTTGTCTGTGTGTTAGTTATCAGTCAAAGACTTCGGTCACTCAATGCATTTGCAGAGATAGCGGGAGGAATCACTGCTATTGTTTTATCCCATAAATCTTCAATCACAGAAACATGTCAGTTATGATTATTTGCGAAGTAAATTCATGTAAGCAAGTAGTTTATACATTGCCACATATATTTATTTTTTACGAATTAATTTACATCTGATGAAGTCCCCAATTAGGTACGGATCGTCGTGATAATATATTTTTATTTTTTTAATTGCGTTGATAATTATTTTTTCTGACTTCTGCTCAGTTTATTTATTTATTGTAATATTAACGTATTCCAGATAATTATAATTATCGTATATTATTTTATATTAATTATAGACTTGTGTTCTAAATGCCATCAATTTTAGTTATATTATCAGATAAGTATGAATATATAATATCATAATAACGATTAAAAATGTCTGAAATTTATAACAATATAAATAAATTAATATACGGCCTTGAGATAAATTTATGTTTATTAAAAACAAATTAAATATACGACGTTTCGTCCTCTTTTAAGAACTACTCAGATTCAATACTTTTGTATCCAAATCATCCAAAACATTTAGAGGCAAGGTTCTGCTGCTTTGCCTGTTGCAACCGAAATGAAAAATATGTCACCTCTAATTTTTTTGTATGATTTATATACAAAATTATTAAACCTGTAGAGGTCCTAAACGAGGAAGAAACGTCGTATATTTAATTTTTAATAATAAGCATAAATTTATGACTGAAACTCGTCTATTTATTGATTTATAAACTTTTAGCCTGACGTAACGAGGAGTGATTACCGTTTTACGGTACACCGTAGCGAAGCACAAGTATTCCGCCAGTGTATATCATTTCTCTGAGGTTGAAAGAAAGATTTCTAAGAAATCACCCGCATAAATGTGATGACTATGGATGTATAATTTTTACCATTGTTGATTCGTCATTTCTTTTGCTCTATAATTTCACATTCACATAATAAACATCATATAAGAGGAAGAAATTATCAGTCTGCAGAGCAAATCGTCATCAAACACGGCGCGTCTTATAGTAGTTGTGTAATATTTCTTACAAATAATAAAGCCCAACTATAAACAACAAATTACTTGAATCGTCACACTGATTTTCGTAGGATCCAACTGGCCATGGCCGTGACTGCATTCTTGCGACATTACCTTTTACGATTCTTCATTAAAATACGTATAAAATTTTACAACCTTTAGATACTGTCAACGTTAGCCATTTTGTTTAGATAGTTTCGTAGTAAACATGGACTCCAGAAGCGGAAAAAAGATAAGAAAATTATCTCATGGCGTAGATTTGTCTAAATAAATACATAATCTGAACAATTTATAACAAGAATTAATCTAGAATATTATTAAACTCACTTGACAACATTATAATTTGTTACTATTACAACACTTTTCATACAGGAGAGTTCGAGTGGTGATCCTCCTTCAAAACACCTGAGACAAGGTTTAAAACAACCCAGCAACTACAGATTAGATTAGATTTATTATTCATTCCATTAGTCTTCGGTCGAGGAAATAATATACGTCTGAACAACAGATCAGAACAAATTTTTTAATAACGCTATAAGTCTTACTCAATCTACCTCAACAAACGGAAAAAGGCAGCATGGCATTCAATCTTTTCATTATCGAAATTTTGCAGTCGTATAACGATACTCATCTAATTCATAAACAGCACTTTGTAACAAGTTGCAGTTGTAAGGAAAATCTAGTAATTAACATAACAAATATATATATATATATATATATATATATAATATAATGACTATTTAAAATAAAGTATAAATAAATAACAGGCTTTTTTAAGTCAGAAAAGGATATTTATTGTAAATTACACTACGTATCGTCGCTAATTAGCGACCTTTTCAGGTATGACTTTTTATCAAATTTTGACAGTCAAGGTTTTCCTCCGCTGACTGCTGTGGCTGAAAAAAAATTAAATAACTGAAGAGGTCGCAAATGAGCGACGAAACGTAGTGTAATATAAATTAAATATCATTTTTCTGACTTCAAAATGGCTTTTGTTTATTTATAAAATAAAATTTATAAAATTTGAAATTTACTGACATGCGTAATTATAATATAATTTAAAAAAATAATGTAATAGTTGTGGTTGATGATGTTTTATATTAATTTTTATGGCAGAGTTAAAATTAGCGCGTTCTATAATATTTAATTATTTCTAGTTTCTCTTAATAAATTGTCAATGTGACTAAATTCTGCTTCTAACAAGTCAGAACTAGGAAAAGATAAAAAAAATAATTATTTGGACATATGGGTTGATTTGAAAATTGAATTTATTTTCTCAATTATCCCTACGGCAGCATTCGGCCCCTATACAAAAGCGAAACGACATTAGGATTAAATGCCTAGATAACAGCGTCCTATGCAATTATTTATAACATTACGAAAAATAATAATTATATCAATTAAAAATGAAATAAAACAGAAAATTATATTATCGACCGCAATAGATTTTTGGAATACTATAGACTTTTTAAACCTTCCATCAACACACAAGGGATCGAATTTCTTCCAAGGGACCTTGATGGGAATCCTATCGTAGAAGAATACTTAAAATGTAATACATTTTATAGTAATGTATGAGACAAGTACACATAGCATAATACTTTATTTTTGAGGATACCGGTTTTATAGAGAAGACTAGACTCTTTTAATTTTTCTGTATTTATTATTGTAAGATGTTTTTACAGTATAATGTATAAATCGAGCCCCAAAAGTACGCAGTTAGTATATATATTGTAATGCATTGAGGGAATGCATTGTCTTGGAACACCGCACATGTGGGGAGTGAGGATGCAAGTGCAAAGCAATTACGGGTCCTGTCTCGATGTGACAAGACAGAGCGGCAAGATATTTGTTTTGGATGAATGGTCTTGGTTGACACAGTAAGTGACAATGTGTACTTAGGATTTGTAAAGCAGGGCAAAGGGACACGCGCGGTGGCCGGTTGCAAGATGTATCGGTTTAGGAAAGGCATTGTCTCTGATTAATGGCCTGACCAGTGGCGTATTTACTTAGGAGGGGTCAGCGCAAGTCGTGTGAGGGTGAGAAGACAAGTCCAGAGTAATTGAGGGTGAGGATACAAGTGCAAAGTAATTACGGGTCCTGTCTCGATGTGACATGACGGAGGGGCTAGCTATTTGCTAGGGAACTGCAGCTGCGGAATGTAAATCTCAGTAATGGAGAAACTGTCACCGCGAAGTTGCGACGTAGTCTTGGAACAAAGGGAAAACGAAGAGAATATTAGTATATAAGGGAGAAATAAGCTATTGAGAGTTAGTCAGCGTTAGTCAGCAGGAGTCAGCGTTAGTCAGCGTGGGAGAGGGGTGCTGTGAGCATCGTGAGTTGAGTTTTGGAGATAGAGTGGAGGAGGGATGCTGTGGGCATCGAACTTGGAAGTTAGTTGGAGTTGAGAGTCAGAGCGGAGGGAATGGAGAAAATTTGCAGCCTGCGAGAGAAATAGAAAATTATTCAACTATAAACATTTTCATATGCAGAAGTTCAATCTGTAATAATATCAAAATTTGACCACTGTCTTCGATGGTAGGAGACCAGGAAACAGCATCCAGCGTCGAGTAGTTTCAGCACGAGCAACTGGGATGTCCTTCACAGAGTATGGAGAATCAGCTATCGTCGAACCAATAATATGTGTTAGAGTCAGTGTGTGTAAACGTCCAGTCTATAAAGTGTGTGTGTAATGAACGAGCCAAATGTTCCTGAGAAATCGTGAGATGAAATTTATGGTGTTAACATGTGTAAACGGAATTAAAAGATACTCTTTTAAATTTAGAATAAATCTGTAGAATAAGTTCGTTAATAAGTTTCGTCGATGCCTAGACGATTAAATACTTCTGTTTAATTTAAAGATAAATGTTGGGTTCTTTGATTATTTAAGTGTTCTGTCCGTTATCAAACCCAGTAAAGACCCATGGGATAAAGAGATCTTTTTATAATATTAAATTGTATAATGTTTCAAGAAGTGGTAAATAAATGTTGTTTGTTTTTAAAGTCTATAATTTTCATTTAAAAGCCCGTCAAAATAAATTGTCGCCTTTTGTTTATTACATTTTGGCTACCACAACGTGGGGCGAATAAAGAAGGTGTCATTTTTGTTTATTACAATATATACCAGCTCATGACCTTCCGCAAACCTTCTTTACAAAACCTTGTTTGTATTAGTGTGGCGTCTCTTTCTTTTCTACACAAGTGTCCTCGTGGTTTACAAGCGTGCAGCATACGCTTCTGCATTGTAAATACTGTATTGGTAATTATCCTTATATATACCTTAGAAAATTCCATCAACATTTCTCCTATTTCGTTCCAGGAACCAAGTTCATATTTCCAAATTACTTCCTCCACTAAACTGTAATTATAATATGTAAAAAGGTATAAATAACTGGATAGACACAAGGGATGGAAGTGTGAAAGAGAGAGTAAAAACTAGAATCGGGATGGAAAAGGTTGCTTTTTCCAGAGAAGCCAAGATTATAAAAGGTAAAATGGACATAAAATTAAGGAAAAGATTAGTGATACGTTGCGTGTGAACTGTGCTTTCATGTGGTTGCGAGACATGGACCATGCTAAAAACAGATCAGGGAAGAATTGAAGCTTTTGAGATGTGACGTGGATCAAGTGGTTAAATATGATGATGAATGAGGAGGTTTTAAGAAGACTATGGAGGAGAGCGTAAGCTATATGAGAACGTATTAAAATGAAATAAAAACTTGATTTGGTCATGTTTTGAGAAGAAATTATATAATGAGGCATCTATCTTAAAGAATGATCGAGAGGCAGCGAAAGAGAGGAAGGGAAAGAACAAAAATTATTGATGTCCTGAAGGAAGAGAAAAAGCTCTCAATTGATGAGTCAAAAAAGTCTCTAAGGATGATGACGAGACTTTAGACGAGTGCGAACGCAAGTCGGAAACGTTTGTATTGTCTAAAGCACAGTACTGAGGCACAAGTATTCCGCTATTATAAAAATATAATGTACTATAATATCTTAGCCAATATACCTTAAACATAAGTATATTCTTCTTGAGATGATTAAAATAGGTTTTACGAGTGGTCACTCTAAATTTGATGTTTAAACTTAGGTTACCAATCGAAAGGAGTTTTCAAATAGCCGAAAGAACTTTTCTCAAAATCTGTAATGAATTAGACTACTGAATAGTGGACCCATGTGTTATATCAGCAAATGTAACCGGTTAGAAGCGGTAAAAAAATTACAGCATGTTATTTGTTATCTCTGCGATATGAAACGGTGCTGACATTAAGAAGAGTATTTTTATTACAGTAAGTTGCTTCATAGCAGCCAGTAAAGTCATATAACGAGAGAGTAGCAGGAAACGAAAAATTAAAACTTGACTTTTAGTGCATTCCATTGTAACATTAAGAGGGTAAGAGATAAAGAAGAAAAAACGCCGTGGTAGAAAGTCAGAGAAAATAATATGACGACGTAGGAATAATATAAAAGCTTCCAGAAAGCTACAAAAATGTTTGAGAGGAAATTTATTTTCCACTTTATATTTTTAGTGCGTTTTAAAACAATTTGAATTAAAATATTCATTTTGACAAGTTAATTAAAATCTTAATTTGGTTTTCCAAACTTGTTGGGAATAACGAATCAACTGTTTCGCTTCGAGAATGACGGATGAACCTCATTCAGAGACAAAACAGAGGTTTACGATTCTCATCGCCTGGACTTTATATTGGATAAACACTGAAGTGAATAAACAATTTGCATTTGCGTTCACAGATTTACGTTTACAGAACTTTTGTGTCTAATGACTTTTGTATAACTAGGTATTTTCGTAGGCAGAAAATTATAGATCATTTGGACGATTCGGTACAAATAAATTTATTAAAATATAAAGCGAGCACAAAATATCCATTGATTGAACAGAAAAACTCTGAGAATAATAAAAAGGTGCAATGAAATAGCACTTAACTTTAGACTATGCTACGGCTGTAGCTGAAAATCAGCTGTTCATATGACAATGGCTTCCGCAGGAATGAAACAGTCAGTAAAAATAACACAATGATTGAATGTCATCTGTAGGAGTCCAAATAGAACGCTTTAGTTCTCAAGGGTATTGCTCCCCTGTACTTAATATTCCAATATATATGAGCAAAGTTCATTGAGTTAGATTTGGGTCTGGTGGTGTCATTCACTGACTAGTTCAACTTACTCAGTTCGGCGATCGTAAAATAATATATTTCAATTTTCATTTCGGTTAACAAATTCTTAAAATTTTAATCTCTGTGCAAATTGAGAGTAATATCGATTATCTCATTATTTCTGGAACTAAGTCCAACGTAATTAATTAGTTGCTGTAAAGTATCTTCTTGATTTCCATGTAAATCTTCAATCCTCTAACGTGTCTCGTCGTCGCTTCATAATTCTCCAAAGGTTCATTGTTGAGAGTTTCTCGTCATTGATATCCATACCAGATTGAATTACAGTGTCTGTATTATGGTTATTAGTTCATCTGTGTACAATTTTTCGATATCATTAAAAGCTGATTTCTTAACCCAGTCGAATAATTTATGGAAGTCGATACTCTTTGGTCTGACTAAGTTCTCATATTTACATTTTTGAATCGTGAGTATTACAATGGAATTCTGATTCAAGAGGTATTTGGAATATTTTACATCCAAGCATATTTGTTAATTTTGTTTGAAGAATATCTGAGACTCTTCGGGGTTGGAGGGTTGTCGGACTGTAACATCGTCGGCAAGGGCGAAGTGAAAACACAAAAAAAAAATAGAAATGGAGAAATTAGACAAGATCCTTGATAGAACTGCCTGCTGTGCTGTAGTGGTCAGCCTCATTGCCTTGCATCACAGAGGTTCCGGGATCGAATCTCGGCATGGGTAAAGGATGTCTGTACTCGTCCTGGTTACAAAAACTGGGGTTAAGACTGTGTGAGAATCGACACTCTGACCAGGTGTCACACCTAAATCCAGAATATGTCATGCAAGATGATAGACTGGCAGCCGTCTCGGTAGGCCAAGGCCCTTCATGGGCGGTCGAGACAATGAGTAGAATTTTTTTTAAAAAAAGAGGGATAGCAGTGGATATTCTTCTGGGACACCTGAGAGGGGTCCGCACCTCTCGGGTAGTTTGAGACTCTTACAGACTGAAACCACGAAACCCTTTCATTTCCGCCCCGGGACAGCGTATGCATTACTTCAGGGCGGAATCGATTCCAATTTGCCTCGTGGCTTCCCGCCATTGTTCATTCATTCTGTCGGTCTACCTCGTCGCCATCTCACTTCGTAATCCTGAGGATCCTTTTAGTGTAAATTGTCACTGCATTCCTGAACTGAACGTCCCTCAGCATCATATGGATGATAGTCTCCGGTGTTACTGCGCTGTCTTGAATCTCGTGTTCCAATTGTTGTCGCTCTTGCAGCCACCGATCCGCAATTCATCCAGTTCGGTCTGTTTACTTTCCCTATGGTGTTGAGACACTTGCGGATTACCCGTGACCCTTTAGAAATTGTGTGAGTTGATAAATCACCTCCTCGTGTTTTCGATCGATCCATTCTGCAAGTCGTGGTATCAACCTTGCGGACCATCTTTTTGGGTTCTTGTTCCCACCTCCTCTGGCAGTCCCGTACTTTCCTCATTTCGGCTTCTGTCTTTGCCAGATTTCTTCCGATGCCTGTCTGATTGCGCCATGTCTCCTGTCGTTCGAGAACTTTTAGATCAATGCGCGCTACCCGGATGTGCATTGGATACTGTACAAAAAGCGCACGTAATCCTCAGGGCTCATCAGCTGCTATTCGCTTTCCGTACATCTTCCTCAAAGCTTGTGCCCAAATTTCAGCTCCGTACAGTAGAACCGAATGGTTTATCGTCATCAGTAAGCGCCATTTGCACTGTTACGGACCGCATATGTTGGCCATCAAGCGGCTAAGAGCCGTGATCATCTTCGCTGCTTTGTCCGCCGCTTTTTCGATGTGAGGTCATGTCAGTATGACATCTTGCTGTCAATCGTAATACCCAGGTGTTTGATGTAGGGCGCGGTGTTGATCACTGTGCCTCCAACCGTCATTTGAACTTCTGTGTTGATTCTTTCCGAGGCAAACCATGATCGACTTCCTTTTACGAATATTATTTTTATATTTTATAATCTGTCTGTTTTTATAGACAATAAGTATATTTTGAATAAATATTTAACCAAATGCGTAACTAATTAATATTCAGTAATTCATGTATTGAAGAATATTGCTCCTCTTTTCTCAAATCACGTATATAGCAAATATAATATAAAAATCCCTTTCAATATACCGCCTGGTGTGTACCACGATGATATAGGACTATCTGCAATAAATGAGCAATCTCAATTAAAACTAAAAGGCTCTAAAGCATTATATAAATATTTCATGCAGTACGGTATCACTTGCTTTCATTGAATTATTATACTCACAATCTTCTAAATGACAAAGGATGGGAAAAAAATATCTGCCACTTTTTTCTGTGTGAAATAAATATTTTCCTAACAAAAAATTCACCCACAAGCTATTTCCGAAAGATAATTAATTTTCGTAACTCTCATCCGAGGAGTCTTTTCTCAAATCTAAGTGGAATGAATAATAGCAAAAATTTGGTCAGCGAAAAATTCGCTTCCAAGGCAGAGACACGCAACAACAAAGTGACCGAGTGAGATAAACGCGTTTATCCGCAATAACCATCGAAAAGTAGGTGAGTTAGTTTTCGCATGATTAGAGGCCTTCTTGTCTTTCGAAAAACTTCTGTATTCTTCGCAACTATAAAACAAAGCCGTTGTAGTGGGAGGTACGACAAAATACAGCCCCACCACCACCACCAATATTGCCTCGTCCAGTTGTTCAGCTCCAAATATGTCACTGGTCGAAAAAAAGAGTCCCTATACATGAAACTTTTAGCAATATGTTGAGCAAGTACTAGCTCTGTTTAATTACGTTTAGTAACGTCACGTAATGTGAGGCTCAAGTACCTTGTAGGCAATTAGCCATATTTTTAACAGGAGATGTATTTTAATAGCAATGTATTTATAAAAACTCTTTAATTTAATCGGAGTGGCTAAGCAAAAACTTGTTGATTCGTTTAGGAATTTAGGTTCACTATCTAAATTATGTCTGAGAACTTATTAAATTTATGAAGACCATTATAATGAACTATATGTATAATTGCGAGTTATTTATCAGTTAAGTAAAATTTGTTTTTGTTTCTTGTACTAAAATTGTGCATACGAAGTGATTATTACGAACATCATGCATGATGACGTCATCAAGACCTTTGTCCTTTGCCGTTATAGGGTCAGAGTCTACTGCAGCATGGGATTTGCGATGGAGGTTCTTTTATTATTATTTTGATGGGAAGTGAAGGCCGCAAACATGTTAAATATATTTTAACATCATTTTTGTTTTGGAGGGGGTGCAGAATATTTTTTTTATTATTTTTCAGCGAGAAAAGTAGTTTAAACGGCACTTTTCAATTTAAGCATGTATTTTCAACAGATCTGGGTCGATTATAGATTGGGGGGGAGTTGGAAGTTGTCGAACTTTTTATTTACGTTATGGAGTATTATTTCTGGGAGATACGTAAGCCAATATTTTGACTTCAGGTATATGACT
The DNA here is from genome assembly GCA_037074705.1 of Zhengitettix transpicula. NCBI lineage: Eukaryota > Metazoa > Arthropoda > Insecta > Orthoptera > Tetrigidae > Zhengitettix > Zhengitettix transpicula. The sequence goes on from CM073591.1 coordinate 143,826,598, forward strand.
AATAATTATTTGGTGGTGGAAGATGGATAGGAGTTTTGGGATACAGTATTATGGAATGGGTGGTGTAAATTAGTGTCTTCGTTACACCATCTAATTTGGATTTTTTCCCCAGTTTTTCCAAGCTCCTGGACAATTTAGGAAATGATCACCAGTTGCACTGTTTACTAAACTCTCTCGAAGCATTCTTAAAAACGGCAGCGGATTGACGAATTTTACCAGCAAAAAATTATTACACAAACGTGACAGTTTCATTGTCGGCGGACGATTTTTATTTAAAGTAACAGGTTACATGAGGGTAATCCACGTGGTGGTAACTACCCTTTAATATCACAGAAAGGGATTATATTTGTTATATTTTATTTTACTACTCATTTAAACTTGATTATGCGAAATATCTCACGCTTTTAAACAGTTCATTCAAAAATATTAGCTTCTAAAATTACAGGAAATAAACTGCAAATAATTTTTTTATTATATATTTAGATTATTGTTTTATAACTTTTTTGACATAATGTATATATAACAAATTTTTTTTAGATATTTTTACTTGTAAAATTCCTCCATACCGAATATGTGATTTTGTACTTGTAAACCTGGGGGGTGTTCCACAAAGAGGAACGAAACGTTGGGTCATTTTTTAATATTTATTTTATTAAATTATTTCTGACATGTTGGCCGATTTATTTATATATTTTCAGAATAGCATTCGGTACTCTTCAGAGTCCTTTAAAAAAATTACCTACGTAACTTCCAACTATCGATAAGAATTGTGCTGTGCGAGTAAAAGTGTCACGGACAGGAAGTCTCAACATTTTGATAAAAGTATACGTTAGTTAACTCGTAGGCAGTAATAATTCAAATTCTCTCCATTTTTAAGTGACCTTCGTTCACCTACCAAAACCATTGAAGTGTAACAAATGCCTCATTAAGGGCAGGAAATACAAGCAACAAGATCAGCGCAGATAAATACTTGAGATAACGTATTATGGCTGGTGAGCTGTAAAAGTGAATATGTGGGACTCTGTATTTCAGGAAACTATGCGAGTGTTGAAATCTTAGAGGCAAAATAAGTGTGAAACATGCTCACTATATTGCTGTAGATAAGATAGCAGAATCGTGCTAAAACTGTGTAATTCATACGGAAACATTCATCAATATTTTAGAATATCAACAGCTTGAAAACTTATTTCATAATATAAAATCCTCATGTATTTGACAAAAATCTGTTTTCTTTACAAAAACAAAAACAAATACCGTTTCCTATCTAAGAAAATACTAATTTATTTACGTTCTCAACCGATAAAGAGCGTCAACGGTTTATACGCTGTATATTTATCGGCTATTCTTTCCTCGATTGTAAGCAAGATGAACCAATAGTTTTCATAGAAACCCTCTGCGTCTGTACTGGGGTAATTATTGAATCCTTTTCGAAATTGGAACCTTTTTCTCGCTAGATTCTTACCTTTCCTCGTTCTCGAAAACTAAGGCGAGTATTAGCAATGTAAAAAGGAACAATAATTTTATAATATAAACAGATGACAAAACATTATGGCTTCCTGCTTAATACCGTGTTGTTCCATCATTGGAATGTATTACAGTGACGATTCGGCGTGGTAAGGATTCGACAAGTCATTGTTAATTTTTCCGGAGATATCAGCACGATTTTTCTACGCACAGATTACGCAATTCCCTTAAATTACTAGAGTGGTTCATATTTCGAGCAGCTGTTCGCGTTACCATCGACTTGACGTTACAGGAAACAAGATTCAACCGACCAATGATATTGATGCACGGTCCAATCTCGATATTCCGGTGCCCAACGTAATCGTAATCGACGATTCCGATCATCAACATTCGTAGGGGCTCTACGCTGCGGAACCCCTAGTTCAACAACGTGCGACGAACGACGTACTCTGAAACGCTTGTGTCCGCACCAGCATTGTACTCTGCCGTCAGATATATCTCATATCGCAGCATATTCTGCTTTACTGAGCGGACAATCCTCAGTCCTCCACATTCTTCGATGAGGAATTGTTCGCCTACTCGTTGTTCCACTCGAACCAGTTTCCATACGTGCTCACGACAGTATTACGCAAACAGCCGACCAGTTCCGTTTCCGAGATTTTCGTTCCAATGCTAAGGACCATAATAATTATCTCTTTATGAAAGTCAGTTATGTCAGAGAATTTCATTATTTTCGACATGTATCATCGCTAGAATAATTCCTCATTCATCTGTGTGTCGTTTATACAATTTCCTTACTGCGTCACGAGCACGTAGCGTTACCACGCTGCAGAATTTAGTGGTGGACAGTGGTCATAATGTTTTGGTTCATCAATGTAAATTACCTGTTTATATGTAGCATCATAAATTTGTAGGGATTATTACTGATTTTAAAATAGAAACTCAAAATTACAATTGCAAAATAATAATTATTTATCATGAGCTTAAAAGTTGGACGCCATGTGGTAATAATTACCAGAGTTTAAGAAAAATAAAACATTAAAGACATTTAATATATTACATTAAATATTTACAAAAGAAATTAAACTATATACATATAATAAATGAATTGTTTATCAAATAATACACGGTGTCTGAACATGAACTCTACCTCATGTTCCCCGTGTTTAAATAGAACTTGAAATGCCCTTCTTTTAACGTGCATAAACTCCAGTAAAGAAATCCTGACGGCTTACTGTTTTTTTATATATACACGAGACTTAACTATCTAAAAATTTGATATATGTACATGTTATATTATACAATATTTATCCTGAGGAGCATTTTTGTTTCACCTCCTGACCTTTTGTATTTTATTGATATTTAATTTGGTCTCGGTCTCGTTATTTTTAATCGGCGATGTTGGATGGGAGGTGGAGGATAGTAGCAGGTTGGGTTGAATTATGTCTTTTTTATATTGAACAAATATGTATTTGGTTATTAGTTGGTGAATAAATGGGATATTGAGGTCACTAATAAACGCAATAACTGACAGTTTGTGATATAACGAAGGATTTTATTTTGAGTTATTTGGATCTTGTGTTTTTTGGCTGCATAACCCAAACTGTTACAGCTGTACTTACATAATGGAGAAATCAGGGATATATAAATTAATTTTTCATTGAAAGGGATAAATGTGAATTTGGATTAAGTAATGTTTTTAGTATTTTTAAGCAGTGATTGATGATTTTTTTAATGTAACTGGTTTGTTGGGTCGACGTTAGCTTAGAATCGAGAATTAAACCTAGGTATTTATGGTTTTGTTTGTTTGGAATGGGAAAAAAGAACTCTGATGATCCAATTACTAGTCCAAATGGCTAGATGGTTATTGCCAGTTTGTAACCGATTCGTAGTCATGGGACTGACAGACTACGGCTATATTGTCGGCAACTATGGCAGGTTTTTTTTCGGTTGTTTGAGGGATATAATGACGGCTTACCGTTGAGAAAATAACTGCCTCGAGAGTTGCAGCGGTGTTGGAATCATCGGTCACGTGTTGATTCGTCCTCAGCAATTGCGACCATCTGCAGTCGAACATCTAGCCTGTTTCTCTGCTGCCTTTTTCACTAAACTACCCTGTTATTGGAAGGAATATTCCAATTTTTTACAGACTCCCTTACTGGCTACAGGGATGTCTGTCTAGCGTCACATTACTGGGGATTTCCTGTAACCGTGAGCCAGCGGCAGCGGCCTGTTTGTTTGCAAGCTATTTATGGCCGAGAAAAATCCCTTTCTGGAGTTTTGCTACATTTCAAAGAGCTAAAATTTAAAATGTATTTCTAGACATTCCATTAAAACAAATTAATTTAATAAAACGTTTTGTTTGACCACTTATGAAAAAAATTGTTATGGGAGAGCAACGGGGTAGTAGGTCTGGAAGAGTTTCAGCTGAACCTTGTTGACAGGTGTCAAGGAGTGTCTAGTCTTGTTTACGTACGCGTGCAGGACGTTACGTAGAAAAGGCGTTTGCTCCTGTCTCCGCCAACCAAGACTAATTGGGACTTCTTCCTCGTGTGAGGTGAAGCAGCGTTACAAAAATTTTTCACAGTAAACGAGCAGCACGTAGTCTTGGAAAGATACAGTTCTGTATTGATATATGGCTACAATTTAACAAGATACGTGCTTGGTGTCGTACTGCGAGCTGGTGGCGTCGATTTGAGCCAAGAGTTGCATTACATTGATGCGACGACGCCCCTCAACGCAGACAGCGGATACCATGTGAATAGGTTTAGTACGCATAAATCGAAAATTTACCTCATATATTTGCGAATAAAGAATGCTGCACGATGGAGGAATTGTAAGTCATAAATAAATGTATAAAAATAAAATCATTTATTAATAAAAAAAAGTAACAGTCAAGCGATTTTCACTATCGTTTTCTTCATGGCTTTTCCATATTTTCCCGCATATTATAAATTTACTATACAAGGTTTTATCAGTATCCCGTTAATGGGAATACACTCACTCTTTTGCTATAATCGAATATGTTTCTAATGTAAAAATGAATATCTCAAAAAACGCTCAATACGAGCTTATATCTTTTATTGATCTCTGTTACACCAAACGGTTGTCCGCAGTACATTGCTCTCAATTTTGTTCCTATTATTTCTGTTTCTTCTATTTGTTCTTAGAACCTCATATTTGCTTTCTCCGAGACAAAGATTTAGCTATGACTATTTGCTTACGATATTCAATATTCAATTTATTGCACTTTCAGAGGGTAGGTAAATTCATCTGCAAATCAAATATGCAGCACAGTTCTCCATTTATTTTTATTTCATATTGTTCTTCTGTTATTCAGCTTTGCAAGAATTTCCTCGAATGTTGCTGTGAACAATTAAGATGATATCGGCCGACGCTTCTACATATATTTAACTATTGTTTCTCTTCCTCTTCGAAGTGGCCTTTACTTCGAATTTGTCCTTGTATTTATGTAATCTATTACTTTCTCGAAACGAGCGCAGTTTTATTAATTTTTTACTTCGTTCCACCAACGTGGTTATCATGGTTGGTTTACACATTCTGTTTCTTATCCTTTATTTATTATATACATATATGTGCGTGTGTTTGCACTATAGTGAAAGCGATAATTTACAGTGTGCAAAAACTCAAAACAGTGAAACAGATAACTCCTACAATGGATTTCCCATGCTCGTGAATTATCAGTGTGCGTCCTTCATAACGATGTATGCATTTTATTGTTTGTAAGCGTATATGATATGCAATAAGTTGTTGTCGTTCGAATACATAATTTAAAATATATTTCTCATGATAATAGAGCTGTTAACACGTCTTCGTTCTTCGTATTAATGAAGTCCTACAGCAAAACGATATATATATATATATATATATATATATATATATATATATATATATATGACGGAATACGAACATTGGATGTCTGTAGTTCGTCTATCTGTTTATTTTTAATGCTCTCGTACATAATTGTATCCAAATTATTTTTCCGTGTTTTTATACTTTTTCCTATCGACTACAATGTATTACGTAAAATACTGAAAAATTATTATGTCCCTTTAATTCCGTGTTAATACCTACAATTATTTGTTTTTGAAGAAAGTCCTTTACCTGAGCTACGTAACTATTTCTTTGTCCGTTCTTGGAAATATTACAAAATAAATAATATCCATAATAAATCAATCCATTCTGTGTGTTTTGACTTTCATTAACCTAACCTTTATTTTTCTTTTAACTCTTAAACCAAAACTTTCGATGAATATCTTAATGCAACATATCTTTAGTAGATCTTATACTATTGCCTAGATCGGTTTAAGTCAAAGAGATTTAAGAATGATAGAAATTGAAAATGAATTTTTTGTGAGGAAGAATATTTAGTCAAGTAGAGAAACGTATAAGATGAAATAAATAGGCCAAGGACAAAAATATATCGAGCAGTCTTGGGAAACTAACGTTTGGAGTAGTAAACAAACTCTGTTATTCTTCGGAGTAAAAGGTATTTAGCGCATAGGAATGAAAGTCCGAACAACCTTAGTGGACATGGCTCTACTCGATTCAGCCCAGTTTAGCTTGTTTAGTGTTTGAATTGTGAGAACAGATGCAGTATGGATTTCAAAATTGTTGTTATTAAACAGTAATCAAATTTTCTCTTAAATTGAACACCGCGCTTCAAGCGGAAATTGTAGAATTAGACACGAAATACTTATAAAAATTTATGGTATTCATAGATATAATCAGCAGTAAGTAATGATAAAGTAAATCGAATTATTTCGGAAGGCTTTTGTTTGGTCAGGTGGATCGGGCTACTGAACTCGGAAAGGTGGCCTACGTCCCTTTTGGGACAAAGGAACAACGATGCAATGGACCCGCGGACAAGGAAGCGTTAAAAAGGTTGACTGACGCTTCGATTGACGACGAAAATTATTAGGAGTAACAAATTGAAACCCGGAAACATCTGTTTCACGGACGGGGACACACAAATTTCAGACAACTGGGAGAATTTCGTTTATAAGGAAATACGATAATTTCATTGGTTGCCATCTAGGCTGAGGCCAACTAATTATATCCAAACAATATTGGCAGTCGGTTAAAAGATCTGGCAAAGGTCAGTCGCTGACCAGCCACAGTCAAAGGAGTCGGATTCGTCTCACGGCCCAAGTAATTAATGATTCAGCGCCGACCATTGATGAATCCGACAGAATCACCAGAAATTCGCGACGCCGTCCATCACCACCGCAGAGCGGCCTAGCATCGCACATCACCAGAAACAACAAATAGAAATCCGCCGGAACGGTATCGTAAACATTATTCTATTTTTCAAGTATCGTAATGCCAGAGTCCTCAGTTCAATAAATTAAATTAAATTTATCATGTAGTGGTTCATTCCATGACATTCGTAAATACCCTGAGAGGAAGAGGAAGTCGTTTTTATTATTTGACTATCTGAGTGCTGGAGTTGTCCGGGTATTTATTTGTATTAGCCCGGAGTAGGAATTGATACGACACTCACTACCCTCCAGGGAAACATACTTAACCAACGTCAATATCGTCAGTGTTTGGAACATTTACCCATTTACGTTCCCCTCCCCGAACTCTTGGTCTCTAATACATTTATTTTGACTAAGAAAAAACTTTAACTTAGATGAAGATAAAAAATAGAATATATACTTAACCCCTCGGCATCTAACATCAAATAAACCAGGAAGATGACTGCCGGTATTCGAGAATTCTCCTACTACATAAAATAAGAGTGCTATAAAAAATCACGACGAAATAAAACAGTAAAAAATAGTCGTTAACTTAATGAAGTCTAAAACTGCTCCCAGTACCAATAAAGGAGTAGAGAAATACGACCTGAATAGAAACCAGAATATAACCATAAGAAAATCAAAAATTTATCCGGTAACTTTTGTCGACAGCGTCCACCTCCACGAAAAGGAACATAAAATTTCATTAATCACCATGCTTGATGCAAGAATTAAACTCAGCTACCTATAATCCCGGAGTCGACACTAATATAGACCTTTTCGTAATTACTTTTTATGTAAACCACTTCCACCACCACCCGTACGGTAACGGTGTTCCCTCCCTTGTCTTTCGGAGTAAAAAGTCAACACTTAAAAATTCTAGAATGACACGATCACATTTTGCGACCACGAAAACGTTGTATTCGACGCTAATAATGGTCGTTTAGGAAGGTTTTTAAAACCCCTTAGTGTTTGTACCGAAATCGTAAGTAACATGTGTATAAAGACTGTTAGAAATTGGTCTACGCATTTTAAGTTTGTACACGGAAATTTGTCCCCCCCCCTTTTTTTACCGTCACTCCTAGGGACTGAACTACATCTTAACCAGTATAGTAAATCTCAGAATTAAACTCAGTGAGTTTCATAACCCATGTTCAGTACCAGTCTCCGTTGTTTACTCATTACTTTTATGTAACGGCATTTCACGCACATCCTCCCCCTCCGCCACACCTAGGGGCTGAAGTGTAACTTAACGGACATAGTGAATGTCGGAATTAAAGTCACTGACATATATAAGACTGGATTCATCACCTATCTCCGTTGTTTCGCGTTACTTTTATTAAACGGCCCTCCACCCCGTCCCTTAGTGGTACTGACTTCTCCTGCTGTAAGGGGTTGTAATTATACACGAAATATATCTGAATATAATTCATTGACCCTGTAAATTAAATTTTCGACGCAAAAAAGTCCGTTTAAATGTTTTTACATTTCATCGCCGTTTATCCGTTGGAAGTTTCCTAAGGTTTCGAAAACCCGACAAAAACGTGCGCACAACAACTCACCAAAGTTTCATCGGAATCAGATGAATGGTTTAGGAGCGCATAGGCGACACGCAGACATTTATATATATATAGATTGCTGGCATGTTTTTTTATATTGAATTCAATTTTGAATTTTGTTTTTATCACTAGATAATTATGTTAAATTAATTATAATTTATCAAATGGAGCCCCACCCATAATCTTACACTAAGTAAATAAGTATTACACAGTTTGTTCTTATTTTGAAAACTGCCTTTGGTTTCTTCCTTGGTCGTACCTAATCTGATTTCTGAACTCTGCGTTAATTTTGAAGCGTTCTAGTCTTCCCCATCTTAGTATCCCGAACATTTACTTCAGTGTTATGAAAAACTAGATGATATTAATTTTTCTTGATCATTGTCTTTGAAGCTTTAGTGTAGTCGCTGTTTTTTGTACATGTTTACGAGAGTCTGTATATTCTCAGATGCTATTGATATTTTAAAAAATTTAAAAAGTAACGTGATAAACTTCAGCACGTAAATGAAATGGAACTGCATTTCATCACTTCGTAATAATATTTATAATAATTGTTTTCCTCTGCGTGCAAATAAATTGTAATAATGTTTATTTTAAAAATAAAGTACAATTGAATAGCTAGACAATAGTAAATGCGGAATACCCAGGGAGACTATTGTTCGTGCATTTAGCTGTCAAGCGGCAGCCTTGCTGTCTTACAAAAGGAAAATCATCTGCAAGTTCTGCGAAGGCTACGCGTCACAAATCACACGAAAGCTCTGGTACATAATCTCTGGTCTCAGTGATCCCAATGTTTTGTTGAGAACAAGTTGTAAGAAACTCTCAACTCTTAGTTTCTATTTTAATGTTAGAAGCAAGGTGATTGCGAGCCATGGAAAATTATTAACAACGAATTCTATGTATAATATACCATGGCCATAAGACAGAATTTATGAATTATAATTTACATGTTTACGAGAGTCTGTATTTTCTCAGATACTACTGATATTTTAAAATTATTGTTTACGAATAGAAATAAACAGTAACGTGATAAACTTCAGCAAACGTTTTCTCAATATGACAAGGGACCTTTTTGGTAGTACATAAAAATAAATAAAATTAAAAAGAAACTGCATTGTGCGGTTGGGTCACGCCTGGGTGTTGTATTTTTGAATCACCTGAAGAAATGAACAAAGTTTCCATAAACGTTATGTGGTATTTATATCATCACTTCATTTTTTCTGTCATGCGACTATTTTTTTTATCTTATTATTATGAAAACGACATAGGTTGACTTCCAAACTATTACATTATATTAATACAAGTCATATTAATTTTCCAAATTTATTTAGAAAGCATAATATATTTTTGCAGAAAGGGACAATTAAAGAATGAACAGATGGATATTAAACGTAATTTTGGCTTCCAGTTTTTAGGTAAAAGTTCAGTAAGCATATTTTGAGTGATGTTTACTTTATATAAATACTAGTTGTGTTTCGCGATTTGACTCCATTCTCGGTTGCTTTTTCGTTAATTTATGTAATGACACTCCACCCACAACCATATGCGTGCTCCTTTACCATGCCCAAAAGGGTTGATGTTGTACACAATCAACATTGGAAGAAATACTATCAATGTCATTGACTCTGACAAATATTTATTCCACGCAAATACCGGCCGTGTTTGATTGTTTCAAAATTTCAACCCCCGTCCACCACCACACCTGGGCGTTAAATTGCAAGTTAAATGTCATAATTAAACTTAGTGACATCCATAATCCTGGATTTAACTCCAATCTCAGTTGTATTCGCGTTATTTTCTTGTATCGCTCCTCCACCCCCCCCCCCTAAGGGTTTTCCTTTCCCTAGCCGTAAGGGTTGAATTTATCCACAGATATCATCGTTAGAAAAACTATGAATCTCTTTGACCTGTACAAATATTTATCCGACTTGATTATCGGCTGTTTTAGCATGTTTGAATATTTCCAACCTTGTCCACCCCCGCTCCTGGCGGTTGTAGACGTGTCTCACCCCGACATTGTTTGGTTCCTGATCGCAAGAAACACGTGTGCGAAATTTTGTGAAATTTGCTCCACGGGTGTAGATTTATATGCGGGACAAACAAAGAAACAGACAAACAAACAAATGCTTTGCTTTATTATATATATATATATATATATATATATATATATATATAGAGAGAGAGAGAGAGAGAGAGAGAGAGAGAGAGAGAATAATAATAATTTGGCCGTGTTCATCAAATGATGACGACGTGCAAATGCAGAGAATCCACCTGCGATGACGTCAGAAAAGCGAGAGGTCAGCGATAAACCTGTTATCATAACGAATTTTTCACGTGTGGGTGAATACGACCTTCCGCATATGAATTTGTCAGCTATAATTTACGCCTACCATTTTCGGCATAATCATCTACGGACAACCTCAGGAACGCCATAAACCATTCCTCGTGTTTTTACAAAGTTTAAATAACGCGGAATAAGTAAATTATTAATTTTGACAATTTTATTTAATTATGTTTTTATGAAATTTAATTATTTTTATTAAGTTGCCTTCTTTTAATGTAATTGTTAAAATGAAATTATTAAAATATCATTTGTTCCTTGAGTATGTAAATACAACCTCTACCGTTACAAAATGAAAATACAAGCAACGTTCCTTGAATTGAAAATATTAATGCAGTTACTGTAAAGAAATGAAGCAATGATTCACCTTCTACAACTTTCATAATAGTTTGAAATGTATTTCACGCCCGAATCGCAAAAAGGTAGATGCGATTGGAATGAGCTTTCTGTCCACAGAGGAGAATTGTACTTGGAAGTGTAAACAAATAGCATTGTTACAGATGTGACATCAGAATAGAGGTTTCTTTAACACATCTCTCTTTGTTCTCACGAGTGTATTTTGGGTATTGGTGACCTGTTTGTTAACAGATTAAATTAATTTATTACTGTTTTCACGAGTCTTGAATTTCTTACGCGTGCTCGACTCCGAGGAAGGCAGCAGCGTTGTTGCAACCCGTCAAAATAAATGATCGTTTGGGAAATATTGTCGGATGTGGGATAAATATAGATCCATGTGCAGGAATTTCTGTCGCTGTGAAGATAAAAGATATCTAGTCGTGTAGTTAAAATAAACGCCTTGTACAACCTTGGAGAGGGGCCACGACCAATTTAAGCAGTTGATTGCAATGAGAAGAAGTAGTTGTTACCTAGAAGTTGTGTAGATTTGATCATGATGCAAGCGGTGGATACTTTTGTCTGGGAATTTGCTTCTGAGAGTACAGAAGAAAGGCAAAGGAGATTCATAAGTAGTGTTAGATAATAATTTGATAATACAGCACATACACATACTAATATAATCTCTGAGAGAAAAATCTGAGATTAAAATTAAAAAAGGTAATTGTAAGAAATTTATAATAATGTTGTCTAAAGATTAATAATGGTAATTAAATTTTATATGACATATGGAAGTAGATTGTTATTAATTCTAAAATAATCACTTGCTTGAAATACGATAATATCAGCAGTAAAATAAATGGTCTTATTTTATAACTTTATAACTTCAGAGGGGGGGCAGCAAAATTTGTAATACGGGGACCTGGTCACGGGCGAGAAAAGGTAGAGAAATTAGGCTGGGAATCTTTGACAACCAGACGGAAGAAAGATAGACTTTGCGCACTTTTTAAATCATTCACGTTTAATAAAGCGTGGAAAAACCAACTTACATTGGAAGAGGTAATGACAAATTTAAAATAAAAACGAGACCGCAAAAAAACAGACGTAGGGAAATTCTTATTCCTAAACAGATCGATAAGCGATTGGAACAATTTACCTGCAGTAGTATTTGAGGAGAATCTTCCAATAAGAAGGTTTAAGAATAACATAAATAAATTAGTAAAGTGTATGTTTTTTATTTTGTAATTTAAATAAGTTTAGGTCTATATTATTCTTTAGTGAAGTGAAGTGTGGGGGGAGTGAAAAAATTTTCAGGACAAATTTCGGAGACTTATTTTATTACTATTATTATGGTTTCTTCTTCTTTCAAAATTGTTTTATTTGTAATACATTTATATATTTGTTTTAGACTGTCACCGGGAACGATCCCAATCGCAGTTCGTAATATACATACATTCATACATAACTAAAACAGTCTTGGCTACCTTTGGGGATGCCTTCACATCTCTCCGGTTTTTTGAACTAAGGTTCCCACATGCCGAGGCACCTCGGCCTGTTTTGAGAAGTGTATGTTCCGGGGTCACAGACCTTGGGCATACAGTAAGAGTTGGAACAGTCGGCCAGCTGCCTCCTAAACTGGTCGAGGCACGGAGAATGGAATGCTGCGTCCCCACAGAAAACTCCTCTCCCGCTATCGGAAGGGCGTGGGACAAGTACCCAATGCCCGACCTATCAGATGCAGGTTTTTCTAGGGTTTTCCCTGCATTTATTTAGGCGAATGCCGGGTAGGATCCTTAAAATATAGCCCGGAGGCCCTAGTTAACCCTTGGCTACCTTCCTCTACCCTTCCGCATCCCCCCTTTCAAATCCCTTCCTATGCTATTGAAGGGGAGTTGCCCAAAGTGGAAAAATATATCAGATTAGATTTATTAGTTCCGTTAGTCCTCTGCTAAGAAATAGGAGAAGTTGGATTGATATTAATTACAAAAATGAATAGAATAAATGTACTTAAAGACAATAGATACTTAAGACTGTACATAAACAGTTATTTGCGCAAGTGGGAGAGTATATATATTTGAAAGTACATTAAATCGGATCATTAAGTAAAAAATTGTCACTAATGTAAGCAATACCATATACGTAAATAAGAGAGAATATTTTAGGGTTACAAAACATTACAAAGAAGAAATACTACACAAGTAAGAGAGCTTAAATGTAAAGTAAGGATAACAGAATTAACATATCATAAATGCGAATATTGAAGCAAAATTGAGATCGGGGTCACTGTGAATAGCTTAATAGCAATTCTTAACTGGTGCTGCCTTGAGGCAATCTTGATAAATACCCACTTATGCACTTAGCATACTGTAGGCCGTTATATACTGTCAAACGAATTATACCTTAATCAATCGGGTAATAATTTGAATTTGTGTTAGCCTAAGCACTTAAACCAACACTATAAATATAAAATTCAAATATTATAAAAAAATAAGCCGTCGTAAAAACCAACACCATATCCTACCAATAGTGAAAACATGGAAATAATATTTTTTTTCTCTATTAGAGAATGAAAACTCGTTACGTAGGAGACCTTCTGGACGAACAGAATTCAAGCCCCAATCTGCCAAATGATTCACAAATTTATGGAAGCCCACCCATAATATCTGGACAAGTAGTGTGTCTGAAAGGAGAAGACTTAAGATTTTGTAATGTGATGATTTAAAATAATGAGGAAGACTATATGTACCGACGGAATAAGGGAACACGGTCACACAGACAGGAAGACTGTACATATTAACACATTCACTATTAATAATAAGAAATATTACCAAATACAGACAAAATAAGTGTTAACATAAATACCACACAACGTTTCTGGGATCCTTGTCCCATTCTTCAAGGTGCTAAGAAGAGCCTAGAGCGACACAACTGCACTGGTCAGTTGACAAACTCAAAAGCCTATTTTATGTGATTCCTGATTTTACTGTGTTTGGAATAACGATATAATAGTTTCGATGTGTTTTATGAGAGGAATTTATTGAGATTTGTTGATGGATGTGGTACGTAAACTAACTTTGTTTCTAAGGGATACTACGCAAATAACTTCCTTAGGAATAGTGTCGTGACTGAGGTTTTTGAACCAATTGATTTTGTAATTGTTGTGTGTGGAGTAATTGTGAAAAGTTTCGTTAAATAGTAACTCAAACTTCTTAATTTTAGCTTCCCTTAGGCGAAAATTATATCTTATTAAACGATAGGATTGGCAAGAGAAAAATTCATTATCGATGTTGGCAGGCACCCTAGTTATAAAATTCTCACGAAACACAAGTTTAGTGAATGTATGTCTTGGATTTCAAATTTTAGGGTACATACCTGCAAAAAGTTAATTATGTTATTGTATTTATATGAAAGTTTAGAATTAAAGAAAGAAATACTGTTACATTTATTGTTTAAATGGTGTAAAGGAGCTGTAAAACATAATATTTTGTACAATTAAGTGAAAACTCGCAATAACTAATTTGTTCGACATTTTTAACCAATTTTTAAAAGTAGAATAGATATTTAAACCGAAATTGAGCAAAAATATTATTGCGAAGAGAATGTATACGTTGAAAGAAATAGAAGAGGCTGATGAAACGGCTAGGCGTGAAATGATGAAATGAAAAATTGACGTCTGATTGAAAATTAATAATAAGAAAGATAGTCAAATACAGATAAAATAAATGATAATATAAATACCACACAACGTTTCCGAAATCCTTGTCCTTTTCTTCAGGTGTTAGAAGAGCCTGGAGCGACTCAACTGCACTTTTGAGTTTTGTCAACTGAGCAGTGCAGTTGTGCACCAGAAGAAAAACACAAGGATCCAAGAAACGTTGAGTGGTATTTATATTATCACTTATTTTCTCTGTATTTGACTATCTTTCTTATTATTAATTTTCAATCAGACGTAAATTTTTCAATTCAACAATCACGATTAGTTAAGACATAGATGTAGTGTAGAGTGAAGGTCAAGCAGAGCAGGGGAAAACAGCGGCCACAGTATATAGGTTAGATGATGTCGGATGTAGCAAATGGTGAGCCCTGGCGAGTCTGCCTCAGGGCATAGCAAAATGGAGAACCACAACGAACAAGTTAAAAAAAAATTAGTGGTTCTTTTAGAAACGTTTTTAGGAGGTAAGGGTCCCAGATATTATTGCAACGGATTTGTGAGATTGAGCACAGGAAACCAAATGTCAACAGCTTTGAATCCGTGCCACAAAACAAGACTTAAAAATAATTACAAAGCTTAAAAAAACATTAAGAAGTCACAGATGAGTTATTGCTCCGTTTAAGAATTCCAATAAACCTTGATAATTACCCAATAATTCTAACTTACGTAGCCTACACGGAACTTCCACGTTTTGCGCCACTCTTCGTAAAGACTGTGTGTACCTTTTGGGGGAGTGTTACTTCACAGAGCTTATTAGACTAATATACATACACGTAAGCCAAGGTATGGACGCATTCACAGTCCCTTATTTCAAATTGTAAAGGCGGTAACAATACTCGACGGCAAAATGTCAGGAACGTAGTCCTCATTTTGTGAGAAGGAAAACGTATTACAACCTGAGTCCTGAAATGTATTATTACAGGCTTATCCGAACTTTTAATTGACGACATGTCTTGTTATCTGGACTCTGGTTACATGAGGAAACATTTTGTGAATAAATCTGATGTTGACCTGAATACTTTTCACTTGGTGAATTCAACTGCTGTGGACGCATTATGGCAGGCAGAACACACTACTCCATCCATTTTTGATCGTGAACGAAACTCAGTGCGAAGAGCAGCTGCCTGTATTCAGCGAAAAGGTCACTTTGAATTGTTCGTCTGATATGTGAACAGACCGCTCCAACTAGTCAGTTGAACTTCATACAAACGGATCAGATACGGAAGTTTGAATATCCCTGAAATTATGCATTTGCATAATACACCTTTTTTTTCTCTCAATATGAGGAATCTATTTCTGAAATGTTGCCGTCGAGTTTTGTTACACCACGTACCACAGCGAACAAAAAGTAAGGTGAATTTATTTTTAAAATATAAATTCTTTATTTATTCTTCCAAATCAATTTCATCCCCTTCAAAGTAATCCCCGTCCGATAAAACGCACTTTTTCCAACGCTTTTTCCAGTCCTCGAAACATTTGGAATAGTCTTTTTCCGGTATAGCCTTCAAGACCTTCTTCGATTCGATATTTATCTCCTCAATCGTGTCAAAACGGCGTCCCAGCATTGGCCTTTTTAGTTTGCTGAATAGCCAGAAGTCGCACGGAGCCAAATCAGCCGAATACGGTGGTTGCGGGACGATATGAGTCGAGTTTTTGGCAAAAAAAGTCGCGAAGAACCAATGCAGTATGACATGGTGCATTATCGTGATGAAGGAACCAAGAGTTGTTCGCCCTAATTCCGACTGTTTCAGACGAATAGCTTCACGCAAACGACGCATAACGCTCAAATAATATTCTGTGTTGACAGTTTGGCCCGGCGGAAGGAATTCATAGTGCACCACACCAAGATAATCAAAGAAAACTGTCAACATGACCTTGATTTTCGAACGACTTTGCCGTAGTCTTTTCGGTCTTGATTCACCTTTTGCACGATATTCGCTGGATTGGTCGGTGGTTTCAGGGTCGTATGCGTAAATCCAAGTCTCGTCTCCAGTAATGATGCATTTCAAGTGGTCCTGATAGTCAGACAGCAAAGTTTCACACACATCAACGCGACGCTTTTTTTCCAATAAAATTGAGCGATTTTGGCACCAATCGAGACTTGACGCGTTTGAGACACAAAACATTCTTCTAAATGGTTTGGGATGAGCCAAATGATATTCCAACACTATCAGCGAGATCTCTAATTGTCCATCGACGATTTTCAAGCACCAAATCTTTGATTTTTTGGACGTGGCCCTCGTCGGTAGACGTTGATGGTCGTCCAGAGCGCGGTTCGTCTTCAACGCGTTCTCGGTCCTCTTTGAACTCGTTGTTCCATCTTATAAACGTTTTTTTGTGCCATAGTTTGAACACCAAAGGCCTTCCGCAACATTTTCAACGTGTCCGCACAAGAATATTCGTTCCGCAAACAAAATTTAATGCAAGTTCTTTGCTCAACAAAATTACCCATTGCAAAAATCGAAAAATTTACTTTCGGTTGTTTACAAAAACACGTGTAACTCGGAGATAATTAAACCTTTTAACAAACAGACGCTTGTCAAATATTATAGGCAGTCCTACCAACCTAGGAAAAAAAATTACCTGCCTTCCTAATACCCGGGAGTTTTAAATGACAATTTCACCTTACTTTTTGATGACAGTGGTATAAATGAAAATTAGCTGAAAACCCTCTTTTTCTTCCACTGTGATGTTACTTCATCCAGCTCTTATTCCGTTGCTGTGTTATAATTGTGAATCTTAATTACACGAGGAAAATAAGATCATCCTCTATCGAACAGAGACAAAGCGGCAGTGTCATTTCTGAGGGTCAAGGTTAGAGATGCCCACGAGGCCCTGTGGCCTAGAAAAGGTTCGTTCGTTCCTTACCCACGACAGCCTCGCTTGCGATATCCAACGGTACACATGATTGCACTCGCCTGCAGGTTAACTTACCTACATTAAAGATACGCTAACGTGTCTGAACAACAACGGACGAACACACATGAATGAATTTTCACATTTACATAACTAGTTTCTTAGTATACAACAATGCGATACAAACAAGAATGGAAGTTTATAGGAAAATCAAAACACTTTTACATTATTAACCTCTTGAGGCTCCATATTCGGACAGAAAAATGTTATTAAATTTATTTAAATTATAATTTCTTGAATACTCTCGGCTTTATTAAACTGAACAGGCACTTTTCTTGTGCTGTGTACATTAACATACCGATAGCGACGGGAGCATGAAAGTCGGAAGAATATGCTCTTGATAAACATAAAAACTGAATTAAGATTGTCTAATTGATTATATGTGGTTCTGTTCGTATTCAGCCGTAAGATAGCCAGTTATTTTATAACTAACCAGAGAATTATAATTAAAGAATTAACTTATAAGAGTTAAGGTGCTCCTTAATATTAGATTTTCGTTCTTATTCATTTCTATTCCAACATATATGGCAGACGGGAAGAAAATGTGGGTATATTGTGGACTTTCTGTCTTTCTATATTTTCACATTTTTTCACCCTAGGTCATTCAAAATACTATACACAAAATGTAAAAATAAGAATACGATTTATAAAGTTTCTTAAAATCTTTTTTCATGTTGAAAAAGACCCTTTAAGAATTAAGAATGTAGTCTTTCTCGGTGTAAAGAATGTATAAAGTCTTCTCGGCCTTCTAACCGAGCAATCAATTGTATTCGTGAAGGTTACGTCATCGAAACATTGCGAATTCAATTGTTTACTCGGTTAGAAGCCGTAGAAGACTTTATTCATTCCCTTTAACCATATTCCATTTTATATTGTTAAAGAAAAAGTATAAGTAAAAAATATTCACTAAATTTTTAATTCACTGACATAAACTGAAGTTACCAAATATTAATTAGTTTCAGATCATATTTAAAGCTCTTCGAATCAAAATGTAAGTTTGATTTTAGTATAAAGATTTTTTTGGTAAAATTTTTGATTATTGAAATTACTTTCAAAATTATAATTTTAATTTATGCAATTAATTGCATATAGTTAGTTTCAATATGAAGAGTTTTTGTTGTATTCTTTATTTAATTAATTCCATAATTAAATTTTAAAAATCCTCTTTATTTTTTATTAATATAATACCTAAGGAATTCGAAACGTTGTACTCCATTGTTTGTACTTTCTCGAAAAGTAATTGTCTAATTTAATTTAATTTATATCAAATTATTATTGCTTTATTGACTGGTTCATTTATTTTAAACAGTAGCCCATTATGAAATATAAGGAAATGAGTTGCTGAAATGATATGTTTTTATCACATTCTTCAACTGGAGGTCTTATCGTGAAACATACAAACTTCATGACGTGAAAATAGCTTATTAGCATAAAAATAATTGTAGAGCCTTTTTTCATCAATTACCTTGACCGGAACGCTAAGAAGTGAAGATAGGAATTGGGGAAGAAGTATGGACAAATTTCAATTAAGCAGCGTTCGTTTTGCTTAATGATAAATTATTATAATTTACTTGAACAGTTATAACGTCAAACATCCATATTACGACTTACGACTTAAAAAGTTGTGACACATTAAGTCATTCACGTCATGTGAAAGAAAAACATTTCAAGTGCTTGTTGATTAATTTTTCCGATTTCTGACCAACCCATGTTTTATACTTCCTTCACACCTTTTTTGTCTTTATATGTAATTGTAGTAACTTCATTATGGGAATACAACAGAAAATATGGACGTGAGTTGTCAGAAGGCATCAAGATTCTATGCTGAGAATATATACATATATATTGTAATGAGGACAAATGTTTAATGTAAGGAAAATCAAATTAAATTGTCAAGGACTTGGAGCGTCTTGGAAAACACGAAATCAGGGAGGGTTGCAGGGGTACCGTTTTGGTTTTGATTGTTAATTTCTTAATTTATAATTCTATGATTGTGTAACGTAAATACAAAAGTTGTTCTTTACTTATCAAGACCGGGTAAACGATCCTGAAAGAAGAGTTATCAAATTTCTAAACATTGAAACTTTAAATTATTTAACCTAAGAGAAAACGTTATAAATTTCTATTAAATAATAAATGGTATCGTAAAGTTTAAAGCAGTAATTATTTCACGATCCTTCCTGTTAAAATAAAATAAATTGTTTCAGAACGAACTATCAACTTAATAAAACTGCAAATTAATTGTTTAAATAATAATTAAAATTTTGTTTAATTAATATAAGTTTAAACATTACATTTTGGCTTCCACAAAGTGGGGCAATCAAACTGTTAATTAATCGCTTATAATTAATTTGTTCGTTACAATATATATATATATATATATATATATATATATATATATATATTCGGAGCAGATCCTTGGAGAGCAACAGTAGTTGGTGATTGCCCGATGTGAAATTTCGAAGAAAATAAGTTTCAGTACAATTTTGAAAGTCATAGAATTTTATGTGGAAGCAGCTAATACGGCGGAACGAAAGTAATAGTGCGACAAGTGCATTGAATCAATGTTAGAAAGCAGAGTATAGAGTTTTTGTTTATGATAAATGCTTGAAATTATTTGTATCAATTAAGGTGAAAAGTTTAGGTTAACTATCAGCATGGATTTCAGAAGGGATTTCGACTGTTCCATATTGGACAATCACAAATGAGAAATTTAAATTAATATTAATAAAGAAACCTTGATCACATTGCCACATAAATTTTGTCAGAATCTCACCATAAAAATATATCCTGAGAAAAAGGTCCATGAAATATGATTTGATTTTGTATTCATTTTTTGTATTTTCATTCCAAATGTCTCAAGTTAAAAGTACATATATATTTCATATAGTTAAATCTTAATTATTTATAATAAATGAAACCTTAATAAAAAATCGTTCATTACAATATATATATTGTAATAACCAGCTCAGAAGGACAGGAAGTCTGCCCTTAACGTTTGTCAGATTTGTTGACAAACTGAAACTAGGAACCTTTGAGTGGTGTGTACATTAAAGATAATGATAAAATTATGGGTAAGTAACCTGTTAGCGGATGGAAGGACAGATAATTAGTGCAATTTTGGCAGCTTTTAGAAATAATTGTGTGACAGACGGAACCCTAAGAAAAACATCGTAACAGATGGACGACGCAATCAGATTAAAAGGAGACGTTTAATATTATTGGTTGAGGGACTCTCAGAGTGGATGGACGGTAACAGATGTTGTTGTTGAACTTGTAATGCAAAAAGCTGTGAAAAACAAGGGAATATTCCGGGAGCCGGGATATATAAATAAGAGAGAGATCAAGGCAAACTCCTCTCCCGCTACCGGAAGGGCGTGGGACAAGTACCAAATTCCCGACCTACCTGATGCAGGTTTTCTAGGGTTTTTCCCTGCATCACTTTTAGGCGAATTGCCGGGTAGAATCCTTAAACCATAGTTAACCCTTGGCTGCCTTCTTCTACCTTACCGCATCCCTCCTTTCAAGTCCCTTCCTATGCTATTAAAGGGGAGTTGCCACAACGTGGATTACCCTCATGTAGCCTATTACCCCCCCAAAAAAAGGCAAGTGAGTGAGTGTTGGTCGGTGGGAGAGAGAGCGTCCGCAGGGACGGATAGAGGATGTCGATTGAGAGAGAGAAGTTAGAGTTGAGTTAGAGTGTTGCCAGAGTTGCAGTGTTGGTGGAGTTCGAGAGAGAGAGGATGTCGTTGTCGAGAGTGTTGGAGTGATATATTGGTCGAGTTACATTCAAGTTATAGAGGAAGTCAAGTCTGAGTCAGGAGTCAGGAGCTGGAGACCGTCGAGAGAGAGAGATTTTAGCATTATCATTGTGTGCGGACTGGAAACGGACGCAGGGCCGAGATTCATCGGCGGTCAACAGTTGTGAGTTCAACGTGGAGGTTTGACTGCCATCAAAGGAGTTCGAATTCGTCGTGAGGGTAACGCCGTCCACAGTGTGAGTGCAGCCTGGGGAACTTTTAAGCATATATGAAGTGAGTGTGTGGACCCAATAACGTGTAAGTCTATTTTCTGAATTTATAATTGTAAATTACTTTCGTTTAATTCGATAATTTCGTTTTTTTCATTTTTCATTTAAGTGTAACTCTATCTGTTTAATTGTAAATTTATGTTGTTTTCCTTATCAACCCAGTAAAGGCCTTGAGGGTACCGAGTCCGATTATTTAAATGTATTTCATGAGAAATAAAATTGTTTTTCTGATTTTATGAAATTTCATTAAGTTTGTATTAATTGTAAAAGTGTGGTAATAAATTATATATGTTTGTTTAAAATTTGAGTGGTTATTATTTTAGTTATTACATTTTATTGCACAAATTGCATTAAACTAAAAATTTATATTTGTTATTACAATATATATATATATATATAAATAAATAATACTATATATTGTATTAAATATGAAGAACTACAACCAAAATTAAGGTGTGTGCTGATAGAATTTTATGATAGCCAGCTTGTTTTGACCGTCGAATGAAACTCGGAGAGATCCTAGGAGAGAAGGTCAAAATTCAATGGAAAGCGTTGTCGATGTTTTTGCACAAAGAAGATGATAGAAAGGCAGCCAGAGGAAAAGAAAATATATTTCTGTGCTTTGTTCTCCAGAACTTCTGCCTGTTCTGAGCAGAGACATAGTTTGAACTTTGCCAGGACATTCATCATTCAAACAACAACAGAAATCAGCCCGCTCCAATAGATCTGATCATAATTGGCAATCTTCCCTTGCAGTTTCCAGTAGCCTTTATTACGAATGCAGATTATGACACTGGGCGGGGAAAAAAATTAATTTTAATATTTTATGTTTATTAATTCGACTTTTAATTATTTTAAAAACAAATAAAATGATTTTAATAAAGGAATTTTGATTTATCAACATTCATTAATAGTATATTCTTTAACAATTAATGAATATTTTGAATGGCTTAATAAATCTATTCACCAGTAAAAAAGTCATTATTTACAAAAATTATATACTTATTTTTCCCAATTCAAATATAATTTTAATCACGTGTACTCAGCGATTTCGGAAGAAATTTATTTAAATCCGTTACACACAAATTTACGAATACTCTTGGCATACAGTTATATTCCTTTTATAATCATATTCCTCTTATGATACAGTATAATTTTATTCTTACAGAATTTAACTGCGTAGTAGATGGGAACGGATGTGGGGTAATCAGTAGACAAGATCTGGTTCCGGACAGATCGGCAGTTCTCCACCCGTCCTAGCCTAGTTTTTTGTTAAGTCTGTTAAAAATGAATGAAAAGGAATTTATTTTAGAAAACTAACTTTATTACTCAACTTAGTCTCCTTCCTTGGCAATACACTTGGCCCAGCGAGTTTCCAATTTGTTCAACATGTCACAAAAATAGGTTTTATCAAACTTTGCAAAATACTCCGTCATGCCCTCGATCACTTCTTCATTTGATGAAAATATCTCCTCACCAAGCCAAAGTTTCAAGTTCGGGAACAAGAAGAAGTCGCTTGGTGATAGGTCTGGTGAATAGGGTGGATGAGGTACCAATTCGAATCCCAACTCCTACACTTTCGCCATTGAGACTGCTGCTGTGTACGCTGGCGCATTGTCCTGATGAAACAGCACTTTCTTGCGCACCAATCTTGGTCGTTTTTGAATAAGCACCCGTTTAAAACAATCCACCAGAGTAGAATAATATTTCAAGAAATATATGAATATTTACCCTGATAATCCTAAAACACAGTGGCCATCACCTTTCCAGCTGACAAAACGGTCTTCGCGTTTTTCGGTGCACTTTCTCACCAGCTTTTGTCCATTGTTTCGATTGTATTTGGTCTCTGGATTATAGTGATGGGTCCAAGTTTCATCGACGGTTACGAATCTGCGCAAAAAGTCTTATTCGTTACGCCTAAACATTGTTAGGATCTGCATTGAAATGTTTTCCCGAATCCGTTTCTGGTCAAATGTCAACAGTCGCGGCACCCATCGCGCTAAATCTTTTTCATGGCGAGTTTTTCACTCGTTCATTTGAGAAGCCTACGGCATCAGCTATCTCACTCATATTTAGTCTGCGATCTTCCATTACGATATTCTGAACATTTTCGATGTTTTCCTGAGTGGTGACCTCAATTAGGCGGCCGGAGGGAGTTAACATCTTCTGTGGTCTGCGACCTCGTTTAAACTTATTAATCCAGAAGTAAATAGTCTTCAATGCTGGTGAAGGGTCCGAATTAACTTCATCAAATTCAGTTTTGATTTGTGCAGCTGTCCAACACTTTATATGAAAATATTTAATGACAGCTCGAAATTCTTTTTTTTTCTTTGTCTCTGCCTGACCACTCATCTAACACTACAGAATGCTGCCAACAATAAATTACGACTGGAATATGTTTAAAACTTTTAGGAATATCTTTGAAAGGATCATGTTTACCAACAATTGTTTGAAAGTGAAAAATTTCTCTCTCTTTCATAAAAATAGACCACACTTATCGGAAACCCTCGTATTAATCCAGTATTAACCAGTGGTGAATTAATCAGAATTTCTTGATTGGTTTCCTGCTACACGTGCAGGCGCATAGACCCTAGAGAGTGCAATTTTTCTCTTATGAAGGAACGTCACTCTGAAGTCAGTTTTTTTACAGTCTCCTGGCTGTGAAGGCTCCTAAGCTTCCTACAGTTGAGTATTACCGTTCTATTAAACTTTAAGCTTCTTAAGTGCGTTCTGCTTTGTTCAAGTCTCTGGACGGTACTATAGATATCATGAACCTACAACATTATCAACTTTCCTATTTCCTATACTAGATTTCTTCATCTCGACGCTGAAGAGGAGACGGCGCTGGATTTTCCATCCACCGAAACCAACTCAGTCTTACCCTTCCCGTTACATCTACCTTATTTTGTCTCCAAGTTTTAGCCAAGGACTTTATTATTCTGCAATTAGACAACTAGAAAACCGAGATCTAAATAAACGAATATCATTCGTTCTTTACACTTATGAAAGAGAAAGTTAAGACTACCCGGATATGAGATCTTGCAACCTGTTTATTAATATCACAACAGTCGATCATTGCAAAATATTTTCCTTGTCAAGAGAATTGGCCGTCAAGCACGAAGCGAAGCATGATTTGTTTCTGACAAGAGATTACAATGCAAAGCGTTCTTCATGTCAGGAAAATTGAAGAAGCAGTCCCATAAAATGTCTGTGCTGAGAATTTCGTTGACTTTGACGAACGTGATTCAATGGAAGGTCGGCGGTGGGAAAGGAAATTGTTGAGGAAGGTGCGTCAAGGAAAGTGGTCTGACCTTCGAACATTTTTATATTTTTGTAATTGGCACCGAGCTCAGAAACAAACAAATAACAGAGGCCTGTGACAAAAAAATCTGTGTAATGAAGGGCGTTTCTTATGTATGACGGCAATGGAATAGAATGAAATCGTTTTTCTTCTTCCATTTCAATTTATTCTAAAAACTATAAAAAATGATACAAATAAGTATAACAAACTCTTATAACAAAATTACTTAGGACACTGAAGATAGGAGGGAAAGAAGTCCATTTTCAGTTTTAGGTGGACCCCAAAAAATTGTTTTTACCCCAATTCCACATCAATATTGGAATGATGAAGCAGTTCGTCAAGGCATTTGCAAAATATGGTGACACGTTTAGGTATCTTACCAGCAAGTTTCTTGGGCTGAAGGAGGGTGTTTTGGTCGGTCCTGACATTCGAAAGCTTATGAAAGACGAACACTTTGAAAACGTGGCAGACATGGAATTGCTTCAAAGAAGTTGTAACAAAGTTTTTGAGAAACAAAAAAATATCCTAACTTTGAAAGAATGGCAAACAACATGTTGAGAAGTTTGGGATGCTCAATGAGCTTAAAACTGCACTTCTTGAGCTCATATTTGGACTGTGTACCCGAAAATATTTCTGCAGTGAGTGAAGAGCAAGGAGAGGTTCCACCAGGTTATACAGGAAACGGAGCGGAGATACCAAGGACGGTAGAATTTAAATTTGATGGTCGACTACTGTTCGATGCTGCACTGAGAAGAAACCACATGTGGAGCAAAAGCGGAGAAGCGCGAAACTAAGCTTTGAGAGGGGAAAAATATTATAAAGATTTAAAAAAATTATTTATATATTTCATTTCTATAACATTAAAATAAATGAAAAATATTTCTATTTAAAGATATGCTATTATCCTATATGTATTTCTGGTTTTGCATAAATTTTCATTTTCACTTCGAAGGAAAAAACTTACGTGATGGAGGGAAAAGCGTGACATTTTTTATTTCAGCGCATCAGAAACTATAAGGAACACCCTAAACGGTACCAAAAAATAAAACAAGTGTCAATTTGCAGGCCTGTATAATAAATAAAATAATGGAATGAACGAAGGTGGAAGACATACAGTTTCCGAAAAGAAACTTAAGTAATCTGAAAGAATGGTCAGTCTGTTACGTTCGCAAATTCGTAGTTCCTGTCAAATGGAATGAGCTGTGTCTCTGAAGCCGAGCTTCGGAAAATTATATTCCATGATTTAATATGTTCAATTTGTTTTACGGCTTAATAAACACCTTATATATAGAGTATTGGTTTTCATAAACTGCTAGTACGAGTTCTATATCTATACTAGCTGAGTTATTGCACGCGTATTGATTTATATTATCCCAAAAAATTATTTAATTCCACACTAATCTCTTGGTCAACACGTGATTTAACTGACATAAAGAGAGACACTTATTTGAAAATTTACATTTTAAAACCTACTCTACTTACCGTCAGAATATTAAATTCATAACAACTGGCATTGTAACTTACTGTACATTAATCAAATAAATCAACTGCTTTTTAAATAAGCACACTAGCTTTCAAAAGTCAAAATAACCGGTATTTTAAATTTCCGATGCATTAAGATGGAAATACCTTGAGAGAAATAAGAATACTATATATATATATATATATATATGTATATATTGTAATGCCAATTAAACAGGCCATTAATTGTTTTTAATATAATTGAATTGTTAGCGGTACGAATGCGTAAAGGCGACAAAGAAGGCGGGTTTTTCCTTTGTTCAACAGTGGAGACCGCGCGCGGAGAAAACTCAATACACACTTGGAGAACGCCAGTCTGCTGCGAGAAACGGAACAGTTCAGTTCACGTTAGGAACCGAAAAAGTCTGGAATCGGCGATTGAAAGGTGTTTGAAACTGTTAAATTAGACGAGAAGATATAATACAGTTCAGTTCACCTAGAGCAACAAACAGTAAAGTATACAGATATAAAGTACAAATGGCGAGATCCTGGATTTTTACAGGAAAGCAAGCAAGCAAACATTTTTACGGAGAGATTTACATAATAATTTTCACACGGTGAAGCAAATGGTTGCTTCACGCTGATTGGACAATTATCACATAGAGGGGACCGGCATCCACTAGCATACCAAAGGAGGCTGCTCATCCAAAGTTCCAGATAGCAGAGTACGAGTTTTTAAATCGTGTGTATTAAAATTTTCAATGAAGTGTAGAGTCTGTGTAAAATTGGCCTTTTAGTGTGGTAGTTTTCAAGATACAAGAGAGAGATCTGGTACCAGACAGACGTTCCGTGAGTAAAAAAACATTTATACAAATTTGTATACGATAATTAGAAAGGTATAGCCAGATTTCGATCAGTTTTCGTTTCGTTCAGCTTCCTTTTCACTTATTTTCATATTCTTTTAGGTTAACTTTTTATATTTGAATTTTTGATTGTCAGTTTATACATTTATTTTGTTCTAATTATCAAACCCAGTTATGGCCCTGAGATAAGAGATTGTAATGATATAAGAATTGATTGTTCATAAATGCCACGAATTAATAAATAAAAATTAAAGTATTTGTTTTAAGATGGATGAAATTCGTCATAAAAAAAATAGGTCTTGTACATTGTAAGTTTATCAACAACAATAAATTTATTTTAAAGCTTAGTAAATGTTGTTAATTATTCCTATGATTTAAGATTACCTTTTAAAATCATTATAGATTCGACGTCTTCAATGTGTGACTAATTATTCAAATTTTAATTAAATTTTTTGTTAATTGATTCATTTAATTTAACCCTATCCAGTTGTTTATTTCAATATATATATATATATATATATATTGTAGAGGTTACCAATGTCTAATGTAAGTTTATGTAATGTTTTATAAAGATTATTGTTGGCATAACTTTGAGACCAGAGCATTGTAAAGAACTGTCAATGTGGCGCAGGAATGAAGAGACTGTAAAGGTTGCTACGTGGATTATTGTCGGAAAAGCGTATGTAAGACGTTTAGAACTTTGACGGAAACAGGCCAGTGTGTTGTGGGAGCCTGATGAGTGTGTTTTGGGAACCTGGGCAGAGTAGTCATGGCGCGAGTCTTTTGGGCGCCTGACCTGTCTTGTCATGAAACAGAGTGAATATAGTTTTGGAGACCAGAAGAGAATTCTCGTGAATGATTAGGTATTCAGCAAAGTCTATCTTATTTGGCATTAACGTACTTCTGCAGCAAAACTGAGTGTGACAATAAGTACGAAAACGTGAAGTCCGTGAACAGTTGTTAGATATGGCGTCGTAATTTTTGTAAAGTAAAACGATATAGCAATCAGTATTATGGCTTGTAAATTAAATATTTTTCTTTAAAATTTAAATAACTGTGGAGTGCACAAACCGGTAGCAGAGTAGCACTACATACAAATTGTATGTAGAAACGTAATTTTGAAAAGCTTTATGTAAATATAATGTACCGCCAGATTTCTCTACTTTTTTGTTGTTAGGTACTTTTATAAAATTTTGTTATTGTAAATTAAATTCGCATTTTTCTTTTGTAGCTTTTGGTGATAATTGCAAATCATTATCATTATTAGAGGCCCTGTAATCGGCCCTGAAGTTTTGATTCTCATTAAAGCTGAGGCATTTGTTAAAAACATAAAATGTACGAAATTCAATGTGAATCGAAATTGAAATTAAATAATCTTTTGTTACCTCTTTAAAATAATTTTCTTTAATTTGAAAGTAAAATCCTGATAACTTTCTTCCTTTTAAAAGTTCGAATACCACATAATTTGACTCTCTAACGCGGTGGTTTTATTTTCGTTCGTTTATTTTGAATATTCATAATTTGGCTCTCAAAGGTGGAGCTTATAATTTTCATTAATTACGTATACTACAATATATATATTGTAGTGAATAACAACCTTAAGTGGCCGCCCTTGTCCACGCGGGCCTGAGAAGGAATACATTAAACGTGCACGTGTGCCTGTCCGAGAGGCCAAAATAAGCCGAGGGTACGCGTCCCCTTTTTTTGCATCGAGGGGGGGGGGGAGTACGAATATATACTCCAAACCCGGTTGAAAGTGGACAGACGCAGGCAGGCAGACAGAGAGAGGACTGAAAGTGGAGTGAGAGAGGCGAGAGGGTGGAGAATTTGGCGAGCGGGAAGCAACAAAGGTTTTGGAGAGACGTCCATCGCGGGGAGGCCGAAGAAGATGGGCTGCTTACTACAAGAGCAGTGGTCCACTGCAAGTCGGCTGACGCCACAAGTTAAAGTAAGCATCACAATTTCTGTAAAGTGCCTTCAAAAGTTGAATTTTTTTACACAGTGCGGAAATAGGCTCTGTTCTTGAATAGCTACCGAGCCGCCCACATTACCCTGTTGAGAAGGAGGATTTTATAACCAATCCGGAGCTAATGTTAATTTTTTTGCAGACCAATATATATCTGCTGGCGCCCAATAATATTTTTTTAATGTATATTTGTATTTTCATGTAATAAAGTTTTTTTTAATATTTAGTAAGAAAGACATAATCATTACAATATATATATATATATATATATATATATATATATATATATAGTTAGATAGATAGATTCCGTAAACATGTCCCGGTAACGTTCTTTAATCAATGAAAAAGCACATTTCGATAATTATTGTTGTTTTTGGCCATGTTAGGTGAACAGCTTTACAGTGACGTACAACCTACAAAGTCTAGATAATAAATATCAATTAATTAAAAAAATCCATTATTTTCTACACGGTTTTACTAATGTAAGCACTGCACTACAGACGGTAAATTCGATATAGGTAATTTAAGGTAATTTCTGTCTCTCTCTAATCTCGTCGATCACAGTGAGTAATAAAACTGAAATTCGTAAACATCGCTAATATGATAAGACTTATCCACATGACAGATAATTTTATCTCGTGAATTGCGGCATTGAGTAATTATTTGCTTTCCTCGATCCGGCAAAGATTATTGCTCTCGTTGACGACTTATCAGTTCGCAGCAGTTCGTCTGTGTTTTGACACCGTTTACAGTACAGTTTAATCGCACACTTCTCAGCTATCGAGCCTTTCATCGTATTGGAGTGAAAATAATATCACAGAGAATTCAAATCTCTCATCAGTGATATCGTGTGGTTGTGACATCACGCGTTCATAGTCTGTACCTGTCAAATAGCTTTTGTTCTCAATTAACATGTTGTTATGTATCTGTCGGCATTGTCATATTGTTACAGTATTTTCGTTCATCTTGCGTTATAATTAACTTGACATTAGTCGAAGTTTTGTTCTGAGGTTTGTTGACAATGTTGTTGAGAGATTGCTAAAAATTTTTATAGGCTACCCCATTGTCTACCAGGGAAGATACTTCTGTGAGAGAGTGGACGAATGCCATGCTTCGAACAGTATAAAAATACAAATTCAATTTTCCATGACATTCTTGAAATATATAATGTAAATGTTAATGACCAAACGAGTCAGAATTTACAGCTTAATAAAGAATTATAAATTCTGCATAAAAATATGTTAGACGACGTTTCGTCCTTACAATGACCTCTTCAGGTAGAAATTATTATTAATTTAAAAAATGTAAAACTTATATTTAATTATGTGAAATAAATAAAATCTAATTTAAATTTAAATTCTCACAATAGTAGTTCTTCAGATTTTAATTAATTAGAAGACCTTTAATTTTCAAAAATATGAAATTAATGATTCAAAATTCATTAATGCCAATGAATAAAATTTAATTTTTAACTTTTTTTATGTACACAAGTTATATTAAATTATGAGAAATTAAATAAATTTTAAAATTTGTTATTTGAAATTTATATTTATTTATTGTTTTTCTATTTATGAATTGCATATAATTTAAAGCAAATTTTAAATTTTAAAAGCCTCCTAATTCAGAAAAAAATTGTATGAAGTATTTGTATTGTTTTATTGAACTTATTACATTGACTTATTTGGCTATTATCATTTATAGTATAAAACTCTGTACTCAGTGGAAAAAAATTACTTGTTCCTGAAGGGATACATGTTATCGATCCGTCGATCCTCCAGCACGTGGTGAAGACCAAGAAAAACAAATCTTGTCTATACGACATATTTTTCTATGTTAATCCGCTGAAGCTTTGAAATTTTGAGACCTAGAAGTCCAGTTTTTAACGTGCTTGAAGCATATTATTACTAAGTTGCCGGTGTTGCTCGGGTATTTATTTAAATTTGTGTGGTGTAGAAATTGATTTGAGACTAACCTCTTGGTAAACATTTCAACAATAGTGCTATTGTTTGAAACATTTACCCCTTTATGGTCCCCTCCCCGAATTAACCTCTGACATCTAACTTCAAATATACCAGGATGATGATTGACGGTTCTTTAAAATAAACATTAGATTGCACCAAATCTAATATCACACTGCTACGCGCCTCCTATCAACTCAATCCATACTTTTTCTCGTAATCCCTTATTACAAATTTCTACATCATACGTTCGTCCGTACTTTTAAAGAATAACAAATATCCATTATTTACAGAATCATACATTTTACATCTGGATAAAAATAACGCGCCAACTATATAAAGTCTAAAAATACAACCGGTATCTTAAAGGAGTAAAGAAATACAACCTTTAACTAAATAGAGACCAAAATATAGCTGATACACTAAGAATTTTTCCGGTAACTTAAGAGGGTCAAAACTGCTCCGGGTAACCTTTTACCAACCGAGTCCATCTGCACGAAGTGAAACATAAAATTTCGTTAACCACCATTGTTAATGTGAGAATTAAATTCAGCGACTCCTATAACCCCGGAATCCACACTAATCTCCGTGTTTTTTGCATTATTTTTTATGTAAATCCCTTCCACCGCCACCCATACGGTAAGGTGCTTTCCTACCCTGTCTTTCGGAGTAAACACTTAAAAATTCTAGAATGACACTATCAAATTATGTGACCTTGAAAAAGTTTTATTCGACGCCAATAATGCCGTTTAGACTCCACCACCACGCTAGAGGCGGTAGGTGTGTCATAAACCCTCAATGTATGTCCCTGAATCGTAAGTAACATGTGTATAGTTGATGGTATAATTTAGTCTACGCATTTAAGATTGTAAACGGAAATTTCAACCCTTTCCACCCCAACTCCTAGGGTTTGAACTATATCTTAACCGGTATGCTATATGTCAGGATTATCAGAGACTACCATAGCTCCAAGTCAATACCAGTCTCCGTTGTTTACTCATTACTTTCATGTAACGACCTTTCACCCACATCCTCCCCCACCCCCACACGCAGGGGCTGCACTACAACTTAACTGACAAACTGAATGTCGGAAATAAAGTCATTGACATCTATAACCGTGGATTTGACACATATATCCGTTGTTACGCGTTATTTTTATATAACACTCCTCCACCACCCCCGTTATTTGTGTTTAAAGGGTTTGAAATTATAAAGTAAAACAACTGGATAGAAACAATTAACCCATAGACCCAGAAAAGTAATTATTCGACGGTAATATCGGCCGTTTTAGCATGTTTTAAAATGTCACCCCTCTCACACCTTGGGGGTTGCCTAACGCTTCGAAAGTCCAACAGAAACCTTGAAGAGTGTGCACACAACAACTCACCAAGGATTCATCGCAATCGCATGAATGGTTTAGGAGCGTATTGGGGGAAACGCAAGAACACATTCATTTATATATATATATATATATATATATATATATATATATATATATATATATGTAACGTATTCAGGTGAAATAAATAATTCTCAACATGACCAGCTTTTATATTTTATCTAATAACATTTTTTCAGATTTTCACTAAATTCTTACCCTTAACAAAAAAACATATTCAGTGTATCATGTATTTCAGGTTCAAGAAACACCAGCATTTTGTATCAGATGTTATTCGAATACTAGGAAACCTTGAAAAAAAATATTTTAAACGTAATTTTAATATTTGTCGCTCGTTTTGAATCACCATTTGAATACAATGTTATTCTTATCGATAGATAAATAATATATTATCGCGGATAGATATTTAAAATATATTATGCTTTAACCATGAGTTATTATCAACGAAAAGAAATATAATTTTTTAATAATGGCTGCCACATGGCTCAGTTCTGGGTCCGTAATTTTTATGGTATATATTGTGTAAACACTTTTCATTAAAAGGGAAAATGGAAGGAAGTTTACTTTTAAATTAAAATTTTAAAGAGATAACATAATTATTTTACAAATTTGGTCTTCGTTGACTTTACATTTTAAGTATTTATGAGAAATCTTAATTTCAGAGCCGCTTATCGGGCCTCTAATAAAGACAGTAAAAATGAATTTAAATTTCCAATAACAAAAAAAACTATTACAACGATATTTACTTAAAGGTTTACAAATCAAAGTTTTTTGTTTTTACATACCATTTAGTTTGAGCTGCTCTGGTTTGTGCAGAAGTGATTTATTTTAATTTTATACAACACTAATTTTACTAACAGGCCATAGCACTGATTTTATTCTCTACTCGCTTTGTTCGTATTGTCACGCTCAGTTTGCTGTACTGTAGTAGTGATGAGACTAATGTCTTAGGGATGAGTGTATCCGTCCGCCAAGTTTTCCTCACGAGCTCAAAAACACACGATTCATTTCTACGGGTGTTCCTCTGGAACGTTACTATTCTACCGCCAACACTCTTCACGACACAGTGCGTTATTGAATAATCACTTTCTTTCGCTTCTCAATCTGACCCCGTAAATAGTAAGCAAAGCTAATTGTTTCGTTTAACACCAAGTCGGATGAACTTATTGTATTGTTTTCATATATCATATTTATTGAATATGTGATATTTTACAATTCTCTTCCTCTTTTTGCGATGTCTACAAGATGTTTAACAGAGAGCGAGGACATTCATAACAACTATTTGCGATTACTGATTTCGTTTAATACGTACATTTGCTAACATTAATAGTTGTTAGCTTCAACATAAGAAACAGCTATTTAATTGACAATGGCGAAGCACGCTATGATAAATATTTAACGCGGTTACAAATCCAAGAAAATTTTATTCAAGAAATTTGTCACCGATTTGAGAATTTTCTGTTGTTTACAATGTTGCTACGTACACAATCGCCGAAACAAGTGGCTCTTTACCAATACATTAAATAATATAGCGATATTATTATACGTAATAATTTTAAATATCAATTAGACTCTCAATATACATTTATATATATTACCCTCACAGATACAAATATTCCATAAGATCGGAGTTCGCATTCTGCATCTCCAAGTTATTGTGGAATATGAAATCTCCATCTTAACAACAAAAGAAAGACGCGAAACCCCGTCAAAGCCGTTTAAGTACAAAATTACAATGAAGCCATAGAACTATTGACCACTGTCAATCACCATAATACATATTAAATAATTTCAAACCTGATATTAATGCAGTATTTCTAAGCAAACCATGTTCGGGCCCCACGTTGGGCGCCAATTTTGTAATGTTTCATTTGTAATGAAGAGTATTTTTTTAAAAAATTAAAAATAGCTGTAACAAATATCTCTCAGTGGTTGGTGGACCAAAATACGTTTTCGATATTTTTCTTCAAAAAGTAACATACATTAATACATTTCACTGTCAGATATTATTATTTTTTACTTACAGATATTTTCTTACGCTCGCAGATATTACAGTACACTCTCAGGTATTACACTCAGATATTCGAACCTTGTAGGTCAAGTAAGCCTGCGAGAGGATTCCTCTCGCAGGTGAACCTTTCCAGAGAGCTCTGGCGGGGGCTACCTTTGGGGATGCTCTCACATCTCTCTGGTTTTTTTTTAACTAAGGTTCCCACATGCCGAGGCACCTTGTTCTGTTTTGAGAGGTGTATGTTCCGGGGTCGCAGACCTTGGGCATACGGCAAGAGTTGTCCGCTATTCCTATTGGAATAGTCGGCCAGCTGCCTCCTAAACAGGCCAAGGCATGGCGAGGGGTAAGCTGCGTCCCCACAACAAACTCCTCTCCCGTCATCGGAAGGGCGTGGGACAAGTACCAAATGCCCGACCTACCCGATACAGGTTTTTTATAGGGATTGTCCTGCATTACTTTTAGGCGAATGCCGGGTAGGATCCTTAAAATATAGCCCGGGGGCCCTAGTTAACTCTTGGCTACCTTCCTCTACCCTACACATCCCCCCTTTCAAATCCGTTTCCTATGCTATAAGAGGCGAGTTGCTACTATGTGGATTATCCTATATATGTTGAATAATCAACACTTTCTTTCGCTTCTCAATCTGACCCCGTAAATAGTAAGCAAAGCTAATTGTTTCGTTTAACACCAAGTCGGATGAACTTATTGTATTGTTTTCATATATTATATTTATTGAATATGTGATATTTTTCAATTCTCTTCCTCTCTTTGATATGTCTACAAGATGTTTAACAGAGAGCGAGGACATTCCCGTTGTAAATTAATAAAACATTCATCACAACTATTTGCGATTACTGATTTCATTTAATACGTTGTCTTTAATTAATTAAATAAATTGTCTGATATTGACTATCAACGGAATTATGTATTTCGTGTGAAACAGACGTAAAAATAAAAAATTTAAGATATTTATTTTCCATACGTTACATTATATAAAGCAGCTTTTGGCTATTGTAGCAATATTAATCACTAAAAACATTATGCATATATAATATCTGGATGTTTTGAAAGATGACTACACGTAAAAAAAAAGTGTACACAGATGTACAGTACTCAACATTATATGGTCGCTCCATGGTAGGACAGTAATAAAACTCTACATAAGGACTTCAGCATTCCTTTTGTTAAAGAAGAAATGCAAGCAATGTCAGACACGCGTAATAAGCAAATTACTAGCCATAAAAATAATCTCGAGAGTTATATTACTAGTCCTGCGCCGGACGACTAAACAGAACCTTTAAAAAGACTTCCGAAAATAAAGAAAAGAAAAATAATGTAATCAATGGACGTATCTCCAAACAGATTTATTTTAAATTACGGCAAACGTGTTTGTATTAAGCACAGATGTTGATTGCAGTTTATAATTTAAAAAATTATATTATTTAATTTAATATTGAATACTAACTAAAAACAAAGTCACGAGATTTAATAAAAAAAATTACTTATAATGCAATGTAAATATTTAAAATATAGCGTAAAATAGCTTTTAACATTTGTTGATTATTAGGTGTTTCTGAGTTTCACAATGTCATTTGTATAGGATATCTTGTTCTAAACACAGTCTGGAAAATTGTCTTTTATGATAATAATAAATTGTATATTATAATTTTTCCACAGAAAACGCCCGAAGAAGGTTCAAATACGTAACGAAACGTTCTTTTTAATTAATTAAATAAATTGTCTGATATTGACTATCAACTGCATGATATATTTCGTGTGAAACATTTAAGATATTTATTTCCCATACGTTACATTATATAAAGTAGCTTTTGGCTATTGTAGCAATATTAATCACTAAAAACATTATGCATATATAATATATGGATGTATGGTGTGCATGAGACGTTTTATTGTGTGACGTACGAGAAATAAATCTGTGTATCCATAAAAGATTTTATCTTGCCAAAATGTTTCGCTCTATTTTATGACCAGTTCCCGCTTGCCTATAATTTACGTTTAGCATACACTTTTGTCTAATTCGTTGCTTTAGTAACAGGACTCTTTAAGTATTTCCGTCAGGTCCGACATGGTGAATAATTACGTAGTGGCATATTTGTTCTTTGTGGTTTATTTCTTCCCTGCCCCTTCGATCCCTACAACAGAACATTGAAATTGTATTTAAATCTGTTCTGAAATAACGCAATAAATCAGACTTGATTATAACAGTAAGATAGTTTCCCCACTAACATATCCCGTTAGAACCTAAAATAGTATAGTTGTAAACTTTCACGGTAAAACATGAAATGTAACAAAACTATTTGCTACTTTCTGACGTGGCAAGTACTCGTTACGAATTATTTGTTTGTCTACGTTGCCGTTGAATAATCTGACACTCGTTGAGAGGTCACGCTGTGTTTCTAAACGTTTCGTCCTTAATCACCTGGCTTTGCGAAGACTAGTTTGAATATCGGACCTGCCTCAAGATTATCACACGAGTACCCTATAAGGTAAACCAAAAAATAACCTGCCCCAACAACGTAAGAATTTCCGAATACTTTAAGATTAGTGTAATGCAATATTTCATAATTCTGCAACGCTAACGTTTTCGAAACATACACTCATTATTTACTATAAAATATAATTATAAAACACAAAAATATAAACGAATTGTCAAATAAAAAAACTATTTATTTTGAAGATTCATCAAAATGGAATGCATAGGAATTCAAACAGTTTTAAACTTGTCCTCAGTGATGTTTCGATATACTGCTCGCTAACAGGATTTTTCTTTCCGTACGTTTAAACCACCAAGTAACATTTGACGTAGTATTTGTGCTTCTTTTCTTTTTGCCTTGTGAGCTCGTAAGAATACTAAATACACTAATTAAATTTAGGATTAATTGAAATTAATTTTAAAAAATAAATAAAAGAAAAAAGACGGAGTTAAATATGAAAAGCTGGGTGATAAAATTTTTAATGAGAGATAGATTAAAATGACGTTATCCGTAAGTATGCGTATGAGCGTACCTGCTTTAGGAAAGCGGCGCTCCACACGGTCGGTTGCATGGTGTGGACTAAACCACGCTAGCAGGTGACAGCGCCTCTCATCGGACAGCGGCGATACTCGACACTACGATACAATCGCCACCTCCATTGTGACGTGTGTCGGTGAACGCAGTGATAGGTGAGGATAGAAATGACAGCGAGCATAGGTCATGTGCACAATATTAGATGGGCTGACAGGTGTAGTATAAACCACTGAATCGTAATATAACGAACATACAGCGCCTCTTCCTGAATGCAACACGCAACACACTTTTTAATCATGTTTCTTTATTAGACGACGACTGACTGAATGACTCTTTGACGCTACGGTCCTTGCAGAACCTTGGTCTCCGCAACTATCTTCTTCCAAAGCTCTCTTTCCATTGCCTTGGTTCTCCTTCTCCTGACTCCCATAGCGCGTAGGTCTTTCTCCACCTCTTCAATCCAACGCTTTCTTGGTCTACCTCTGTATCTTCTGCCACCTGGATGCCCTTCCAGAACTTTATTTGGTTCTCTTGTATTCTCCATCCGATGTACGTGTCCTAGCCAACGCACTCGAGCAGTTTTTATCACAGATATCATATCCTGCTCATTGTACAGGTCTCTAAGCTCCCGAATTGTTCTAATGCACCATACCAGTTCTGTTTTCTTTGGTCCAAAGATCTTCCTCGATACCTTTCTTTCCCATGACATTAATCTTTTTTCTTCGGATTTATTTAATATCCATGTCTCCGCTCCATATGTAACCACCGGTCGAACTATAGTTTTGTAAATGGTCAACTTAGCTTTCCGTAAAATTTGCTTGTTTCTTAATGTTGGAAATAAAGCCGCGTAACATCGATTTCCTGCGGCCAGTCTGGCATTGATTTCCGTTTTAGCTTCATTTTGTGCAGTAATCAGAGAGCCTAGAAATCTAAATTCCTGCACCCCTTCAAAACACTTTCTTCCACATCTAAAAGCTTGTGCCGGTTGGCTTGTTTTGGAACTCACCAATAACTTTGTTTTACTATTATTTACTACCAGTCCTATTTGTTGTGCTCATCTCTCCAATTCTTCATAAGTTTACAGAAGTGCATTCTTTGTACTTGCAATTATAGCTACATCATCTGCATACGCCATAATTTGGATCAATCTATAGTATATATTCTTTTTTCGATTTGCAGTTATGTTACCTACAGCTGTTTCTAAACCAATATTGAAGAGGACTGTCGACATCGGATCTCCTTGTCTCAACCCTACTTTAACATCAAAGCTTCTCGATATCCTTCCTTGCACACATACCTTAGCCTTACTTCTGCTTAAAGCCGTATTTATTAGTCTGATTAGCTTCCCAGGATAACCAAGGGCTTTCATTTCAATGAGAAGTTTTGCTCTTCGCACAGAATCGTAAGCTTGTTTAAAATCTACGTATAGCTGGTACTTATCCTAAATAGATGAAATAGCCAAATAACAGACAAAATGAGATGACAAAATAAGTATGACACAACGTTTCTGGAATCCTCGTTCCTTTCGTCAGATGAATTGATTGAAAGCAAAGCTAAAAGTAACGACAGCGGGGGTTAGCGTAACAATAAGAGTTCATAGCTATTGTTGAGTTTCGTTGTATCAGTTAACTGGCAGTGGCGACTCGTGCGTATGAGCTCATAAATTAATTTAGTAAGAATTATTTTTTCTTAATTTTAAGAACGTTCATAAAAAATGTGTTTTAACACTGCGAATCTGTGCTTCAATATCGAAGACTTTAAACTCCTCGCCTTGCGACGCATCGCTCCTAAAGCAGCCAAGTGCTGTTCTAGTTACAGCACCGGATAGGAGGATTTAGACGCAACAGTGCATTCACCCCCCTGCGTCACCCGTAAAGTTCAACAAACTGCTAGACTTATGTGCTACGATGCTAAGAGCACAAGGAAATGGAAGAGTCCCACGTGCTATGATACAGAGCGCGACCGCATAAGGCGACATAACCAGAGAAATCGAAATAAATTTACAAATTATAAATCTTATTTTATAATATTTTATATTTTCAAAACCAAAATAATAATCGTTCATATTTGATAATATAAAAATATTATTTTAAAGAAAACAAATATACCGTACGACCTGAATACAAAACTGCTCAGTGGCTTGTTCCGAAAATTAAATTTATTTAAAATATTTACTGAAAAAATACTTTCGTTAATTATTCCATGTTTAAAAATTTGACACTATTGGAAATTTTGTAGACAGAATTATAAATGTAGAATATTGATAGAAGAGTATTGGTGTAATTTTATTAGTTTACATAGTTATCATTGTAAAAATGGTTGCTTGGGGTGATGTAGCTCATAACTTCAAAACTTCACGAGCCACCACTGGTACCTGGTGTCAACGTCTAATCAAATCAAATCAAATGAATGTTTCGAATTGAATAGTTTGGAAACTACAGATTGTTTATCGTTGGTAATCGAATGGTTGCAAAGCTGGAGAGGGCGGTAACTTTGGTAATGCACTAGAGGAGTGTTTCCCAACCTTTTTTTAACGATGCTCCACCTAAATATTTCTATGTAACATATACATATTTTTTATATTAAGAACTAAATAATTTTGTAAATAAACCTTATTTCATCTTTTGTTTCACGGTTCTTTTACTGTAATAATTCTGTGAATACACAAAGTAATAATTTATTTTAATCTGAGATCGCTAAATTCATTTGTACGAAATTACGTTCTTATTTCATTTAACACGCGGAGATGGCTCTAGACTACAGTAATATAATAGCTGTCGTCCAACAGAGATCAGACTATTCCTTCACTAGACTTAATAAACAATATTGTCTGAGTTATTATTACTAGAATCTTTTAAGTGTGGAAAGGAAACTTACCAAATGCTTATTTTATTATGTTTATTATTCATATACCAACAATTTTTCCTTTTGTATAAGTTATACCACAGCTATCGGTTTTTAAATTCTAGACGAGCTCATTTTTAAATTTCCCCCCCCCCCCCCCACACACACACACCTGTGGGAGGTGAGCCTCACGTTGGGAAATACCGCACTAGAGAGAGAGCTGGGTGACAAAGTAAAACCGTTTGCAGCATCCAGAAATTCAGCGAATCAGAGACCGCAATGCACTCTTCAAATCTCCCGGAAACAAACAACGTCGCATATTTACCTGCAAATGACTCGTCAAATAACGATGTGTTTATATTTACGTCAATAAAAATTTATAACTGGTGTTCCCAAAGCCACACGACTTAATCCTGAGAGAAACAGTTTCATAATTATCACTAATTGGCGTCGACATCTGACAAAAGTTATAGACAAGTCTGTAAAGAAAAGCTATTAGAACATATATTAATAATAATTTTCCATAGATTGTGCACACACCACGGAAGGCAAATAAAACAAGTTTAAACTCGGCTTAATGCTATCCCATAACAACTGTGAACATACTCAGGGGATACGGCGAGTGAGAAAAACCATTACAAAGCTTTCAGATTCACCTTCATAATTTCATCTCTTATGCACAACAAGATACGTGTTATTATATATTATAATTCTTTTCAGTTCCCTCGAGGGTCACCTACGTTGTCTCTCGCTTTTAATAGAATAGAAAGATAAAACGAATAAATGCGGACGAAAGGCACAGAGCTTGCTGTACTCAACAAACGGTGACGCCCGTTAGTGAATTTTTCAGTGAATAATAAAATCATGCAAGGGGCGATAATCTCCAGAAAGAAAAAATTATATTTATTGTCTTTTATTATTATTATATATTTTTTCGCTCTATTACTTCACGACTTTTCTGTTATTCTACAACACCAAGGATTTCGTTATTAGTCTCTCTTTTCTCGCTTGTGTCTTTCATCTTACTATAATTTACTCCGATCAAGGTTTAAATAATGAATAATTGAAAAAATCATCATTATTAAAGTAATATATTGTAATGCCAATTAATTAGGCCATTAATTGGTTTTAATAAAATTTAATTGTAGTGACAGGAGCTTCCAAAGCGACAATGGAGCCGGGATTTGTTACTTTATCGGAAAGTCAAAATGGCGTATGCGCGCTATAACTGGAGAGCACTAAGAGTTAGTTGGTGACGGAGGACGGAAATAATGATACTAGAGCAGAGACTAACCGTCGTTTAATGTATCATTAAACAAAGTTGTGAATTTATGATACAGTAAAAACATTCACGGAAGTATTTTCCCGTAAATATCGCTAAGTTAGCAATTTTTACGTCTATCAGCAGCCAGGAAAAGAGTGCAGTTTTTACGTCTGTAGCAACCAGGAATAGTAAAGTTGCAGTTTAAGTCCAAAGTCGTAAAAAGACTAGAAAATCTATGAATCACAGGATTTATATAAGGCAAGCGGTCACCAGATAGCTGAAAAAAAAGGAGGATCATCCGAGTTCCTGGGAGCCTATCAAGGTTGACTTAAAGAGTGTAAAATCTGTGAGCCGATATTAGAATCAGTGTAAAAAAATTTTGCAATAGTGTACTCCCGAAAACAAAAAGGAATGCTGGAACCAGCTGGACAGATGTGAGTAACAAAATACGAAAATAATGATTTATGTAAACGTAATTAAAGGATAGAAGTCAGATTTCGTTCTATTTTAATTGTCAATCAGAGTTAATTTCTTTTCTTTTTAATTTATTTCTATCGACATATTGTCTAGGTGAATTATAAACTGTGTGTTAAGAAGATTTTTAAAACAATTTGTTGTGTCCATTATCAAACCCAGTGAAGGACCTGAGATCTAAAATTATAAACTGTAATTGTTTGTGAGTTAAAGCAACAAAGTGAAAATAAATAATTTTATGTTTTAATTTCTGTTGATTATTTCATATTGGCTACCACAACGTGGGGCAAATTTAATTTAATTAACGCCTCATTGTTAATTGTTACATAATGGCACCACAACGTGGGGCTTGAATTCATCAAAATAGTTAAATTAATTAAAGCTAAATTCTTAATTATTACAATATAATAAAGTATAGTAATGATGAATACAGACACAGAGAAATATAGTTAAAAAGTACAATTGATATACAGACTTAAGAAGCTTCAGTCCGAAATAATTGGCGACATTGTGATTGAGAATGAAGATAAGAAAGTCGCGCTTCAGAAAAATGCAAATACGGAGCAAGTTTTTAGAATGAGGTAAATAATTTATATTAAATTATTCGAATTCAAGAAATTGACTAGTTTGATAAAGATTTATCACGTAGTTCCGGTTCCGGTGATAACTCCACCCATTTCTTACTCTTTCAGTTACGATATACAGGACGGTTAATTTGACTTGACAAATAAAAATACTTCGGAAATACTAACAGATGAAAAATTGTTTCAAATTAAAAGTTAATAATGATATTGTAGTATAAAAATTTTTATAATAATAAAATGACACCTCTTTGCATCCAAATTATGTAATATTAGAACTTTTACAAAGGAAGAAAATTAACAGGATTTTACCTTAAATATTTTTTTTAAGATATTTCAGAGGATGAAATACTCTACAAAAGTACCACGAGACCTGGTTGAACTTTTTTAAAAAATATGAAGTCTATACTGTTGTATTGCTACTGTCCAAAACTGAGAATTCAATTGTTTTAACCAGCAGGAGGGCTTCCCCACAAATCCGCAAATTGCAATTAGAAACGGACTGAAACGAGATCCCGCTGAGCTCTTGCTCTAATACGCAGTACTCAGTGTCAACTTGTTCCAGTAGAGGGAATTTAACCTAGGATTGAGTCCGGGATAGATGTTTCACTTGGTACGAAATCATCAGCAGTGCATGATCTGAAGAACCGGTGCGAAATCAGTCCATAACAGCCCCTAGATTAGTGTGTGAATACATATTTTTACAGAAACTATAATTCTAGAGTTATTAGTTGTTTGTGTATAAGCAGATAAATATGAAATTTTTCTTCACAATCACTACAATGATTCATACAATTAAACTTCACAAAATATATTTTATTTCTTACAATCTCTTTAAAGCGAACAATTTTTCAAATGAAGGAGCTAATCTACATCATTCGTCTGGCAAAAATAATAAAATATAAACTAAAATGAAAAAATTTAAGTCTGATTGAAAATAATGAATAAGAAAGATAGACAATTCAAACAAAAAAGTGATAATATAAATACTTCACACAACGTGCACTTGTCAGTTGACAAAACTCAAAAGCGACGAAAACGCAACGACAATGGTCGAGCCGAAGGTTTAGCGTATTAATAAGGGATCATAGCAATTATTGAGTTTCATAGTGTCTGTACATTAATAGCTGTGTTGTGAAGCATCTCTGAAATGAGTCTGGAATTGTACCAGGTGTCAATGTCTAAAATCTTAGCATTTTGCCAATCAAATGTAGAATTGTTTATATGTTTGGATATTACAGAACAATAGCAAGTTTGATATTATACATATGTTCCTTGATACGTGTAGTAAGGGAACGTTTCGTTTGCCCTATGTAGCAGGAATTACAATTAGAGCAAGAAATTTTGTAAACAACACAATGTTTGCTGTGCTGTGGTTTCATTTCAGAGATGCTTCACATTAAATCAAACATCACAGCAATTAATGTACAAACAGACACAATGAAACTCAATAATTGCTATGATCCCTTATTATATATTATCCAACATTCCTGTATAAAATTGTATTTCAAATATCTAACGTTCTCGTAACTGTTTAATTCTGTTTTAATAAATTGTATGTATTGTAAACAGTATTGAAA
Source organism: Zhengitettix transpicula (assembly GCA_037074705.1). Lineage (NCBI taxonomy): Eukaryota > Metazoa > Arthropoda > Insecta > Orthoptera > Tetrigidae > Zhengitettix > Zhengitettix transpicula. The sequence goes on from CM073591.1 coordinate 143,870,942, forward strand.
AGTCTTGAGTGTGTATTTAAAACCTTGATACTTGATGTCCCACTTATTCTCGTAAAGGCAGCTGATTGTGTTCGGCGCAGGAGTGCCTCGATGGCGTGACGTCAGAGGTGTAACGGCTGACGGCGAACTCTGAACCTTAACATTGAATTTCCTCCTTTTATATTGCAATTACAAAATTAACTCAATTTCCACATAATATTATAATAGAATAATCAGTATTCGATAAACATAAATATTTTTTCCAGTACTTTACTTTTTTTCAATTTTTCAATTTAAAATAAAAAACATTGTGTTGTTTACAAAATTTCTTGCTCTAATTGTAATTCCTCCTACATAGGGCAAACAAAACGTTCCCTTAATACGCGTATCAAAGAACATACATCTAATATCAAACTTCCCATTGATAAACAATCTGTAGTATCCAAACATATAAACAGTTATAAACATACTTTTGATTGGCAAAATGCTAAGGTTTTAGACATTGACACCAGGTACAATTCCAGACTCATTTCAAAGATTCTTCACATTAAATCCAACATCACAGCTATTAATGTACAAACAAACACTATTAAACTCAATAATTGTTATGATCCCTTATTATTACGCTAAACCTTCTGTTTTCCCATTGTCGTTGGTCCCTTATTGTTACGCTAACCCTTCGGCTCTCCCATTATCGTTGCGTTTTCGTCGCTTTAGAGTGTTGTCAAATGATCAGTGCAGTTGTGTTTCTCTAGGCTCTTCTTAGCACGTGACGAAAGGGACAAGGCTCCCAGAAACGTTGTGTGGTATTTATATTACCCTTTTTTTGTCTGTATTGGCTATCTTTCTTATTCATTCTTTTCAATTTAGTTATCAGTTATGTGAAAAACATATCTAGAACCGTAATTGTTTTCCGGAAGTGTTTATTTTACTCGAAGAAATGACGTTGAAACTCTTATTTCAAACTCTTTGGAGATATAAATGTGGGCTTCCAAGCTAATGCACACGTTTACAATTATTAATTTGGCTACTTCCCTTTCTAGTAGCTCCGAAGAGAAAAGGGGGAAAAAAAGGAACGTCGTAGATCGAGTAGGAAGGGTAGACGAAAAAAGCCTATTGTTGTTCCACTTTTAAATACAAGACCTTTCGCTCATTTCTTATCATGAGCTTACGGGTAGGTGGCGTCTGTTTCCAGGACAAGGAGCTTTTAACGACTTTTTTTTTTTGCTCAGTGTCTAAAAGTTAGTCTTGCGGAAAGCTAGGACATTTCGAAAGGTCCGCGTCCTCACATGGCTTAGATTCACAAGGATTTTTTTTGGCAATTGAGGAGCTTTCCAAAACCTGAATTAATCACTTGGACATTACGTTTGAAAGAGGGGTTTGATTAATTGATCACAGTCCTTCTCTAATATGGACTCCCTTTCTTTGATTATAATATACCCGAAGCTCCTCCTGAAAGAGAAGCTTATATAAGGCCAGGTCAGTCCGATAAATAATATTTATTTAAGATATGAAAGCGATTTAATGTAGCGAATAACTGTCTCAAATAAACATTTAAAATGGCATTCACATTCCCTTAGCAGTCAAATTAATAAATTAAAGATTTTGTTATATAAAGAAAAGAATTATTAAAACAAAGGAAAATAAAATAAAATTTTATTCTAAGTCATATTCAAGAAAGGTGTCACAGAGGTTTTTGGAAACTCGTCCAGTTTCACTTTTGCCAGTATACTACAAAATCCTATAGAAACGGGTTTACAATATGGTCCTCGAACAATTAAACAAAACATCCTGTTTAAAAACGCGCAATATGGCTTCAGGAAGGAATATTCAACAGAAAAGGCCATTTTCTCTCTGACCCATATGATATTATCAAAACTAAGTACCATTAAGAATATTCTGTTACCTTTCCAAAGCCTCTAATTGTGTTTATCATTGTATTCTACTGGATAAATTAAAGTATTATGGAATTATTGAAACATCAAATTCCTGATTCACTTCAAACTTAAGGAACAGAAAACAAAGAGTAACACTCAATGATGTACATTCTGGTAAAATTTTGCAATCTTAGAGAGGACAAATAAAGACAGGGGTTCCATAAGGCTCTATTCTGCGCCCATTGCCCATAAATAATGATAAATGACTAACCAGAAACGATGTTTCCTTCTTCTGGAGCTATTTGCTGAAGACACAATGATCAATTATGATGGGCTTTTAAATGAACAATTATCCATCTTTAAAACAAACAAAATTTTATTTAGCAATACTTGAAACAATTATACAATTTTAAAAACATCTCAATCTCTCAAAGGTCTTAACTGTGTTTGATAACGGCAGAACATTTAAACATAATCAAAGAACACAAAATTTATATTTAATTTTAAAAAAAATATTTATTCGTCTAGACATAGACGAAATTAATTATCGACGAACTTATACTACAAGTTGGATTTTAAATTTAAACAGTTTATTTTATCAACACTAAAAAACGATATCTGACATTATCTTTTAAGTCGGTTTACAAAAATCATTTTACTTTTCTCTTGCTACTTACGGCTGCCCAGGATACTTTCGCCTTTCGAACACAGTGGTGGGGTTTTCACAGCTTCTATTAAATTCACAGATTCTACTAAATACTGTTGGTTTGAAAAAGAAAGTTTGTGGTATCTCGACGACTTTACTCTGCTCTGCTTCGACGACGACTGGTTTACTGTAAATTTAACAAGTCCTCTCTCCTATGCTTAGGCTGCGACTTTAAACTGCAATCTTTCGACGACGACTCTTCTTAAACAATGTCTCTATTAATCACATCCTCCAGCCTCGGTGATCGCAGAACAACTCCTCCGCTTAAACAATGTCTCTCTTAATCACATCCTCCAGCCTCTGTGATCGCAGAACAACTACTCCACTTAAACAATGTCTCTCTTAATCACATCCTCCAGCCTCTGTGATCGCAGAACAACTACTCCACTTAAACAATGTCTCTCTTAATCACATCCTCCAGCCTCGGTGATCGCAGAACAACTCCTCCGCTTAAACAATGTCTCTCTTAATCACATCCTCCAGCCTCTGTGATCGCAGAACAACTACTCCACTTAAACAATGTCTCTCTTAATCACATCCTCCAGCCTCGGTGATCGCAGAACAACTCCTCCGCTTAAACAATGTCTCTCTTAATCACATCCTCCAGCCTCTGTGATCGCAGAACAACTACTCCACTTAAACAATGTCTCTCTTAATCACATCCTCCAGCCTCGGTGATCGCAGAACAACTCCTCCGCTTAAACAATGTCTCTCTTAATCACATCCTCCAGCCTCTGTGATCGCAGAACAACTACTCCACTTAAACAATGTCTCTCTTAATCACATCCTCCAGCCTCGGTGATCGCAGAAAACTACCCTCTCAAAAACTTATCTCTCCCTTATATCCTCCCGGTCTTTTACTTTTTCCATTGTTCGAAAACTTCGTCGCAAATGCCAGTTGACAGATTCTTCCATTATCACAAGATTTATGTTATGCAGCTTCAGTTCCGTAGTCAACAAATGGCTAACTACTCTGTCATGTCAAAGCCGACAATCGAGACAGGACCCGCAATTACTTGGTGGGACTTATTAATCTTTACCACCCCCACACGCACGTGCACGGTTTCTCAAGACCACACACCCAGCACTCCCAAGACGAAGAAAAGCTTAGACCTAAATAAACGCGTTACAAAATGCCCCTCCAACAGTCCAAACTATCGATCAGAAACAATGCCTCACTTAACAGGCATTACAATATATTGTGGTAATTAAAAGGCAAAATAATTAATTAATAAACATTGTTGGCGGCCTAAACACACCAGATGTGCACAACAATATGTGGCGATTATTGTCGAAATTCATTTTACGGGTCGCGCAGAGCTCCAGAATGGATGGTAGGAGAGGGCGGAGAAAGGACAAAATTTCAGAAAGTGTGTCTGAGGAGACAAGTCTGTATATAGTCTAACAGCTATAATATTCAGAGCGATCTACGGTTTGCAGTCTATGGACAAATAACTGCAACGATACTACGCCGACTGTTATTTGGAGTCTAGAATACGTTACGAGTTAGAAATTTTTAAATTATTGGGAGCCAGGTTATTGCATCCAACAAATAACCAAACTTTGAGAATGAGATATTCATGGTGAGGACAGCGGAGCAAGTGTTGTAAATAATCTCAGCAAGAAGAAGTGTTGCCTATTAAATTCAGTGTATAATGGCCTGTCTTTAAAGTGTTAATAATTGTGTGTGTGTGTGAACGAGTCCATTAATTAAAAATCCAATCACTTAATTTTAATTTACTAGCACGTTTAAATCATTTTAATTGATTATTACAGAATTGGAACCTCAACATGAGCCTTCGTTTTGAATTAAACCATTGTAAAAGTAGTAATACAATATATATATATATATATATATATATATATATATATATATTGTGGTATACATATTATACAAAAGAAAATAAGTTAAGCGAACAATGAAAAAACAACAGAACAATAGTTACGTAATATAAAAGGAAACAAAGGAAGGAAGTTTATGGGATTTACGTTGAAATGAAACCAAAATATTTAAAGAGATAAATAAAGATTATTTAATTCACAATAGTTATTTACGTTGAATTCCTTACACTTAATGTTTTTAAATAAATGCCTCGCCTTTCATGAAAATCTAAATTTCAGGGCCTCTAGTAAAGACAGGGATTTGCACTTTTCACCAAGCAAAAAATAAATTTAATTTACAATAACAAAAACAATAGAAATCTGACGGTAAATTTATACGTGTATAAAGACTTACAAAAGAAATTTTTTTAATGTACCCTTTTATTTAGAGCTGTTTGTTTCTGCACTCGTGATTATTTTAATTTTTTATGGAACAATAATCACCTCCTTCTGGATATCTTAGCCTCTAGTAAGCGTTTTTGGCGTGCATGCTGTGTTTTCAAGTTTGTTCGCAAAGTCTAGTCATTCAAAGCAATTGTCATCCGTGCGAGCACGTAAGTTCTTAAACCTGGCTTTAAAATCAAATGGTGCCAGAACAGATACACGCAACTTCGTGTTTTTAGTTCAAAAACCACACAAGCCTTCATAGAATTTGTTTAGAATTGTACTTACATTTGGAAATTCCGAAAAATAAGTCACGTCACCTGGTTTTCCGTTTCTTTACTGAGATCTCATTGGAATCCTCAAACCTTTTTGTATCTTCCCTGACAATTTCGTAAGTGACATGAACCTTGAATCGGCTTCTTATTTTCGCAAGTGAGAAATCTCGGCCACCGAATGAGTTTTTTGAATTCCAAAATCATCCGACGAAAGTGAGGGTCAACAAATAAGTCGCGTGTGTGTTTAAGACGTATCTGAAACCATTAATCCCTACAGAAAGAAGGTATTTCACCTTGACTCGCTTGTGTTACGGCTGCTGAGCAGGACACAGGTTTCAACTACAACTACAACTACAACCAATCAGCAAGGTCAGCGCCAACACGTCTTATGAATTCAACGGCTATGGTAGAACGTCGCCGTCTAAACAACGCAACGCAGGAAATGTGAATAAAATATATTATAAAATATGTTTGTTGAAGTTCCTTTGGCGGTGGAAAATAGCGTGAAGCGAAACAGTGGTCAAGAAACGAAACGAATGTTTACGACAGAACCCATGTTGCGACCAATACGAAAATATTCGGGGAAGTAGGGCTCCAATTCACAGTTTATTTGTCTTAATTTGTACCGTTTAAATTTATTTAAATGGCAGTCTTGCCCTTTTTTCTACGTTTAATTTGCGCTTCCCGATATCTGTTCCAACGGCGAACGAAATGGTGTTTGAGTAGAAACTATTTCGTTTTAAGGGCGTTCGGTGTTTCACAACAAGTGAAAATATATTTAAAATACGGAAATTTCAACAAGCAATAACAGCAGCATAAGCAATCGAAAACATTGAATTTCTGATGAATGGTTTCCCACGGAGGTAAAACGCAAGTGCTGATTCGGAGGACCACACAGCTGGCGACCGTTTCAACATTAAACTTGCTGTCAAGTTTTGGAGGACCCATCACACTTGAATTTCTTATAATAAGCATCCTTCCCTTTGATAAAGCGAAAGCTGCATTTCCCAGGGCCAAAAATGGATGAGAGATCAGATTTACTTACATAGATGGCATTTCTCAAGTACAACACTTGAGACCTATACCAGTCTTTGGTTTGTGTATCCGACAAAGTAGTCGAATTTTCTGTAATTTTCTGCCCTGGAGACGTTAAGTTGAATCCTTGTTGAAACATATGATTGCTTATGATCCTATGTCTTTAACTTGATACGCAAGCAAGCGACGGAAGCCGAAGACGTAAACGCTAGAGTGCAAGGATGTGATCAACTCGAAGCATAACATTTAGATGACTAGTTCAACGAGGCAATGTTAATATAACAACGTCATCTGCACCATTCAGAATACCTCGTTTTAACGTCATTATACGGAGGAATTTATTTTAATTAATTTATAATAATTTAACTTAATCGGTCAATAGTGAATTATCTAAATTTCGGTTCAAAATCTAATTTATACACGAAAGAAAGAAAAATAAGCAAGCAAATTTTAATACATATACAACATAATTGAATTTACTTTACTACTATTCATGTAAACAATGCCTCAGCTATGCTTCACTATTATTTTTATCAATACGAGCATTAAACGGAGTGAATATAATTCCCTCACTCAGGGCGCATTCATGTTTGTCGCGAAGCAGAAACAGTCGACAAAATAGTTTACATAAATTTGGTACATGAATAGGTGTGGCTCCTAATTCTTCCAGGCTACGGCTAACTCTGACTCCAGGAAATTCTTCCGTCCTTCCTGGGTCTAGGACGTTTCGACGCAAGAATTGTCAAAGTCAAGGGCACTCGTTTGATACAATTTTTTTAAAATAATACACAACTGATATTGATATTAGAAAATGAACAAATACTCAAATTTAGAATACATGCACGTTTTATTGGTATTGTAAAAATTAAATAATAGTAAATAGTAAATTAATTCTATACCATATAATTATAAGTTATACCACACAAGTAGTCTGTAATATCGCGGTCACCAAAATTTCTCACTATTAATAAAATTCTGTTGTCTACATCACGATATTTTTTAATCTACTTTCAGGTTTGTGACAACAAGTTGTTCTAAGTAAATGTCTCGTCCTTTCTGCACTGCGATATATATATATATATATTGTAATGCCAATTAATTAAGACATTGCTTGTGAAATTGAAAATCTAAATTGTTTGAGAAATCCTTTGTAGCGGCAAGAGCTTTTGAAACAACAATAGAAAAACCGGCTCTGTTCCTTTGTCGGAAGGTCCGTCAAAATGGCGTATGCGCTCTCAAATTGCGAGACGAGAGTTTCAGTTTGCAGGAAGGTTTGGTGAAGTACAGTTCGCATGGAGATTTGGTGGGAGAGTTCACGGAAAGACCTCGTCGAGGTATGGAAGGAGAATTCAACAGAGTTGGCAATTAGCTGGACAAAGTAAAACATTCATAACAGTATAGCGTCGGAACCTGCTAAGAAAAAGCAGATTTTTTGTGTCCATAGCCGGCCAAAATAGCAAAAGTTTCGGTTTAAGTCCGGAACAATAAAGACTACCCAATAGACAAATCGCAGAAGTCACCTAAGGCGAGCGGTCAACCGATAGATGACGAAAGGAGGAGCATCATCCGAGTTCCTGACGACATATAAAATTTTGACTTAAAAATTTGGTGTAGAATCTGTGAGTTTAGAAGCAGTGTAAAACCCCACAATAGTGTTTTCGAAAATTAAAGGTACGCTGGAATGCTTGGAAGACGTGAGTAACAATTTAAAAAACAATTAATTATGTAAACGGAATTGAAATATAGCCGTCAGATTAAGTTCTCTTTTTGATTAAAATTGTTAATCAGAGTCAATATTTTTACTTTTAATTTCGTTCACAACTAAATATTATTGATTCGTCCATTATCAAACCTAGTGAAGACCCTGAGAAATTCAATATTATAAATTTGTAATTTTTTGAGTTATTGCCACAATAAAAATATTGTTTTCAAAGTTTATTAAGCTTTCATTTAAAAGTTCTTATTACAAAATGGCTACCACAACGTGGGGCAAATTAAAGGTAACATTTTGTGTTTATTACAATATATAGTAATACTAATTAGAGGCCATTAGTGATTTGATAATTGGAAATTTGTTGTGGATTGCTATCGGCGAAAATATAAAACAACAATAGGTATACATGTACAGGCGAGCCTTTGTCGGCGGCAAGAATTTCTAAAGCTCCAGTCTAACGGCGGCAGTTGCGGGCAAATATTCATCGAGAAAAGTCGAGGCCAGAAATTCATCAAGAAAAGCCGCAGATTGAATTTGATCAAGATAAGGTTGCGGACAGTAAATTAATTGAGTAAAAGTTGGACATAAATTCATCGAGTAAAGTTGCAGGAAAGAGTTCAATAAGTCAAGCGATAGTTAAAAATTCAACAAGTAAAAAGACTGTCACGAATTTCATCGAGAAGGAGTTGATAACAATCTGGCTGACTAATAGTTAGAACGAGAAATACTGGTGAGAGAGAGACTTAATGCGGAGGATCACAGGAGTTGTACGGAGTAATCGTTCTAGTGGATAGATACCAAAGTTAGGATAGTGTTTTTGAAATAAATTTAAATTCTGTGAAATTATGGCCTGTTAGATGTGACAAGTGTATAGTGCATCAGAGCCCAAAACGAAAGCCTGGTACCAGGAGAGATTGTAAGTAGAAAGAAATTAATAAAGGTTTTGTAAACGTTAAATAAGGATCAAATCGTCAGATTTCGGTTTCACGTTCATTTCATTGTTTAACTCTAATGTTGTAAAATTTGATTGTTTAAGTTAAATGTAAAAAGGTTGGTTCTTTATTTATAAGGCCCAAATAAACGACCCTGAGAATAGACAAATCTGTAAAATTGCAAGAACACAAATGTTAATAATCACGTCAAGAAATGTTGTTCTTTTACTTGGAATAAATTAATTGTTTTGTGAAGTTTAAAATATGGTAAATTATTTTGAATCCTTTTCGTTTAAATTTAATAAAATAAAATTAATCCATTAATGACTTGCTTCAATTTTGTTAATATCCAATTCATTACATTTTGGTACCTCAACGTGGGCCAAATTCATTTTAAAATTTGTCAGTTCATTACATTTTGGCACTGTCAACATGGGGCAAATTAATTGTTAATTAATTAAAATCTTTCATTTATTACATTTTGGCTTCATCAACGTGAGGCAATTAATCTAATTCAATAATTGTTGTAATCACAAATGAATGAAAGTTAAAGCCTCACATTAATGCTACAATTTATAGTAATTTAAATATTACAATGATAGGATTGTTTTAATAAGAAACAAGATTTTAAAATAGACAAACAAATTAATTTATGAACGCACAAACAATTAAATTTACACAAGTTATTTAGGCGAATAAATTTCAATTTACAGTATCAATTAATCTTTTACAATAAAATGACTATATCTCGTTTACTGGGCTTTTAATAAAGAAAATAATTGTTAATAATGAAATTTTATGAAGCTATCATAGACTTAATTCATCAATAGATTTATTACAATGCAAAACATAAAATATGAACTTTAAATTCTGAACGAAATTTGAAATATGACGACAATATCTTTACTTATGAGTTTAGAAGTAGTAATTCTGTGGAAATTTACCTTACTGTCGAACACACACACAAACACAAACACACACACACACGAAATATTAAGAATCTATTCGAACCAATATTTATGAAAAGCCCACGTTCCAAGCGATAGAAATTTTTTTAGTCAAAATTTAAATACCACACAACGTTTCACAAGTCAACTGACAAGTGCAGTTGTGTCGCTCTAGGCTTTTCTTCGCACGTGACGAAAGGGACAAGGATCCCAGAAACGTTGTGTGCTATTTATATTATCGCTCTTTTGTCTGATTTGGCAATCTTTCTTATCCATTACTTTCAATCAGACGTACATTTTTTAATTTTAACTTATCAAATTAAACGGGTAATTCTGATCTCATTCCAGCATTGACGAAAAAATAATAAATGTACCCTGAGGAGTTCTGAAGTAATTATGTTATGTCACCTCACACAACTTACCTTTTCTTTTCTTTAAAAATAGATTCAGTACCAATAAATTAATTAAAATCATTTAAGTGCAAAATATACAAAATACCCTTGAATAAACAGCAAACCTCCAGAAAATTATCTATTAAACACACTTTACTTACACAAAATATCTAAAAATAATAATATTAAGTTAATAGAAGTTCTGCAAAATTATGTTCCAAAAATAGCGCTTAATTTTAAATTAGGTTATGCCTATAGCTGACTGCCAACTGTTCATTTGCCAATGATGTAAGGCATATTTGATTATTTTAATTTAGGATAATTAATTAAATTAATTGTAACGGGATAAGGGCGCCAGTGAATAAATTAAGTGTTTAATTGAACTTTATTCACAACAAAAATGATTTTTTAACAATAAAAAGGAATACACAATCTTCTAACACGATACATGGCAAATGCGATCTATGTCAGGGCGGTATCACGTGTTTTCCGCGAGTAGCAGAGAACGTGAGATATTTAGATACTCTGCGAAGTTCTGCGGCTCGAATCACGTTCAATACAACGTTTAAGGCGTTCTTCCGTTCTAAGAATACGACCTACTGCTGGCTGCGCGATGAGATTAAACGGGTGCTGGCGATCGCGTAATATGGTTAAGCTGGTCATTCTTTCTTCCTTCTTTCTGGTGGATGACTCATATGATCGGTCACTTAACACCGGACATTCAGACTTAGCTTCGCAGCTATTGCATTGAACGAAATGTAAGTCCCTATTGGTCGCCTGTCCGAAGTTTTACAGACGATCTCTCACTAACTACTTATCAGAGAGAAACACCTCCTCGACTAGTCTCTCTGTCGTCGACGTTCTTCATTTACCCTTTGATTGGTTTTTCCCAATCCACCCATGTGTCTCCATCCACCATCAATTATCCCATTTTGCCTTTCACTTTTTCAGAATTATTCTCTGGAGAGCGGGATCATGATCGACGCCGCGGGTCGCGTTTCCTCATATCCAACAATTTTGGGTTTTCCTCCTAATATTCAGACAATAGGCTCAGGTGTACCTCCGAGGCGTCTTGTTTTTGCCTGATGTTTCCAGAGGTTCCTAACTTCGTATTTGACGTTTTCATTGAATTTCATTAATAGCTTTTACAGCCTGACTGATTGAGATAGCGCTCATATTATTAAGAAAACTCTCCCAGAAATCGTATATAAATAAAAAAAAAATTTACGCCGATAAAATAAATTTAATAACTTAAAGTTCACTAGTTATAATGGACCAGTCAGAAAAACCACAATAATTGGATGCCATCGAATTTAACAATTTTTTAGGGTAACAGGCTACATGAGGGTAATTCACATAGTGGCAACTCCTCTTTAATAGCATAGGAAGGGATTTGAAATAGGGGATGCGGAAGGGTAGAGGAAGATAGCAAATGGGTTAACTAGGGCCCCTGGGCTATATTTTAAGGATCCTACCCGGCATTCGCCTAAAAGTAATGCAGGACAAACCCTAGAAAAACCTGCATCAGGTAGGTCTGGCATTGGGTGCTTGTCCCACGCCTCCCCCATAGCGGCAGAGGAGTTTGCTGTGGGGACGCAGCATTCCCTTCTCCGTGCCTCGACCAATTTAGGAGGCAGCTGGCAGACTATTCCAATGGGAATAACGGACAACTCTTACCGTATGCCCAAGGTCTGTGACACCGGAACATACACCTCTCAGAACAGGCTGAGGTGCCTCGGCTTGTGGGAACCTTAGTTCAAAAACGGAGAGGAAAAGGCATACCCAAAGGTTGCCCCTTCGTATGTCTCCAACTGCGGGACGCTTGACTGAACTTCAACCGATTGGTTGTTTAATAATACATTATTTCAATAACCAAGGTATTGTTATGAAAATTACGCGGCGAGACAAATGGTTCGTAGTAATAACAACAGTCAGTTAGACTGTTCACAATGTATAATGAAGAAAGAACTGAAGAGATAATAACAGCGTTGATTTAGTCAGGACGTCACGCAGCACAAACCAGGCAAATATATTTTTAAAAATTGGTTAAATTTAATTTGGCTAATTGGGTGCTAGTAAATCCTGTTATAAAAGGTATGGTATATTTCAAGAGTAGCTTTTGATTGTATTTATTTACAGTCACATCAACAGCTAATTTTGCCTTGGTCGAAGGGACTATGACGAGAATTTCTCTTACGCACACAAACAACCGTATCCTCGCTGGGATTCGAACGCGGGAACCCAGTGATGTTCCGTATGCGGTGAGTGCATACGGTCAGTGCATTTAAATGGCTTGAGAATTCTCTCTCGGTCTTTTCATACTTTAATTGGTAACATTTTGTTTTATAATGCAATAAAACTATAATAAACTCGGACTAGGGGTTTTGGAGCTCAGTTATATTAATAAGAAATAGATTATTTGGAACAGTGAAATTTGTTTGGAGATTAACGGAAATGATTTATTCGTTTTTTTATTTACATAAAGAAATCGGTTTAATATCAGAAAAAGTTTATTACATTTATTTTCTAGTTGTGCTCTCTTATTACATAAATGAAATATTTGGGGAGAATACATTATCAGAAATAAACAATATTTTTTATAACATTTTTCTTTGTCATGTAAATTATATGAAATATTACACACGTAACGCATTAAGATAAATTCTCATGTTAATCGTATTTTACTCTTGTTGAATTCTTCGGATAGTGCTAAAGCCACTAATTCAAATTATCTCGTTTTTACGCTATATTTGTAGTGTTTTTTCTCACCACTCTTCCTTTACAAAGCAACTCAGATAAATTCACGGATTCTGATGACAGTAGGCTAACTAATAATTTTTGTTTTTCCATTTGTAGCTTTTTCAGTTAAATAATTGATACGAATAAATCTGTGTCGAAGATCAAATGATGGAAATACCTAAAGACGAGCTTCTCTTTCAGAAGCCGAGCCCGTGGTGAAAGCGACGGTCATCATCAACAAAGCAGGAGCTGCCTGTGAGCCAATTCGGTGTACGAAGATAAATTGTCTCGAGTATCTCAACGGTCAAAGTAAGTATCTACTCGCAATTATTATTATTTTTAAAAAAAATTGAAACCAGCTTTGTCGGATAAAATCTAGTTAGCTTTTTGTGATTCGATGAAAGGAAAAGTTTTTAAGCTGTCTTAGGCCGGCCGCACACTGCAAGCGACGCGACGAGTCATTTTGTCGGACGACGACTCGAGGAAGAAAATACATGGGCTCCTTATGCAGGGGCTCATGCACCAGGTGAAACTGTCGCGTCCGACACGGCGCGACGGTCTGCGACGGTTTGAGACAGTCCGCGACCGTCGCCTCGTGACAGCCAGACACCTCGAGTCATGTTTCGTCGTGTCGGACGCTGACAGATGGAATTATGACTCGACGCATTGCCTGGCGAGTCAAACAGCACTGCGCATGCGCCCAGCACATAGCGGGAAACCTAACCTTGTCTTTGCCCCAAATATTCATTACTGTATTGGTGTTTACTTGACAAAGGAAGGCGAAAATGGATATTGATATATATGAGTGTGTGTGTATTGAGTTGAATTCATGCTATAGATAATATTTTGTAATGAACGAAGCACGCGTATTGTTTCTAAATTAAATTGAGCGAATATGTGAAAGAAAGAGACAGTTTATATTATTATTATTCTGTACCTACATTATTTATTTAAATAATATTTTGTTGTAATGACCAGTCATTGTTACACTGTTTTTACAATCAATATAATATTTTCTTCACAAACATCGAATAAACTAAATGAAACTATATTGCCACGGTACGCTGCCATAGTTGGAATTAAAGAAATCTATATATCTGTTTCGAATACCATAGGCAGGATTGTATCCTCTGAAAACTCTTTGAGACGGATCAATGTCATCTTTCTCAAGTGCAAAAAGTTTTCTCTGAATTTCTGACATCGAAACTTTTGGAGCTCATCCTTGTGAAATTGAAAAATTTGTTTTCGTCCGCTCGTAATTCATTAAGAAAACCGTTTATATTTCTTTTAGTATTAATTGGGTGCACCCATAAATCTCGAGAACTTTTGCCTTCTTCCAACAACATATAACAATAAATAATAACAGCTATTTCGTCGTCACGCTCAGTTTGGTTGCTCGATACAGCTCGAAACAGCCTGAAACCGTCTCAGACAGCTTGAAACAATTTGTCGGCAACGATTTTGCCTCGAGTCATTTTGCTTCCGACGTTTTGACTCGAGTCATTTTGCTTCAGACAGCTTGCTACGTTTTGACTCGAGGCGAATTGTCGCCGACAGTTTCGTCGCTACCAGTGTGCGGCCTGCCTTAGTCGAAAGTTTAAATGTTTCTATTAAAAACAACATAATACTAGGATCCTTAAACCTCTCCGTTTTTGAACTAAGGTTCCCACGAGCCGAGGCTCCTCGGTCTGTTTTGAGAGGTGTATGTTCCGGGGTCACAGACCTTGGGCATACGGTAAGAGTTGTCCGCTATTCCCATTGGAATAGTCGGCCAGCTGCCTCCTAAACTGGTCGAGGCACGGAGAAGGGAATGCTGCGTCCCCACAGCAAACTCCTCTCCCGATATCGGAAGGGCGTGGGACAAGAACCCAATGCCCGACCTACCTGATGCAGGTTTTTCTAGGGTTTCCCCTGCATTTCTTTGGGCGAATGCCGGGTAGGATCGTTAAAATATAGCCCCCTTTCAGATCCCTTCCTATGCTTCCTATGGGGAGTTGCCCAACGTGGATTACCCTCATGTAGCCTGTTGCCCTATAAAAAAAGCATCCTTAAACTATAGCCCGGTGGCCCTAGTTAACCCTTGGATACCGTCCTCCACCTTTCCGCATCCCCCCTTTAATTTACCTTCCTATGCTATTAAAGAGGAGAAAAAAAATAATAAAAAATAATCTGCCAATGTATTTCTAAGAATAATTTAATCCAAGTAAACCGATATTGTAGAGCCATAAATACAAAAATATATATTATAACTAACGTGTGATTATGGGAATGTCAATAGATAAAATAATAAAATAATTTTATATAGTAATATTATTCATATTTGTCTATTTCAGAAATTAAACACTAAGAATTCTAAAATATTAAAATAAATTTACTATTGAACAGAAAAAATATAAAATATATTCTTCTGTAGCAGCAGATTTTGTGGAGGGAACTGTATATTGTATTTATGTATGTCTGTTATTAATTGCGATTGTGATTGATCCCGTGGCATTTTATAAGATATTGTAATGATTTGCCTTTTATTACTTAATACAAAAAAAATAACTTTCTTACAAGAAAATACAAAAAATACATTAAAAAAATATTGTTGGGCGCCAGCAGATATTCATTGATCTGCATAAAATTAAAATTAGCTCCGGCTTGATTAAAAAGTTCTCCTTCTCAACAGGGTAATGTGGGCGGTTCGGTGACTATTCAAGAGCAGAGTCTATTTCCGCACTGTGTAAAAAATTCTACTTTTGAAGGCACTTTACATAAATTGTGATGCTTACTTTACTTGTGGCGTCAGCCGACTTGCAGTGGTCTCGTAGTAAGCAGCACATTTCGGCCTCCTCGCGATGGACGTCCTTCAAAACCTTTGTTTCTTCCCGCTCGCCAAATTCTCCACCCTCTCGACTCTCTCGGTCTGCCTGCGTCTCCCTGTGTCTGTCTCTGCGTCTCTGTCTCCCTGCGTCTGTCCGTCTGCCTGCGTCCCCGTCTCTCACCCGGGTTCGGAGTATTTATAAGTACTCCGCCCCCCCCAAACGATGCAAAAAATGGGACGCGCACCCGCGATTTCTTTTGGCCTTCTCAGGCAGAAACACGTGCGCGTTTAATGTATTCATACTCAGGCCTGCGGACATAAGGGCGGCCACTTAAGGTCGTTATTCACTACAATATATATAATCAAAACTAAATAAATAAATTATTAAATAAGAAAAGAAAATAAGTCGTAGAAATTTGTCCTGAAAATTTGTCCACGCTTTCAGCACTTCAATTCACTAAAGAAAAATATAGACATAACACTTATTTTTATGGGAAAAATAATAATAAAAATACTCTTCACTTCACGAATCTGTTTATATGATTCTTAAACCTCCTTGTTGGAAGATTCTCCTCAAACACTGCAACAAAATCGCCTATTAATATGTTTAGGAATGAGAATTTACCTACGTCTTTTTTTTTTCGCGGTCTCGTTTCTATTTCAAATTTGTGTTCCCCTCTGAAAATGTAACAAATAGTATCAAATATATTTATCCGTTAACGTTACAACTTGATTTTTAAAATCGGCAATGATTTTTCATTCCATACATTTCACTTTTATAATAAAAATTTTTTCGTGCTAATAATTGAAACTGCAAAGATGTGTTTGTATGCTGGTTGGCTTAAAAGCTGTTAATATAGTAACAGTAAGTTGAAAGTTAAAATGTAAAATGAAATTATCTATGTAGAGACTGGCAAACCGCTGCTGTTTTCGATAATGAAATAGACAAGAAACAGACAAATGTAAGTGATAAAATAAAAACCACTCCATAATTAGTGTTGGTGTTTTTATAACATATTTTGTCTGTTAAATGCCTATATCTATATCTAATTAGTATACTTTTATCACTGACGTTTCTATTTCATATTCTCGCTGTTGAATTGTTATATTATTTTGTAAATTATATTTAGTATTTTTTCGCTATTTATGGAGAAGAACCTTTCTGGAGAGACGCAGAGGGCTATCTTTGGGGATGTCTTTTCCTCTCTCCGTTTTTGAACTAAGGTTCACACAAGCTGAGACATGTCAGCTTGTTTATGAGAGGTGTATGTTCCGGGGTCGCAGACTTGGAAATACGTTGAGTTGTCTGCTGTTCGCATTGGAACTGTCGGCCAGCTGCCTCCTAAACTGGTCGAGGCACGGAGAAGGGAATGCCGTGTCCGCACAGCAACTCCCGATCTTGCTATAGGAAGGGCGTGGGACAAGTAAAAATAAGCCGACCTACCTAATGCAGGTTTTCTAGGGTTTGCCCCGCATAACTTTTAGGAAAATGACGGGTAGGTGAAAGTTCTGACGATATTTCCACATCATCGGCCCTGTTCAGCTTGACGAATTTTAAAAATTCAGTAATAATTATTAACTCCTGTATTTCTCACGTGTTTACCTTACGAATTGGTCCTAATAAATTTGATTAAGAAACACAATTACAGTTAATTTCACTTCTGTGCTTTCAGCTCTGAACGACATTCCGCCCTCCAGAGATGATACCCGATGGCAACAGGACCCACGCCAATGTCCTGATGGATCCTTCCGTCGCTGTGCCAAAGGAGGTTGTCCTAGAGGCACCCCTGGTCAATCAACAGTAAAGATTCCTTATTATTCAACAGGACGGTCATGCTGGTGCCCAGTAAGTTGGTACAGTCCATGTGCGGTTAGAAGATGTGCTGTAACGACCACTGAACAACCCCCAGGTAACGGTGATATTAAAATAAAATAAAATTGCAGGGGTTCAAATCTGACAAATACGGTTACAAAAGTTACGATTTTTATTTGAAAATTTTCATCATAGAAAGTTCATAACTCCATTTATCATTCAACCATTTTAAAAATTGGCAATGTGGATAATTCCGGATTCATTGTCTTCCCTTTCCTGACGCGGTATTTACTTTTCTGGAAGATTTGACCGTTTTCGCATTTTTCAAAACCAGTTTGCTGAAATTTTTTTGTCAATTTTTTTTCCTTAATTGATGTTTAAATAAGGCGTTTTCGTATGGAAAGTGGGTGTAGGAACACAATGGTTAAGGTGGAAATTCAATACGACTAACGGTTTACGAAATATTAAGAATCTATTAGAACCAATATTTATGAAAAATTCATGTTCCAAGCCATAGAAATTTTTTTTCTTAAAAGATGTTTAAATAAGGAGTTTTAGTATCGAAAGTGGGTGTAGGAACACGATGGTGAAGGTAGAAATTCAATACGACTAACGGTTTACGAAATATTAAGAATCTATTCAAACCAATATTTATGAAAAATTCATATTCCAAGCCGTAGAAATTTTATTTGTCAAAAAAAAAATTTCTTAAAATATGTTTAAATAAGGCGTTTTCGTATGGAAAGTGGGTGTAGGAACACGATGGTGAAGGTGGAAATTCAATACGACTAACGGTTTACAAAATATTAAGAATCTGTTTTAAATAATAAAACAGCTTTTTCCTCATTTTGAAATTTAATAAAACACACAGAGAACATCCCGCCGTTAAAGCGAACAATTTCTGCCGTTAAAGCGAGATCTTCCCGCAGTAGAAGCGAGAACCTTCCGCCGGTGAAGCGAGAACCTCCCGCCGTTAAAGCGAGAAACTCCCGCCGATAAACCAAGAAACTCCCGCCGTTAAAACGGAAGAACATCCCGCCACTAAAGCGAGAAACATCCGCCGTTTAAGGGAGAAACATCCGAAGTTAAAGCGTGAACATTCCCCGTATTGCAAGAACTTACCGCCATTAAAGCGTGAACATACCGCCGTTATTACGAGAACATCACGCCGTTAAAGCGAGAAACACCGGCCATCAAAGCGAGAAGTTTCTGCCATTAAAACGAAAACTTTCCGCCGATAAAGCGAGATCTTCCCGCAGTAGAGTGGAAACCTTCCGCCGTTGAAGCGAGAACCTACCGACGTTGCAGCGAGAACCTACCGCCGTTACAGCTAGAAACTTTCGCCATTAAAGCGAGAACGTCCCGACGTTAAAACGAGAACCTCCCGCAGTTAAAGCGAGATCTTCTCGGTGTTAAAACGATAAAATACTGCATTTAAAGCGAAAAATTTCCGCCGTTTTAAGCGAGAAAATCCCTTCGTTAAAGCGAGAACATCCCACCGTTTAAGCAAGAACATGCCGCCGATAAAGAGAGAACATCCCGCCGCTAAAGCGAGCACATCCCGCCGTTATTACGAGAACATCACGCCGTTAAAGCGAGAAACACGGCCGTTAAAGCGAAAAGTTTCCGCCGTTAACGCGAGATCTTCGCGCAGTAGAAGCGATAACCTTCTGCCGTTGAAGCGAGAACCTCCCGCATTTACAGCTAGAAAACTTTCGACGTTAAAGCGAGAAACTACCGCAGTTAAAGCGAGAAAATCCATTCATTAAAGCGAGAACATCCCGCCGTTTAAGCAAGAACATCCCGCCGTTAATGCGAGAACTTACTGCCGTTAAAGCGAGAACATCCCTTCGTTAAAGTGAGAACATCCCGCCGTTAATGCGTGAACATCCCGTCGTTAAAGCAAAAACATCCCGTCGTCAAAGCGACAACCTCCTGCAGTTAAAGCGAGAACTTCGCGCTGTTAAAACGATAAAATACTGCATTTAAAGCGAAAATTTTCCGCCGTTAAAGCCAGAAAATCCCTTCGTTAAAGCGAGAACTTCCGGCCGTTTAAGCAAGAACATGCCGCCGATAAAGCGAGAACATCCCGCCGTTAAAGCGAGAACATCCCGCCGTTAATGCGATAACATCCCGCCGTTAATGCGAGAACATCCCGCCGTTAATGCGATAACATCCCCCCGTATTGCAAGAACTTACCGCCGTTAAAGCGAGAACATCCCGCCGTCAAAGCGAGCAACTACCGCCGATAAAGCGAGCAACTACCGCCGATAAAGCGAGAAACTCCCGCCGTTATAGCAAAAAACTCCCGCCGTTAAAAAGGAAGACCATTCGGCGTTTAAGCGAGAAAATCCCTTAGTTAAAGCGTGAACTTCTCGCCGTTAAAGCGAGAACGACCCGCCGTTAAAGCAAGAAACATCCGCCGTTTAAGGGAGAAACATCCGCCGTAAAAGCGTGAGCATCCCGCCGTTAATGCTAGAACATCCCGCCGTTAATGCGAGAACATCCCCCCGTATTGCAAGAACTTACCGCCGTTAAAGCTTGAACATACCGCCGTAAAAGCGAAAACATCCCGGTGTACAATCGAGAAAATCCCGCCGTTATTACGAGAAAATCACGCCGTTAAAGCGAGAAAAACCGGCCGTTAATGCGAGAACTTTCTGCCGTTAAAGCGAGAACATCCCTTCGTTAAAACGAGAACATCCCTTCGTTAAAGCGAGAACATCCCGCCGTTAGTGCGAGAACATCCCGTCGTTAAAGCAAAAACATCCCGTCGTTATAGAGACAACATCCCGTCGTTAAAGCGACAACATACCGATCTTAAAGCGAAAAAACCCCGCCATTATTGCGAAAACATCCCGCAATCATGCGAGAAAATCCCGTAGTTTATGTGGAAACATCCCGCCATTGATGCGAGAACATCCCGCCGTTAAAGAAAGAACATCCCGCCGATAAAGCGAGAAAATCCCGCCTTTTATGCGTGCACATCCTGCCGTTAAAGCGAGAAACTCCTGCCATTAAAGCGAGAACTTTCTGCCGTTAAATCAAGAACATCTCGCCGATAAAGCGTGAACATCCCGCTGTTAAATCGATAAACTCAGACAGTTAAAGCGAGATCTTCCCGCCGTTAAAGCAATTAAGAAAATGTAGCCTGCGAGAGGATTTCTCGCAGGTGAACCTTCCCAGAGAGCTCTGGCGGGGACTATCTTTGGGGATGCTCTCATATCTCTCTGGTTTTTTTTGAACTAAGGTTCCCACATGCCGAGGCACCTCGGTCTGTTTTGAGAGGTGTATGCTCCGGGGTCGCAGACCTTGGGCATACGGCAAGAGTTGTCCGCTATTCCTATTGAAATAGTCGGTCCGCTGCCTCCTAAACTGGCCAAGGCATGGCGAGGGGTAAGCTGCGTCCCCACAGCAAACCCCTCTCCCGTCATCGGAAGGGCGTGGGACAAGTACCAAATGCCCGACCTACCCGATGCAGGTTTTTCTAAGGTTTTCCCTGCATTTCTTTAGGCGAATGCCGGGTAGGATCCTTAAAATATAGCCCGGGGGCCATAGTTAACCCTTGGCTACCTTCCTCTACCCTTCCTATGCTATTAAAGGGGAGCTGCCCAATGTGGATCACCCTCATGTAGCCTGTTGCCCTAAAAAAAAAGCAGTTAAAGCAAGAAAATCCTGCCTTTAATGCGAGAATATCCCGGTGTTAAAGCGAGAAACTCCCGCCGTTAAAACGAGAAACTACTGCCGTTAAAGCGAGAACTTTCCGCCGTTAATGCGAGAACATCCCGACGTTAAAGCAAAAACATGCCGCCAATAAGCGAGAACATCCTTCCGTTAAAGCGAGAACTTTCCGTCGTTAAAGCGAGAACATACCTTCGTTAAAACGAGATTATCCCGCCGTTAAAGCTATAACATCCCGCCGTTTAAGCGAGAACATCCCACCGTTAATGCGAGAACATCCCGCCGTTAATGCGAGAACATCCCGCCGTTAATACTAAAACATCCCGCAGTTAAAGCCAATCGTTCACGCCGATAAAGCGAGAACCTTTCGCCGTAAAAGCGAGATCTTCCTGCCGTTAAAGCGAGAACTTTTGCCCGTTAAAGCGAGAACTACCGGTCGTTAAAACGAGAACTTCTCGCCGTTAAAGCGAGAACTTCCCGCCGTTATAGCTGAAACATCCGGCGTTAAGGCGAGAAACATCCGCCATAAAAGCGAGAAACATACGCCGTAAAAGCGATAAACATACGCCGTAAAAGCGAGAACTTCGTGCCATTAAAGCGAGAACCTCCCGCCGTTAAAACGAGACCTTTACGCCGTTAAAGCGAGAACCTACCGCCGTTAAAACTTCATGCCGTAAAATCGAGAAATTCCTGCCGTTTTAGCGAGAAATTCCGCCCGTTAATACAAGAACCTCTTGCCGTTAAAGCGAGAACCTCCCGCCTGTAAAACGTGAAACATCCGTCGTTAAAGCGAGAAACATCCGCCGTTAATGCGAGAAACATTTACCTTTTAAGCGAGAAACATCCCCCGTTAAAGCGAGAATCGTTTGCCGTTAAAGAAGAAACATCCGCCGTTAAAGCGAGAAACATCCGCCGTTAAACCGTGAACTTCCTGCCGTTAAAGCGAGAACGTCCCGCCGTTAAAGCGCGAAACATTCGGCGTTTATGCGAGAAACATCCGCCGTTAAAGCGAGAAACATTCGCCGTTAAATTGAGAACTACCTGCACTTAAAGCGAGAAACAACCGCCGTTAAAGCGAGAATCTCCCGCCGTTAAACCGAGAATCTCCCGCCGTTAAACCGAGAAACTCCTGTCCTTAAACCGAGAAACTCTCGCTGTTAGCGATAAACTCCCGCCGAGAAACTTCCACTTAACCTGCTAAGACACAACACTGCTAAATTACAACTGTCAAAAAAATTGCCGCAACATTCATCAATACTGATGAATCACCAACTAAATTACACGTTGACCAATTGCCAAAAAATATAATTCGTTACATTCGACACCGTTTATGGAGTGGAGAATCTATTGAATTAAAATTACTTATCTGCGGTTTATTCTGAATTATCCGTAAAACATTGAATTGATACAATAAGTAATTAAGGATAAAAATAAATTTACGCCTGTACTCGGAAAACTTTGCGAATGCTTTCATATAGAAATTTGAAAATCTATTATTAATTTGATTTAATGGAGGTGGGATCGTCCAAGGCTTCAGTCGCGTAGTCAGGAATATCTTCGACAACTTTTGTAAATACACACATTAAGACATACTATTTTAAAATACACGAAATACTGGATAAACAGAACGAAATCTTGATTCTTAATGACCGTCCAATATTCTTCTTACCAGAATACGAGCAAACAGCTGCAGTTCCAGAGCCGATGACTTCACTGACTTCCCTAGAAATTGTCCAATGAAGTCAAGTTACTCGTACCGCGGATTCTTCCAGAATGAGACCCAAGCCCTGCTTCACGTAGTTTATATAGTCTTGCGACACGTGACTTGTTATTTACAGATAGTTTGCCTTCGACCATTAGTCAAAAATAACTTCCCTGCAAACGGCTATTTTACCTTATTTTTAATTTTCAAAACAGATGTGTTGTATTTTCATTTCAAGATTACTTACTTTGAGTAATAACACTGCTGATAATAATTAATGAATTAGCTTTATATATTATGTTAAAGGCTTATATTCTCAAATAATAACTAGATAAATAGTCTTGCCAATTCCACTAATATTTGAAATTCGTACAGTGGAAATACCCCATTTGCTTAAGAACTAAAAGAAGCAAATCCAGTTCATTAATACATTTTTATAAATGCCATAAAGTATTTCAAAGACAATTATATTGAATGAAAAACTTTATTTGTTCAGATTGGGAATCTATTTTTGTAATGGTCATTTACATAAAATACGTTGAAAAGGTCATAAAAGAATTCAAGTAAAATACATTGCTCAATATTAAATTCTACTTATAATTTGTGACATCCCTCAAAATCCACAGACCTGCATCAGGATTATCTTTAGGAACCTGAAATAAAATAATGTTGTTTTACACATATTTCTATAATACACGTAATTAGTAATAACACCTAATCCTTAAATCAGGTAGTTGAAAGTTAAAAATAATTAGTTCTACTGATATGGAGTTTAAACTGTAGGAGCATATTTATAAATACATAAATGATGCATCTGAATACAAATTGTTTGACAGTTACATCTGAATATTCAAATTTCAGAAATATGAATAATGTGCAACACAGGAATTGTTAGTTTATTACAAATGCAACCATACAGAATCAAAGAAACTGGTATCAGCACTTACCATATGTCCAGACCGGTTAATCCAATAAAAGCTAAAATTTTTGTTTTTCTTATAATATCCTTCAAAGTAGCCATTAACTACCATGCTGTTTCTAACTGCATTTTTCCAACCGTTAGCTCCTGGCCATTTCAGCTTCTGTACCCAATTCAGAGTGCCTGTATAAAATGTGATCTTATTATTTTGCCAACTGTATTATATAATTCAAAATGTTTTCACAAGAAAGTCCCTTATTCTCTGGATCAAAAGTGCCTCGCATGGAACATGTGCACTACACCACCTCACCGCTAGAGCTGTGACGCGCACCGTTCCATACAAATTTTTTTGTACATTTTTCATGAACTGGGGAATGGTTACTGACATTCAAAATAAGGATTTTGTATTATACAACGATAAAGACAGAATTAAAGAAAATATTGACTCATTGTATTAAATGTTAGCGATAATATCAAGTGTAAATTGGGAGTGTTGCAGTTCCGCACTGCGAGCCGCAACTGCTGCAAAATGCTCCCAGTGAACAAATTGTGTGTAATCAAAAGTATTGTATTCAATCACAAAATAAATCATGGACGGATGCCACAAAACTTTTAAAATGTCCCTAAAACTTTTAAAGAAAATTATAATTACTTAACTCATAATACCGATGACTTTCTATTGCAAAAAATGTGTGATAGGCCTAGAGAAAAACTCTATTTTGGTTAAGGCAGTTATGTGTTCCACAAATTACCTAAAGATTTAAAAGCATGCAATATAAAAATATCTAACAGTTATAACTCTCCGACTTCTATTTAAATTAAATAATAAAATAAGTAGCCTTTTAGTTTGAAAAAAAAATGTTAGTATTCAAATTATAAACATAACGTTTTGTCCATGATTGGGTCCTCTTAAGGTGTATGGATATTACAGGTATAAAAAATTTTGGTTGAGAATTTTTTTTATAATTTTAACATCCTTACACATGAAGAGGTTCCAATCATAGTGGAAACGTGATGTTTAAAATTTGAATATTAGATTATTATTCTGTCAAAAAGGCTGATAATTTTATTATTTCATATAAAAATACGTTTCTTGTGTTTATCAAGGATGGGTTCTGATAGTTGGACAATGCACGGGATATTTGTTTCTGGAGGAGGCCACTAGGGTATTTTCTGTTTATGAAGGATTGTGATAAAAAAAAAAGACGAGAAGAACCTGCATTCGAACAACAAACGAGAAACACTTCACAATTTAAGCATCGAATTAATTCTTGACAATTACTTATTTATAACTTCAGCAGAATGTCGAAGGACGACTTTGAATATTTGCTTAATAAAATTGGGCCGATGATTAAGAAAAAGGTCACGGTATTGAATAAAGCAGGACCGATCACTACAGTATTTGTAATCACCCTTCGATTCTTGGCGACAGGAGACTTCTAGAAATATTTGATGTATTTATTCAGAGTATCCGATTGTTCAACTTCGCACGTTGTTCGAGACGTATGCGTAACTTTAATGGAAGGATTAAATGAATTTATTAATACACGTACAGGCTAGGTCTCTAAAATAGTTTAATATTAATTTTAAAAATTAGATATTAACATTTCTTCTTATTTTCATTCTTCGCGTACGTCATAACTGATGCCAAATTTGTTAGCTATTGCTTTCCAACCATATTTCTTAACTTGGCTTCTCCATCTATAATCCATCGCCTTCACGTCCCATAATGATGGACTTGAGCGAACTACATGGATACATTCAATAGTTTTCTCGATTGACCAATTCATATGTGAAATACTGAATAATTTTACACAGAGAACAAAGTGTAATATTAATTGATAACAGAGCTGATAGACTGGAGAGATCTCCAGCTGAGGTCTGAGAACTATTGTGGCCTGGTAATGTTTTCGTATTTTCGACACAGGACTGATGTCACCGGCAACACGCGGCCCAGTACTTAAAATGCTGGCAACATTGTCCGGCTATACTGATATATTGCCGGGCCATATGTATGAATTGCAGAAAATGTTTATGGATTTAGAGCATTATAAAGCGGCCACTACTGCAGGCTACATATTGTCGTAAAAAATTGTATATTTACAGCCACCTTTAATATGTCTTCACATATGTGAGATGTTACGTAATTAATATATTCTATACTTACATACTTGACTTATTCTATTCTCTGCACTGTGTACTTAGAGAGTTTCAGGTCAAATAAATTGATAAAATGAAAAAAATTACATCTGATTGAAAATAATGAATACGAAAGATAGCCAATACAGACAAAAAAAGGGTAATATAAATACCGCACAACGTTTCTGGGATCCTTGCTCCTTTCGTCAGGTGCAAAGAAGAACCTAGAGAAACACAACTGCAATGTTATATTTCTTATTCAAATAAATTTATTTGAATAGAATTAATGATTATGTTTTGTAATTACTTTTTGATAAATAAAACCTATTATAATTATTATTAATTGTAACTAGCCTATAGAATTTAATTTTATATATAATTTTACCATGTAAAAGACTAGGTTATATTCATTTACCATTCAATTAAAA
Organism: Zhengitettix transpicula; assembly: GCA_037074705.1. Taxonomy (NCBI): domain Eukaryota; kingdom Metazoa; phylum Arthropoda; class Insecta; order Orthoptera; family Tetrigidae; genus Zhengitettix; species Zhengitettix transpicula. The sequence continues at coordinate 143,897,291 of CM073591.1, forward strand.
ACGTTAATCAATGCGTGGTGAACACTAACCTGGACTATCAACAATCAGATCAAATTGTCCAGTGAACACAACTACTGACAATGAAGTCTCATTCAACAGTAACTCGACTGAAAAATTGACCAAACATTAACATTACGATTAAATTTAAAAATAAAAGGAAAATAATTTATCACACAAATAAATGATCGGGGAAGAACTTAATATTATGTTGGCGACATCGTTTCAAATACTGTAACAAAGAATAATTATCATTAGGTTTTGTCATATTATTGTGCTCAGGTACACAATTCAATAACAGATGGAAATCATAAAGCAGCTTACTGTGAATGGTGAGTTTCACTGGAATTTAATAGTAAATTTTTGTGGTTGCACCTGCCAATTTTGGCGTCAACTATGAAATTTTTCTGCAAGTGAGCGCAATATGTCACACAGTACACAAGACAAACATTGATACTCAAAAACTAACCTGAGAGTGATTTTTCATGGAAGAGTAGAATGAACTCATCATCCCGGTGAACTTCTCCCAAGGGAGTTATGCAAAATCGGAAGATCAATTATGTCAGGTTACAGAAATTTAATTTTTGGAAGTATCATTTACAGAACTGATGGAGCATCAAGACAATAAACATTTAAATAAAAATACACCATTGTATAGAGAATAGCAAATGGTCATCTATCAGTGGGGAAATATGAGAAATTAAATAACCTATCTCAGAGGTTAATAAATCACAATATCTCAATTTAATACCAGGGTTAAAGAGATGGTTCAGCGCATTATTGCACGGAAAGCACCATGTCTGTGCTCTGGTAAGCCCTTGTGTATGAGGGAGGGTTTTCGCCCATGATTTAACCCGTGGAATATGGCGGTCAGATCGCCGTGAGATACTTTCGTATATTTCGTTTTTTTTAATAGTATTTTTTAAACAACATTTTTCTCTTCGATTTAATGTATCTAAATTTAAACTTTAATTACCAATAAAGGCAGTTTTACAAAAAAATTGTAAAAATATCTTATTTTTCCGCATGAATTCCTAGCAGGTGGCACCCATGATTAGTATCTAATAATAAGACTGCGTTCCTTAACTCAAATATCTTACCAATATCTGTTGCTGGTTTCATGAAGTCTGAATTTAATGCATCAGATACATTATCTTTCTGATGGCCCCAAATTTCAGTTAAGTGTAGAGTATCTCTCACTACTCCTTTCATCAAATCATAAAGTGCAATATCATTAGCTCTATCAATTTTCAGAGTTGTTCCTGTAAAAATGACACTCTTGCATATAACAATCTTAAGAATAGAAATAATGATTCTTAGATGCAATGTTCCTAATGACTGTGTCGTTGAGGACTAATACTATCAATAACTGACAAGGATAAGAATTAACTTCATGGAATAAATATGTAAAGAAATATTATATAGGCCAGGTGTTAAATGTAACATAAAGCACAGTAACAGAATCTATAAAAAATATAAATTTATTATTATTATTTGCATTAATAGTGCTTTATGGAGAGTAGGATAAGAATTATTATTATAATAAAATATATACAAGGAATGAAAATGTGAAGAACATGTTTCAAAAAAGTAGAAGCTTTACCAGAGTTGTAAGTAACCAAGGATATGTAAAATTGATAGACAAAAGTAGCCCATTTAAGAGAAAAATACAAAGAGTTGACAATAATATGGTAAGTAAAGTAGGCCAAACTAAAAATTGATTGAAATTATTTTGAGAAGAATAAAAGTGAGCTAAAGAGATCATAAATTTCAAATACTTATAAATATATAACCCATCCTTGACTCAATATACTGAACTTATGGATATTAAATTTTATCAAGTTGTCAACTAGTCAGATATAAAATACTAATCCAGGATTAACTGTAGGAAAACTGACCCAGAAAATGTATAAAATTACCTACACAACCATGAAATGTGCTGAGATTTGGAAGCCAATGACTGTGTAGTTTCAGCTCCCTCGAAGCTTTTCAGAGTCTCAGATGGTGTTCCTCTGTGACAGTAGATGAACACTCATCTCTAGAGTATCACAGGATTGACTTTCTCTGACCTCAATCTTTGGTTACATGTGTGTAAAACAGATTTTATATTGGTGTTTGACTAAATTTGAGAATGAGCAAATCACAGGTGATGTGATGTGATGTGATGTCAGTGTTATATTTTTCCATATTGGTGACTTCTGCACCAGAGGCTTCCATCTAACTCCAGATGGCTGTCAGCCAACATGGGAAAGCCATTGCCTTCTCTTACAATGGGGTTTGGTTAGAATCCCCCAAACAGTCTGACACCAACATTCAAAGTATTTTCTGCTGGTCACAAAATTGGTTGCAGACACAATCAAAAAAAATCTTCAAATACCAGTGTAAATTAATTAATAAAATAGCAGTATTTAATAAAACACTTAACTGTAGATATTGTTGTTTCGAAGTAAATTTAAAACATATCTTAGGAGTCTAATCATTGACATGCTTCTACCTATCCAACAAGATGACACTGGTTCACTTTATCACCTTAGTGCACCTGTTTGTAACAAATCATTCTTAGTTGTATCTCATCATTTATCTGGTTTCCATTCTTCAGGTTAGCACATGGGTGTCTAAAGTTTGTAACCACTGGAAGTGTATACTTATATTGCAATTGTTGCATATACAAACACAACAGTATTCATGTGTGCTGAAGGGTGCATTTATAAACCATTAATTAACATATTGTAGAACTGATACCAAATAAGTGGCCCTTCAATATAACTTCTCTGCAATTTAATTCTAAAGCTAGCAATCAGCAAATTCTTTCAACTGTTAGCACTCATTTGTTGCCATTTATAAAATTGATATTTAAGTTTGTCCAAAAAATGTAATCAGTAACTATTTTAAATTGTTGGAAAACCTTAAATAATATGTACCTATTTTTATGGTGTAATTAAATTGTTTCATACATAAAGAAAAAAGTAAAAGTAGATCAGAAACGTCATATATCCATACATTTTTTTAATTCACTTAGACATTGTAAACATAATAAATTTTGCTTTAGCCAAAAATACACAAACCTAAATTTGAAAATAGAATACTTTAACACAAACCTTTATAAATGTTTCTATAAATATTAAGTAGAGCAACAATAAATAACTATAAAAGCTCAAATTGAAGTTTTACCTCTTTTTCCACTGCTAGGTATCTTGTAAAGAATATTGTAGAAGTCCACATAGTCAGTTTGATTCAAGATTACAGACTGTGTTTTTGTATATTGGTCTAAGGCTGTTGTCCATGATCCTGAATCCACAAGGGATTTACATTCTTGAGCTGCTGCATGAATTTTTGCATAACCTTCATAGTCCACTACACCCTTCACAGACAAAAGCTGATGTATTCATGCTTACCAACTAGATTACTATATATTATTTATGTTTAACAGTGATATATATCTATTTCAAACATATTACTCCTTATTTTAGAAGTGGTCAGAAGAAAACAACTTCATAATTAGCAATGACAAAACAGAACAAATGGTATTCGGGAAAAGAAGCAGTATCACAGCATAAGATATCAATATCACATGATTGCCCAGAAATTTCATATCTGTATGGTGTTCTGAGATCATTACAAAATTTTTACAAATCAAAATTTTCACAAGTGGCATCTATTTTTTGGTTTACCGTTGTATTTTTTCCTGCAGTATGTTTCTGGCAATCAGTTCTCAAAGTTTGCTTATATAACTCCAGGATGCCGCCGAACACACTCAGAAACGTGGCAAGCTTCCAACCATTGTTAAGGTCTTTAGCAAAATAAATCATTATTAAACCCTAAATTAACCGTTTTTTCTAGATTCAATAGCATAAGATTTATAATTCCATGCTACGATAAAATAAATTAGGCTCCTCAATAAAAAGCATCATCAAATTAAAATCACTTGAAATTAGTTTATTCTATAAATTTTTAGGAATGGTATAATTTTTGGTGAATTGTTCGATTGCAAGAGACGTTAAATATATTTTTTACTTTAGATCATAATTTACAGTGTAATTATTAGTATAGTCTATGATATATTATACTACACTTGTTAATTATTTTCTTTATTATAACATTGATCTGGTTACTTTTTAGTGTTTAAAATCAAATACTTCTTACACACAACCTTTCTGCTAAACTTGATGATAAATACATCAGATATGTGTGTTCAATGTTTCATTCAGTCAATGAGAAATCATGCATAGTAATTAATGTCTTGAACTATAACCTACACAAAAAAATTGGCTTAATGTCAACGTAAAATACATCATCCTACTCTTCTTTTCAAACTAAACCCCCACGTAACAGACGCTTACTTCTGTATCATTACTGTGGTGTGATCGTGTATCTCATTTACAATTTTTGATGTATAAAATTTTATATATAGGATTTCGTCCAGAGAGGGGATGACTGTGGGACGCCTCACTCACAACGCTTTTCAAACTTTGCGACCTGAAATTCTATAATTGAAATTGGCTAATTCTTGTGTCTGGTCGAGACTTCTGGTGGGGAGAGAAACACTTCGCTCATCTATTCGTGAACGTGAACAGTCGACGCTGGTCGCCCATCCGGAACTGCTCATCTCTGGGTTTGACCCGATTCGCCATCCGCCTCTTCTGGAAGCGTAATGCTAACTTGACGTCGGACCCCAACAGTTAATCTATCCTATTGACCTTTCCTAAATAATCTTCCTAATATCCTCGTTCCAACTATACCTGGTGACTTAGGTCGCTGCGAGCGAACCATACATGAGGAAACATTTAGAACATCAAAACAAATCTTTATTTCAGTCAGACAGCCTGATAACTAATATGTAAGTAAAAGTTGTTGTGCTGATAATGAACAGATTAAGATTAATAATTAAGCTTTTATATAAAAAAATGTTAATGATCTGTGTTAGTGGTCGTTAAATATATCTTATTTGAAGATTGAAATTACTTGTACCACACATCGGTAATTTTACCTGAATTATATTTTTCATTAAGTTCTATCTAATTAAATTGTTAACAAAAATAAATTATTTATATACAGAATTTTAAATTTTATTATTTAGTTCATATAAATAGATTTCACTAAACTTTTAAGAAAACTTTGCGAATTATTTCTTCATGGAAATGAAAATTTATTTATTTTAATGGTATATATTGTAATAATATTTTGGTTGGCGTACTCACACTGTGAAGAAGGAATGGTGCCCAAGTAAGTACTGAGTCAATGGGGGAGATCCATGGATCACCCATAGCGACTCCCTGAAGTGGTACGGAGACACTTCCAGCTTTAATAGCCTGTAAAATAACATTCATTTAATTTTAGATAAAATTTGCATTTATTTTAGGAACATCTTTTCTACAAAAAAAAAGTAATATTAATAAACCACTTTGAAACTTTTTATTAATGTAAATATTTAGAAATATTGTATTGTAAAATAAATGAAATAATTTCATTTGTAATATAGAGTACTACTCCTTTTAAAATTGGTGCAGAATGTCAAAAATTGATGCTCCCTTCACTAAAGCAACACATATTTAGTTATTTTTTTATAACATTCTGGGAGTTTCGCGATATTTCACTTAACATATTGTTATTCCAATTAATTAGGCCATTAATAAAATTTAATTGTAGCGGCAGGAGTTTCCAATGGGAAATTGGAGCTGGGCTCTGTTACTTTTCAATTCTTGTTGATTATTTCATTTAAATAACGCCTCATTGTTAATCATTACATTTTAGCTACCACGACGTGGCCCAAATTAAAATTGCATATTGTTGTTTATTACAATATCAATTTATGACACCAATTTCGTGAAGATAAAATTCTAATGAATGATCCATGATTTATCGACAGGGTCAATCATTCATTAAATCCATAACCTTGTTTCATATTGTTTCTTTTTCATATTTACCGTTTATTTAACAACACTTGAATTTTATAGGTAACATTAATTTTGATTTACTGTATTTGAGTTGGAAAATATTAATTCCGCGGATACAATTGAACCTGCAAAACTACCGCCTTGTTTTGTCTTAAGTTGCCTGTACTTTTAAATTTTCCAATTGCGGAGTGACCAATCGCTTAATTTTGGAAATTACATTGATCATTTTCTGGAAATCTGTTATAAACATGTCTGTGAAATATAAACAAGCGAATTTTGGAACTGCGAAAGTGTGCAAAAATTTGTGTACTTGTCAGAGGAGTTGTCACGGAAGGCGATCGTTTCTATTATAGCGAACCGTAGTCGAATACTCGAACGTGATAATATTTGACGAGTGTGTTGCATACAGAAAGGGGTTCTCACTTTATTGCTGACGTTTTTATAGGGCGTGAGACGTGTTAGGTTACACTATCAAGTTACCGTAACACAGGTTTGTGTTAAGTCCCCACTAAATGCCCAGACCAGTGGGCGACTGCGCATCTGATTTTGACACGCCTAGTTATTTATCTCCTGCTATACATAGCATGAATGTGACTGATTATTATACGTCATACTATTAGTAAACCATGAAAACTTCTTTATAACAATTAAGCGTTACCCCAGCCACATAAACATATATTATTGTTCATATATATCTGGTTTTTAACATTCTACGTATAACTTATTGTTACACTATTAATATTTTGAACTTAATACAATTTATTTCCCCTTGATCTATAAGCGTATTATAAAAGTGACTGATATCTTTTAGTAACGTTTCTAAAAAATTTATACTGCGCACACTTTTAAAGAATTTTGACAAAAAAAAATTGTAAACTTGCTAAAACTGTCGGTATTTGAGTCGGATAAATAAATGAGGTGCGTTACATAAAAATAACTCAAAAGCAACCGAGATTGAAGTCAAATCCGAAGTAATGGATATATGACAATACGAGCAACGGCGGTCTCCCAGCTAGTCTTATAAATAAAAAAGAGTGTATGTATGTTTGTTTGTATGTTTGTTTGTTTGTTTGTATGTTTGTATGTTCGTTATACAAATCTACACCGGTAAAGCAAATTTCACCAAATTTCGTACACGTGTTCTTTACGACCAGGAAACAAACACTGTCGGGGTGAGACATGTCTACCACCCCCAGAAGCGGGGGTGCACGGGGGTTGAAATATTTAAACATGCTAAAACAGCCGATATTTTAGTCGGATAATAATTTTTAGGGGTCCAAGATATTGATGGTGTTTCTACCGATGTTTTCTGAATATAATTTTCATCCCCTACACCCTGGGGAAAGAGCACCCCTTGCGTTTGGGGTGGAGAATACAAATCTATACCGGTGGTTAAAATTTCACCAAATTTCGTGCACGTGTTCTTTGCGACCAGGAAACAAACACTGTCGGGGTGAGACGCGCCTACCACCCCCAGAAGCGGGGATGGACGGGGGTGGAAATATTTGAACATGCTAAAACAGTCAATATTTCAGTCGGATAAATAATTTTAGGGGTCAAAGATATTTATAGTCTTTCCACTGATGATATCTGAATATAATTTTCAACCTCTACACCCTGGCGAAATAGCACCCCTAGCGTTTGGGGTGGAGAATACAAATCTACACCGCTAGAGCAAATTACACCAAATTTCGTACACGGGTTCTTTGCGACCAGGAAAACAACACTGTCGGGGTCAGACGCGTCTACCAACCTCAGAAGCGGGGGTGGACGGGGGTGGAAATATTTAAACATGCTAAAACAGTCAATATTTCAGTCGGATAAATATTTTTAGGGGTCAAAGATATTTATAGTCTTTCCACTGATGATATCTGAATATAGTGTTTTCAACCTCTACACCCTGGGGAAAGAGCACCCCTAGCGTTTGGGGTGGAGAATACAAATCTACACCGCTGGGGCAAATTTCACCAAATTTCGTACACGGGTTCTTTGCGACCAGGAAACAAACACTGTCGGGGTGAGACGCGTCTACCAACCCCAGAAGCGGGGGTGGACGGGGGTTGAAATACTTAAACATGCTAAAACAGCAGGTATTCGATTTGGATAAATATTTTCGGGGTCAAAGATATTGATTGTGTTTCTACCGATGTTATCTGAATATAATATTCATCTCCTACGCCCTGGGAAAAGGGCACCCTTAGGGTTTGGGGTGGAGTTGCTTTACAGAAAAATAACGCGAATACAACCGAGTTTGGATTCAAATCGAAGGTTATGGATGTCAGTGAGTTTACTTCGGATAAAAATTTTTAATTGCCCATTTAACCCGAAAGGGTGGGGGTTGGGAGGGAAGATAAATAGTCAGTTCTTGCGCGTTCTTGGAGGAGAATTACGTGAATACTATTTCAACGGATGTTGTTGAAAATATAAATCCCTTTAGACTTTAGTGGTGAGCTTGCTTAGGGCTGGGGGTGAGAATTGTCTATTATTCTAAAACTGCCCCAAAATGTTATGTGTTTATGGGTAAACTAGATTGATAGTGTTTCTACCGATGTGATATGAGTAAAAATTCAACCCTTTCCACCACGGGAAAGTAGCATATTTAGGGGTGGTGTTGTTCATACTATTTTATCCTATGTTGTTTCCATTAATAACGACGTTTAATCAAAAATAAAACTGTTTCAGAACCATTGCTTTTTATACTCTTTTAAAAAGTTTTTATATTATAAATTGTTATAAACATAATTTTACATTTATTCCGTAATTGACGTTGTATTATTGAGAAGAAATAAAGCAACAAATAATCACGGATAAATACATGTAAAAAATACTCTACATGCTAACGTAGTTTATAATTTAGTTTACTACAACTTCAATGAAAATATTATCCACGTAATCTACATTATTAGAACAATTGTTCTCAAAATCCTAAACCATATAAATCAATCCATTAATAATCCCTTTTCAACCAGAACGAAAGGGCTTAATATAAATAATTATTACACTTAATCTTATAAATAAAAATGAGTGTATGTATGTATGTATGTATGTATGTTTGTATTTTTGTATGTTTGTATATTTGTATGTTCGTTATACAAATCTACACCGCTGGAGAAAATTTCACCAAATTTCGTACACGTGTTCTTTGCGACCAGGAAAACAACACTGTCGGGGTGAGACGCGTCTACCAACCCCAGAAGCGGGGGTGGAAATATTTAAACATGCTAAAACAGTCGATATTTCAGGCGGATAAATATTTTTAGGGGTCAAAGATATTTATAGTGTTTCCACTGATGATATCTGAATATAATTTTCAACCTCTACACCCTGGGGAAAGAGAACCCCTAGCGTTTGGGGTGGAGAATACAAATCTATACCGGTGGATCAAATTTCACCAAATTTCGTACACGTGTTCTTTGCGACCAGGAAACAAACACTGTCGTGGTGAGACGCGTCTACCACCCCCAGAAGCGGGGGTGGACGGGGGTTGATATATTTAAACATGCTAAAACAGTCGATATTTCAGTCGGATAAATATTTTTAGGGGTCACAGATATTAATAGTGTTTCTACCGACTGTTGGGGTGAGACGCGTCTACCACCCCCAGAAGCGGGTCGGAATTATCAGTAGAGCACTTTTAGGTGTTGGGTGGGGGAACGCTGCAATAAAATAACGCGAATAAAACCGAGATTGGAGTCAAATCCAATGTTATGGATATCATCCAGTTCAATTATAGCATCAAATTGGCCATTTAGCCCCAAGGGGTGGGAATGGATGGGATGGAAAATTTCTAACATGTTAAATCATCGATATTAGCGTGGAATAAATAAATTCCGGGACCATTGACGTTGATAGTATTTCTACCTATGTTGTTTGTAGGCATGATAGGGGTGGGGCTGGAGGGAATTTCCTTGAAAATAACGGGAAAAACAACCGAGATTCGAGTCAAATCGAAGGTCATGGATGTCCCTGAATTTATTTATGACAATCTGGACAACGCGCGGGTATCGGCTGGGTTGGGATGAGTTGACCGGTTGTTTTTTCGTCAATTAAATATATTTCGGGATGAATTATATTAATAAAATTTCCCTACATGTTCTCTGTGTATAATTTCAACCCCTTTCGGACTCGGAAGGGTGCACCATTAAGGGTTGGCGTGGAAGTAGCATTAGATAAAAATAAACCAGAAACTATCAGGATTGTCACTGAGTTTAACTATGACATTAAACTTGACCGTTTAAGTCCCCGAAGCGGGAGTGGTCGGGGGTGAAAAATTTCAAACATGTTAAATGGTCGATATTTGCGAAAATTATTTCCTGGGGTTAATTACTTTGAAAGTATTTATACCGATGTTGTTCGTGTATAATTTAACCCCTGTGAGGGGAGCAAGCTTAGGGGTGGCGTGGAGGTACGTTAAATAAAATCCCGCAAAAAGAACCAAGATTCGAATCAATTCCGAGACTATGAATGTCGCTGAATCTAATTGTGACAACCTGGGTAACTCGACGGGTTTGGGAGGTGTTGGGCGGGGGAATAAATTTTCAGACAATGTAATCGGCCGATTTTTGCGTGGAATACATTCTTTCTCATTATCGCATATTTGTGGGGGTGGTCATCTTCTAACATGTAAAAACGGTCGATATATTTAGTCAATGACTTCATCCCCCTTCGGCATGTGAGGTGAGCACATTTAGGGATAGGGTTCGAGGAGCTTTACATAAAAATAGCGCAAAAGTAACCAAAATTGGAGTCTTATCTATGGTTATAGATAATTGACATCTCGGGCAACGCCGGGCACCCAGCTAGTTGTAAATAAAACACAGCCTTTTATAATCATAAAAGGATTTATAATTAAAAAAGTTCAACGTATCGTCGCTATTTGCGACATATATGACGTTTTACAATATGTTGATATTCAGGGACTGAAGAGGTCGCAAAGAGCGACGAAACGTTGTATTTTTTCAATTAGAAATCTTTCTCTGGTTTTAAAAGACTGTATTTATTTATAATAAACAAAATTACAGTAACAGATTAACAAGAACTTAAAAGTATCAAAACAACTGTATTGGATTTATGGTAATTTGATAAATTAGCCAATTAACTGGCAATATTACCATTACTATTTAGTAAGTTACAAAATAATGGCCACACTGTAATCCTGTTGCTTTCGTAAAGTGATAAAAAACAAATACTATTAAACATTCTAGTAAATAGAAAAACAAATCAAAATTCTTAATTTTAGCAGCTCTGTAATATTGGTAGGCACTATTCTAATTTCGACTTTCTTGTGGAAGAAAAGTTGTTTACTCAATGAATAAATGTGTTGAATTTCAAAATTGAAGGTATATAGCTAAAAAATTTAATTATGATATTTAATTTGGATTAAATTTACGAAATATAGAATTAAATATTGTTAAACTTCTTATGGAATTCAAAATATATCATCGTAATTATTGGCTGCAAAGTTTCAACCAGTTTTTTAAACTGTAATGAGTATGAAACTCGAAATAAACCAAATAAATTGTTGAAAAAAATAGTAAAAATTCTAAACAATATAGTCGTTAATAATACGATTATTGGAAATGAAAACTGGCTGTATTTGACTGATTTAAAACTTACAATAATGAAATATTTGATTAAGAAAGGAATTCTGATAACCCACTCAGACAAATTCAAGTCCTTAAGTTACTCAAATAATATTTGTGAAATACTGAGTTAGCCAAGTGGTCGACTCAAAGAAAAGTAATTAGAGTTAAATATCTCATTCAAATTATAGTCGAAAGAAACAAATTTATTCCACATCCTGTCCTAGAAAAGTTTTTCACATTACTCATTGTGAAGAAAAACAAAATAAAGCAATTGAAGTCAAAAATGTTTCAAAAACACAGATAATAAATCTACTTAAGCAATAATTTTAATCGTGACATTAATGAGTCTTACTCTGTCAAGTTCAAGTGCAAATTCGGCTGCCATCTTTCCTCCATACGATTCAGAGAATATGTATAGGGGGACCTGTTTAAATTCTGGATAAAGCTCAAGGAAAGCTTTGGTGAATGTGACAAGATCTGTTGCAATCTCAGCATTCGTAGTTGTAAGGAGATTCAGGTCGTCGACATAGCTGAATCCAGTTCCCACGGGGTTGTCGATGAAGACGACATTCACTTGATGGACCTGGAACAGAATTCTGTTAGAGTGACGTGGGTGTCACGCTGGGGATTTGGTGTGATTGTGCTCACCCAAGAAGATGAACGTTCATTAAGGTTGACGTCAACAATGCCCAGCTCCTCGAAGTTGCCATAGCCTGTGCCAGAGGCACCTGGGCCACCCTGCAACCAGATGACAAGAGGGCGTGTGGTGTAGTCCGCAGTGGCCGTTGTGTAGTACAGCCAGTAGAACATGTGAGCACCAGAGCGCACATCCACGAAGCCCCAGTCCTGCTCACCTGGGCCGACGCCTTGGCGCCCTGAACATGCATTCATTTATTATGGCCAATGGACTACCGTAGCATAGGTATGCCAACTCATAAGAAAACAGTTCACCAACTACCTGAAGTGAATGTATCCGGGATACAATCTGTCTCTTGTTTCGAGCAAACGTTTGAAATATTTATTTAAGAAAACAGTAATACAACTTTTCCTACGCTTACAACTGATTTTGCAGAAGTAGGGATACTGAAGCCTGAGTATAATCACCCGTGATTCAAAAATATTTTTGCAATAATAATAAATCATGAAAAAGAAACAAATATAATTCTTATAACTCGAGTAGCCAAGAAAATTGTAGTATATATAAATAATAATAAAAATAACTAAACACAAAAATAAATCAATAACATTTAATTTAGTTAAAAAATCTCGGCAAGGGCATTGATTTTGTATATGTCTGTTTCCGTTCGGATAAACTCTCACAAAATTACTGACCCGACAGTGAAAAGCAAAACAGTCGCTATAGAAAAATTAAAAATATATATTAAAGCAGTAGATGTCCTAAAAAGGAGACAAAACGTCGTGGTATATTAATGTTATATTAATAACACTTAATTTCATGTGTTTATCCATTTACATTATTATAAAAGGACATAAATTGTTTCATCATTAATACTTGTTTTAGATCGATTAACTGATGCCGTCCATCTCCTGGGCGTCCAAGGATTCCTAATCATTTTTACCGTAAATTTACACACATTTATTACACTCAATAGCGGTAGAATTGACGGAAGTACAAGTGTACGAGACGTTCTGAGCATGTACAAGCCAACCTTTATTTTGAAACTCGGCGAAGATACCCCCGAGTGCCTTGACGAGCGTCTCGGCAAGAGTGTACAGCGGACTTTAGACGAGTCCGCCTCCACTTCTCTTCAACACGCGTTTTTCCGCACTTCGCGGTCCTCAAATCCTCCCTCACCTCAGGAAGGTTTTAGAAATATGTATATAAATATTCGGTCCTAACAGCTCGCCGTCCTAACATCATTATTGTTCTGCCCTGACCCTTTCCAACCCAAATTATACATTTACCGAAAAAAAATTATTACTGATTATATTTGGTATATTTAGTATTAACAGAACATAAAAATATACTTTTCAATTTTTTTGTCCTAATTTAAAAATATATGCACGAATCTCCAGGGATTCAGATGAATTAAAAGAAAGATTTTTTTAGCATTGCCATTATTATAAAACACATTTCTTTCTTATTGAAATATTTAATTACATTTTATTTAAAACAAAAGAATTATAATACAACTATTATTATTATTGTTATATTTTATTCCTGAGATACTGAATAATGCAGGGTTTTTTTATCGAGGAGGTAGAGACCCCCCTCACATTTCATACATCTCACTCTTGATTTGGCTTTTCCTTGCAAAACAGTTGATTTCTGTGGGGGCTGTGGTACATCTTGTTCCTGAGATGGACGTCCATGATATCTCTTGAGTACTTTCCCACTCTGTAGGAGCGCATTAATTACATCCCTTCGAAAATTTAGTAATTTCGCAGACTCGAAAATTTCGCTTGTGAATGAGCCAAGCATTGACAAAACATATGTCAGTTTCTTTATTATCAGAATGCCCTTCTTACTCTTCTTCATCGGATACATCTCCTAGTTGCTTCAAAATTTCTTAATCTCTTAATCCTGATATTTATAAGAAATTAAACCTATATTTACGTACACACTGCTACTGCTACGCAAATAGCCCACAGAATCAGTATGGAACCAAATATTTATAGTCTCGTATCACAAAGAATATAACAGATCAGTTACTTAAATATGACATATTTTTCAAATAACTGGAATTCTGCAAATTACCTCGTAATTATTGTAGAAAATGTGTGAAGAATCCACCTGAAACCACGACAGCACATTTGACTACAAAAAAAATATTCCCTCACAATCACTTACCTATGTTATAAACCTGTCTCCACCTTCTTCTTCTTCTAGAAGCGTAATAAGGCCAATATGGACGTTTCTAAGAGTCTCAGAAATTTGGAGAGAGAAGAAATAAACTGAAATTACGTCCAGTGACTAGAGACAGTCTCACTCGTCGAAGAAGAAACAATTTGGGTGTCTGTTAGATTTTCTCCTCTCCCTTATAAACACTTTTTATTTTTACGATTTCTAAACAGATACTACTTAATCATTTCAAATAGTGCCCAATTACTAGTATATTATGCTTAGATTTAAAACGTGCTTGAATAACTAACCTGAAGCGAGGCCGACCACTAGGATCAAGCAGATCTGTCTCAGCATGGTGGATGCGGTTCGTGGAAACTTCTTCCGACTTTTATGCCATTTTCCGAGATAAGGGGATCTAGAGAGATGTAAACTACCTTCAGCCATAAAAATGTCATTGGGAAAGTACTGTTTTATGTGATGTTAGGAAATACGGAAGCCGGCCTGTCATTGCCTCGCATCACAGAGGTCCCGGGTTTGGATCCTGGCATGGGCATGGATGTTTGTGGTCTTCCTGGTCAGAAAACTGATGTTAAATCTGCGGAAGAATTGACATTCAGCCCCGGTATCAAGCCTAAATCCAGTCTGGCAGTCGTGTCGGTAGCCCAACGTCTTACATGGGTATGTATGTAAACATAAATACAATACCCATTAAAATAACTAGGAATTTCAACATTAAAGGTCTTACTTTCGTCGTCTGCTGTTCCACCACTGACGTCACACCACTAACATCGAGTCTTCTCTGAAAATATCTCAAGGTTTTAATATATGCTACACAAAAGCCTATTACAGTTAACAACACACAAATTATTATGAGACAACTAAACAGCATTAATTTATTGGCCATAGGATGTTTGAAATCATTTTTTATGTAAAGCTGGTCACCAGCAGTTTTACTGCTTAATTTTTCAAGTATTTTACAAACATCGATATTCACATAAATAATTAATAATTTACCGGCTTTAAACTTGTAAAGTTTATGAGATCTCATTTTCGTACAAGCTTTACTGGGTTTGAGATTTTATAATTTCAAAAACGAACAGAGCTTTCGACGTGAAACTGTATATAGCGGAGAATATTGAATCTATTTTACAAAATCTCGGTTAATGGTTTTTCTCGTTTTGTCCTCGTAAGAAACTTGCCTCAAACATAGTTCAGGAATCAGTTTTTTTTATGAAGAAGCCTACAAAAAGTTCAGATCCTTAAAATACTAATAAGAATAAGAAAAAAAGTTAATATTTATTTTTTAAAATTAATATTCAACAAATAAAGAAGTCTAGCCTGTACATACTTTAATAAATTCATTTAATCTTTCCGTTAAAGCCACGCATACTTTTCGAATGATGTGCAAAATTGAACAATCGGATACTAAAGATTTCTAGGAGCTCCCTGTCGCCAATAATTGAATGGTGATTGACAATATTGTAATTATCGGTATTGCTTTCGTCATCACCATGTCCTTTTTCTCAATCATGGCCCAATTTTTTAAGCAAATATTCAAAGTCACCCTTCGACATTCTGTTGATGTTTTTAAAATAAGTATTTGAAAGAACAAAATCGTTGCTTAAATTGTTAAGTGTTTCTATTTTCTTTGAATAAGGTCGAATCCTGGTTCTTCTTTTCTTTAATCCCTTGAAAATATTTATTTCAATTAATGATGCGTGAAAAAAAAAATCATTTTCGGCCATTATTATTGTACTATGTGGACACGGGAAATTCTCGGTCTACACTGTTGCGGAAATATTGCCGAGATACGGCTGGCATCATATTGCCCAGATACTTGGCGGAAACACTTGGCGGAAATGTTGCCTGGCCATAGATTTCTAAAATATTTCCGGCGATGTGGAGTTTTTGTTGCTCGTTTACGAGAATATCAAAATTTGATTAATTAAAATAAATTACGATAATATTACTTTATCAATCAGTAAGCCTAAGAATACATCTTTTAGCGCACTACAATTTTTTTAAAACATACAATACAATAATTATGGCATTCGGATTATTTTTAAAAATTCCAACATTTTAAATTTAGTTAAAAGTATTCAACACAAAATTAACACTTTAGATAACATAATGTTATTTACACAGTTAACTGTTTATATTGTAATTCTTGTTATATCGGACAAACCATACGTTCTTCAGAGAGCTAGATTCAATGAAGATAAAAATAATTTTGAAACATAAATAAATTTTTCACCGTCCTCCACCAACAGCAGAGTGAATCTTTACGTCCATTGAGGTTTGTAAGTCGTAAGTGTATAAGAGGTATAATAGAGGGTCAAGGATGCTGCCCTGTGGCACCCCGGAGAGAATGGGATAACGCTTTGAACTTTACGTAAGAAATTCTCTTTGGTCAAGGTATGATTTTAATAAGTTGAAGTATTGGTCAGGCAGAGTCCTTTTAATCTTAACTTGTAAACCCGAATTCCAAACCTTATCAAAGGCCTGGCTTACATCTAAGAATATTGCTGTGCAGTACTGCTGGTTCTCCATAGCTTTGTTAACTACGTCCACCATTCTATGGACTTGTAGAATTGGTGAGTGCGACTGTAGGATACTAAATTGATGATCCGGGATCCAGTCTTGATTACTGATGTCTACTCTGATTCTTTTCAGTATAATATTCTCAAGAAATTTGTATAGTGTTGATAGCAGACTTATGGGTCGATAGGAAGTGACGACGTCAGCTATATCTTTGCCGGGTTTCGGTATCATAATTATTTTTGCAATTTTTAGGAATTTTGGCCAGTAATCTAGCCTTATTATTGCATTAAACAAGTACAAGAGTAACCTGAGACCTTCATCAGGTAATTATAGAAGCATCTTAGCCGTTATGAGATCAAGTCCTGGTGATTTATTTGGATTAAGTCTCTTTATTTCAGCTTTGATTTCATTTAAATGGATTATTTTAATGCGTTGTTCCTTGTTAATTTGTTCTGATAGTAAGAACTGATGTGTGCAAATATTTCTTCGTGAACAGGGCCATAAGGGACTGTTATGCTTTGCCTGCAAGGATACTAGATACTTTCCCTAAGAATACAATGCTTTTTAAAAAGAAGTTAGGAGCATTGAACAGTGAAAAGTTAGGTGCTTATGTTGTAAAAAGCAAGGATATTTCAATATTTTTTAATTGTGGTTTTAAATATTTTCTTTTCTGTACTTTTATTTTATTTTATCAAACTGCCTCCGGGGAAATGTCAAGCTGTAGTAATAATAAATGCCAGCCTTGAGATTAGAGAAAGGAATTGAAAACAACGTTAAACTGTATGCATAGTTTTATGCTTCATAAATTCTTATATCGCTGGATTAATTTTTTTGACAAATATGGAGAACTTTTGTCCGGTCACAGGAAGTCAACGAAAAAAGGTAGAAATGTGAACTATTCACCAAATGAAAGGAAAACTCTGCAATTCTCATACCTATTCAAAGCAGTTCGATGTTGCCCTAAACACATCTAAAGTTGTTCCCTCACACAGTTAAGGACGTGTGTAATAATGTCTGTGATTTTCTGTTTTAAATTATTAACGTCCTTGATACGTTCACTGTACACATGCCGCTTCACACCACGCCGTCATTGTTCGGAGATTCTGGATACAACAACGGTGGATAGACAGGGACCCTGTCAAGCCATGGTCACCACGATCCCCCTGATCTCACGACATTATACTTTTACTTGTGGGGTTCAAGTGAATTCCTCTACCATTTTAATTATATTGTTACAGAGAAAGCGCCCCGTCTGCTAAAGAATCGAAAGAAGCATGTTTACTTTAGTAATACACATTTATAAATGCCTTTAAAGCGTTTCAAAGAAGTGAATTAAAAATTTTAATTTGTCCAAATTGAAGATTTATTTTTGAAACGATCATTTACATAAATTTCCTTTGAAAAGTTGACAAAAGGAATTTAAGAAAAATACATTTCTGATTTATCGATCAAAATTTAATTCTACTGATATTTTGTGACATCCCTCAAAAGCCACAGGCCTGCATCAGGATTATCTGTAGGAACCTGAAATAAAATAATGTTGTTTCTATAAATTACATAATTTTGAAAAAGTACCTAATCCTTAAGTGAGGTAATTTGCTAAATTTAGTATGAGGTGTAATAAAGTTTAAGTGGCAACTACCCTTTAATAGCATAGGAAGGAACTTGAAAGTTGGGATGTGGAGGGGTAAAGGAAGGTAGCCAAGAGTTTGCTACGGCCCCCGGGACATTTTTTAAGGATCGTACCCGGCATTTACCTATAAGTGATTCAGGACAAATCCTAGATAACCTTCATCAAAATGGTCGGGCATTGGGTATCTGTCCCAAGCCCTTACGATGGGTTTGCTGTGGGGATGCAGCATTCCCTTCTCCGTTCCTCGACCAGTTCAGGAGACAGCTGGCCGACTATTCCAATAGGAATAGCGGAAAAGTCTCTTTTTTAAGGGGGGGAGGGAGTTAACAGGCTACATGAGGGTAATCCACATAGTGGAAACTCTCCTTTAATAGCATAGGAAGGGTTTTGATTAGGGGAATGCGGAAGGGTAGAGCAAAGCTACAAATGATTTGTTATACTGATTTGGAGTTTAAACTGCAGGATCATGTTCATAAATTCATAAAGGATTCATCTGAATAAAAATTGGTCGACAATTACATTTACTATTTAAATTTGAGGATTATGAATAATGTACAACATAGAAATGGTTAAGTCATTGCAAATTTTTTCATACTGATTCAAATAAAGTAGTAACATCACTTACCATATGTCCGGAACGGTCAATCCAATAAAAGCTAAAGTTTACGTTTTTCTTATAATATCCTTCAACGTATCCATTAACTACCATGCTGTATCTAACAGCATTTTTCCAACCATTGGCTCCAGACCATTTTAACCGCTGGACCCAATCTACAGTGCCTGTATAAAACGTAATCTATTTATTTTTGACTCTACACAAATATTTTGTCACTTATTTTTAAAGATTTAATCGTTCAACACATTTTCACAATAGGAAAATCTATGTGTTAGATTATACTATATATCATAATAATTTCACATTTTATTCATTAATATCCTCTCATCTCTCATGCTTAACCGACAATTTAAAGCATGGGGATGCAACTAAATATCACTTCGAATTTTATATTACTAAATTAATTTCACCAGAATTAGTTTTAACAACAGGAATTGAGTTATATATAGTTTTATTATGTAAAAACTATACAAAATCCAATAACAATTAAATTAAATAAATTGATCAATTTTATGTGAAAACTAACCTGGAGTATCGACTATCAGATCCAATTGTCCAGTGAACACAACTACTGACAATGAAGTCTCATTCAACAGTAACTCAACTGAAAAATTGACCAAACATTAACATTATAATTTAGTTTAGAAAATATTGATCACACAAATAATTGGTCAAATATTAAGCTGTAGAACTTTATAAAAAATGTTGACAACGTTCCTTCAAAACGGTAACGGTCATACCTAGTGGGGTATTTAGATATTTAAATAAAATACTAAATCATTAGTTTTTATCATATTATCATGCAGAGACGTACATATCAACCAAAGATGGAAATCATTGAACAGCATACTGTGAATGTTGAGCGCTAAGAGAATCTGATACTATGTTTTCGGGTAGCAACTACCTATGTTGATGTGAACAGTGGTAATTTTCTGCATGATATCTTAACATGTCGCACAATGTTGCTCAAAACATAGGCTGAAAGTGTTCATTCGTGGAAGGGTAATATCACTCTTCTGGACTTCTTCATCTGGAGTTATGCAACATGGTAGGTTTACACGGTAAATCTGTGATGGTTCAAAGAACATCACGCGTGACATTGATAACTTACCGTGTGAAAGAGTGACCATACATTGGAACTCTACAATACATTCAAGAACAAATAAGTAGTGGACTAGATTAATTTGAAAGTTTTCTTTACTTTATTTAATAAAGAATTTTGATTATTACGAATTGAAAACGACTCCATTCAGTCATTTTTAAAATTCTGGCACTGCTGATGGTTGTTCCTTTATTTGTTTCTACGCTACGCTTTTATATTGTTTCATTTTTATATTGGAATCAATTACATCAATAAACACCAATTCTTTCATAACATAAAAAGATTCCTGGATTATTGGATTATGGATGTTTCGAAAATTTATTGGGATCAAGTGGAATAATTACATACTCTTGAACTCACGATCAGTGCAAACTATATGGAAAGCTAAACTGCAAAATCACAGAATAATAATTAGTTGTGATACCATTACACATAGGAAAATGAAATAATAGTAATGATTGAAAGTTTTTATCACGCGAAAAACTATCAGAAGTGACTGAGCCGGTGTTCCAGCAGGTGAAGTTGGCATTCATGAGAGAAGAGTTTAGTGAGTTGGATGGACAAGATAGTTTAACGTGTCAGGAAAAATGAATTATGTTTAAGAAATTCAATTCTGGGAAGTATCATTCGCAAGGGTTGAGGGAGCTTTAATACAATACAATTTATCAATGGCGATATATAAGATATTAAATAATATATATAATCTCAATTTCATGCCAAGGTCTGTCAGCATAATTTATGATGGCATGAGTTATTAATTCATCTTTATATATTATAAACGTTATATTAAATAGAAAATATTCTTATTAATTTATTCACAATTTGTTCCCAAATTTAATTTAAACAACAAATACAGTTCTCATTAAATATTTATAGAATAATTAGAAATTTAATTATAATACACAAATGTCTTACCAATATCTGTTGCCGGTTTCATGAAGTCTGAAGATAATTCATGAAATACGTTTTCTTTCTGGAGAACCCATGATCTTGTTAAGCCTAGAGTATCCCTCACTACTCCATTCATCAAATCATGAAGTGCATCATTACTGGCTCTATCCAAGCCTGTAACTGTTCCTGTACGAAAGATACATGTACATATAATAAACTTAAGGATACAAATAATGTTTTATATATTAAATGTCACTAATAACTGTGATAAATTAGACTGTAATACTGTTAACGACTGGCAATTATAATCATTATTAACATCATGTAAAAATATTTACAGATATGTGTAGATACAATAAGATATCAGTTCAAATTCATAACAATAAAAAAATTAGTTATTAGTATCAAAGATACGTCAGAAAAATTCGTTGATAAAATAAAGAAACAATAGTTACGAATAAAATACCTATACTGGCCTTGAAAGTAATACCTTTGGCTACAACACACTATTGACATCGTTTATACAGCTACTGGATTTTGACAACGAACGCTTCGTTTGGAATCGCTCGAAGCACCAGTGCAATGCGTTTTTGGTATCCGTAACGTCTGCGAAGAGTAATAAACCTTTCAGAGTTAATTTAACGCATGGAAACAAAAATAAGTCTCTGGGGCAGTCCCCCAGGGTGATGAAATGAGCCATGAATGGAAGAAGGCGGTCGCCATCATCTTAATCTTGGATTTTGTCAGCCGTTTTTTGAGATGATGGAAAGTCGATGAACACCATTGAGGTGCGTTTATACGTGAGAGCAACTCGCAGTTCCAACTCTCTAGAGTACGCTCAGACCGTTAACACGCATGCTCGCAGGCAGTTCTGCCAGTGATTTAAGCCCGGGATCCCTTGGCTACATTATTTCTCTACCTTTGCGCATCCACCCTTTCAAATCCCTTCCTATGCTATTAAAGGGAGTTGCCAGCATGTGGATTACCCTCATGTTGCCTGTTACTCTAAAAAAAACACCAAAAAGAGAAGTACCAGCACCAATTTAGTTCCAGTTTCATTTCGGCACTTTTTATTTTTAAATTTTTAATATCCTGAGAACTCTGTAATTAAAATGAAAACATAATTATTATAAAGGATTGATAATGCATGTAGGTATTGATTGAACCGAAAAATATTTTCTTGGTCACCAAAATCCAGTGTTTCTGTGAGCACTGACTGAACGATATTTAATAAAGATTGGATTTTTACGTCTGTTTATATGAAATAAGTAATGCAGTTTTTTGACCAGTACTAGAAAATTTTATTTATTTATTTACGACAACGTTTCGGTACGTGTTTGTACCTTCCTCGGGTCTTCCTGCGGAGAAATTGCACAAAATAAATTTATGTTATGAAGAAGCCAATGAATTTATAAAGTGGTTCAACAAAAAATAATATACTATTAACAGAATGAAACTAAGAAACACTCACCTAAATAGGCTAAAAGTTAAAAACTATTTTCACATCCTCCTATTGAAAAAAACACAAACTTTAGAAGTTTTGCTGAGGCACTTATTTACAAACTACACACGTTGCGGTCACAGCAGACTTCTTAAGTTTGTGTTTTTTTTCAATAGGATGTGAAAATAGGTTTTACATTTAGTATATTTAGGTGAGTGTTGCTTAGTTTCATTGTGTTAATAGTATAATATTTTTTTGTTCAGCCACTTTTATAAATTCATTGGCTTCTTGATAATACAAATTTATTTTGTACAATTTCTCCGCAGGAAGACCTGAGGAAGGTACAAACACGTACCGAAACATTGCCGTAAAAAATAAATAAAAATATTGTCTCGTATTAGTCAAATAACTGCATATATAGATATTTAATAAAATTTTATATTATCTTTTATGTAAAACTTATTTATTACCTTTCTTCTGAGAATATTTAAAAGAAAATGTGTTTTGTAAAGAAGTTCTTTGAACCAACAGAATGCTGCATGTTCTTATTCACCATAGTAATTACCCTCGCTCAAAGAGAGACATTATTTGAAATTGAATTAGTTCATGATAATGTTGTAAATGTTTGTAAAAAATATGTAAACATGTTTGTGAAATAAAGCTTGCAAACATCCTCGTGGGTCAATTTTATATATTTTTTTGCCATATTACTCTCAGCTAATTCAAACTCTCCGAGAGCGCCATTTACACTGGCGAGAATGAAGCAACAATGCAGCTCCACTTTTTGCGAGAACTCTCTTACACTTGCGAGTTTTACTCTCGAGAGGATATCTGCCACTATCGAGAGTCAAAAACTTGCACGTGTAAACGCACCTTGCCTCGGGATAGTATTGGCAACATCAGGTCTCAAAACTGCAGATTCCGATTAGACATGCCGATGAAATCTCCAGACGATTCCATCCGATTTTGCTTCTGCTCGTCTGTCAGCTTGAGCGGTGCAAACCGGGCACAAATCTTCCGCTTTTTCAAATGCTCAAGAAAAATGGTGCTTCCACTGTCTTTCTTGATCTTCAAAAATTCTGCTATCATTCTCAAAGACAGCAGCTGATCATCCGCATGCATCCGTCGCACTTGTTCGATGTGGTTGTGCTTGTTGACGGTCGATCGGAAAGCGGCTCATCATCGACACCGTCTGTAAAGCGTTTAAACTACACAAAAACACACATTTTACTCTACTTCCACACCGCACACTCCCATTAACATTTCATGCGTCTCCGTCGCTTTTCCATTCTTTTGAAGCAAAACTTCATGTTGACGCAATGTTCCATTTTGGGTTCCATTGTTCAATTCCGCGATTTCTCACACTGACTCCGTTATATCGGTAGCAGCGTGCAACTCTGCTTCACTTTGTTGACTTCCACGATAAGGGGCGATTCTTGACATGTCTCTCAATGCGCATGTATGGGAAAATAGCCCTTCTGATCTACCCTTGTCCTTGCTTCTTCGTCGCTTTTGAGTTTTGTCAACTGACGAGTGCAGTTGTGTCGCTCTAGGCTCTTCTTAGAATTTGAAGAAGGGGACAAGGATCCGAGACACGTTGTGTGGTATATATATATTCTCACTTACTTTGTCCCTATTGCCTATATTTCTTATTATTAATAATCCTACCCTTTCCGGATTTTAAAATATGAGACCATTGACCGAGTATTTTAGCCAAGTGATACATGAAACATAATTCTTAACATTAGAATCCATAGAAGAATCAAGCTCATACGAAAGAATTTTATAAGATATTCAAATCTAGTTTGGAAATTTGAAGTTTCTCTGTATAGATCAGAAGTGTACATGACAAATTGAGCAATCGTGCATAAAATTTGTGTTAGACAGCCTTACTAAAATAACTTGATGAAATGACAGAAAAAGTGCTTCAGGGGAGAGTTTTTGTTATAATTATAATTAAATATATACAAGAAAAGGCAATGATAGAACATATTTCAAGAAAGCTGATGCCTGAAAGTCAAAGGGAGTTTTACATAACAAATAGTATATTCGATAATATATTTCATTAGTATATGTGATTGATGGAAAGGGAAATAATACTTTTAGATAAAAGCTACAATTTTTTTAAATTAATCGAATGAGGTGGCCATAATAGTGTAAGTAAAGGGGGTCACATTTTAAATTTGTTAAAATGATTTTGAAAATCATAAAAATAAAATTAAGAGATTATAATTTTACAATCCTTTGATTACAGTCAAAAAATAGTATTTTATTGCACACAAAGTGCTATAAATGTTTTTATAAATATGAAGTATAGCAACAATAAGTAACTATAAGAGCTCAAATTGCAGTTTGTACCTCTTTTTCCACTGCTAGGTATCTTGTAAAGAATATTGTAGAAGTACACATTGTCAGTTTGAATCAAGATTTCATATTCCGTTTTTCCCAATTGGTCTGTGACTGTTGACCATGATCACAGGACTGACTGTTTCTCTGACCTCAATCTTTGGTGACTTGTGAGTAAAACACATTTTCTATTGGTGTTTGACTAAATTTTAGAATGAACAAATCACGGGTCTTGGACGATGTGATGTCAGTGTTATATTTTTCCATATTGGTGACTTCTGCACCAGAGGCTTCCATCTAACTCCAGATGGCTGTCAGCCAACATGGGAAAGCCATTGCCTTCTCATACAATAGAGGTTTAGTTAGAATCCCCCAAACAGTCTGACACCAACATTCAAAGTATTTTCTGCTGGTCACAAAATTGGTTGCAGACACAATCAAAAAAAATTCTTCAAATACCAGTGTAAATTAATTAATAAAATAGCAGTGTTTAATAAAACACTTAACTGTATATATTGTTGTTTCGAAGTAAATTTAAAACAGATCTTAGGAGTCTAATCATTGACATGCTTCTACCTATCCAACAAGATGACACTGGTTCACTTTATCAACTTAGTGCACCTGTTTGTAACAAATCATTCTTAGTTGTATCTCATCATTTATCTGGTTTCCATTCTTCAAGTTAGCACATGGGTGTCTAAAGTTTGTAACCACTGGAAGTGTATACTTATATTGCAATTGTTGCATATACAAACACAACCATATTCATGTGTGCTGCAGTGTGCATTTATAAACCATTAATTAACATATTGTAGAATTGATATCAAATAAGTGGCTCCTTCAATATACCTTCGCTGCAATTTAATTCTAAAGCTAGCAATCAGCAAATTCTTTCAACTGATAGCACTCATTTGTTGCCATTTATAAAATTGATATTTAAGTTTGTCCAAAAAATGTAATCAGTAACTATTTTAAATTGTTGGAAAACCTTAAATAATTTGTACCTATGTTTATGGTGTAATTAAATTGTTTCATACATAAAGAAAAAAGTAAAAGTAGATCAGAAACATCAGATTTCCATACATTTTTTTAATTCACTTAGAAATTGTAAACATAATAAATTTTGCTTTAGCCAAAAATACACAAACCTAAATTTGAAAATAGAATACTTTAACACAAACCTTTATAAATGTTTCTATAAATATTAAGTAGAGCAACAATAAATCACTATAAAAGCTCAAATTGAAGTTTTACCTCTTTTTCCACTGCTACGTATCTTGTAAAGAATATTGTAGAAGTTCACATTGTCAGTTTGCATCATGATAACAGAATATATTTGATTATATTGGTGTAAGGCTTCTGACCATGATCCTGAATCCACAAGGGATTTACATTCCTGAGCTGCTGCATGAATTTTTGCATAACCTTCATAGTCCACTACACCCTTCACAGACAAAAGCTGATGTATTCATGCTTACCAACTAGACTACTATATATTATTTATGTTTAACAGTGATATATATCTATTTCAAACATATTACTCCTTATTTTAGAAGTGGTCAGAAGAAAACAACTTCATAATTAGCAATGACAAAACAGAACAAATGGTATTCGGGAGAAGAAGCAGTATCACAGCATAAGATATCAATATCACATGATTGCCCAGAAATTTCATATCTGTATAGTGTTCTGAGATCATTACAAAATTTTTACAAATCAAAATTTTCACAAGTGGCATCTAATTTTTGGTTTACCGTTGTATTTTTTCCTGGAGTATGTTTCTGGCAATCAGTTCTCAAAGTTTGCTTACATAACTCCAGGGTGCCGCCGAACACACTCAGAAACGTGGCAAGCTCCCAACCATTGTTAAGATCTTTAGCAAAATAAGTCATTATTGAACCCTAATTAAACAATTTATTCTAAATTCAATAGCATAAGATTAGAATTCCATGATACGATAAAATAAATTAGGTTCCTCAAAAAAAAGCATCATCAAATTAAAATCACTTGAAATTAGTTTATTCTATAAATTTTTAGGAATGGTATAATTTTTGGTGAATTGTTCGATTGCAAGAGACGTTAAATATATTTTTTACTTTAGATCATAATTTACAGTGTAATTATTAGTATAGTCTATGATATATTATACTACACTTGTTAATTATTTTATTTATTATAACATTGATCTGGTTACTTTTGAGTGTTTAAAATCAAATACTTCTTAAACACAACCTTTCTGCTAAACTTGATGATAAAAACATCATAGATGTGTGTGTTCAATGTTTCATTCAGTCAACAGAATTCATGCATAAAAATTAATCCCCTGAACTATAACCTACACAAAAAAATTGGCTTAATGTCAACCTAAAATACATCATCCTACACTTCTTTTCAAACTACACCCCCACGTAACAGACGATTACTTCCGTATCATTACTGTGGTGTGATCATGTATCTCATTTACAATTTTTGATGTATAAAATTTTATATATAGGATTTCGTCCAGAGTGGGGATGACTGAGGGACGCACACTATTCAAACTTCGCGACCTGAATTTCTTTAATTGATATTGGATAATTCTTGTGTCCGGTCGCGACTTCTGGTGGGGAGAGAAACACTTCGCTCATCTGGTCGCCCATCCGGAACTGCTCATCTCTGGGTTTGACCCGATTCGCCTCTTCTCGAAGCGTAATGCTAACTTGACGTCGGACCCCAACAGTTAATCTATCCTACTGACCTTTCCTAAATAATCTTCCTAATATCCTCGTTCTAACTATACCTGGTGACTTAGGTCGCTGCGAGCGAACCATACATGAGGAAACATTTAGAACCTCAAAACAAATCTTTATTTCAGTCAGACAGCCTGATAACTAATATGTAAGTAAAAGTTGTTGTGCTGATAATAAACAGATTAAGATTTATGCTTAATAATTAAGCTTTTATATATATATATACATATATATATATATGTTAGTGGTCGTTAAATATATCTTATTTGAAGATTGAAATTACTTGTACCACACATCGGTAATTTTACTTGAATTATATTTTTCATTAAGTTCTATCTAATTAAATTGTTAACAAAAATAAATTATTTATATACAGAATTTTAAATTTTATTATTTAGTTCATATAAATAGATTTCACTAAACTTTTAAGAAAACTTTGCGAATTAATTCTTCATGGAAATGAAAATTTATTTATTTTTATGGTATATATTGGAATAATATTTTAGGTTGGCGTACTCACAGTGTGAAGAAGGAATGGTGCCCAAGTAAGTACTGAGTCAATGGGGGAGATCCATGGATCACCCATAGCGACTCCCTGAAGTGGTACGGAGACACTTCCAGCTTTAATAGCCTGTAAAATAACATTCATTTAATTTTAGATAAAATTTGCATTTATTTTAGGAACATCTTTTCTACAAAAAAAAGTAATATTAATAAACCACTTTGAAACTTTTTATTAATGTAAATATTTAGAAATATTGTATTGTAAAATAAATGAAATAATTTCATTTGTAATATAGAGTACTACTCCTTTTAAAATTGGTGCAGAATGTCAAAAATTGATGCTTCCTTCACTAAAGCAACACATATTTAGTTATTTTTTATAACATTCTGGGAGTTTCGCGATATTTCACTTAACATATTGTAATTCCAATTAATTAGGCCATTAATTGGTTTCAATAAAATTTAATTGTAGCGGCAGGAGTTTCCAAAGCGAAATTGGAGCTGGGCTCTGTTACTTTGTCGGAAAGTCAAAAATGGCGTATGCGCACTAAAACTCGAGACTACGATAGTACTACATGCTAGAATCAGTGTAAAAATTTTGTAAAAGTGTATTCCCGAAAACAAAAAGGAATGCTGGAACCAGTTGGACAGATGTGAGTAACAAAATACAAAAATTATGATTTATGTAAACGTAATTAAAGGATAGAAGTCAGATTTCGTTCTATTTTAATTGTCAATCAGAGATAATTTCTTTTCTTTTAATTTCTTCCTATCTATATATTGCCTGGGTGAATAATAAACTTTGTGTTAATTAGTTTTTTAAACAACTTGTTGTGTCCATTATCAAACCCAGTAGAGACCCTGATATCTAAAATTTAAAATTGTAAATGATTGTGAGTTAAAGCACTAAAGTGGAAATAAATAATTATATGTTTTCAATTCTTGTTGATTATTTCATTTAAATAACGCCTCATTGTTGATCATTACATTTTGGCTACCACAACGTGTGCCAAATTAAAATTGTATATTGTTGTTTATTACAATATCAATTTATGACTCCAATTTCGTGAAGATAAAATTCTAATGAATTATTCATGATTTATCGACAGGGTCAATCATTTATTAAATCCATAACCTTGTTTCATATTGTTTCTTTTTCATATTTACCGATTATTTAACAACACTTGAATTTTATAGGTAATTTTAATTTTGATTTACTGTATTTGAGTTGGAAAATATTAATTCCGCGGATACAATTGAACCTGCAAAACTACCAGCTTGTTTTGTCTTAAGTTGCCTGTACTTTTAAAATTTTCCAATTACGGACTCACCAATCGCTTAATTTTGGAAATTACATTGATCATTTTCTGTAAATTTGTTATAAACATGTCTGAAATATGAACAAGCGAATTTTGGAACTGCGAAAGTCAGATGACTAGTCACGGAAGGTGATCGTTTCTATTAAAGCGAACCGTAGTCGAATACTCGAACGTGATAATATTTGACGAGTGTGTTGCATACAGAAACGGGTTCTCACTTTATTGCTGACGTTTTTATAGGGCGTGAGACGTATTAGGTTACACTATCAAGTTACCGTAACACAGGTTTGTGTTAAGTCCCCACTACATGCCCAGACCAGTGGGCGGCTGCGCATCTGATTTTGACACGCCTAGTTATTTACCTCCTGCTATACATAGCATGAATGTGACTGATTATTATACGTGATACTATTAGTAAACCATGAAAACTTCTTTATAACAATTAAGCGTTACCCCAGCCACATAAACACATATTATTGTTCATATATATCTGGTTTTTAACATTCTACGTATAACCTATTGTTACACTATTAATATTTTGAATTTAATACTATTTATTTCCCCTTGACTCTATCTAAAAGCGTATTATAAACGTGACTGATATATTTTATCAACGTTTCAAAAAAATTTATACTGCGCACACTTTTCAAGAATTTCACCAAAAAAAATTGCATCCGTCATATTGATTAAGATTTTAACTTTTTCAATTAATACGATTAATGGAAATAAAAATTGGCTGTATTTGATTTAAAACTTACAATAATGAAATATTTGATTAAGAAACGAATTCTGATTACCCACTCAGGCAAATTCAAGTCCTTAAGTTAGTCAAATAATATTTGTGAAATACTGAGTTAGCCAAGTGGTCGGATCAAAGAAAAGTAATTACAGGTAAATATCTCATTCAACTTATAGTCAAAAGAAACAAATTTATTCCACATCCTGTCCTAGAAAAGTTTTTCACATTACGCACTGTGAAGAAAAACAAAATAAAGCAATTGAAGCCAAAAATGTTTCAGAAACACAGATAATAAATCTACTTAAGCAATAATTTTAATCGTGACATTAATGAGTCTTACTCTGTCAAGTTCAAGTGCAAATTCGGCTGCCATCTTTCCTCCATACGATTCAGAGAATATGTATAGGGGGACCTGTTTAAATTCTGGATAAAGCTCAAGGAAAGCTTTGGTGAATGTGACAAGATCTGTTGCAATCTCAGCATTCGTAGTTGTAAGGAGGTTCAGGTCGTCGGCATAGCTGAATCCAGTTCCCACGGGGTTGTCGATGAAGACGACATTCACTTGGTGGACCTGGAACAGAATTCTGTTAGAGTGACGTGGGTGTCACGCTGGGGATTTGGTGTGATTGTGCTCACCCAAGAAGATGAACGTTCATTAAGGTTGACGTCAACAATGCCCAGCTCCTCGAAGTTGCCATAGCCTGTGCCAGAGGCACCTGGGCCACCCTGCAACCAGATGACAAGAGGGCGTGTGGTGTAGTCCGCAGTGGCCGTTGTGTAGTACAGCCAGTAGAACATGTGAGCACCAGAGCGCACATCCACGAAGCCCCAGTCCTGCTCACCTGGACCGACGCCTTGGCGCCCTGAACATGCATTCATTTATTATGGCCAATGGACTACCGTAGCATAGGTATGTCAACTGATATGAAAACAGTTCACTAACTACCTGAAGTGAATGTATCCGGGATACAATCTGTCTCTTGTTTCAAAAAAACGTTTGAAATATTTATTTAAGAAAGCAATAATACAACTGTTCCCAATCCCAAGTAAGGATACTGAAGCCTGAGTATAATCACCCGTGATTCAAAAATATTTTGGCGATAATAATAAATCATGAAAAAGAAACGAATATAATTCTTATATACGTACAGCACTGTACCTAACTCGAGTAGGCAAGAAAATTGTAGTATATATAAATAATAATAAAAATAACTAAACACAAAAATTAATCGATAACATTTAATTTAGTTAACAAATCCCGGCAAGGGAATTGATTTTGTATATGTCTGTTTCCGTTCGGATAAACTCTCACAAAATTACTGACCCGACAATGAAAAGCGAAACAGTCGCTATAGAAAAATTAAAAATATATATTAAAGCAGTAGATGTCCTAAAAAGGGGACAAAACGTCGTGGTATATTTAATGTTATGTTAATAAAAATTAATTTCATGTGTTTATCCATTTACATTATTATAAAAGGACATAAATTGTTTCATCATTAATACTTGTTTTAGATCGATTAACTGCTGCCGTCCATCTCCTGGGCGTCCAAGGATTCCTAATCATTTTTACCGTAAATTTACACACATTTATTACACTCAATAGCGGTAGAATTGACGGAAGTACAAGTGTACGAGACGTTCTGAGCATGTACAAGCCAACCTTTATTTTGAAACTCGGCGAAGATACCCCCGAGTGCCTCGACGAGCGTCTCGGCAAGAGTGTACAGCGGACTTTAGATGAGTCCGCCTCCACTTCTCTTCAACACGCGTTTTTCCGCACTTCGCGGTCCTCAAATCCTCCCTCACCTCAGGAAGGTTTTTGAAAAATGTATATAAATATTCGGTCCTAACAGCTCGCCGCCGGATCTAACACCATTATTGTTCTCCCCTGACCCTTTCTAACCCAAATTATACATTTATCGAAAAAAAATTATTACTGATTATATTTGGTATATTTAGTATTAAAAGAACATAAAAATATACTTTTCAATTTTTTTGTCCTAATTTAAAAATATATGCACGAATCTCCAGGGATTCAGATGAATTAAAAGAAAGATTTTTTTAGCATTGCCATTATTATAAAACACATTTCTTTCGCATTGAAATATTTAATTAGATTTTATTTAAAACAAAAGAATTATTATTCAACTATTATTATTATTGTTATATTTTATTCCTGAGATACTGAATAATGCAGGGTTTTTTTATCGAGGAGGAAGAGACCTCCCTCACATTTCATACATCTCACTCTTGATTTGGCTTTTCCTTGCAAAACAGTTGATTTCTGTGGGGGCTGTGGTACATCTTGTTCCTGAGATGGACGTCCATGATATCTCTTGAGTACTTTCCCACTCTGTAGGAGCGCATTAATTACATCCCTTCGAAAATTTAGTAATTTCGCAGACTCGAAAATTTCGCTTGTGAATGAGCCAAGCATTGACAAAACATATGTCAGTTTCTTTATTATCAGAATGCCCTTCTTACTCTTCTTCATCGGACACATCTCCTAGTTGCTTCAAGGATTTCTTAATCTCTTAATCCAGATATTTATAAGAAATTAAACCTATATTTACGTACACACTGCTACGTAAATAGCCCACAGAATCAGTATGGAACCAAATATTTATAGTCTCGTATCACAAAGAATATAACAGATCAGTTACGTAAATATGACATATTTTTCAAATAACTGGAATTCAGCGAATTACATCGTAATTATTGTAGAAAATGTATGAAGCATCCACCTGAAACCAGGACAGCACATTTGACAACAAAAAAAAGATTGGGTACCTTGCTCTTCATTCCACATATCCCCTCACAATCACTTACCTATGTTATAAGCCTGTCTACACCTTCTTCTTCTTCTAGAAGCGTAATAAGGCCAATATGGACGTTTCTAAGAGTCTCAGAAATTTGGAGAGAGAAGAAATAAACTGAAATTACGTTCAGTGACTAGAGACAGTCTCACTCGTCGAAGAAGAAACAATTTGGGTGTCTAATAGATTTTCTCCTCTCCCTTATAAACACTTTTTATTTTTTCGATTTCTAAACACATACTACTTAATCATTTCAATTAGTATATTATGCTGAGATTTAAAACGAGCTTGAATAACTAACCTGAAGCGAGGCCGACCACTAGGATCAAGCAGATCTGTCTCAGCATGGTGGATGCGGTTCGTGGAAACTTCTTCCGACTTTTATACCATTTCCGAGATAAGGGTATCTAGAGAGATGTAAACTACCTTCAGCCATAAAAATGTCATTGGGAAAGTACTGTTTTATGTGATGTTAGGAAATACGGAAGCCGGCCTGTCATTGCCTCGCATCACAGAGGTCCCGGGTTTGGATCCTGGCATGGGCATGGATGTTTGTGGTCTTCCTGGCCAGGAAAACTGATGTTAAGTCTGCGGGAGAATTGACATTCCGACCCGGTATCAATCCTAAATCCAGTCTGGCAGTCGTGTCGGTAGCCCAACGTTCTTCATGGGTAAGTATGTAAACATAAATACAATATCCATTAAAATAACTAGGAATTTCAACATTAAAGGTCTTACTTTCGTCGTCAGCTGTTCCACTACTGACGTCACACCACTATCATCGAGTCTTCTCTGAAAACTCTCAGATGTCTTTACGAGACCAATGGGAGGAAATATCTCAAGGTTTTAATATATGCAACACAAAAGCCTATTTCAGTTAACAACACACAAATTATTATGAGACAACTGAACAGCATTAATTTATTGGCCATAGGATGTTTGAAATCATTTTTTATGTAAAGCTGGTCACCAGCAGTTTTACTGATGAATTTTTCAAGTATTTTTAGAAATCGTGTTGATAATAGAAGCGTGGTTCGAATAATATAGAGAGCACGCGAGCTGTTGCTGCTGGCACACATGGAATTTGACTGTGGACTGGCACTGGCGTGAGCAACAACACGCTACAAGAAACAAAGCTCGTGTATAGTCGAAGACACAACACTTTTGTATTATGAGTATGCAGTTTGCAAAGAGTATTTATCTCAACACACCCCCCTACAAACTAGAACACATATACAAAAGAAACACTGTCAATGTTTATATCCGATGGGCACTGACAATAATTGCTGAAAGACACCTCAAATGCTTCTGCCCTGCTAGTCCTTTGGTGAAGACGTCAGCTGGCGTTTCCTCCACAATGGCTCGTTTCCACTCTTCGGCTTCTGGACTCGACATGGCGGAATGTATTGGTATCTCCACCATGTTCGCGAATTCAGCTGATTCGTCCATTGCCATGTGAAACGTTTTTATCGGCCTGCCTGGACGTCCGGATCGGATTGTACTAGGTCTTCCCGGCCCGCGTTTCATCCTAGGAACTTCGTCCTTCGCAAACTCTCGGAATTCTTCTTCCAAGCTTTCCGGTGACGAATCATCACCGCCACGTTCCTGGTGGCTGCCCTTGTCGGTTTGCGTGAGGTCGTCTTTGGGAGGCGTCGGCATTTTGTCAAAGAACTGATAAGTTGGTTCGACGCTTCCACTGCGTCTTGAATTTAACGTCTCTTTGGATAGATGCTCCCGCTTTCCTTGTATATTTGCGGGTAGATCCTTCATCACCTTGACGTCTCGAGATATCTGGATTTTGCCTTCATTTTTCATCCAATTCCGATATCCCTTCGAATATTCGTCGAAACCTAGAAAAATTCCACTTGTTGATTTCGGTTGGAATTTGCCCCGTGATTTTGTTCTATTCAAGCAGTATACAGTTCTGCCGAATTCTTGAAAGTAGTTGACCACTGGAGCTCTTCCCCACCAAGCTTCGTATGGTGTCATACCGTTTAACTTGCTAGTTGGGCACCGATTCCTTATGTAATTTGCTGTTGATACGGCTTCCGTCCAAAAAGATCGAGGAAGATTAGATTGTAGTAGCAGGCACCTGGCAGTCTCTATAAGTGATCGGTTCTTCCGTTCTGCGACTCCGTTCTGCTCTGGATTGTTGGGTATCGTCAGACGTCGTTGTATGCCGGATTTATGGAATAGATCGTCGAACTTGCTGTTGACATATTCCGTACCGTTGTTTGACTGCACAAACTTGATCTTGCGATTTAAGTGATTTTCGATCAAGTTCTTGAATTTCTTGAATTCGTCAAAGACATCATTCTTGTGACGTATAAATCCCACGTGGCACCATCGTGTAGCGTCATCTATAAAAGTGGCGAAATAGAGAGACTTTCCAATCGACTCTGCCTGCATGGGTCCGCACAGATCCGTATGAATCAATTCACCCGGATAGTTTCGTCTATGCGACGGTTTTGGTAGTGGTTTACGTGCCATCTTTCCGTGCGTACATTCTTCGCATTCGACGTCCTCGTTTGGGTTGGCAATTTCAATTCCTCTTATGGCGCCGTTCTTGACGGTTTTTCGCAAGTCTCTGAAGTTCAAGTGTCCCATCATTCGATGCCACTCCATCAAAGAAGCCTTGCGGCGCCGTTCAGGCTGTACCACATTACTTGCTTCACGTTCCTTTGGATCTTGAACGTAGAAAAGCCCATCATTTCTACTTGCAAGTAATACTAGCCTTCCGTGCGTATCAACGACTCTGGCTCTGTTTTTCTCAAATATCACTTTATGTCCTTTGTCGACTATCTTCCCGACTGATAATAAGTTGGTACGCAGTTCTGGAACGTATAGAGTTTTATGTAAGTCGAAAATTTTATTGATACCAGATACTTGTGTGATCATTTCGGCGGCACCTATTGCTTCGATTTCTACCGACGAATCATCCGCCAGGTTCAACTTTCCTGAGGAATTAGGTTCTAGATGAGTGAAGTCATCTAGGTCTTTGCTCATATGAGAGGTACATCCGCTGTCCCAGCACCATCGATTTGTATTTCCTTTTTCTCCACCTAATGTGAGTTTGCACTTGTCCGCGATTTCCGTCATGTATAGTGATCCGTGACTCACCGCGTTTGACGTTTCGTACGCATTTCTTGTTGATCGACACTGATTTGCTTTGTGTCCGATTTTCTTGTATCTGTAGCATCGGATCTCCGAAGTTTTGTCCTTCTTTCCATAACTGTTCGATTTTTCCCTAGCTTTATTTTTCCACAATCCGCGTGGTTTCGCTATCATAGAGTCTTGAACATCACTGCGTCGTTCGCCGTGTCTAGCGTCGTATTCTTCCACTATCTTTATGCGTAACACGTCCGGTTTTGGTAGATCGTCGCGCGACTCGATCGCGCACCTGAAGTTTTCGAACGTGGATGGTACAGTAAAAGAATTGACATTAAATCGTCGTTCACATTAACATCCATAACATTAACATTAATAAACATTAATGTTTATCTACAGTGTCAAAAAATCTTCCGAGGTGATGTCGCACGTCCTCACCCACGTCCATTCGTTGCAACACTATCTGCTTCAGAAGTGTAGCCTTCCGCGCCGGACCTTACGACGCATGAATGGACTCGAGTGTTGTCCATATTTCTCGAGAGGTATTGCAATGTTTAATTTGTTTAAGCTCCGACGGGTGTATAGACAAAATGAGTTCGGCAGCAGCCTTGCTGTCGCGTTCTTCCCATATCGCGATATCCGCCGCATCTGACTCGGGTTTGGTTTTAGTTCCATTTACGTATTGCCAGGCATCGTTTTTGATTAATATCGCTCGCATCTGCATTGTCCATGTGTCGAAATTGTCTTTCGATAGCACTTCTATTCGTGACGCCGTATTTGAATTCATTTCAACGTTGTTTTTTTTAAAACTTTTTTAAAATTAATATTCAACAAATAGTCTAGCCTGTACATACTTAAATAAATTCATTTAATCCTTTTGTTAAAGCCACGCATACTTTTCGAATGATGTGTTGCTCGTTTACGAGTATATCAAAATTTGATTAATTAAAATAAATTACGATAATATTACTTTGTCAATCAGTAAGCCTAAGAATACATCTTTTACCTCACTACCATTTTTTTAAAACATACAATACAAACTTATTGTCTTGTTGAATAATTATGGCATTCGGATTATTTTTAAAACTTCCAACATTTTAAATTTAGTTAAAAATATTCAACACAAAATTAACGCTTTAGATAACGTAATGTTATTTACACAGTTAACTGTTTAGATTGTAATTCTTGTTATATCGGACAAACCATACGTTTTTCAGAGAGCTAGATTCAAGAAGTGAAAAATAATTTTGAAACATAAATAAATTTTTCACCGTCCTCCACCAACAGCAGAGTGAATATTTCGCCACAGCTTTTAACATCACTCACAGGTACGCTCATAGTCAACCACGCCACCGACAACAATGCCGACTTGAAACACTCCAAATTCCCCTTTTTTACGCTACGCTGATTGTTCAAATTTATTTACAATAGCCTGGCCACAATATTACATTACAAATACAATAATACAATAATTTCGAAATTTATTTAATTAGAGACATTGAAGTTGATTACAGTATATTATAAAGAAACGACTCAGAGCTGCTCGCAACAACTGTTCAAGTATTCAATGCAATCGCTTGCCAACAGCTTTGGTAGAAAATTGAACAAAACAGTTTCCCCGAGTTTCAGACTTGTTAATCTATTTCAAGGCACGCTTTGTTATTATGTAATAAACAACAGGCGAACATAAAACGGAAAAATTATATGCGCAGCTGATGTCATATTTAGATAACAACTGTCTTACGTGTTTCTGGAGGTGCTTTGGAAGAAATTGCCTCTTCTCATTCATTCATTTTTCAACATTTACAGTGGTGTTAAATGTACTCAAAACGCAAATGATTTCTGAAATAAAATCAATCACTTAACGTACTAATATTTTATTTTTTTTACCTGATAGTAATGACTGAAAAACCGACATATCGGTATTTGTAAGGTGGTTTTAATATTTGTCAAATTGTGACCTTTTATTATTTGATTCAAAAAAGATATAAGAAATTTATATGTACATATACGATCAAAGAAGCCTCAACTTGTGGGCAATTCGGAATAATTCTCGAGGCCCCAAACACAACAGAAACCAATTTCAAATACCTAAATTCTTTGTTTTTCTTATTAAAAAATTCTAATTGTAACTATAACTTCCAACCTGAAACAGAAATAAGAAGCTATATAGCATTGGAACAATCCGTTTCATTTGTAAGACTTGGTTGACATCAGACACTAGGAAAACGGGAAGGCACAGTCACTCATATTTGTCAAAAAAATTAATCCAGCGATATAGGAATTTATGAAGCATAAAACTATCCATACAGTTTAACGTCGTTTTCAATTCCTTTCTCTAATCTCAAGGCCGGCATTTATTATTACTACAGCTTGGCATTTCCCCGGAGGCAGTTTGATAAAATAAAATAAAATAAAAGTACAGAAAAGAAAATATTTAAAACCACAATTAAAAAATATTGAAATATCCTTGCTTTTTACAACATAAGCACCTAACTTAAAAATGTTCCTAACTTCTTTTTAAAAAGCATTGTATTCTTAGGGAAAGTATCTAGTATCCTTGCAGGCAAAGCATAACAGTCCATTATGGCCCTGTTCACGAAGAAATATTTGCACACATCCGTTCTTACTATCAGAACAAATTAACGTGGAACAACGCATTAAAATAATCTGTTTAAATGAAATCAAAGCTGAAATAAAGAGACCTAATCCAAATAAATCACCAGGTCTTGATCTCATAACGGCTAAGATGCTTCTATAATTACCAGATGACGGTCTCAGTTTACTCTTGTACTTGTTTAATGCAATAATAAGGCTAGATTACTGGCCAAAATTCCTAAAAATTGCAAAAATAATTATGATACCGAAACCCGGCAAAGATATAGCTGACGTCACTTCCTATCGTCCCATAAGTCTGCTGTCAACACTATACAAATTTCTTGAGAATATTATACTGAAAAGAATCAGAGTAGACATCAGTAATCATCATTTTAGTATCCTACAGTCGCACTCACCAATTCTACAAGGCCATATAATGGTGGACGTAGTTAACAAAGCTATGGGTAACCAGCAGTACTGCACAGTAATATTCTTAGACGTAAGCCAGGCCTTTGATAAGGTTTGGCATTCAGGTCTACAAGTTAAGATTAAAAGGACTCTGCCTGACCAATACTTCAACTTATGAAAATCCTATCTTGACCAAAGAGAATTTCTTACGTAAAGTTCAAAGCGTTATCCCATTCTCTCCGGGGTGCCACAGGGCAGCATCCTTGACCCTCTATTATACCTCTTATACACTTCCGACTCACCAACCTCAATGGACGTAAAGACAAGTACCTTTGCTGATGATACAGCAAGACTGTCAACACACACAGACCCTGATACCGCATCACATGATTTCTTAAATCATTATATAATGTCGCTCCTCTATAAAATACAGAATTCATCGTCCTTGGTGTCTCCTTCCTAATTCTATAGTAATTATCAGCCTGTCTTGTCTGGTAAACTTACCTATTTTTAATCAATAGACTTTTCAAATTCCAGGTAGCAAATTATTTTTTATTTTATACGCAACTAACAACACATCGCACAATATTTCCTTCTTAACACTTAGAAATTTAACTCTGTCAACATGTCCTGTATCCTTGTATTCCTATTCTTATTTAATACGTCCCTCATACCTTTATTAAAAAGAATTTGAGATCCATATAATTCAGACTCATTTGAATGAAACAAAACAGTGGAATAATACTTAAAATGCGGCACCTAAAATTGTATTAAATAATAGCTTTTTACATTGACCCAAAAGCGAATTTCTTAAACTGTACAGTAGGCCCGTAAAGTCATGGAGGACTTTTGTCCGGTCACAGGAAGTCAACGAAACAAGATAGAAATGTGAACTGTTCACCTAATGAAAGGAAAACTCTGCAATTCTCGTACGTATTGAAGGCAGTTTGATGTTGCCCTACACACATCTGAAATTCTTCCCTCACACTGTTAAGGACGTGTGTAATAATGTCTGTGATTTTCTGTTTTAAATGATTAATGTCCTTGATACGTTCACTGTACACATGCCGCTTCACACCACGCCGTCATTGTTCGGAGTTTCTGGATACAACAACGGAGGATAGACAGAGGCCCTGTCAAGCCATGGTCACCACGATCCCCCTGATCTCACGACCTTAGACTTTTACTTGTGGGGTTCAAGTCAACTCCTCTAGCATTTTAATTATATTCTTACAGAGAAAGCGCCCCGTCTGCTTAAGAATCGAAAGAAGCATATTCACTTTAGTAATACACATTTATAAATGCCTATAAAGTGTTTCAAAGAAGTGAATTAAAAATTTTAATTTGTCCAAATTCGAGATTTATTTTTGAAACGAACATTTACATAAATTTCCTTTGAAAAGTTGATAAAAGGAATTTAAGAAAAATACATTTCTGATTTATCGATCAAAATTTAAGTCTACTGATATTTTGTGACATCCCTCAAAAGCCACAGGCCTGCATCAGGATTATCTGTAGGAACCTGAAATAAAATAATGTTGTTTCAATAAATTACATAATTTTGAAAAAGTACCTAATCCTTAAGTGAGGTAATTTGCTAAATTTAGTATGTGGTGTAATAAAGTTTAAGTGGCATCTACCCTTTAATAGCATAGGAAGAACTTGAAAGTTGGGATGTGGAAGAGTAGAGGAAGGAAACCAAGGGTTTGCTACGGCCCCCGGGCAATATTTTAAGTATTGTTCCCGGCATTTACGGATAAGTGATTCAGGACAAATCCTAGAAAACCTTCATCAAAATTCGGTATCTGTCCCACGCCCTTACGATGGGTTTGCTGTGGGGATGCAGCATTCCCTTCTCCGTGCCTCGACCAGTTCAGGAGACAGCTGGCCGACTATTCCAATAGGAATAGCGGAAAAGTCTCTTTTTTTTAAGGGGGGGGGAGGTAACAGGCTACATGAGGGTAATCCACATAGCGGAAACTCTCCTTTAATAGCATAGGAAGGGATTTCAAAAGGGGGATGCGGAATGGTAGAGCAAAAATGATTTTTTATACTGATTTGGAGTTTAAACTGCAGGATCATGTTCATAAATTCATAAAGGATTCATCTGAATACAAATTGATCGACTGTTACATTTAATATTTCAATTTCAGAAATATTTTTTCATACTGTTTAAAATAAAGTAGTAACATCACTTACCATATGTCCGGAACGGTCAATCCAATAAAAGCTAAAGTTTACGTTTTTCTTATAATATCCTTCAACGTATCCATTAACTACCATGCTGTATCTAACAGCATTTTTCC
The DNA here is from genome assembly GCA_037074705.1 of Zhengitettix transpicula. Classification (NCBI taxonomy): domain Eukaryota; kingdom Metazoa; phylum Arthropoda; class Insecta; order Orthoptera; family Tetrigidae; genus Zhengitettix; species Zhengitettix transpicula. The sequence continues at coordinate 143,938,673 of CM073591.1, forward strand.
AACCATTGGCTCCAGACCATTTTAGCCGCTGGACCCAATCCACAGTGCCTGTATAAAACGTAATCTATTTATTTTTGACTCTACACAAATATTTTGTCACCTATTTTTCAAGATTTAATCGTTAAACACATTAAATTAAATAACTTAATCAATTTTATGTGAAAACTAACCTGGAGTATCGACTATCAGATCCAATTGTCCAGTGAACACAACTACTGACAATGAAGTCTCATTCAACAGTAACTCAACTGAAAAATTGACCAAACATTATCATTATAATTTAGTTTAGAAAATATTGATCACACAAATAATTGGTCAAATATTAAGCGGTAGAACATTATACAGTAATGTTGACAACGTTTCTTCAAAACGGTAACCGTCATACCTAGTGGGGTATTTAGATATTTAAATGAAATACTAAAACCTTAGTTTTTATCATATTATCATGCACAGATGTACATGTCAACCAAAGATGGAAATCATTAAACAGCTTACTGTGAATGTTGAGCGCTAAGAGAATCTGATACTATGTTTTCGGGTCGCAACTGCCTATGTTGATGTGAACAGTGTTATCTTTCTGCATGATATCTCAACATGTCGCACAATGTTGCTCAAAACATAGGCTGAAAGTGTTCATTCGTGGAAGGGTAATATCATTCTTCTGGTCTTCTTCATCTGGAGTTATGCAACATGGTAGGTTTACATGGTAAATCTGTGATGGTTGAAAGAACATCACGCGTGACATTGATAACTTACCGTGTGAAAGAGTGACCATACATTGGAACTCTACAATACATTCAAGAACAAATAAGTAGTGGAGTATATTAATTTCACAGTATTCTTCACATTATTTAATAAAGAATTTTGATTATTACGAATTGAAAACGACTCCATTGAGTTATTTTCAAAATTCTGGCACTGTTGATGGTTGTCCCTTTATTTGTTTCTACGCTATGCTTTTATATTGTTTCATTTTTATATTGGAATCAATTCTTTCATAACATAAAAAGATTCACTCGGAGTAAAGAAGGTTTATACCTCAATACAATCGATCTTGAGCCTTCATTAATGGTAGTAAAATGTGATTTTGACTGCGATTCAATATTCCTGGACTATTGGATTATGGATGTTTCGAAAATTTATTGGGATCAAGTGGAATAATTACATACTCTTGAGCTCACGATCAGTGCAAACTATATGGAAAGCTAAACTGCAAAATCACAGAATAATAATTAGTTGTGATACCATTACACATAGGAAAATGAAATAATAGTAATGATTGAAAGTTTTTATCTCGCGAAAAACTATCAGAAGTGACTGAGCCGGTGTTCCAGCAGGTGAAGTTGGCATTCATGAGAGAAGAGTTTAGTGAGTTGGATGGACAAGATAGTTTAACGTGTCAGGAAAAATGAATTATGTTTAAGAAATTCAATTCTGGGAAGTATCATTCGCAAGGGTTGAGGGAGCTTTAATACAATACAATTTGTCAATGGCGATATATAAGATATTAAATAATATATTTCAAAGGTTACTAAATCAAAATATCTCAATTTCATGCCAAGGTCTGTCAGCATAATTTATGATGCCATGAGTTATTAATTCATCTTTATATATTATAAACATTATATTAAATAGAAAATATTTATATTAATTTATTCACAATTTGTTCCCAAATTTAACTTAAACAACAAATACAGTTCTCATTAAATATTTATAGAATAATTAGAAATTTAATTATAATACACAAATGTCTTACCAATATCTGTTGCCGGTTTCATAAAGTCTGAAGATAATGCATCAAATACGGTTCCTCCCTGGCCACCCCAAAATACTGTTAAGCCTAGAGTATCCCTCACAAAGCCATTCATCAAATCATCAAGTGCATCGTTACTGGCTCTATCCAATCCTCTAACTGTTCCTGTACGAAAGATACATGTACATATAATAAACTTAAGGATACAAATAATGTTTTACAGATTAAATGTCACTAATAATTGTGATAAATTAGACTGTAATACTGTTAACGACTGGCAAGGATAATCATTAACATCATGTAAAAATATTTACAGATATTTGTAGAGACAATATGATATCAGTTCAAATTCATAACCGTAAAAAAATTAGTTATTAGTTTTCAATATACGTCAGAAAAATTCGGTGATAAAATAAATAAACAATAGTTACGAATAAAATACCTATACTGCAATTGAAAGTAATACCATTTGCTACAGCACACTATTGACATCGGTTATACAGCTACTGGATTTTGCCAACGAACGCTTCGTTTGGAATCGCTCGAAGCACCAGTGCAATGCGTTTTTGGTGTCCGTAACGTTTGCGAAGCGTAATAAACCTTTCAGAGTTAACTTAACGTATGGAAATAAAAAGAAGTCTTTAGGGCATTCTCCCAGGGTGATGAATCGAGCCACGAAGAAGGCGGTCGCCATCATCTTAATCTTGGATTTTGTCAGCCGTTTTTTTAGAGGCGGGAAATTCGATGAACACCATTAAGGTGCGTTTACACGTGATAGCAACTCGCAGTGCCAACTCTCGAGAGTACGCTTCAGACTGTTTACATGCATGCTCGCAGTCAGTTCTGCCAGTGATTTAAGCCCGGGCGCCTTTGGCTACATTCTTTCTCTACCTTTCCGAATCCCCCATCCCCTTTTCAAATCTCTTCATATGCTATTAAAGGGAGTTGCCACCATGTAATTACCCTCATGTTGACTGTTACTCTAAAAAAAACACGAAAAAGAGAAGTACCAGCAGCTATTTTAATTTTTTTTTATATCTTCAGTTCCACTTCCGCACTTTTTATTTTTTATTTTTTAAGCTCCTCAGAACCCTGTAATTATAATGAAAACGTAATTATTATAAAGGATTTATATTGTACGGAGGTATTGATTGAACTGAAAAATATTTTCTTGGTCACCAAAATCCAGTGTTTCTGTGCGATGGCGTTGGACAGCTGATACAATGGTATCTCTGAACGATATTTAATAAAGATCGGATATTTACGTCTGTTAAATAAATAATGCAGCTTTTTGATCAATACCAGAAAATTTATTTATTTATTTACGACAACGTTTCGGTACGTGTTCGTACCTTCCTCAGGTCTTCCAAAGGAAGAAATTGCACAAAATAAATTTATAAATATTTATGTTTGAAAATAGAGTACTTTAACACAAACCTTTATAAATGTTTAATAAATATTAAGTAGAGAAACAATAAATAAAATGAAGTTTATACCTCTTTTTCCACTGCTAGGTATCTTGTAAAGAATATTGTAGAAGTCCACATTGTCAGTTTGAATCAAGATTTCATATTCCGTTTGTCCCCATTGGTCTGTGGCTGCTGACCATGATCCTGAATCCACAAGGGATTTACATTCCTGAGCTGCGGCATCAATGCTCGAATAACCTTCATAGTCCACTACACCCTTCAAATATAAAATATAATTTATATTTATATAATTGACATGACCATAAAACTATATATTATCTAATAAATAAAATAGACTATGTTTGTTTGTATATTCCGCATAGAAATCTACACCCATGTAACAAATTTCACCAAATTTTCTATATATGTTCTTGCCAACAGGAAACAAACTCTATGGGGGTGAGACATGACTACCATCCACAGGGGCGACGGTGGAAATTTTCAAACATGTTAAAACGGCCGTTATTATCGTCGAAAGAAAATTTTTCGGGGTCAATTAGTTAATAGCGTCTCTTCAAATATTTTTGTGTATGGTTACAACCCCTTTCGGCATGAAAGGGGAACACCTTTAGAGATGGGTTACATACACATAACGCAAAAACAATCTATATGAAGTCGAATCCAGGGTTATGGATGTCGCTGAGTTTAATTATGATAACCGGGCAACGCAGGGCATCCTGAAAATGATAAAAGTGATATTTTTCTAATTGAAACAGAATAAATTAAGTGCATTACAACAGCACGCGGGGAAAAACTGTACAAATGGTACTCAGGAGAGGAGGCAAAAATAATGACAATTGACAACATTCAAATAGAAGAGGAACCACTGAAAATAGTCAACAAATTTAAATACCATATGTTGACACTACGAACAGACACATAAGCCGTCGTAAAACTCATATGTACTATTAATAAACCAAGAATCTAAAACGTGATGCTTTTCAAAACAATAATTACCCATAATGCTCATCGAATCGAAATTTACTGGGAGAAACCGACAATAAGCGACATGGGAAAACTCGAAAATGTGGAAGAAAGGTTCTTGAAGATTGACATAGGAACAGACAAAAATTTACTAAACAGAATGGTCTACACGCTCACTAGAGAAACCTTCTTCCTAGAAAATATCTGAATCAATATGGTACTACCTTAAACAAGACTTAACAATGAAGGAAGCAAAAGGAAACGGACATTGACACAACCTTCTTTCGGACAGGCACCATGGTGGTCCAACAGTACCCAAATATAGAATTTAATTACAAAATGTACATAAGGGACACATATCATCACACAAATTAACTATTTGTATGCAAAATTGTGTAGTCAAGTGTCTGTAATAACCACGGAGTAAAAACGAACTAATAAACAAACCAGAATCACTGTATGCTCATTCAAAGGCAACCTACATTTATTATGAATAATAAGAAATTTTGTTTGACAAAAGATTTCTTTATGAAAAATAAAGTTGTTGAGTTGGAACATAAATAGTACGTACGGAAAAGTTGTTGTGTTGCTAATGGAAGATTTTATTATTAATAATTGTCTTTTTATAAAAAAAAATGTTAATAGTTTCTGTTAGTGTTCGTTAAATATATCTTATTGAAGATTGAAATTACTTTTACAACACATCGGTAATTTGACATGAATTTTATTTTTCATGAAGTTATATCTAATTAAATTGTTAATGAAAATAAATTATTTCTTGGCCACACATAATTTTCAATTTAACGAATTTTATTACTTAATTCATATAAACAGGTATCAGGTGCTAAGATTTCACAAATGTTTTAAGAAAACTTTGCGAATTATTCATGGAAATAAACATTTATCTCTTTTCATGGTATATATTGAAATTATATTTTAGGTTGTCGTCGTACTCACAGTGTGAAGAAGGAATGGTGCCCAAGTTAGTACTGAGTCAATGGGTGAGATCCATGAATCACCCATAGCTACTCCCTTAAGCGGTACAGTAACACTTCCAGCTTTAATAGCCTGTAAAAAACATTCATTTCATTTTAGACACAATATGCATTTCTTTTAGGAATATCTTTCAATAAAAAGGTTTATATAAATGAACTTGTTTAACATCATTATTATATTAATATTGTAATAACAAACTTTAAAATTTAATTAATTAAATGAAATTTAAATTTAACAAAACAAAACAAATTTATTCACACAAAATACAATTTAAATCTCTACTTTATTTCGCCACATTTAGATCAAATTTTACTAACATTTTGTGGCATTTAAGAAAATTTATACATTTTTTTTTACAAAGAATGAAACTCAAAATCTCAGGGTCTCCACTAGGCCTTATAAAAGAACAAAAATCCAATTACACTTGAAATAATTTTACAGTATATAGAAATTCAATTTATTGAAGTTACTAGAAACGATATCTGACCTTTCACCTTTAATTTACGGTTTACAAAATTATTTATTTTAAATCGCTACTTACAAGTTTTATGCCTTTGGGTTCGGGAACACACTTCACTTTAATAATGGCTACTCTGTGCATAAAATTTACACAGACATTTTTACTGACACACGTTTTAGAACACAACACTATCCGACTACTCGTATGGATGTTTCGCCCGCGGCCACCAATCAATTTGTCTAGTATGATTGACAATTCCAATGCGTTTTGTCTTATTTAAAATGTTCTGGATCTCTCAACCTTCACCAAGACAGAGTTCAAAACTGTGTTCAACCTAACACTCCTTTCTCCTTCCAGCTATGACATCAACTTCTATGTCATTCTCCTCAAAAATCTCTTACACAAACATTATTCTAAATTCTTCATTACTTTGGCTTTATTTGCTGCCAAAACCGCTCACTTTATGCCTACATCTCTTATCGATGACCAAAACTCTGCTCTCTCCAACCACGTCTACCTTGTTCACTCTCTGGCTTCCCACTACCTTGTTCGCTCTCTGGCTTCCAACTAACTTTCATCCACGTCCTCCTCCCTTGCTCTCTGTCATCCAACTGCTTGCTTCTCCTTCTCCCTCGAGATCTGCCATCCAACTCTCTTTTCCATCAGCTTCCCCCTCTCCAGAATATTCCTTTTTCCCACAGTTTTAATTTCCCACGTTCGGACCTCATACGGCTTTCTCACGCTCAGAGAGCTACTCAATATTGTTAGATAAATATTCCCTTATATTATAATTGGATCTCAACAAAAAAACTGTTGTCATCGTTCCTTTGTGGTCTTGTTCCGATGTTCGTCAGACATTAGATCTAAGAGCCGCTAAAGACCCCCAATTAATAGTTCTCCATTGCGTGAACCTTTATCCGCTGTCAATCATTTTTATATTAGCCACCCAAGATCTCCAGTCTGAGTCGGTAAACAGATTTTAAATAATGGCCGTCCACCTCTAGTCTGTGCCGTGAAGCAAAATATTATGAAATTTAAACAAAATAATGGCCTTCTTAATTAGATATTACAATATAATTATTTAGAAATATAATCCTTAACAATTTTATTTCGTATACATGAAACTACCACTTTTAAACTTGATACACAATGTCAAAAATTGAACGCCCCATCGTGAATGCACTACACATTTAGTTACTCTTACATTGCATATACCATGAACGTTTGACGATATTTCGCTTAACAATTCAATTAATTTATGTCTCCAGTTTCGTAAAGGAGATCAATAAAGCTTCTACTGTCCGTTTACTTAGTAGAGAAGACAAATAGCTTCAAAATGTTAATGAATGATTCTTGATTTATCAACCAGATCATTAATTACATGCACCGAAAAAGTGTAACTATATTTGTTTCAAAAGGTTTCTCTTTAACATTGGCCGTTTATGTAACAACTCTTGAATTTTATAAGAGTACACAAATTTTGAAAAGGAAAAATTTGTCTGTTATCGAAAATTGATAATTAGAAAGATGATATAAATACCAAACACCGTTTCTGGAAACCTTTTTCCTTTCTTTAGGTGCTAAGAAACATAAGAGCCTAGATCGACAAAACTGCACAATTCAATTGACAAAACTAAAAATAATGTAGCTACTGTAGTATGAAGTCACTTTAGGTGATTCTGTTTTTCAGGTTTCTTTGCACCTGAATAAAAGAACAAGGTTTCCAGAAACGTTGTGTAGCATTTATATTATCACTTCTTTTCTCTGTATGTGGCTATCTTTCTTATTATTAATTTTCGTTAAGACGTATATTTTTTCATTTAATTAAATAATTACTGAGTTCAACTTTTCAACTTGATCCTGTGATGTTTGGACTAAAATTATCTGCACTTCATTAATTTTCGACTTACAGACTACAAAATCGATGTTTTGTTATTTTTTGAGTTACATTTCTCATTTTATGGGTATTATTTATGCATGTTACCGAATTATTAACCAGCGAATATTGGAACTGTGAAAGAACTTACTGATAAATAAATGTTTGTATAGCTTAGACGAATTTATTACGTATCTGTTAATGCAAATAAAATGTAAATAACTAAGTCAAAGAGCATTGCCTTAGTGCTTTGCGAATTATTTCTTCATGGAAATGAAAAGCTATTGATTTAACAACCGGATCAACAATTCATTCATTTTGACTCCTGTTTACCTAGTAATTACGTTAATTTTAGCTAAGTTATTTTGTAAATATGAAATCTAAATTGAAAAATTGGAAATATTATATGACTTTGTAGAAATAATTACTAGCAATATATGAAATACGCAAACGTGATAAAATGTGAGTTGCATAATGCATACAGAAAGGGCCAACACTTCTTTGTGACGCGTGTATAGCTCGTGGATATAGTATGGCGTGTGAGGTGCGCAGTAGGTGAAAGGAAAAGGTGGAGGGGAGGGGAGTATTGTCGTCACGGGAGAGGATTCCTTCGAGACAAGCTGAAGCACGCTATCATTTTTTAAAAGCATTCAGTGTAATCTTCCAATTCCAATTATGGCACGTCGGCCCGTTTTCGTGCCACGGCCTCAGTCGCTCTCCTCCATACTTCTCCATCTTGTGCTGCTTCTCTCCAATTTCTGATCTTAAGGATATATGCTGCATCCTGCCGTACTCCATCTTCCCATCTATTTCGTGGTCTTGCCTCTGGCCTTCTTCCTTCAAAATTTCCTAAGAATGCGTTCTTTTGGACTCGGTGTTCTTCTTATCATTAGATGGCCCGCCCATTTTAGTCTTTTAACGCGAATAATATGTAACAAATGTACGAATATTATTCGTAATTAAGGAGTCGATGTTTTCCCCGACTTTCTTTGAGACGGTCCGCGATTCACTTCCGTACACCAGGATGCAGCATTTCATTCACGCCATAAACTGTACCACTCGACTTTTACTGAGGCACTCCTCCTTCTTTTGCATTCTTTGACTTCCCACACATAGTGTGAGTGTTTTAGTGTCCCATATTTCATCTCCTCCTGATTATCTTGACTCCTGATTGGCTGCTATGTCCACTTTGTTGGCTTATAGTTTCTGCCAGTATACTCAGTGATCCGGCTCGGAGGAGAGTACGTACATTACATGTTACAACTACATAGTCTATTTTCTTTTGTTAGTTCATTGTCTTTTAAATCAATCATTCCCAGGCAAATGTTGGGGCTTCGAAACACCCATAAATCGTGCAGTACAGATTGTATTCTTATACAGACAGCAGCAAGCTCATTTTACTACTTCTTCGGATAAATTTTCTTTGCTTCACGACATATCCTGAACAAAACATATATTTCCTTGTTTCAATGTTTTAAGAATAGTTTGTACACTATCAAGTTGCCATAACAAAGTTTTGCCTTAAAGCTAGCACCGCCCTAGACTCACTACATCTGCAGAACATTAGACGCCTACGCATCTTATTTTGAAACGCCAAACTATTTCTCTCCAGCTATACATAGGATGAATTTGATAATTGTTATATGCCATACTATTTATATACCATAAACTTTTCTTTTTAACAAATCAGCGTTAACCCAACCACATAAACATACATTATTGTACAAATAGATCTGTTTTTAACATTCTACGTATAATTGATTGTTCCAGTATTAAAATTTTGGATTTAACGCTATTTATATCTTCTTGAAACTATCTCTAAAAGTATTATACACTTATCTTATCAGACACTCCCGACAGCAATATTTTTCTTTAAAAAGTTTAAGAAAAATAGTAAACTAAAAACAATTTCAATGATGTATACGGTATAATGATGTATACGGTAAAATATATTATATCCGTCATCTTGAATTTTAAATCTAAACTTTTTCAACGATAATTTGAGATAACATATATATATATATATATATATATATATATATATATATATATATATATATATAAATATATATAAATTAGCATTCGTGAAAAATTAACCAAGTGGTCGGCTCAAGGAAAGCTAATTCTAAGTCAGTATCTCAGTATACATACAGTAAACCCGGAAAATTATTCCAGAATCCTGTCCAAGCAATGTTTTGCATACTAATGAATGTGCATCTATATATATAAAAAAGCAGTTGTAATCAAAAATGTTTCAAAACCAGAGCTAATAAATCTACTTAAGCAATAATTTTAATCGTGACATTAATGAGTCTTACTCTGTCAAGTTCAAGTGCAAATTCGGCTGCCATCTTTCCTCCATACGATTCAGAGAATATGTATAGGGGGACCTGTTTAAATTCTGGATAAAGCTCAAGGAAAGCTTTGGTGAATGTGACAAGATCTGTTGCAATCTCAGCATTCGTAGTTGTAAGGAGATTCAGGTCGTCGACATAGCTGAATCCAGTTCCCACGGGGTTGTCGATGAAGACGACATTCACTTGATGGACCTGGAACAGAATTCTGTTAGAGTGACGTGGGTGTCACGCTGGGGATTTGGTGTGATTGTGCTCACCCAAGAAGATGAACGTTCATTAAGGTTGACGTCAACAATGCCCAGCTCCTCGAAGTTGCCATAGCCTGTGCCAGAGGCACCTGGGCCACCCTGCAACCAGATGACAAGAGGGCGTGTGGTGTAGTCCGCAGTGGCCGTTGTGTAGTACAGCCAGTAGAACATGTGAGCACCAGAGCGCACATCCACGAAGCCCCAGTCCTGCTCACCTGGACCAACGCCTTGGCGCCCTGAACATGCATTCATTTATTATGGCCAATGTACTGGACTACCATAGCATTGTCATATTGTTTCAACCGACAAGAAAACAAATCATCAACTACCTGAGAAAAATGACTCCCGTAGGTAAGTAGAAAATCGGACTAAATCAGGTCAGTTAAAATGTGAAGCCTCGTCCCCACCAAGCGCGTAAGACGTTTGGAAACGTTCTTTAATTAAATGTTTTCGCGCACTCGTCCGTTAGTGTTTGCTGCTGTTCTAAAAAAAAGTCGAAGTTCAGAGGATACTTGTTGGTCGTGGTCATTCGGTGTGAACCCTAGTTTGTAAGAGTTCTCAGTTAATGACTTTAAGTTAAGCAGTCAATACATGCACTCAAGTGATCCTATATATAATGCGGCTTATATGTATAATAATTGCATGATGATAAATAATTGTTCCATTTATTATATTCAAAGAGAAGAATTTATCTAATATTGTTCTTTCTTTACTTGTTTATACTCTAAATATAATATGCGTGTAGATTGGCATTACATGCAGCTACAATGATTTAGCTATATTTTTATTAATCCACTTTCGGCTATTTAATTTATTGAATTTTATATTACGAAAAATATAAATTAATATTTATTTAACAAGAAAACCCTTATTTAATCACAACAACTCAGCACATACTATAATAACTAAACAGTACATACAAAAATAACATGGTATTTAAAAAATATAGGGCATAATTTCAGGTATGTATTTCCCATATGTAGACGATAAAAAATGTTCAGTACATGATGTGTCTGGAAATGCTTCGTTTCCTTCAAAACAGTGATATTCACCCCGTTTTTCTTCCCACGTGTAGTTTCCTTTACAGAAGATGTTCGAAATGTCCTTCTCCTGCTTGAACACAGGCCTCACATTGATGTGTCATGGCCCTGCGAACGAGATCCCAAATTCAATGGGTATTGTGTATTATTTCAAAACCTGTCATTATTCTTGTATGATGGCGCTCCTGCTCACTTCAGTCATACGGATCGCCGATACTTCGATTGAAAGTTTGCTGATTGATGGATAGGTAGAGGTGGCCCAATTGCTCGGCTACGCTAACCTGATTTGAACTCTATCGATTTCTACTTGTGGGGCCATTTAATATCATTGTTGTATTCGTCTCTGGTTCCTAGGTGGAATGTCTACGGAATCGAATTCTGGAAGGTTGTAAGAATAAAGTACTCAGACTCAATTCACCAGTTCTAATTGCTATTCTTTCTTCCAAGAAAAAGAATGTAGATACTCTTTGAAACGCTGGACTCTTCCTGCCTCTTAGAAAAACAATGCTCAAACATTTTAATATGCTATGCAAAAGATAAGTTTCACCCTCGCGTATGTAATCGTCACTCCCATAATATTAGCGCAACCGGTCCGACGGAATACAGCAAGCAAAATGGTTGTATTTTCGACAATTCTCAATGGACTTTTAAAACCAGAACATGCGTTGGAAAGAGAATTAAATTCTGTAAATCTTTTTTTCTATGAGAAATACGTGTACTGCTATCAGCACTAGAAATATGAAACTCCATTCTTTTTGAAAATGACGTTAAATGTCGTAAATTTGACGAACGATTTGAACTCTTCGTTCGACCTAATTTAGTACTCGATGCAGAATCTTGTGCTCTACAATTTATTACTGAACATTAATTTCAATAGAATGCTTCATGCTTTTGCTATTAGCGAAAAATTGAAAATAGATGCAAAATTTCGAGGTGTTTAGGCCACAGAAAGTTCTCCTCAGGCATTGCGATTTGGAAAACTTCGTATTTCACTAATGGTCACAACATATTCAAGTTGGGACAGAAAAATAAAATACCCGTCTTATTGCTCACGGAGGCCTTTTTTTTGGTCTTTGCTACTGGTCTATAGCTTTATATCGGTCCTTTAATTCATGCGGGACAACGCCTGAATAGCGCCACAGACCTAAATATGGTTGAAGATCAAGTTCATCCTATCATGTTGATGGCATTTAAATGAAAGGAAACTTCACATTTCTTAGGTAGCCCCATACAATTGTCAGATCATAATCCAATTGAGTATTTGAGCAACGAAATTTGAAAGAGCCATCTGGAACTACAAGAATTAAATCTAACACAACTGAACGGAGATACACACCAGAGTCGCATTACGTTTCAGACTCGTGGAGTCAATGCCAAGAATAATCGACAAATTATTGGCTCAAATGAGGACTTACTGATGGGGTGAACACAATAGTTTGGCTATAACTGTATATATTTTGGTTGTTTCATCATCGGGAATAGCCATAATTACTCAAGTCTCCATTTAAGTTGCTTATTACCTTGATCTTATTTGATGAGAAACTCCGTCCAGTACGCGAGAGCCCGGGCCATTCTGCAACTACGATCAAGAGGGAGGATTCGAGGGAATGCGACAGAAGGGATGGACTGTTAGTAAGAGTGTAGCTGCATGACTGTCAGTAAAAATAACACCTATTTTTCATTATAAATTTGGCGAAATAATAATAACAAATCTACGATGCTTGATATCAAGCACCAAAATTAGGATATCAGAAGTAACATAATTTGTTAATAGCATATAGAAATCAGAAAACTGTCCTGAGACGAGAAAGCTGTATGTAAACCGACCAAGCAATATTTAATATGATAAGAACTTCAGACGATCTGGGGGAGAAAATAGTCTGTAGAAAGTACAATGTAGGACGAGGATCAATTACCTCAAACAAACAAGTATCGGCATAAAGCACGAATGGAATGTGGGAAATAAGATTAAAATAAGTAAATTAATCGAGGTGGACTTTCACAAGACACAGAAAAACACTGGCCTGTTTCCTTACGTGAAACTCTATCATATGGTGAAGAATATATATTTCTAGAATGGAGCGCTAGTTTAATTTTTTACGAGACATCTACTATTGCCGAACATGCTACATCTGTTAAAGATTAATAGTTCAATTTTTGAACACATAATGAAATTTAATAACTTCGTGAATGTAGTGACCACGGCGTGAAGAAAGCGCTTTCTTATACATGGACGATGATACGGAATCATCTGTGTGTCCATTAGATTTCCTGCTGTCCCATTATTATTATTTCATTTCTAAACCAATTCCGTTAAAGCATACCAAACATTTCCTGTTATTAGTTATTATATTTTAATTATAACTTGTTTGAATATCTAACCTGAAACGAGGCTAACCACTAGGAGCAAGCAGATCTGTCTCAGCATGGTGGATGTGGCGCGTGCAACGTCTTGTGACTTTTATACCATTTTATGAGATAAGGGTATCTAGAGAGTTGTAGACTATCTTCAGCCATAACTATGGCATTGGGAAAGTACACTTTTAAGTGTTTATAGGTGATAAGGACATAAATTTCTAATAATGAATTGCCCAAACCATTACGAAAAGCGATCTCAAGATTTGGTCAATAGTTTTAATTGATGGATCCGAAATTTGTTCCTCAAATGGAAAGGAACTAGTCAACGAGTTGGAAAAATTTCAAGTACTGTCCATTGAATCAATCAAGCCAGTTCATTGTTACTGACAGATGGTCGGTCAAGATATCCCACCTATGGTTGATTGGCGGCAAGCCTGTCGAACGGACAGGCCGCGGAAGAAAGTGTGCAATCGGTGGAAAAATATTCTTGGCATTATATGGTGGGTCTATGTCTCGCTCCTGTAACTTGCACCATGTAGAGGTTGCTGATGAGTCCTCTAGTAGTGTAGTCAATACCGTGAACACTTCGCTTGTTGTTTTGTCAATATTACGCTACACAATGCAGTTCAAATGACGGTAGAAAACGAAGTTTACGCCAGAGACATCATAAAAAATTAACGTGTCACCATTTTGCATGTTAGACTGGTTTTATGATCATGTTCTAGTTTGACGGCTCATGGTCAAGCTGAAGCACCGTAAATTGTTACATGAAACTCTGTGAAGTAGCCGTCGTCCAGAAAAGTCAATTGAAAGGACTTGGAAGATCGGTCAATGACCTGAGGATAAGTTGTCTGTCATTCCGCGGTGTCGTCACATGTCATCAGCCATTGGTGGATTTTAGATGTATTCGATTCTTTGCGGTTATAACTCAATTCCTTGCATGTCTAAATGATTCAGAGAAATGTTATTTTGCTGGTTCTCTAAAACACTGCTCATCATCGTCGCTATAAGGTACAAAATCATTGATCTAATTATTATCTGAAAAAAATAAATTAGGGCTCCAAACCGCGTTGCGAAATTTGCACAATTACGTTTCGTCGATAAGCACAGTCGATATCTTCTTAAGACGTGAAAACTTGGTCAGAAGATTTCGATGATGAGGGTCGTCAGTAAATTTCGACACCCGGTTGGTAACCCAAGAACATTTCCTTCACTATGTTCACTGGGAAAGCCTTTTGGCTTTTGAATGTTGTCAAGTGACCAGTGCAGTTGTGTGTCTCTAGGCTCTTCTTAGCACCTGACGAAAAGGACAAGGATGCCAGAAAAGTTGTGTGGTACTTATATTACCCTTTTTGTCTGTATTGACTATCTTTCTTATTCAATATAGAACTGAGTAGCATTTTTTTACAAAGTAAATTCCTTATTATTATTAAACCTCCATAAGGACATAAGTCAGTTATTATTAAATTATGACATTGACTACGAATATTTGTTTCCTTTTTTATATTCTCCTGTTAATACGAGTCACACAAATGAGCGGTATTAATTTAATGATAACAATATTTCCCTTTCTATATTTCAAAATGGTTTTCAGGTTAGAAATTCGGGAAAACTGAAATGTTGAATTCAGCTTTACAATTAGTTATATGACGAATTCTGCTGGTTGCAAAATGAATGATTTACTGTGACTTACACAGCGTCAGGATAGTATAATACCTGAATTTCCCAGTTTTCCAACACTAGTCACTTCATTATACACAGTCAGTTCCACAGGAAAGGTGACTGATATGAAATTAAAAACAAGACGTTGTATATATTTATGTTACTTGACTTTTTATTCAAAATAGTCTCTTTGTTAGTCAATACACTAGAATAATTGTTCGAAAAATCCTGAAACTCAACCTTTGAAATTGCCTTCAAAACCATGGTAGCCTTCTTGATATCTGAAATCGTATCGAAACGCCTTCCTTTCATTGCCATTTTCAATTTTGGAAATAACAGAGACAAAATATGCGAATGAGGATGTGTAAGCACCGCGATACGTTTTTGAGCCAAGAAATCGCGTATAATCTTGCTATTGTGCGCCGGCGCATTGTCGTGCAACAGACACCATGTGTTCTGGATTCCTGTATTCAGGTCGAACCCGAACAACCCTCGGTCCGTAAGTGAATTAAAACACCCAAGTATTCGCATTCGCCACTTGATCTTCCGGAGCGAATTCGTTAGGGGTAATCACTTTAGAATCAAAGAAAACAGTGAGCAGTGTCTTGACACTAATTTTCTGCCTGCGCACTTGTTTCTGGACCTTTTCATTTTGATCATTTTGTGGCTCGCTCTGAAAACAACCATGCTTCATCACCTGATACGATGCTAGGCACGAATTCTGTGTTCCTAGAGGACGATCTGCAATGCTTGATCGTCAGTGAGTGAGTGGGGTACAAAGCGACATCAGATTTGTTTTTTGTCCAAATTTTCAGTCAGAATGTGATGCACACTTTAGAAATTTCACTGAGCTCCTTAATTAACCTGGTAGTTGCACGATGATCATTTCGATTTGAACTGTGGGTGATGCTCCTGTACGTGGATCATCTTCAAAGCTTACTACCATCACTTATCTTCAACACCTCTTAAAACCGTTTTTACTACTCATTACTTCACTACAATAAACAGTCAGAATCATTTTAAAAGTCTCTTGGCTCCCTTACCCAATTTAAAACAAAACTTAAAGTTCGCACGTTGTTTCTTTCAAGAACGAAGTTCCAAACATACTGTCAAAGATTGTGTTATTAGAGAACTTAAATTTTAAACGAAAGGTAGCCGACATAGCCTGATAGTTAATTAATGCATCCGTTCACAGACGGCATTAATAGTTACGCGAATATAAGATCAGTCACCTTTCCTGTGTGACGGCGATTTAAACATTAATTAAATACATAACCACGGATAGCAGTTAACTTTAACACAACTAACTGCTATTCTACTGACGACGACGGCACAGTACGTCATGGTAATGTTGTGATTTAATAAATATTTAACCTGGTTATTCAAAATTTACTCCAAAAAAAATTCTGGATGTATTCTGACAATATTATTATAGGTACAGTATGTCCGTAAAGTTATGGTGCACTTTTGACCGGTCACGGTAATTCAACGAAACAAGATAGAAATGTGAAATCTTCATTAAATGAAAGGAAAACTCTCCAAGTCTAGTACCTATTTAAAAAAGTTCGATGTGGCCTCTATTAGTGACCCTACACACGTCTAAAAGAAATTCAAGTTACGGACGTCTTGTGTCACAGACTGAATAACGTCTGTGATTCTCTGTTTTAAATGATTAATGTCACTGATACGTTACTGTACACATGTTCCTTCATATAACCCCACAAGTAAAAGACTAAGGGCGTCAGCTCCGGGGATCGTGGTGACCATTAGAGATAGGCGATCTGATCGAGGAATGATTCAAAGAGCAAGTTCTCTCCACGGAGTGAGCGAACTTTGACTCGGCAGAAAAGAGCGGTAGCTCTTCTGATCCCACTCTGATCTCACTTAAAGAGCGTGAGAGTCGGAACGGATAAATCACTCTAGAATTAAATCGGTTGAGTTAAAAAGTCTGTATCATTAAATAATATATCAAACATTTAATTACAAAGAATTAAAACTCGTAAGTAAAAGAATGGAAATTTTGCCCAGAAACAATTTAAAAAATATGGTCCCTTTATTTACAGGGAAACTATTATGAGTAGTTTATTTTGGCATAACAAAGTCTGGTAACAGATAGTTAATATAATTTTGTCATAACTGATAGTTGTAAAAATCCTTTCTGTAATCCTCCTTTTACTTAAACGTTATCCCCGTATTCTCGCCAGTTGTCCTATACTTACTACTTTATTCTCTCAAAATCACTTCACTCTTTCATCATAAAAGAACACCATACTTGCTTTTATTAACATTAAGAATTCACTTCACTTATAATCCTGGCGTAATTCGGATCGCGTCCTTAATTCTTCAAATTCATCATATTATTATGACGCATGAAAAAGATCGCAACAACAACAGAATTGAGAGTAAATAAAAATTCAGCGAGATACAACCAATTGAAATATTTAAATTTCAAACTTTTAAAGGTGAGGAGGCAGTCCACGACGTTGCAACATTACATAACTAAATTAATTTTGATGGAAAATGATTTCCAGAACTGTGTTCCTATGTTCAGGTAAATGGTACCGTCAAAGGAATTTTTTGGACAAAGCAATGTTAAAACTACAGTTGGAATAATTTAATGAGAGTTTTTAAGTTTTCCGTCTAACTTACAAAGTGGAAAAGCACTTTTTTCTTCGCCTCTGTAAATTAATGTAATAATTTTTATTCACTGGCATAGCAATTGCAATATAAATGTATACATGAATATTACTTATTTATAATACATATATATTGTAGTAATTGGTAATTAAGACATTGTGCTAATTGGAAAGTTGGATTGTAGAGGACTCATTATTAGTGGATATAGAGTGGACGCCGCAACAAGGCGGCAAGGCAAAGAAAGTATTGTTGTCGATCGGCTGAGAATTTTACGCGCTCAAAATTTAGGAGAAAAAGTTTTGCAGTCGGGCATAGAACAGCGAGGTGTAAAGACCAGAAAATTCATGTTATAAAAAGTTTTGCAGTCGGGAAGGAGAGAGTGACACTAATGTTGTAATCGGTGGCCGAGCATAAATTCAACCTGCTGGCCATAGACAAACCAATGAAGTACATTTCCAACTAAAGTCACGAGATCTGCAAATCCAGGTTGCAGCAAAGCATCGAGAACCTGCCAATTTGTGTTAGACCAACTAACAAAACTACGCCAATTAGAATTTGTTGACATTTAGAGTCTGTGAGTACTAGAATCAGTGATATCCCCAAATTTTGTGCACGAAAAATCTAAAATGAGACCTGGGCGGCCGTAAGTAGAAAAACTTTAAAATCATATTGTAAACCGTTTTTAAAAGATAAAAGTCAGATCGTTCTTTAATTTTAATTATTTAAATATCGATAAAATGAGATCGTTAATTCCTGATGAAATTTAAAACTGTTTAAATTCAATCTGTAGTATTATTTCTTCCACAACAAATTTCGTCTATGTTTCAGAGGCATTAACTTCCATAAAAAGGTAAATGTAATTTTGATTGTATAAATTCAGCCATTTATCAAACCCAGTTTAAGACCCTGAGATCCCAAATATTTTGTAAAATGTAATTGTTTTTAAATTTGGCACAATAAATTTTGTTTGTTCATTTAAGTTATAATAATAATTCATTTAAAAGTGCCCAGCCATTATCTATAATTTGTAATAATTTTTTAATTATTACAATATTTTAAATAAGTTACAAATACTTGGAAGGTTCTGTGCACAAAAACTTTGTGAATCGTTAAAATAAATACCCGAATCTAATAAATACATATTCCAGATCATTTAATTGTAAAAATAAAGTCCGTATAGACATTTATTTTATTTTTATAATCAATTTCTTTATTTATTAATAAATTCGAAAAATGTGTATAAATTTTGGTTCAAAAATTATAATGCTAAATTCACTGGAAAATCAAGTGAAAATTCAGATTAACATTTCGGTGAATCGGGAGCGGTGATTAGACTATATATAAAGCCGCTACCCTCCTCGCTTTTCTCGATTATTTATATTTGGGCGCCAGGTAATTTTTAGGAGAAAATCATCAAAACAACTTTTTCATACTTTATTTGTCGAGCATGAGCAATAAATTATCGTCAGGGCGTGGTTTGTTAAAGTTTTTAATGTTAAGCTCTCGGAGCTCCGCTCCGTCCTTCGTCGAGTCCAGCTTGGAACTGCGTCTTCATTGTCCCGTCTCAGCCAGCGCCTTAGCTCAACAATACTGTCGCGCGGCCAAGAGACTCGACAATGTCTAGTAACCAACAATGTAACCCAATCATAGGAGTGGTGAGTCACAAAAAAGCGAGTGGTTCTGATCCGATCACTAAAAGTATCGGTTTTGCCCATCTTTAGTGGCCATGGCTTCACAGGACCCCTGCCTATCCACCGCTGGGGAAATGTACCCAGAAACTCAAGAACAATGGCGGCGTAGTCTTTCGTTGCTTTCTTGCGACCAGTTAAAAATGCACCATGACTTTACGGACACACTATTTCTTAATGACGTCATGCTATCCACTTCAACTCAAAAATATTCTCCTATTGTTGCTTATTACGGACTAATGTGGTCACATGTTCGATCGAGTTTTTGCTATATTCTTTGCGACATAGGTTATCTGCTCTAGGGGATATAACTTCAGCTTCTTTGGCTTTTTTTAAATTGTTTGTTTAGGACCTTCTATTGTCCTTTTCCGCGCTGAGAAATGTTGATTCTGGTAGACGCTCTGCAGTGGTTATCAGCACGTGGCCAACCTACTTCCAACGTAGGCATATAAGAACCTCAGATATCAGATACAATTAATTCTAATAATAACCAGAATACGTAATCCAAGGATCATACATCCCATGCATATATAGTTAAAGTTTTCCAGTCGTTTTTGGTCTATAGTTATGAGAAACCATGTTTCAAATAGACAAAGAAATTCATTCTCGCAGCAGATAAGGATCATTATTTCTTATCATGCATCCATCCTTTTCCAAAAATACTGAAAATTCTGTAGATGTTTGAGGGTTTCTATACTCTTTCAACTGTCCTCTGCTTGTCCACGTGATACTTAGTTTAGACACAAGACAGGTGAAAGAGTTGACTCGCTCGATGTTTCTCCACCAAGTTTAAGAGTATTCTCACTTCAGGATTTCGGGATGTTTGACACTTTGTTTTTGAAGCATTTATTTCTCTTTGAATTCATCATTAATTTGTAAGTCGTTTGGGTTTTTGCTAATAAAGCTAAGTTTAAATTGATGATAACTTTTCTGGGTGGAGTTCAATCCCGTGATTGCTGCTTCTAGGTCGGAACCATTCAGTACTTTAACAGTAGCGAGTAACTAACGTTGCCATAAGCACTTATACAAGTTGTCCTAGATATAAGATTCCAGATTTTTGCTAAGAGTCCATTAAATTTGACTCTAGTGCAAACACTATGGCGGCCGATGCTTTCAAATGACTCTGTGAAGTCCATTAGGAAAGAAAGAGATATTCTGGTGACAGTTAATAAAATAACTAGCAAGAAAAAAACACTCATTTTACTATCGATATTATTTGGTTCAACAATAAGAAATAATCATTCCGATAAAAGCGCATATCTGAAGCAATGGGTGCAACATTTTAAAGTTCTTCTGAACAAAGCGCTGTTACGATCTCAATCGACCCTGGATTTTGTGTTTTGTTTTCCTACGCAAAAAAACAATCTTCCAAAACACAATTTTATCAAAATCAGTCAAATTCAGGAATATAACAAAACAATTAACCGTGGCCTAAAGTGCTACCCGCTTTTGGGAACCAAGGAAATTGGATTCGTAAACTATATTGTGAAAGACGAATGTTTCGCGTAATTAACATGTCATCAACCTTTTCCCGGAATATTCGTAGGCCTAATATGAGCGGCGCCAACTGATAGGGTGACAAACGAACGACCTGAGTCTGTGACGTTGATCTCATATTGGAGAAGATTGGTGTTCCCTAGCCTTTCAGTGAATACGCGTGGAAGCCCGGCAACGAGATCCGCCACACTGACCCTCTGATAAGGCGAAAGATGTCGCAAAGCTGCATCAAGGTACGTTCTCTCTCTCCTTCATTTTGACTCAACTCTTCAAACAACGTGTAGAAAGCTCCAACCTCCTCTCTTCTTTCATTAATTGGATGAACCCAATTTAGTCGATTTTTTCATTCGACGATGAAATAACAGTAATGCTAGAATCTGCTCTCTGTTCATTAAACTACACTGTTCATAGCATTCTCAACTGATAATAGTACAGCGATAATTTTACTCCCGCGATAATAGTCGCTGAGTGTGTAAGTCTCCCGAATTGTTTAAGCGGCATTGATAATTTTACCACAGAGATAATAATCGCCTACTCTGTAACTGGCCTCTTTCACTGTAATGGACTACTACGGTTAGGCAGGCCGCACACTGGAAGCGACGAAACTGTCGGCGACGTTTTGCCTCGAGTCAAAACGTCGCAAGCTGTCTGAAGCAAAATGACTGGAGTCAAAACGTCGGAAGCAAAATGACTCGAGGCAAAATCGTCGCCGACAAAATGTTTGAAGCTGTCTGAGACGGTTTCAGGCTGTTTCGAGCTGCGCCTAGCAACCAAACTCATTTAATATCAGTGAAGATGGAGCGTGACGACGAATTAGCAGTTATTATTTATTGTTATATGTTGTTGGAAGAAGACAAAAGTTCTCGAGATTTACACCCAATTAATACTAAAAGAAATATAAACGGTTTTCTTATATTATTACATACATTGTTATTTTAACTTATTATATTGCGGGAATACTAAGAGTTCTTCCTCTTCTTCGTCTGCAAAATTATTAACTAATTCTAATAATTTTACTTTAAAAGTTCTTTGCCGTCTTATTGAGAGTTTTTCAATGACCGGCAGCAGCCCTTTAAAAAAATGCATCATATTTTCTGCTGTAGTTTTTTTCTTTCTTTAGTTGGGGGTCTGGAATCATGAGAACTTGATGATTGTGTGTTATCTACTAATAGCTAAAGCTGCAGGCACGTCTTCTACCTCGACTATATTGCCGACACTTTGGTGTTGGGATGCTAACAAAGAAATTCCGGGTTCTCGAAAATGCGATGCTGGTAAATGCAGAAAAAGCAAAAATAATCATTCTTGCCTGTTGCGTTCTTCACAACATGATTAGAGAAAAAGAGGGAAGCATGTCAGAAATTCAGAGAGAACTGTTTGCATTTGAGGAAGATGACATTGATCGTTCTCAAACAGTTTTCAGAGGATCCAATCCTGCCTGTGGTATTCGAAACAGATACATGGATTTATTTAATTCCAACTATGGCAGCATAGTTTCATTTAGTCTATTAGAGGTTTGTGAAAAAATATTATATTTATTGTAAAAACAGTGTAACAATGACTGGTCATTGCAACAAAATATTATTTAATTAAATAATGTAGGTACAGAATGATAATAATAATATAAACTGTCTCGTTCTTTCACATATTCGCTCAATTTAATTTATCAACAAGACGCGTGCCTCGCCAGACAATGCGACGAGTCATAATTCCATCTGTCAGCGTCCGACACGACGAAACACGACTCGAGGTGTCTGGCTGTCACGTGGCGACGGTCGCGGACTGTCTGAAACCGTCGCGCCGTGTCGGACGCGACAGTTTCGCCTGGTGTGCGTCCCTCCATAAGGAGCCCATGTATTTTCTTCCTCGAGTCGTCGTCCGACAAAATGACTCGTCGCGTCGCTTACAGTTGCGGCCGGCCTTACGGCTGAAGCGATAAATTATCGCCGCAATAAAAATCGCCGTGTGTGTAACAGGCCTTCCCTGACAGACTTGGTGACCTGCCCACAGCACCTTCTATCACAAGAATATCATGGCACAACAGCAACAACTTATAAATTAATAAGATTGTATGTAGTCAATCAAATCAGAAAAAATATCCTAAACGAATATATTAAATGAAATTTAGAATGAATTTTACACAACGTTTTCATCCCTAATTTTGGAACCTCTTCATGAGTTGTAAAATTCAATAATCTTAAAATAATTACAAAATATATTAAGTATTGAATTTCAAAACAAATTACAAATTTCTAAATCATTAGACTAACTTATATTTAAATGAGTTAGTTTCTAAATTCTTGCTAATTTTCATAATAAAATATTGAATTTTATGTGTGATGTGGTAATTTAGTCCATGTTGCATCACTTCCGTAGCCGATATTAGAGCCAACAATGTCGATATTTTTAGTTACAAGGATTTGTATTGTTGTACAAAATTTCTAACAACCCGAAAAACGAGGAAATTATTATAAAAATAAATATTTATATCGTAATATGTGAATCATAGATACGATTTAAATGTTGATGTCAGTTTATGTATTAATAGCTTTATGATGGATCTAATGTGGAGCATTTCGCTCATTCGTAATAATTACTTACTCATCCAGAAACGTTATGTATTAAGTTCGTTCTGACTTGATTGGCCACACATAACCTAATTAATTTATAAATATTTCAGATAATACGCAGGATGGTCCTCCTACTGAAGACTAGTATATCAAAGTCATAAGAAGTCTACGGAATGGGAAAGTCTCCAATACCGACTGTATTAACCCAGGAATATATAAGTACCCAGCCCGGGTTGCAATAATTAAACTCAGCGACATCTATGACCCCGGAATTGACTTCAATCCGGTTGTTTTTGCGTTATTTTTATGTTACGCCCCTCCACACCCACCCCAAAGGCTGCTCCCCTCCAATTAAAAAGAGGTAGAAATTAAACTATCAAGCTCATTTACCCCGTAAAATATTTTCCGACGCTAATATCAGCCTTTATAGCATATATTATAATTCCCATCCCTTCCCCTGTAGGTGCTAGACGTGTCTCACCCCCAGTGTTTGCTTCGCTTTTCAAGGAACACATGTACGAAATATAGTCAAATTTACTCGACGCGTGTATACGGAATATACACACATACATACAAACAAACACTATTATTTTATTCATTAGACTAGATTGCAATAAGACATTATCGGCCTGTTCGGAGCAGATTATAAATTATTTGGGAAACTATTTGTACCAACGGATTCGAAAATGGCTTGTAAAAATCACAAAAAGTGCAAAAATTATAGAGGTAAATTAAATATTGCTCATAATATTATGGAGCGACTTATCATTAGAAGAGGCAAGAGATCAAGAAATGGTCAAGCTGGGATTTAGACCACGACGAGGATGTTTAGATCAAATATTTTCACTGAGTCAGATGCTGGAACGTAGGCATGAATTCAGGTAGGAAACATTATATATGACTCTGGTCTGAAAAATTTGCCATCTGAACATGAAGTGAGCTGATATGAGTGTTTTTGTAAAACTGGAAAAAAGCAAGTATCGAGGTGTTTTTGAAAGGCAATACGCCTTCGCAATTCAAAGACGAGTTGGACGCTGTGTACGTGGACTTTGCACCATCATTTACTACCGTGAAAATTTGGCCAGCTGAATTTAAATGTGGCCGCACTAGCTTGGGAGGCGATAAACATTCTGGACGTCCAAAAGCTACAACCACTGACGATAACATCGCTCAACTTAATCAAATAATGCGAGAGACCTGTCGTATTAATGTGAGAGAGACAACATACACTATGAATATATCCAAAGTACGTGTTTGTCACATGATGAATAAAGATTTAGACATGAGAAAGTAGTAAGCGCGTTGGGTACCGCGTTTTGCTACGTTAGACCAAAAACATGTTGGAATTAACATTTCCATCGCTCTGTTGGAGCAGTTTAGGCACTTTAAATCAGAGTTCAATTTACTGCAGATGAAACTTCGATACACCGTTCCGTTATTCCCATGAACAAAAATATAGTCAAAACAGAGAATCTGAAAGTGGGAATCTTCTCCAAAAAAAATTGTATTTTCGGTTGGGGAAAGTGGTTTTTGGTATAGTAATAGAGTTAAGTTAATCGATTATCTTCAAAAAGGAAAAAGCATGACAGGAGCACACTATGTATCATTACTTGGAAGCTTGAAGGCAGGAATTGTGGGAAAGCGGCAACATTTGCAGAAAAAACAATGGGTTCACCAAGATAATGCGCTCGGAGGACAGAGATTTTCGTCAAATTAGGAGGAGGCCATCGCGTAGAATTACAAGGATACTATGTAGAAATATAAAAATAAAATTGAAGGAAAAATTTATTGTATCTGTGTAAGGTCCGAAACGTTTCAAACCACAAACGAGGTAAACTGACGATATTCTGACATTAAGCGCATCTGAATACAAATGGGTTGACCTTCTTCGTTCGTTTCATACATGATGGAAACTAAACTTATGTAATTTAAACGAAGCCAAAATGGTCCGATGTTTTACGCTTCGCTCAAGTCTTACATTTTATGGCTGGTACTGAAAGGAACCCAATCAGACGATTGGTCTGCCGAATTCTTCTCCTATCTAATTGTCTTAATCTATAATTCAGCTGTTCTCTGCTGAACAATAGCGGAAGTTTGTTCCTTAAACTTCCACACAACACTAAGACGTTTTTATATTACACTTCGAATTCAGATTATGGGTGCTAATTCCGCTTCAGAAATACTCTATGCACTCATGTTTAAATGCATACTTTGCTTACTCAATGAAACAGTGCAAGAATATCAGCGATAAAAATTTGTGAACTGTAACGAAAGTACTATTTGATATTTGTAAGTGGATCGAATTCATAATCTTCGATTATCGAAAATCCGAAGAGGTAGGCCATTGTTATTAATCTTGAGATACTGATAAGGGTTAATTGGTTTCTAAGACACTTACAGATGTCTATAGAGGACCAGTAATGGTCACGGTATCTAAAAACATCATTTTCCCATTAAAGTGAGCTATATTATTTGGACGAAACTATAACAGGAAATCAAATCATAAGAATGAGTTTCAAACCTACTGAGACCTTTAAACCCTCTGAAAATAATTAAGTTTATTATTCAGTGGGTTTATCGGTTACGCCTAGCAAGTTTTTAGAACAGATTTCTTATAATTGGCGCAGGACTCTACTGGAATAGTCGGCCAGCTGCCTCCTAAACCGGTCGAGGAACGGAGACGGAATGGATCATTCTTAGGAAAATACCGGGAAGGATCCTTAAACCATAGCCGGGGACTCTAGTTAACCCTTGGCTACCTTACTCTACCTTTCCGCACCTCCTTCCTTTTCACTCCCTTTCCTATGCTATAAGAGAGGAGTGGCCACCACGTGAATTACCCTCATGTAGTCTGTCTCTCGAAAAAAAGCATGTGCGGGCTATTCTCAGCTTTCTGGATGAAACTATCTTTGGGGATGCCTTCTTCTCTTTCTGCTTTTAAACTAAGGTTCCCATAAGCCGAGTCACCTCGGTCAGTTTTGAGAGGTGTATGTTCCGGAGTCGCAGACGATGGGCATGCGGTAAGAGTTGTTTTCTGTTCCTATTAGAACAGTCGACGAGCTGCATCCTTACCTGGTCGAGGCAAAGAGAAGGGAATGTTGTGTCTCCATGGCAAACCCCTCTCCCGCCATCGGAAAGTCGTGGGACAAGTTCCCACCTACATGATCATGGTTCCTCTATGGAACAGTCGGCCAACAGCCTCCTAGGCTGGTCGGGACACGGAGAAATGGACGTTGCGTACCAAAAGCAAACTTCGCTCCAGTCATCTAAGAGCGTGGGACAAGTCCCTAAAGATCAACTTACCTGTTGCAGGTTTTCTAGGGTTTGACCTGCAGAACTTTTAGACGAATGCTGGGTAGGATTTTTAAATTACATCCCGGAAGCGAGACCCGGTTGGTTAAGTTAGAGATGGGCATAAAAGACAGATTTGAGTAATCGATCAATAAAACAAATTTTACTGTTGTCAAAATATTTATTATATGTGTAAAAACATTGGATAAGTTACAATAATAATTATTATTTAAATTATGTTCATTGGGATATTTTGGGGATAAAAAAACGTCCGCGCCTTCTGAACGAGTGTTCTGTAAATCCGATGAACTGACAAAAACAAGAAGACTCAGAAGTTTTAACAATCAAATCGTGTTCCTAATGAATTTTTTTTAATAAATTCCTAGAATAAACAAGCTTTATATACGACCAACATTGTATTTATTAATGAGTGAAGTTCAATGACCATTACATTTTTACTTAAATGTGAGGGGAGTTACCGAGTACTTCGCCTATCACTCGTTCGTAAGTTTGGTCATGCAATAGTTTGATCACTCGTCATTCGTTACGAATCATTCATAATCGAGTTCTCGATTGATCTATAATACAATTATATATATATATAATTATGTGATAAAGTAAATAATCATCAGAGGAAATTATTAGAGAAGTTAACAAAATGCCCCGCGTTGGGCGCCAATTATGTAGTATTTCTATATCTAAGAATAATATTGACTGACGTTTGAAGTGCCAAATTGTAATAAACACAATTTAAAAGTAATATATCTCAAGTTTGCCTACGGACCACCAATAAAATATAGGAGTTTACAAAATGAAAACAGAAAACTATAGAACTTTTTACAATAGAAATCTAACGCATATTGAATATCCAATACTAAAACTAAACAAATACCTTGGAACGTCAAAAGCGGTTCCTAAGTAACCCATCACACCTCAACGTATGCTCGTTACTTCGTGGTTTGTTAATGCTTATAACAAACTTCGGAGAACTGGAAAGTTTATTGAATCAATCCGTCGGCGCGCTAAATGTAGTTCAACTCGCTTATTTTTAATGAACCAATCTCACAATCCTAAATTAAACACTCTTCTCCACTTTGCTACAGCAAGTTGTATTGCCCAGTGCCACTGTAGGAGGTGAGGAGATAGGATTTGTTGGCAGAATTATCATAGATAGAAAGTCTGTCTCAGGATTACCATATCCCTTGGCCTGTTACCAACCTTTGGCAAGTTTGACTGAACCTCGAGTGGGATTATTTATACTAAAACCGCATGCAAACATAGCGTCCTTCAATAAATACAAGTTGGATCCAATATAACGCAGAAAATTGCTTAGGATCAGAATGATTTCACACTTGGATAAAAACAACGGACAGAACGTCCGACTCCAGTCTACTCAACCGAGTTTTCCCAGACACAACGTAAACAAATACAAACAGCCACACGACTGGGACTGCACTCGGGCTAGCCTTCTCCACTACTGATTGACCTGTGTTTACTTCACAAGGCTTTATACCTTTCCCTAGAGACACATTTTGACCCAGGGTTAAATGTTCGTAAACATTGGGCGTAACGGAAATACATCGCTTGTATTGTCGAAATGAAAACAGATAATCTTAAATAAAATAAATTCCTTAGTAATCTCTACAATATATTGTAATACCAATTAAACAGGCTATTAATTGTTTTTAATATAATTTAATTGTTGGCAGTACGGGTGCTTAAAGACGACAATCAAGGCGGGTTTTTCTTTGTTAACAATCGAGACTGGAAACCGCGCGCTTAGAGAACTCTTCGTCGAGTATGCGTCGAGAACTGGGACATGGCAGTTCGGTCCACAAAGAGAAATAAAAATAGTAAAAGTCTGCGGATCCAGAATTATGAATAGGGCTATCTAGGAAGTCCAACAGCGATATAATAGTTTACATAAAACGCAAGTAAACAGTTTTAACGGAGAGACTTATAAAATCGCAGTTTGGAAGCAGAAGTTTTGCTTCACAAACTGAACTAATTTTCGCATAGAGAGACTTTGAGGAGATCTACGTCCGGCAACTGGCTGAGGGTGAGCTAATTCAGGTTCCAGTATAGCAGAGATCCAAAGCAACTACCGTGTGTTCAAAATTTAATGAGTAGAATTAGTATATAATGGGCTGTTTAGCGGGTGTTGACTTTAAGATACAAGAGTCCGAACTGGTACCAGTAGCAATGTCGTGAGTACAAAACATTTATTGATGACTGTAAACGATAATTAAAGGGTATAGTCAGATTTCGTTCGCGGTTTTCCTTTCATTCGATTTCTTTTACTTTTGTATTTAATATTGTATTCCGTTAACTTCAATGAGTTTGGATTGTTAATGTTTTAGTTCATTGTATTTGTTCTTCCTATCAAACCCAGTGGTGACCCTGAGGTAATGAGAAATTCAACGTAATTGATTGTAAAATTATAAAGCTACATTTTCATAGAACGCCACGAATTAATAAAATATTAATTGAAATATTTGTTTGTTAAATTGATGGAATTCGGAGTGCAAAGCAGGGCTGTGTAATTACCAACAATAATTTTTTAAATACATATTAATTTTGTTAATTATTCCTATTAATTAGGACCACCTTTTTAATCATTACATAAATGGCCCAACAACGTGGGGCAAATTTAATTCATCTTCTTTTTATCATTACAAAAATGTCTGCAACTTGTGGCTAAGTATCATTCAAATTTTAATTAATTTTTTGTTTGTTTGTTTAAGAATTTCTTTTAATTAAAGACTTTATTAATCATTACAATATATTGGACTCTTATTCTTAACTCCTTTACACTGAAGGCGAACTGTAAGAAACCATGATAAATATAATTCATATTAATCCTTCCTAATCAAATAAAAATAAAGTATTATACATTAGGCCTACTGATACATATTCGGGAAAAGGATTTATTCAGATCAGTTGAACTGCCTCGGCGACTTTACAGTTTTATACTGTAATAATTAAATAATAAGCACTAAACATAAACACAGTAAATGAACCCGTAGAAAAACTATTTTCATTTAAATTTATTTCCAACCACGCTTTTATCTGATTGGTTTATCGAGCATATACATATATAGTATTTCTTTGGCAGAGCAAAATTTCAAAATGTATATTTGCTCAGGAATATAGTAATATGTCCCAATTGTGTACGATTTATTGTATTTTATATTCAAACTTAGTAAGGAAGGAAATAACCTACTCGGTAGCTCAGAAAATTAGGCGTAGGAATGCAGCACATTTTTTAGGTTTAAAAATGCATGTAGGGCCTATTCATAAAACTGAGTTGGATTTTCACATTTACGCATGGCAATCAAATTTTGTAGATTTATGATATTAAATTCCAACCCAGATTCCCTCAGATTTTACAATAATCAGTTAAAGGTTTAATAAGAACAAGACGTAAAAAATATATAATAAATTATTGAACGAAACATATTCGTATAATAACAGTTGACGTAAACAGGATTCGGGGTGTATTTGTTCTCAATTAAAACAAATTCTCTTTTACATCTAATTATTTTAATACCTTCCAAGATATTTTCATTTAAATTATTTCATTGTCACGTAGAATGAACTTTAAGTCAGAGAAGGCTCTTTCAACACTAACTTGTGCTGCAGGATCTCCGAAAATCATCATAGTAATTATTTATACTTTGAAAAATAATTACACAGCGTCCTCTACCAATACCAATTGAAATTTAAAAAATAAGAAAATGATATACACTTAAAAATTGAAAATATTAGTTAATTTTAATTTTACATTACTGTACAGTTGAGATTCATTTATTGTAATATGCAATTTGAACAATAATTAAATAAACCAATTAATGTAGTAAGCAAATTTGAAGTTATTAAAATTTTAATTGAATACGTGCTCTTAATGTTTCATGACAGGTTTGAAATGATAAAACAGAAATTCAGTTAATACAAGATTTAATACATTTATTTAATAAAACAATATAAAATATTCATATAAATTTACCACAGCTGTTTTCACAAATGAGATTATCAGCTCGGGGCCTCTAAACATGTATGGAATGCAATTTAATTTTGTTTCTTGGAATGTTATGAATTTATTACAGGAAAACATGGAATCAATAAAACAATTAAACTTGAATTTACCTCAACATCATATTTTATAAAATATTCCCAAAAATTGATATAATACAAGATGAAATTTGATGGCACAAAAACTATGCAAGATTTACAATGTATTTTTCCTTAATTTAAATAAACACTCAACATACAATTTTTTTTATAAATCCTCAATTTCCATATCACACCATTACCACAAAATATTTTAGAAAACTTTTTAAATTTTAAAATGGGGGTTACTGTGCATTAAATTGCACTTACTCTCACACACTTAAACAAACACATCCAATTAAATCCTTTTGGAGCTCCTTCCACATCCCCCTTCAAATTCACTCTTATGGTATTAAAAGGAAGTTGCCACCACGTAGATTACTCTCATGTATCCTGTTGCTCTAAAAAAAATGGTTTCACTCACGGACACCAGTCAATATTATCGTCAGATCCCAAGATGTGTTGACCGCGGACACCAGTCAATGTTACAGTGATATCAATTATTGACGGGTCAATATATTTCGCCCGTAGGCACCAGTCTATTAAAAATGTTTAAAATACAGCAACCAATATTAATGGCAGAGTCCAACTGTAAACGCACATTCTACGCTGAAATATACATTTTTCCAAGTGTAACTATGCTGATCAACTCTTTTAAAACACTATCACCCAAAATTTACTACTCAAATCCTTGGCTATGCTTCTGGTCAGACCGCAGTCGCTCAATTATAACACATTATTCCTCTCCATAATCTAGCAATCAACTAAACTCTTATTGCACAATTACTTACCCCCTCCACTCCCGTTAACTCAATGTCTGAGAGCTCATTCAAACCAACTTTCCCTGAATACCTCAACTGTCCAAGTGTTTCAAACCACATGACGTTTTTATTACTCAACTAATTTTATAAAGATACAATTTTGAAAAGTAATACTATTAACAATCAACATGTATTACAATTTATATAAAGAATACCATCTGTCTGATTTAGGACATATCAAACGCTGATAAATCAAAGGATTTGTCTCATAATTGAAAATAAATTTATCATTAGTTTTTCTCCTAAATTAATGAACATTTCAACATTTGAATCGTATTATATTCAGCAATAGACTTTGCCATCTCAATTTCTGAGCCTTTGAAATAGACTAAATCATATAATATAAATTTTGTCAGCGCACTCTTGAAAAGAACTACAGTGTGTCATGAGACATTAAAATATTTGTATAGTTTAAAATGTGTGGAGTCCTTTTCACTATTCTCGTGCCAATACGGATGACGTCATTTATATAAATTTTATTAACGCATATAAATTCGGTCAAATACAATAAAAATGTTATATTTTTAAGCCTCTACAGCCACCTTACATTATTCTATCTAGATCAAAACAAGGTTACAGGTACTTCTCCTCTCCAAGGTGGTCAAATTTGGGGGCTTAATGGCAAACTTTCAAAATTATTTTCATAACGGGACAAAATAATGCAGGACTTCAAATTCGGTTCATCCGTTCTTCCAAATGGCACGCTACTGTCGAAAGGAGAATTTTGTCCAAACAATAAAAAATGTAGGGCAATTGTATAACCGCTGTAATGTCGTTTTCACCTCATTTGAAATCTTACAAATATTATTAAGTTTGCCTGTTACATGTTTTTTAACATCAAACAACAGGACAACCCCGGTGGCATACAAAGCAGCATTTCGCACAGAATATTCCTTGCTGTATATTACTGATGTTTCATTACATTTTTTCTCCTGTCTAATCTTTGAACATGTTTCAGAATATTCGATCTATCACATCTATAGAAATAGGGATTCTTCGTAAATATATTGCCAATTCTTTAATAATTAAAAAATCCACTGAAGCGTCCATCTTTACGTCGGACGTTTCACCTGTTTATTGAGCTTGGCAACCAACGCGCGGACAGCATCTCTGTCTAAAACATAATTCAATATGTGACAAACGTGTTCTTTGGACATATTCATAGCCTCTGCTGTCTTTCATCGTCTCCCGAGCTAGTAGGCCCTACGGCCACGTTTAAATTCAGCTAGCCGAAATTTCATGGTGGTAAATGATGGTGTGGAGTGCCCGTCCACGCGTCGAACTCGTCTTTGAATTTTGTAGGCGTATTACCTTTCAAAACCAAATATTTAATGACAACTCGATACTTAATTTTTTGCATTTTCTCAAAAACACTCACAACTCACTTAAACGATTGTCCTGCAACAAATGAGCGTCCAAAATGGCTGAAATTTTGGTGAGTACCTTTCGAGACATGCGTAAACCCATTCCCTATCATTTGTTAATGAGTGCTGCCATCTTTATGTTGAGGTCGAATTGTCGTATACACCTTTAACATCACTATTGACAAAAAAATTAAATATAAAAATAAATTATTCCCGAAATAAACAAATAGTTTTTCAATTTAGTTCCAATTCTTATTCAGACAAAAATGTTTTTTCCAGCTCAGTTCCTCCCGGTGCTGCTTATATAATTAATGGCTGGAAGGGGAATAAGCGTTGACCCTGCGTCGACTTGTGTAATGTGCTTGCTCTGTTATGCAAATCGTGAAGCATTGTTTCCCTTATTAAAAACCGTAGAGAGTTTCAGAATTAGTTTTAGATTAAAAGAAACTAACGCATTTAATCGATTTGTTAACTTCTTTTGGTCTGTCGTGGTATTGTGATTGGGTTTATTTGTTTTTATAGCTGTTACGTGTGTCGAAGCCCACAGAACTATATATATATATATATATATATATATAGAGAGAGAGAGAGAGAGAGTAACAGGCTACATGAGGGTAATCCACGTGGTGGCAACTCCTCTTTAATAGCATAGGAATGGATTTGAAAGAGGGGATGCGGAAGGGTAGAGGAAGGTAGCCAAGGTTTAACTAGGGCCTCTGTGATATAATTTAAGGACTACAAAACACTACACTATTCCTTAATTCGTCAACGATATTAGTGTAATGACTGCAAGTAACAATTTCTTTAGCTGATTGTTGCTTGGCCAAATAAATAATTGATGCTAATGTCACCTGCGAATATGACAGACCCAAAAGATTTATTGAGGCATTCCTGATTATAATACGTATTGTGAATTTCGTGAGTGGAACCGTATGAGACCAAGAATTTACACTCCTGATCTGTCAGTTAGGCAATTTGAATGCTAGATTTTATGAGATCAAGGACAACTGCTACCAGTGATCAGAATCAGAGTTACGTATTCCATACCTCTTAGTTGACATATTCCGTAATTTTTCCTTAAGTCAAATTACTCTGCTTCAGATCTAGTTAATTCTTTCATTCAACATGACTTCTACTATGTTGCTTGGTTCATTATATCAGCTAATGGTTTGGAATGATGTAGTCTCCCAGGTTTGCTGAAAGGTTTACAAACAGAAAGTGCAGTGATACAATCTGACCCCAAAGCCTGTACAGTGAACAAACTGCTATGTATTTGGCCAAAGTGCCACAAAATCTGTGCAGCTGTAAAGTGCTGCAAGTGGCTTAATTATCTGTTTCAATTGAGAGGTAATCATAGTTTTGTACAGGGTAAACCCACTACAAGTCAAGGTTTACAACACAGAAAGGTGTTATTTGGCAGGGTCCAATCAAGTGTTTGTTTTTTATCTGTGACTAACCCTGCTGACAAGCTCACTTGGTTATGTAGACATTCATCATTAGTGATGGAAGAATTAGTGATAAACAATTATATTATTAAGTACAATTATTCTTATATGTTAAACATTTTGGTATGGTTTGCTTTTGTCATGATCCCCTTCCAATGTAATAGCAATGAGGTAATCTTAATACATGCATGAAAAAACTGAAATAAAAATTACTGCTTCAATTTCAATAAATTCTGCAAATAAAAATAAATATGCACTGTGAATACTTGTTCCGGGGTTTCCACACATTTACTTAAACATGTATCTAAATTATTTAGCATTTAGCAATACTTTTTATGTAAATTAGATATGATCATTAGCATTATATTAAAAGTAAAAGTTTATGAAACATATTTTGATTCAGTCTTTTATTAAGCTATTTTCTTCATCATCAGTTTGTCAGACATTGATCAATGGCTTTCAGTTGTTTGCAGATTGTGCCAATTAATATTTCCTGTCAATTCTTCAGGTAGTCTTTGATAATGTTAAATAAATATATTCAAAAACATATGTACACACTTCTGATTAAATATACATAAAATAATGATAGCTGTGTAGAAAAAAAGTGTCTTTAATAAAAATATGTTATATACAAAAAATAATAATAAAGTAGAGTATTTTTTCTTATTTTGTGCAAAATGGATAAGTAAAATAATTATGATCTGTAACAACAGGAAATAGACAGAAGTTTATGGTTTACCAGAGCATTAAAACTAAAGTTAATGACTAGAGAATTGGAGTCATTTTTAGGGTGGTATCTCTCTTTGTCACCTGTTAGTAATTTTCTATTATTTGAATGTAAGCTGGACATTGGTGAATAAAGAGGTAACGCAGTAAATTATCCATTATGCAAAAATAATTTTCACATAATAAAGTTAATCTCTCTCGAGAGGAAAAGTTAAACACAAAGTGAAAACAAAGGAGCCAAATACCATAGACCATATACAAGATGATCCAAATGAAAAGTGGGTTTAATTGTCTCCATCAAGTATGAGTATGGATATCAAGGTGTCTAGCTTGCAGTCAAATAGAGTAAACCTACTGATCTGCTAAAGAAGATGAATAAGAATTGTGAAGATTCTCTTTTTATGAACTCCAGCTGTCACACAATGGTAAGCAAAGATTTCTATCCATATCCTTATATAAACAACTAATAAAAATGTAGCATTGTAAACAAAATTAATTTGGGCAGTAAAATGAGACAGGTAGCAACTTAACTGAAGTTGAGGAGCAGGTTCAGCATGTTGGAGAAGAAATAGTTAAAATATTTGGAGACATTAGCCTCTTCTTTCAGTTGATAGTTGTGCACTTCAAACAGATAGTCACACATAGTTGAATTTTCAATATCAGTTGAAGAATGAGTAGCATCTCTGAAAAACAGTCTTCTTTAACAATATAACAACATGGGCACTCAATTTCAGGCAATTTGTTATCTGTCTCTTTCCTATTAATATAGAATTATTTTAACATCACATTTTTCTTGGTTAAATATATATAAAAAATGGGACATTGACAAATTAATTAACTTTTTGGATAGCAGTGAGGGACAGAGAGCAAATGACTTACTTAAACTAAACAGTTGGTGTATGCAGACCTATTACCCTGAAAAAGGGGGCTCAGGTCTTAAACATTTGAAATACTATTTCTTCCCAGCCTGGCTGGTTGATTTAATGTAAGCAAGCTGCTCTCTGTCCCACTTTCCTAAATTAATTTGACTATATCATAATACTGAAGCTGAATCATTACTGCTTCTGGTAGATGGAAATGAGATACTTTTTAATATATAATTGTTCTGGCATGAAATAATGTAAATAAAAAACAAAGAGATTAACTGCCCTCCAGAAGTTTAAAAGAAAAATTGGCACTGAAAATTATATACAATATAACGTTAATAATCAGCTCAGTATACTCCCACAAAAAACGTTTTGACATATAAAAGAACAGAGTTTTTGTCGAGGTAGATTGCCCTATGAGAACTGGAAGTCCATGAAATTGGTCTAACAAGCTTGGTACACAGAATTTCTTCAATTATCTGCTTTGTGACATGGCAATTGCTGTCATTCTTCAACATATTGAGGCAAACAGGTGTCATACCAATATTTACATCAACCTTCTGAAAAGTAAGACAATTTGAGGACTAATATTTACTTAATATTTTTGACACAAAAGTAATACTTAATTTTGTTACTATGACATAATTTTCTACAATATTTTATGTTACCCCCTACTATAGGGTTTCATACACCCAGAGTATTTTTGAAATATTGTAAGTCTATGTCTACCAAGTTTAATATTATAAAATACAAAACATCTATGTTAA
This sequence comes from Zhengitettix transpicula, assembly GCA_037074705.1. Classification (NCBI taxonomy): domain Eukaryota; kingdom Metazoa; phylum Arthropoda; class Insecta; order Orthoptera; family Tetrigidae; genus Zhengitettix; species Zhengitettix transpicula. The sequence goes on from CM073591.1 coordinate 143,975,595, forward strand.
AAGAATACTAATTACATAAAAAAGTACCCAAATGACAGACAAGATTAAGTGATAACATAAATACAACACAATCCTCATTGTTTGTGTCAGCTGTTTTTAAAAAAAGTGCCACAAGAACAACACATTCAACAAGCCTGGTGACAAACTCAAAAGCAAAGCTAAAACTAACTTTAATGCAAAGACAATACCAAAGCAAAGAGTGGTTAAGCTAACTATAATGGATCATACCCATTGTTTCATTGCATCAGTTTGTACATTAATTACAATGATGTTAGATTTAATTTAAAGCATTTTTTAACAAGCATAAATGGCCAATGACAGGAAAACAAATTGAATAAAAAGAACCTACAACATTTCTTCTACCTATTGGCATCAGACCTTCTCAAGAAAGGCAATCTATGAAAATTAATATAAACAAGAGGGAAGGTATATATGTATATATATATATATATATATATATATATATATATATATATATATATATATACAATATTAGGAGAATCCATTAAGGAACTAATTCACATTCAAACTTGGATAGTGAGGAAGGATAGAAATAAATAGGAGAAATAGGAGGATTGCGCTTTATGTGAATTCATATGCTCGGGCGAAGAATTACGCACATAGAAAAGCATATGTTCAAAGCAGAGAGAAGGATGGAAGAAGAAGGAAAGACTGAAAATATTTGACCCAGGCGGGACCTGAACCCACGTATTCTGCTTAGTACACAGACGCCTTAACCATCTCGGCCACCGGATCAAGTTCCTGACCAGGCAAATATAGACAGTCTTATTGTGGACAATTAATAGTTTTAGTGGAGGAATGGATAGAGTAGAGGGAATGAAGTATTAGGAGCTTCCATTAAGGAATAAATACAATATTAGGAGAATCCATTAAGGAACTAATTCACATTCAAACTTGGATAGTGAGGAAGGATAGAAATAAATAGGACAAATAGGAGGATTGCGCTTTATGTGAATTCATATGCTCGGGCGAAGAATTACGCACATAGAAAAGCATATGTTCAAAGCAGAGAGAAGGATGGAAGAAGAAGGAAAGACTGAAAATATTTGACCCAGGCGGGACCTGAACCCACGTATTCTGCTTAGTACAGTAATAATAGTAATCATTATAACACTTATCATAATATTATGTTGATACAAGTTTTCAACACAATATCACAACCACTGCCACAATGATCACTAATTCAAAAAATGTTGAGTCCAAGGCTTTGCCTAGACTGTAAGATATGCTGGTCTCAAAGATGGAGTTCAGCATCCCAATCAGTAAGGTTTTAAGGATGGTCAGTGTGTAGCATTGGTCAAAATTCTTGGAGTTGTGACTTTGGGCATGAGCTGCTACTGGAAATTGGATTTTGGATAGTTTGACAGTGTTGCAGTGGTTTGCAATGAGTTCAGGGAGGGGTTGTTTGGTTTGGCCGATATAGAAAAAAGGACAGTTTTCAATAATTTGATAGATAATGTGGGAGGAGAGGCAGGTATGCTTTCATTGATTTTATAAGTGGCTATATGTAATGGGCTTGAGGATGATGCAGACATGGCACCTGTTCCTACTGCAAGGTTGCCAACCAGGCTCAAGTAGGGTAGTTATAAGGTGGAACCTGTTAGGGTGGACATGGATATTTTGGAGAATGGGAGGGCACAAAGTCAACCCTTGGGCAGGTGGGTGCTTGACAGAAAAAGTGAAGCATGTGAAAGAGAGGAGGGAACAAAATGAAACTTTAAGTGTTGAGAGGATGTGGTGTTATTGCTGTGATTACAATACTGAGTCAAATTAAAAAAGAACTTGGCAGTATGCGTCAGTTTGACATTGCATTCCCTCTGACCTGGATGCAGGACCTGATTCAGTTGAGCAGGGTGTCATAAGGCTGTTGGATCATCTCCTGAGGCGAGCTGGCCCACAACTGTTGCAACTAGTCCTAGATCTCCTGGATACTGGTCCTCGAACAGAGTTGGAGTCTGAATTGGTCCCACTAATCCTAGATCTGGGGATCTTGCTAACCACAGAAGTACACCTACATTATGCAGACAGTGCGTAGCTGCATGTACCATGAGTTGACCACATCATGGTTCTCCACATCATGACCCCAGGAGTAACACCTGTGCCTCTCCAACACATTGGCAGAATGGGATCTCTCCAAAGGTCACCACCATACTTGCTAATGAGTCATCTGGGGTTGTGCAGTACTGCGATTGTGTGCTTAATGTAATTGGTATGTGCTTGTATGTTGAGACATATAGAAGGGGGAAACAAAACTATTTTCCAAATGAGACAATATTTATTACTTCTACAGGGATTCGGTGAAGTATTTCTGATGTAATTCTAGAATAATACCTGGTGGCCACATCTAAAATATTAGCCTTTTGCCAATCAAATGAAATTTCAAATTGATATGTTTGGAGACAACATTGATAAACAATTTGTTAAGTTTAATATGTTTCCACATTATTATTATTATTCATTGCCTCAGCTAACATAACCTTCCAAAAATTCACATATGTGGCATATATTTTGGAATTATTATTACTGCTACAGGTAGCCCCTTACATAACATTTCTTTCTACAAATTAAAGAAAAGTCCTTATTAAGAAAACATACATTTATATAATGGACTTAAGGATACATAGGACACCTCCTTCCCTGAAATAGTCCGTTACCCCAAATTATAATTCACTCATGAAATTTAATTAAACCATTCTCTTCCTTGATATAATTGTATCCAATACATTTCTCACGGATTGGTTCATAAAACCTACATACTCAGGACGTGTACTCAATTTTCTTTCCTCCTAACCAAACGAGTCACTTTTTTGTCTGAATTGGCTATCTTTCTTATTCAAAAGAGAACTATATAACTCCAAGTTCCATCAACATAACATAAATAATGTCCATAACATTTAAATTTCAAATGAGTACTCTTTATTTAATAAACACATACCATTAGATTGAAGAAAATCCAATATTGCACTTCTACTCACCCCCAATCACCTCCATCCAAAGCTTTACATCACAAGTACTCATAAAACCACACATGAAAATATTGCAATATACTCAAATAATCCTGTTAAGCTTACAATTGCACATACATTATTTTAGTCAAAATTTTTAAAGAATATAAAATATCCACCATTTACAGATCTATTAATGAACTTTTATTCCTGATTAAAAAACCCACAAGGACTCATATAACACCTGTAGCATTGTTTACAGGATCTATTGCTCTGATAGTAATTCCTATTTTCTTTTGAATTGGGAAAACATAAATGTCACTTAATACCCTATCAAAGAACATATGTCCAATATCAATCTGCTTATTGATAAACAATCTTAGTCTCCAATTATATGAATTTGAAACATTCATTGGAATAGAAAAATGCTAAAATTATAGATACTGACACCAGGTATTATTAGAAATAACAGAATTATCAGAACCGCTTCATATTAAATCTGCACTGACCTCCTGTGGAGTAGTGGTCAATGTCACTCAGAGATCCCAGGTTCGAATCTAACATCACTATAATTAATGTACAAAATGTTACTTTGAAACTCAACAACTTATTGTTAAAGAAACCTATCTTTGATTTTAAGTTCATTTTAGCTTTACTTTTGAGTTTGTCACCTGGTTTGTGGGGTGTGTTGTTCTTTTGCCTCTTGCAATTTTGAATCACCTGGCAAAACAACAAGGATTGCAGAAACGTTGTATGTATTTATTGTATCACTTAATTTTGTCCAACATTTGGCCATTTTATCTAATTTGATTAGTTTGATTGAAATTGTAAAAATAAATATACCTTTAAACACTACAAATACCAAATGAAAATACATATTGAGAAATAAGTAATTATTTTATAGCTACATAGGTTAACTTACCTTAATATGAATAACAATATTAAATTCATTGACATCATCACATTCCTTGAAAAATTCTGCAACTTGTTCAAAGAAGATCATTAAAGCAATTTGGATTTCTTCTGCAGTCCAAAAAGATAGAATATTTGTTGAAACAGGCTTTCTAACCTATTAAATAATAAATTATATGAGAATTTTATCACAAAATTACATTTATATGTGTCAACATAAATAAATGTCCAGTTCTTGGGCAATTTTGTTACACAAAATAATGATTTATGTTGCTCACAACAAAATTAGACTGATTTTAATGTGAAATACACAAAATGATTTTGAAAATATAGTTTCAACTAGGATGAGGAAAAATTAAAATTATATGTTCATTTAAGTAAAGTTTACATATGACCAGCAATTTCTTTCTCATTTCAAAAATGGAAACTAAACAAATTGCATGATTAAATGTCATTTCTTGATACGATTCTTACATTGGCAAAAAATTCATTCACTGTTGTTAATTTCTTATTATGAATGAGTTGTTAGTCAGTTGTTATTTAAATACATACGTTTAAGATACTTTAATTTTTAATCATGTGGCAATTGTTAACTTAATTCATTTAAAAATGAAATGGTGAGAGAACAACATTGACATATAATAATAAGAAAGATAGCCAAATACAGACAAAATAAATGATAATATAAATACCACACAACATTTTTGGAAGACTTGTTCCTTTCTTCAAGTGAAGAAAAAACATAAAAAGAGCCTAGAGAGACACAACTGCATGAGTCAGTTGACAATACTCAAAAGCTTATATTATCAGTTCTTTTGTATGTATTGGAGTATCTTTTTTCTTATTAATTTTCAATAAAAAATTTATTTACATATAATACTACAAATAGCTAAGAAAAAATTGGATACAAAAAGTAAAACATCCAATTACTGTGAGAAACATCTAAATTTAAACTCCTAGGGAAGAATTCCTGAACAAAATGTTTGAATTGCTTATTTTCATACTCATGCTAATTTAATTAAGTTGACAGTAATGATAACCCACATGATTGTGTTAAAAATATCATATATGTCAATTATGATAGGCATTTTAGCACCTGGGAATAGTAAATTAATTAAAATATAGATACCTAGATTTATGATCAGTATAGACGTAGTTCAACCACAAATAATTAGTTAATTTTTATGCTTTAATAATATACTCCTCTTTGTATGCAAGGTGAACCAATTTTTTCTGGTTTAACAATATAGCCAAAATAATAAGTTGTAATTATGTCCCATCCAACTATATAGATCTTCAGGTCCTTAAAATAAGGGTATGCTTTACACAGCTGTCTGTACTGGGAATGTTGTGTGTATTATTCAAAACTAATAAAACTGCTGCCAGTATTTCAGATGTTATTATGTGTTTGGTAAGGAAAGTTTTCTTACCAAATGAAATTAATTCAAAGTTCACAAGGGCAATATTAAAAACAGGTAGAAAACCTCAACTCAAAGATAATTCTGTCAAAGTCGTCCATAATATAAATAAGAAATCATTGTATAAGTACACAAAACATTGAATTGCAATTTCATTAATGTTCAACAAACTGTTAAAACAAGATACAATTTGAAAATATTGATATTTTGTGTTAAAAAAAATTGCAAAGTGCAATGATTACAGCTATGTAGATATTATACTCATATAATAAAATTGAATAAAAATTAAAGATAAGCACAATACTATTGTTATTATTTGGATATAAGGGATACAAATATTTAGCATTGTCTGAACACCTTTATAAAATAGTTTATTGCATGATATTTCCCATTTAGTACCTATTACATTTTACAAAAAGATGGTTCATATTTACATTCCAATATTAAAACACATATGTGAAGTGCCGTCTACAGAGCTATGAAATTATGAAAACAAAATGCTTTCTTTATCACCTACACAAAATACAGTTAATTTAAATAATGATTTAGTTTTGCTTGTTTCTGGCAGGATTGAAATTTACAATTGGAACAAATATAGGCTTATTAATATAAAATTCACTTACAGTTATTGGTGGGTAAACATTAAGTGAAATTCCTGCAGCATAAACATCTCTGGCAAATGTAACCTTTTTCCTGAAAATAGCATCCACCACAAGAAGTCGAATTGTTATATCCTCATATTTCACATTTTTGTTAGTTAATAAATACAGTTTTTCTGATTCAGATCCCATATTCTGAGACAGAAGCCCACATATCAATGGAGAACAGTACTTACGGAGATCTGTATAACAAAAGATACTAAGTTTAAACATAAAGAATCTATTGCAAGGTTGAATAACAGAGACTCTGTCTGTATTGTTATATCTGTAATTAAAATTTTATACAAGAGTTGTTAGTAACTTGCTTTCCAAAGTGAAAATATTTACAATAATGTGGATCATTCCTTACAACATATCAAAAATAATTAAAACATCAGCTAAATAAAAATCAGGATGAATTTTTTTTGGCATTTTTGGATTTGTCAGATGATATTGAATAGGTAGGTAAGCTTTTTTGGTTTGCCATCTATCTATAATAACTCTGCGAACAAATCCTATCTCCACACCTTCTATGGTGGCTCCGGGCATAACAGCTTTCTGTAGAAAAGTGGAGAAGTGTGTTTAATTCTAAGGTTGTGAGATTGGTTCTTTAAAAATAAGTGAGTGGAGCTACATTTTGCTTGCCGTCTACCCGATTCATTCAGATTGATTCAATCATTTTCCAGATCTCCAAAGTTTGTTCTGAGCATTAACAAACTACAAAGTTACAAGCATACGTTGAGGTGTGCTGGGGCACCTGAGAACCACTTTTGATGTTCCAAGTTATTTGTTTAGTTTTAGTTGTGCATAATAATTAAATGTTATATTTCCCTAATAGACGTTGTAAAACGTTCTATAGTTTTCATTTTTGTAAATTCCTATATTTTATTGGAAGCCTGTAGGTGACCCTGATCATAAGAACTCAAATAGCTGAGGAAATAATAGTAATTGAATCTGATTAAATTTAAGTAAAACTTAATCAAGTGTTTACTACATTATTTGGCACTCCAATGTGGGGCTTGTAATTTTAATATCTCCATTAGAGGCAATTTATTTTGGTTATTACAATATATATATATATATATATTGTAATGTAATGTAATTAATTAGGTCAGTAATTGTTTGGACATAGAATTTGAATTGTTTGAAAATCCATTATAGCGGTCTGATCGAACAAAGCAACAATGGAGAAATGAGCTCGGCTGCTTATATATATATATTGTAATGTAATGTAATTAATTAGGTCAGTAATTGTTTGGACATAGAATTTGAATTGTTTGAAAATCCATTATAGCGGTCTGATCGAACAAAGCAACAATGGAGAAACGAGCTCGGCTGCTTTGTCGAAATGGCGTTTGCGCGCATGAAAGTCTGGGTCAGTTTACGTCTACAGCCAGCCAGGAAAGGAGGCACATTATAACAAATTTTTCACCGAGACACCTTGCAGTCTATTTCAAATCAATAAAAATAACAGTATAAGTCTACAAATAATCTGCAAATCATCAGTTCCATTAATAAGGCAAATTCGAACAATTTTACACTGAGGGGAAAGACGACATCCGATAGCTGACCAAGGAGAGGTTCATCCAAGGCTCCAGAAAATTGACTGTGTTCTATTCACCGGTGAGCGTGTAAATTCTGTGAGAACTAGAATCTGTGTAAATAACGATTTGCATTTATCATGTTGTGTAAGGGAAACAAAGAATGCTGGTACCAGACGAACAGTATGTAAGTAACAAAAACCAAAACTATGATAATATTGTAAACTCTAATTAAAGGATAGAGTCAGATTTCGCTCGTTTGTTCACTTTCTTCTAGTTTCCTTTTCATTGATTGAATTATTGTTTAATTTTAGGCAAATTATACTTTGAATTGTTAATTAGTCAAATTCTACTTTTATCGTGTCCTAATCATCAAACCCAGTAAAGGCTCTGACATATTAAAATTTTAATTGTAATTGTGTTTAATATTTTGAAGTAACAAATTGATTATAAATAATTTGTTTTAAATTTTATCAATTCTTTTAATTAACCTTGTTTTTCATTTTTATTATTATTTAATTTAATTTAAGGCTATTATATATATATATATATATATATATATATATATATAATTGCAATATTGGTATGGAAAGGAAATAGATATAAGTTGTGGCTTACCTGAAAGTGAAGTACAGTGTCGCCATAAGGAACTGAAGGTTGTCCGCAGACTGCCGGTGCACGGAATGGTGTAATACTCCTTCCCTCCAAAAATTTGAAGAGCAACCTTTGGCTCCCTATGGCTACCCCATACTTCACTTTCAGGTAAGCCACAAGCTATCTCTCTTTCCTTTCCATACCAATATATATGTGTGTGTGTGTTTCAATTAATATTCAAATGAAGTCATGCAACATCACCATAATATACTACCTATAGGATCAAAGCAGTAGGGCTGAGTATTCCATAGCCGCCACATCATCCATGAGGCAATGCTGTATTGGTGTCTCAAAATCAACAGTTCAAGAAGTTTTTGACAAACGTCTGCTCTCATTATGGCATCTCCCTCAACTGTTTTGATTGACCACCCAGAAGGAGCCATCAAACCATTTTCTGTAATTAAAAAACAGAATTGTATTGTATTTATAATAAGGTGTGTCCACTTTTATATTGGCAAATCAATAAGAAAACAATAAAATATTAAGGTTGTTATAGTTTTTACTTTAAATTTGCTAAGATATTAATAATTTAGTTGTTATGCTGCAATTAAGATGACATTAAACAGATGTATTATGACACTTGTAACATGTAACGCAAGTCCAATTCTTTAATTACAGAATAATAAAAAAAATAGTTAAACAGTTGGCAAAAATGCTTGGATAGACTTAAGGAAATACCAAAACAACTAGTTCTCAGATTAGGAGATACTAATTTCATATGGAATATGAACACAGGACACCTGCTTAGTATGCAGTGCTGTAGTAATCACTCAGATATCCTAATACAATAATTTAGTTTCATAGCTTTTAGAGCTAAGTTTTGATAGAAAGTATTTCTTCTGTTCTTGACTTAGAAATAGTTCACTTCTTCAATAGCTCTTCTATTGTTGGTCAAGAAAGATATAATTAATCATTGAGATTAACTTCAAAATACAGCTACAATTGCTATGAAAAAACAACTCACAAATTTGTCCAGTTAGAATTTTAAGAAATCTTCATACTTTAAATACAACATGAAAATCTTCCATAATCAGAAATGTTCATTTTTAGGAATAGTAGGAAAACTCATTGCTGACAAAGGAAAATCCAAACACTTCTTGGTTTAGACTTCCTTAAAGCCTTACACCCGATTCATCAGATGATGAACTCCATGTTTGGGAATTATCTTGCCAACACACAATTCCAGGAAAAGTTCTAAACTCAACATTCTCTAATAACTACCTTTCCTGAATCAAACACTCAATCACTCACTTATTTCAGTTTTTTTCCTTCTACCTCTAACTACAAAAGTTTGTGTTCGCATATTGTGTATATATGTGGGCATCTATCTATACTTCCGTTAATTTTTACAAATTTTCCATAGTTGTGACCTTTCCTTGAAAGACAGTGCTATTGGCTTTGATGGGTGTTGATTGTTACTGTCTTACAGCTGGTCCACAGAATTTGAAATTCAACACAGTGCGGTCTGCCAGCACATGGTGCAGTACTGTTCTTTCTCGAGTAAAGGGCCTCTTAGGCCATTGTAAATTCGACATGCTTCTTATTTGACACTAACTAATTTGAGGGTCAATCCACATGAACAAATGATGGTTGTATGAACAATTCGTCGTTGAATGGTAAGGACAGAGGGGTCCACCCACCAAAAAATGCCCCGGCAGAAGCATGTGGAAGGCTTCTGCAGGATCTTCAAACGCTGGACACACAGGCCGGCCATTCAAATATAGTTCTGATCAATGTGGAGCTTCTAAGATATTACTCTGCTGTGTCAGGGATCCCATTTAACATTTTGGCTATCAGTTTTTGGCTGACCTGATAGCCGCCACCCAAAGGCTGCAAAAATTTGGTGAATATGGGAGAATAAATTTCCAAAGGATCTCCCACGAAGCGTGATGGATGGAAATTTCTGCATGTTGGTCTGAGAGAGATTTGAAGATCTCCGACAACTGGTGCAAGGTACCAAGAAAGTTTCGGCAATTGCCGGAATAAATTTCTCTAAGAAGGCCGCGCCGACTAGTAAAACGGTATAGCGCGGCGAAAAATCAGAGGTAGGTTTTAGTGTGCCGCGGCTTGCGAACTTAGACTCTCAGACATCAAATGGTCCAGCGTTATCGACGCCCACGCGAGATAATGGCCGTGATGCGAGAAGCCTCCCCATTAGAGATTCAAAAGTGTCTGCCCGAAATCTGATGCTAAAGTTGTGTATGATTTGTTGGAGCAGTCTCCGTAAGGATAAAATCCAGTAACGGGACCGGATAAGCCTGACAGTGGATACCGGGGTCCGAATGCAAGCCGGTAAGATGATAATGGATACATATTAAACGAGATACATAATAATCTTTTGGAAGGAGAAAGGGGTGTTTGGCATCATACGGAATGTCTGCCCACTGTAACCGTCCGCCCACCCGTAACAAGGGTGAGTGGTCGTAAGACTTTCGACATCAGCTGACTGAGTTTAAGCTGGGTACACTCCTTTGCAAAATGAGCCGACTGCACCATGGAAATAATATTAAACGAGTCGCAGTCTACCTCCTCGGGAGTTAGATACGTGTGTGCGATGAATGTTTTAGAATTAATACCGCAATTGTGCACAAATCGGAAGACCCAAGCCATTACTTGCCGTACTGGGAATTGGGAGCATATTTCTCGTCGTGCCATGTCTCCATTGGAGCCGATAGAAATGAAGGCCATGAAACCAAATTTTCAAATTGTCGAGTTGTAGAAATTGTTCGGAAGTCAACCCGAGGGAAGGTAAGTCCGCTGGGTTGTCGAAGGTGTCACGCATGTCTCCAGATATTCGATGCTAATTCGATAATTGAACGACACAGTTAGCGACAAACGTTTTCAACAGATGCTGAGGCGTTGAGAGCCAGTTCAAGACGTTTTCGGTATCCGAGAATAATTTGAGCGGAAGCAACAGAACTAAGGTGGAAAGTTGAACAACCGATTAACAAGAACGGTCCCACGTAACTCTAGTCTAGGAATGGGTAGTACCTTCAACGGGGCCAGTTTGGTCCTAGCCTTCCAAAGCAAAGCTCAGGGCTCGTCAGATATAAAGGACAGTCGCGTATCCCGTTTGAGATGCATCGCAAAATCCGACGAGAATAAAACCTTCCGGAGTACCACTGTGAATAATTCGCGGTATCATCAAATCCTTTAGCTTGCGCATTACATTGACCAATCTAGATCATTTTATAAACATTTCCAGTTGACTAGGGTCGTTTCAATCCAACCTTGGAACCAGAGTTGCTGAAGAAAGGCCTTCTTCGAAAGAACCACCGGGACCAAAAAGCACAGATGATCAAAGATTCGGGCCGTATACGAAAAAATGGTCGGGGTTCCCGTGAACTCTTGGACTTGAAAGGTGAACACATCATTCAGGGGAATCCAACACAAGATGTGCAGGCTATCTCAATGTCATCGGGAGACAAGATGGCCCCTTTCCGCAACTGGAAGCCTCATCTGCTCAGCAAAGACCGGAGTTGGTCACTTAAGACACATTAGAAACCGAGACTATTACGTCATAAACTACGGTGTACAGCTTCCGCTGCTAAAGGAAAATTCCTTCGACATCAGTTAACTGATGGAGAACCATTAACGCCCAGAAGTGGGAGCAAGAACAGCCATACATTACAGTATTCAATTCATATTCAATAACGTCTAAAAATGTAAAAAGACGCCAAAAAACATGCTGCAGAGACCGATCCTGAGGGACGAGAATTTACCGATACATCTTCTCGATGTTGGCATACAGTGCTACAGGATCTAGTCGAAATTGGGACAACAATGCTGAAAGGTCGACTTGGAGTTATTCCCATTGGAATAGTCGGCCAGCTGCCTCCTAAACTGGTCGAGTCACGGAGAAGGCAATGCTGCGTCCCAACAGCAAACTCCTCTCCCGCTATCGGAAGGGCGTGGGACAAGTACCAATGCCCGACCTATCTGATGCAGGTTTTTCTAGGGTTTTCCCTGCATTTCTTTAGGCGAATGCCAGGTAGGATCCTTAAACCATAGCCCGGGGGCCCTAGTTAACCCTTGGCTACCTTCCTCTACCCTTCCGCATCCCCACCTTTCAAATCCCTTCCTAGAATATTGAAGGGGAGTCGCCCAACGTGGATTACCCTTACGTAGCCTGTTGCCCCCCCCCCCCCCAAAAAAAAGGAAAATAAAAGTGGTCCAGTGAGTAATTCATCATTGAGTGAAGACCCAGCTGAATCACGATCGGCAACATTAAAAACGACTCTTATCCTGTATGGACCCCGGATCCCTTACGTACCAAGTTTCTTCTACGGAGTTGTGTGTTGCGTTTATATACATCGCCCCAAATAAAATAGTGTAAGAAATCAAATTCTTCCTCGCTCATTCGGGAAACATACAAAATCGTTTTGAATCTTGTCATGATTGTGACACTAAGTGGTTAAAATCGCCCAACTGTTCTCTATTCTTGTTAATTTCATACACCCATTTATAAGGAAAGTTTTAAAGATAAAGTTATGTATTATAAGTCAATAAAAATTGCTTTAGAGTCAGCCCACACTGAAATTTTAAGGTTAGTCCAATTTTATTTACTTGGGGGAGAGAGAATGAAACAGTATATCAGACTATCATTGCTTGGTTGTATTACAGTGGGTTTGGAACATTATTGTAGGGCTTCTTTGTAGGTATGCACTAAGCATTATGTAGGGGCAGTTAGCCACAGTGTGATAAAATTTATGGTGAAAGCTCTATGGGAGACTTCAAATAATCTCAAGCATCTTGCAGCTTAATGTAATAAAAGGAAATGGTAGTTAATAGAATTGGATTATCTAGCAAGGAGTAAATATGCCCTGACGATATTCATATTTCACATTATTTAAAAAGTATCTTTGAATTTTGGTATTTTTACAACAAAGTTAAAAGGATCTGTTATAATATTCATATTATATAACAACAGATCCTTTTAATACACACACACATATATATGCACCTGAGGAATGGGACAAGGATCCCAGAAACGTTGTGTGGTATTTATATCATCTGAATTGGCTATCTTTGTTATTACCTATATATATATATATATAGAAATCCACACATGAAAAATAAAAACAATATACAAGAATAAATTCTAACAAAAAAAATTTGCTTTGCACAAATAATTTGTTTAAGATTTTTATATTACCTTTGATTAACTTTACAGCATTCTTCATGTCATTAACAGCCATACAAATTTCACAACTAATGAGGACAACATTACATGGGCTGATAATCTTTTTACGGCACACCTAAAATGTCAATTTACAATAATAAATTCAACAAAATAATTCATCATGATATATGTATATATATATATATATATGCAAGCAAACATATGACATACAGACCTGTGCTGAAGCAGGATTTAGGCAATTATCAAGCAAAGATTTACAAATGCCATAAGCATCACTCCAAGAGGACTGAAAGTACTTTTCAAGCAGTATGTTGACTCCAATTGTTGTTAGTATTAATTCTGTGAAATCAGCTGTATTTCTTTCGTCATTTACTGCAATATACCCATTTATAAATCAATACAAACAAATAAACAGTGACATACATAACACATTAAAGTCTGAAATATTAAGATACTAAGGAAACTTTAAAATAAAACAGCTTAGTTGTTCTTTGATGATAATACCCCAGTTGTGCATCCATTTTACATTTCATACAATGCATAATTCTATTTAGGAATATATAGTTTAAGTCAACACAACTCTCCTCTAAAATACTTCTATATCTGAATTGAAGACAATGAAATAGGGATATCAAGTCTGAAATTAATATTTGGGTATCAGCAGTACTTGTAAAGCAATACAAATAGATGTTATATTAAGTAAATATAGTGAACATAAATGAAAACTGTGAGGAAGGTTCCGATGATCACATGCTAACCCTTCGGCTCTCCCATTGTCGTTCCGGTTTCGTCACTTTTGAGTTTTGTCACCTGTCAGTTGTGTCACTGTATGCTCTACTTTGCACCTGAGGAAAGGGACAAGGATCCCAGAAACGTTGTGTGGTATTTATATCATCACTTTTTTTTGTCTGAATTGGCTATCTTTGTTATTAATTATTTTCAATCACATATATATTTTTTGATTTTAAGATAATTGTTTATATTGATTTTCTGATGTTCCCATAGGTCCTACCTCAAGAAATTGCAGGACTTGTATATTGCAAAGTTACCAACCAAATCATCTGAAGATTTTAAAAAGTGAGAATAGATCATTTCTTAAATGTGTGTTATAAGTTAACGATTTTTTTTAGAGTAACAAGCTACATGAGGGTAATCCACATGGTGGCAACTCCCCTTTAATAGCATAGAAATGTATTTGTAAGAGAGGATGTGGAAGGGTAGAGGAAGGTAGCAAAGGGTTAACTAGGGCCCCCAGGATAATAATAATAAAATATTTTATTTTGTTCTTGTGTAAGAAATTATTTACTGTTTACATGAAAGAAACATGTCTAACTGAATAAGCACTTGAAAGCTTCATTACAAGGAGGAACAGCTAACACTAACAGCAGTTTAATATTGGAAAAAATTCTTTAAAAGCACACAGAACCAAATCATCTTAAGCAGTAAGTAATTATTGAAATACTGAAAATATATGGTCTAGAAAGCAATTATTTGCAAATACAAAATATTATATTAAGTGGAGCTGACATTTAAATTACCCAAAGTACATATAATATGTAATTAATAAATAATAAAAACACCTAATAAAATATGGCAATCTATGAAATGAAAGAAAACATCTGTTATAAATATATATTTTCTATTAATAAGAAAGGACAATGAATAGGGTCAAGACTAAATACAAAGCAAGGAGAAGGATGGAACATATCTTTTCTATGTGCATAATTCTTCGCCTGAGCATATGAATTCACATAAAGCATAATCCTCCTATTTCTCCTATCCTTCCTCACTATCCAAGTTTGAATATAAATATATAATGTAAAAATTTAATATTCAAAATAAGTAAACAGTATTAAGGCAGTCCCTCTAACACTGAATTCAAAACTGTTTAAATTGCACACTTATGTCCAACATAAGAATATATTGTTCGGGTCTAGACTTCATGAAAATGGATATGCTATTTCAATCAAAATTTTAAAGGAAATAATTTTCAACAAAAGAAAAACACACTTCAAACTTCAATTTACTAACAGTGTTGACTGCTTCTCGAAAATGGGTGATAAAATTAAGTACACAATGCATATGACAAATATTTTCCTGTAAGTAAAACATATATTGTGTAAGTTTTTCACTTACATAAATAACATTACACAAAATGTAAGACTGAAATTGATGATTACTTAATCATACAGCTTTGTGATGAATTTATTTTTATCAGCAAAACATTATAAGCAGAAAATAATGTCAATTATTTAGAACTAAATGTTATGTTATCACACATTTCTAATATGAAGTTTTAATTACATGTTAAAATACCTGTTTAAAAGTACCTGAGGTAACAAGATCATAAAATGGTTCGCTGTTGGAACCATGAACAGATTTCCATATGACATACAGTTCTCTTGCAATTTCAAGGTAATGCTTTATTTTTTGAAGATCATTCAGAACTTCAATTATTTTGCCAAAATTTTTGTCCTTAATGTCTTCCTTTAGTGTGAATAAAATGTGGTAATACTTTTGAAGTTCAGAATTTTTGCTAACAGATAACAATTCCGGTAAAAGTGAATCTATATTACAAAAGTCAGTTGAAAAATGTTCTGCCATCTCTTTATAGAATTTCATTCTAATTGGGCTCAAAATATCTCCTGGAGAATTCACCTTTTCATTTTCAAGACCACAATTAGCAGTGTCCCCCCTGTTGCACGACTCTATATGATCCAAAGAATTGGATTTTAATGAGTCAGTACTGGCTACCTGTCTTAAAGTAAGCAAACTGAAATCCCCATCTATTTTTAAATTAAGCAGTGTGTCAGCAAATTTTCTAATAAGTTCACCAGGAAACTCTTTTAAATCCCACTTTGGAGGCTGGAAAAATACTTGAAAAACTATTGAGCACAACATTTTGTGAGACGAGTCTATACATAAATTTAATATTTTAATAAATACATTAATAGGTATAATGTAAACATTTTTCATGGAAAACTGTATGAAACTTATCCAGGTGTTTGCAGTAATATCAAACTTCAGAATAGTGTCAATAAACAAACACATAAAGGATTCAGTGATTATATGACCACTACAAGAATAAAGTGTTTTCAAAATAAAGTCTACTGCTTCGTTCCCTGCATTATCACATATTTCCAGCACCTTTAAAAGTGTGTCATATAAATGTCTGCCATCTATTGATTTTGCTGTTTTAATAACTAATTTTGGGAGAGAAAAGTCCAAGAAGTACGATAATTTTTTCTGCTTTGCAAATGACACAATCTCAACCAAATCTTCAATTTCTGCATTTGTGACAGTTGGAATCTGTAAAACAGGTAACACAAAGTAAATAGATTAGTAAAATATATTTCATTTTTTACTTTTTAGTTATTACAAAGTAAGAATAATGTTATTAAGTCAAAATATTTATAAAAGTAGATGTGAGTAGAGGAGGGAGGAAGGGAGGGAGGGAGGGCAGGGAAGATCAGAGGTAGATAGAGGGTAGAGATGGGGAGAAGGTGAAAGAAGGCAGATGGAAGGAAGGGGAAGAAGAGGGAGAGAGGGGAGGCAAAGGGGAGGGTGGTATTGATTGATCTTAATTAGCCCACTTGCTATTTTTACAAGCTTGAATATAATATAGTAACAATATTTACAGTTAATTTATCAATCAAACAATATATACTACTTGAATATAATTTTCACTATATTGTATGTATACATTTTATTTTACATAAAACAATATTCATATCACAATTGTCACATTTTTCACTCAGAGTCATCTCTCACTTTTATAATCTGCTAATGTTCATCAATATATATTTTTAATACCCATTTAAATAAATAAATATTTCAACACTACTTTATATTTTAGGTAAATTGTACATTTTGAGTCCTTCATAATATATATTTTTTTCTGCATTACTAGTTTTCTTCAGCAATATTTTAATGTCCTGTGATTGTCTAGAACTACGTCCTACATATTGCACATGTTGAGACAGACAATATTGGAGGCAATGTCCAATGCATTATTTTGTATATAAATCTCTTCTTCTTATAAATAAAACTGAGTGTTCATTTGTATGTATGTTTGTAAGTATGTTCCACATAAAAATTTACAACCATGGAGCAAATTACACCAAATTTAAAACTAGTACAAGTTGAGAAGCAGACATCACAGAGGGACTCAGCATAGATTTCTCTGAAGCAAAGAAAGAAATGGACAGTTGCACATTGAACAGCAGAGTGACGTGACTCAGTTCCTGCATCACCAGGTCCTGCGGGCCACATTTTACAAGCCACAGTATGCACTATTGCCTTCTTTCCTTTTTGATGAAATCATTTAAGTATGCATTTCATTCTCAAACAATTCAGCACAAAAGTCAAAATTCAATTGCTGACGCTATTTTTTCTACAAAACTTATCCAATTCCATGACACATGCAAATAAAAACTGAATTCCAAATTGTGATGAGTGATTCCAACAGGTTTTCCTTAGAGATGGACGATCTGATCAAGAACCGATTCAAAGAGCTAGTTCCCTCCATGGAGTGAGCGAATTTTGATTCAGCAGCTCTTCTGATCCCAGTGACAGAATGTGAGAGTTGGAATGGATCAAGCACTTTTGAAGTGAATTGGTTGAATCAAAAAGGCTTGATCATTAAATAATATATCAAATATTTAATTACAAAGAATTAAAACTTGTCAGTACAAAGAATGCAAATTTTGCATAAAAAAAACTTTGACCCTCTCTCTATGGGGAAATTATCATGAGGAATTTATTTTGGCAAAATAAAATTTAGTGACATATGAACAAAATCTAGTAACAGAAAGTTAATATAATTTTGTTTTTATTTATTGTCGTAGAAATCCTTTCTGTAATCCTCCTGTTGCTCGTAAATGTTATTCACGTCTTCTCACAAGGACTTGTGCTATACTTTCCACTTTATCCTCTCAAGGTCACACGTCACTCTTTCTTCATAAGAAACACCGTACTCTGCTTTCATTAACATTAATAATTCACTTAATTTTCTCATAATCTTGGCATAATTACTCAAATTCATCATATTACTATTGCAAGCAAAGGATGTGTAAAAGAGATCAGTACAAAAAAATATTGAGACCAAATAAAAATTCAGGGTCAACCAATTGAATTTTTAAATTGAAAAGTTTTAAGGGTGAGAAGATAGTCCATGACATTGCCACATTACAGAACTAAATTAATTTTGATGGAAAATTATTTCCAGCACTACATTCCTATAATAAGGTAAACGGTATTGACAAAGGAATTTTTTGGACAAAGTAATATTAAAACTACAGTTGAAATAATATAATGACAGGTTTTAAAACCCATTTCAGTTTGCCGTTTAACTTTCTAAGTGGAAAAGCACTTTTTTCTTCACCTGGATTCTGTAAATTAATGTAATATTTTTATTCTGTGGCATAACAATTGCAATATAAGTGTATATATGAATATTGCTTGTATATAATACATATGCGTTTAAAATAAGTTACAAATACTCAGATAGTCCTATGCACATAAACTTTGTTCCTCTTTAAAGGAATACCTGAAACCAATAGAACCTATTCCAGATCATTTAATTGCAAAAAATAAAGTCCATATAGATATTTATTTTATTTTTGTAAATATTTCTTTATTTATTAAAAATATGAAAACTGTCTATAAAATTTGGTTTAAAAATTATGCTAAATTAACTAGAAAATCAAGTGAAAATTCTGGTAAACACAGTAAGATTTGTTTACGTGAATCGGGAGCAGTGATTAGACTAATATGCATACATATATGGAAAAGAAGCAGTTAGTCATGAACTTTCGACTGAGAGAGTGGTTCCAATCAGATCACTAAAGCTATAGTTTTCCTGCAAAGCAATAGGCTTAAGCCTTTAAGGACTGAGAAGCATTGATTGAATTTTTTGATGTGGCACCAGAGCTGAGCAGCAATTGGGAAATGTTTTAAACAGTTTGACAGTTCTGTGGTTATCATTGTGTTCAGGAAGTGGTTGTTATGTTTGGCCACTGTAGAAAATAGAACAGAGTATGCAATTAATGAATCGGGGGTAAAGCTTAATGTGAAACATTGGTCAAAATTGTTGTTATGGTGGCTTTGAGCATGAGTAGCTATTGATGTTCAGACAGTTTGACAGTGGTGCAATAGTAATACATTCAGAAAGAGATAATTTTGTTTGGCAGGGCACAGTTTGCAATTAATATGATAAATGATGTGGGAGGAGAGGCAAGTAATGCTTTCTTTGATTTTGTAGGTGGCTATTAGTGGAGGATTGTAGTAGAACGAAAGGTAGGGCAGGAATGTAAACTGGACCTGATACAAGGTTGGCAACCCAAATCAAGTTGCAGATTCAGAGTTTTGGGCCTACATAGGTGGACAAGAATGTTGTGGAGATTGTTAGGGTGCCAAAAGGCATCCCTTGGACATATAGGGAGTATTGTGGGAAGGATGTTTTTATATATATGGATTGGATTGCAGTCCAATGTAGACCAGAGAGTATGGAGCCAAGTGTTTGTAATCCAGGAAAGTAGGTTGTGGTTAGGGGTATATTGGTCAAGGGTGGGTTTGGGTATTGGGCAGTGGAGAGGGCGCAAGATATTTGTTTCTGGAGGAGGTCACTATGGTGTTTTCTATTTACAAAAGACTGAGTATCCGGTTGGTATAGGTCGTCAGACTGTTTCCAATTGGAGAAAATGCGAGCTTCCCTAAAGTCTAAGCTGTATGGGAAGGAGAGCTGGTGAAGTGAAGGTATTATAAGGTGTTGGTGGGTTCAATATGGACTTATGTCATGATAAGGCCAGAACTAAATGTGTGACAACAAATGAAAGGGAGGAAAATGCACTAGAAAATAATAACAGTTTTAAGAGAAATATTATCTGCATAGGACACATCCTAGCCACTAATTGTTTACTTCTCAACATCAAGGACACATGGTAGAAGTGTGTAAGTTCTGCACAACTTGAAGGGAGAAAGAAGATATTGAACGTAAAAGCAAAGGACAGTGCTATTTGGAGAAGGACATTTACAGACCAAGACCATAATTATAACCATCAAAATTGGTTGATGGGGAAAAGAAAATTAATTTTAAATATTTTTAAACTTAATAAATGATTTTTTAAAAATATTATATATTATTACAGTTACAGAAATATGGCCCTTAAAAAATTATAAAACACTCCTTCTCAGCAGATTTTTGGCCATGCAGCATATGATACTAAGTAATTAATTGTCGTAAATTAAATACAGCATACCTGATGAAGAAATGGACAATTTTTTCGTTTGCATATAGTTCCTGCAGATAGTGTCTGTAAGCAGTACCCACTAAACCACTCATTTTGTAAGTTTTCATTTATTCCTGCAGACAATAAATTTTACTAGAGCAGAGGAATTATGTAACAATTAATTGGTCCACAACAAATTAAGTTATGTTATGATAGTAAACAACATGACCTACATAAATTGTAATGTTATATGAAGGTCAAATCAAATAAGACATTTGGATAGAAAAGAGGGATAGTGTAGTCAACTTACCTGAAATCAACAGTCAGTCCAGTCAGGCTGTGCAGAATAAAAAATTTAAAATTTTTTGAGAACCTCAGCCCACTTCATCAGGAAAGAAGGTCTTGGTTAGGCACGCAGTTCAGACCTTCTTTCTTATGAAGGGGGCTCAAGCTCCAAAAAAAATTGAACTTTTATTTCTGCACAGCCTGACTATATTGACGGTTGATTTCAGGTAAATGGACTATGCTGTCTCTTTTTTCTTTTACTGTTATATAATATGTATTCATAAAGTATATAGCAATATTAGCTGCATTTCTAAAATCATACAAATTGCATCACAATAATAATCTCTTTCTATGGAATTATTTTATCTACATTAAATCAGATAGGAAATTAAATGAAACATCATTTTGAAAACAAACCTAAAGAGTAACATCCTTCAGGTGGCCTAGTTTTTTTTTTAATTTTACAAGGTAAATCTTTAATAAATATGGAGGATTTAACACTGTTATTAATATTGTTATTTGATACTGAAATCAATTTCTTTTGAAAGGTGGTTTCAGTAGTTCTCTCACTCAAGACATGTTTAAATGTAGAAAGTTGTGAAGATTCATCAGAAACATTATCTGTACTATTTACAACATAATTTATCCTTTGTTCAAATGAGGCATCTACACTGTTTTTTGGTACCTGTAAAACAAGCACGAAAGTTACACTCAGTAAATAAATTGTCTTAAAGGCAAGGAAGTGATTTGTTTAAAATAGGAAAAAAGAATTATGAGGAGGAGGAAGAAAACGAAGAGGACAATATTAAATACAGATGCTATGTCACTAAAATATGTACTAAGATCTAATAAGGCAATTATCCGAATATAATGTAACAAAAAATGAACAATTATTTAACATAATATTGATGTTAACATTTTTGGAGCAGTAAGAGTCAAAATTAAAAGTCAATAAACAAATGGATTTACTACATCTTCAATGAGGAAAAAAGCATAATTAAAACTATCTGAATTCACTTCTTTGTAGAATCCAATTGTCATCTTTACAAATTGATGTCTACAAAATTTTATCTGACATGTGTGTACACACTGAAATCAAATAATGTTATGTAGTGTTTTATCTATAACCTGAAGAGAAGGATAAAACTTTTGAAAATTTGAACAATGTGCTCTGTTCAATATGGTGACAAATCTTCATTTTCAGAAAAGACTTGATATTCCCTTTTTCATAAGGTCTAAATCAATAATTTAAACTTCCAAGATTATGCTTAGTTGTATGTCTACGCACAGTGTGTGGCATGGTATATGAAATTATGAGTGTAGTGTGGTGTATATTTGTATGAGAGCGGTTTGGTATATGCTGTGCAAGTGTGGAGCAAGTGTATGTGTAATTGAGCATATTACCTCAGGTTGTTGATCAGTTTGCCTTTCATCAGCCTGTTTTAATTCAACTGCATCACAATTACTATCAGTATTACCCAAAATATTGTTGTTGGCCAAATATACTCGGTTTGATTTTTGAATAGGGTCATCTTCTTCTAAATCACTCCTAAATTTTCAATAAATTAGTGTAAGAATCATTTTGTATTCCTATATTAGATTAAGTTAATCTTATCTTCTAAATAATTTGATCCTGATCCAACAAAACAAATTATTCAGTCATAAAATACACTATACAATAAGACCAGAGATCAAAATAATTGGATCTCAATTTTTACAAAAATTAACTTAAGATTATAAATTCAGCCATTCTTTTACAGTCTCTGAGAATAGTAAAAATAATTGTTTTGTAAACATTAAAACTCAACATGCAATATTTATAATGTAATAGATTTATGAGCAAATGTCATACCCGAAAGTAATTCGAAGGTCAAATATACAATGACGAAATCAAACAAAACATTACCTGCCTCTCCTCTCACATCATTTACCATATTAATTGCAAACTCTATCCTACTTTCTATATCGGCCAAATAAATCGACCTTTTCTTGAATGCATTGCTAATAGCAGCAGCAGCAGCACAGCTCATGCCACAATACCAAGAATTTCAACCAAAGCTCCACACTGACCCTCTTTAAAGCCTTACCCCCAGATTCATCATTTGATGAACTCCATCTTTGGAAACTCTCTTTCCAACACATCCTACAGCCCAGGCAAAGTCCTGGACTCAACATCATCTAACTACTGCCTTTTCCAAATCTCTCTTACTTACTTTACCTTTCACCTCAAGTTTGTGTGTGTGTAATATGTATGTATTGTTCAATTATTATGAAATGTGTACTTTTTCCAATAATATTTTATTCTTCTTATTTTAGCTTTTCCCATGAACAACAATACACTAATAACTCCAGTTTTGATACATATACAGGATTGCTCTTGGTGCAGAAATATCATATTTTGATTGGTTTGATTTACAACTTCTGGTATAAATTCAAGAATAAGTAAATCAAAATAATCTTTCCTTAAAAGGAAATGGAATATTCTTCAATCAACAAATATTTCATTAGCAGATTTTAAAAAATCACTAATGTTGTCCGTTTCATATTCACTACTATATTCAATGCCATTTTAACTTAATCTTTGCTCTCTTTACTTATATCCATCACCATAAGAATCTTACATAGAATCAAATTCATTAGCACAGGTTTCTAATAATCTATCTCATCTGTGCTAGAAATTTTATCACCAAAATTTTTTTGACAATGAGACATCTAGGTATAGATTCATCTTTCACATTATAGATCCATTAATAAGACACATGTTCTCAAACAATGATACCACAAAGTGCAAAAATGTTCAAAAATATCTTTTGACAATGTCTCCTTGAACACACAATCTTCTCACAAGGGCCAGTTGAGAAATAGTGTAGAAATACTATAAATGTAGAACCCTCAAAAGCACTGGTGGTACAAATGTAAGTCAAACTTGTCACTTTAAAATATTAGTGGGAGTCAATATTTTAATAATGAATACAGTTAAGTTTCACAGGAATTAGTTCCAGTAAATACGATTTCCTATGATATTAAGTTAATGGAACCAAGCTTAAGACTATTAAATTAAATATCTAAAATACACTATGTAAACCTTTTGCAACATTAAATTTAAATCACAAAATTAACATTTTTACCCTGATATTGAATTTGTATACAGCGAGATGGCATCCATCTCATCATTCGATTCATTATTGTTTGTTAGATTTAAGTCTTCTTCCCTTTTCTCATCCTTATCACATTCATAAACATCAGAAGTCAAGTCTCCAAGTTTGTATTCCACTGAAAAATAATATACATTCTATATACAAATGAGAATACTTCTGTAAGCCAAAATTGAAGCAGTACTATTGATATGGTATTCACAAAAAGCAAACATTAGCATGTAAGAACTGACATAGTTGGAAGGAAACATTGGTTGATATGACCATATGCCACAGAAGTCCAACACATGTAAAGGCCATGAGGAACATAGGCCTATAAGCATTCATAGAAAGTGCCACAGAAGGAATATATGGGGCTATAAATGCTGGCCAACTAATTTAAGCTACAACTACAGGAAGCTGCAATCCCAAAACTACTAAATCAAATGATAGCAAAATGATGGTTTACAAATAGCATTAGACGGCAAAGAAAAGTACAATTTTAGCACTATATAAAGCCCATGAGATCTAGCAATTGTGCGTAGTGGGGGGTAGTTCAGAGCTCAGTTCAACATGAGCCTTTGTTATTTTTTGAAGTGTAAAAACTATTCTGAAAATATTGAAGTAACGATATATATCGTTCATTTCAGGATATGTTGTACACTAAAAAATCATTCATAAAAGTTAAGAGATAATGAGTACAGGGTGTGATAAAAATACTTTGTACTGTCTGTACATCCTATTTGTAAGAATATAATGAATGTTTTTAAGAATTGTGGCATTGCTGCAAGAGGGGAGGGGGGGGGGGCTACCACTGGACTACAATATTCCCCTCCTCCTTCTCACCTTCTTTTATAGCGCATCTGACAGGACTTCCAAAACCTCTCCAACTATACTGGCACAAGCACACCTGCAGATATATGCAACAATGAAGTAGTAATATAAAGAGATAGTCAAAAAACAGATAAGTTATCAGATTAAATCAGAAGATTGCTACTCGAAGAATCATAAAACTTACATAACCTTAACACTGAAGAAACCTCATTTTTCCAGGGATATTCTGATGGAAGTTTTAGAAAAGTGTTTTAAAAAATTACTGCAAACATGAGATAATGACACAAACACTCCCACACAATAAGGAGAACCCTTCACACAGTTGAGGAGGTAATTGTCGCTAAGGATTTTGAGCTGTACCCATGGCAACATTGCTCAGGAATCCGGACTGGTAGGTTTTCTCTAAAGTTTTTACATTATGGCAAGTCATAATGGATGGTGTTGCCCTTGTTTATGACTATCATTACACATAGTATTTCACTTATATATTTTATATATATATATATATATATATATATATATATATATATTATATTATATTAGGAGAATCCATTTAAGGAATTAATTCACATTCAAACTTGGATAGTGAGGAAGGATAGAAATAAATAGGAGAAATAGGAGGATTGTGCTTTATGTGAATTCATATGCTCGGGCGAAGAATTACGCACATAGAAAAGCATATGTTCAAAGCAGAGAGAAGGATGGAAGAAGAAGGAAAGACTGAAAATATTTGACCCAGGCGGGACTTGAATATATATATATTGGTATGGAAAGGATAGAGAGATAGGTTGTGGCTTACCTGAAAGTGAAGTGCGGTGTCGCCATGAGGAACTGAAGGTTGTTCTTCAAATTTTCGGAGGCTCTCAGTCCGCAGCCGGCCGGTGCACGGAATGGTGTAACACTCCTTCCTGAAGAAGGAGGCTGAGAGCCTCCGAAAATTTGAAGAACAACCTTCAGTTCCTCATGGCGACACCGCACTTCACTTTCAGGTGAACCTATCTCTCTTTCCTTTCCATACCAATATTGCAATTATTTATATATATACAAAGGTCCAGAGTTTGAGTGTTTGATGGGGCAGTTCCATTACAGCTGTTTCTTTGTTTCAAGAAATAGGGGTTAATTGGAGAGATACAAATGAATAGCGAGGTTTCAAGGTGTAAACTTGAAAATGGAGAGGTAGTTTTTGTTTGAGCATTGAGAGAGTGAGTTTTGTTTGAACCATGAGAGAAAAGAAGTGGTTTTATTAGCATTGAACGAAGCAGTTGTTTTTGTGCCTGAGAGTGGTGTGAGAAGAGGCAGCTACTACTTCAGCACAACAGAATTAGATGAGGCTCACACGTTGTGTAAAAGCCACAGGACCTGACATTAACTGTTAAGAGATAAAAAATTTAGATACCGAGCACAGACAAAAATAGATACATGGTTTCTCTTTTCCAAAAAGAAAATTTTATCTTGACATACAACAATTTTCTTATTGTTTGGAGAGGGGCATTTGCACTTGAATAGTTTTTGTAGTTGTAAATATAATAAATGAAATATTATGCATCACTACTTAGCAAATATATTCCTATTATGCTATGTCCACTTACTTTTTGGAGCAGCTTCCTTCTTTGATATAAACGTCTCATCATTTAGTTTGGAAGTTGAAGAGGGAGTTTCTGGAAAACTACAAGTCTGAGTTAATGGTTCTTTCAATATATCTGAAGAAAGTTCCTCAGAATAGAATAACTGGGCTCCAGTAATATTTAAATCATTTGAGGCTGTACTAGAAGCATCATTTTTAATATTTCTTGGAAAGTTATGTGACTTAATTTCACAATCAACTGATTTTTTCATGCCATTATACTCTATATAATTTGAGGAAAATTCTGTGAGAGATAACCTTTTCAAAATAACAACAGGCATTTTACTACAGAGTTTTTCATCTATATTCTGTGGTGGAGACACAAATTCCTGAGGAACACAACACTGGAAATTATTTTTATTAGAGAGTCTTTTACACTTTTCTATTTTATTCTTCTTCTTGTTTTTATTTACTGATGGAATTTCAGCAGATGATATAGTACACGACAAGTTTTTGTTGTTCTTAGATAGCAATTTGTTAGAAGACCAAGAGTTAAGGTATGTGGATATAACATCTTTCATGAAAGGATATACTTCAATAATATCATTAATATCTGATAACAAGTTTTTGCATTTTTCAGGAAGATTACTCAAACTATTTTTAACACATGATTCCATTGCAGACTCTGTCAATTTTTGTTTTGACATTAATCTGAAACAAAATTGTAATCTTATAACTCAGTGCACAACACATATAATATTAATTAACTACAATATTTTGTTACAAAACATGTTTTCCTATTCTGAAAGGTAGGATAACTCTTGGTACACAAAAACTAAAACAAGTTTCAGTAATTAATTTTGTAATCACCAATAACTAATATTAAATAGAGGTAGTCAGAATAATTTGTATTAATTATCATATAAAGTAATATTCTTAAAAACATTTAATGTGAAAATATTCTTTTAATTACACAGCATCCATGTTCAAATTAAACTAAGTATACCTCCTGTAAATTATTTGACAATATTAATACGAATATTTTCAAGAAATATGCATTTCCCCATAACTCACAAAAAAATTGTTAATAGAATCTCTTTCCATCTCATATGAAGTAGCTGCTTCGAAAAGGAATTAATTAAACACAAACTCGGAGTTATTTCAAATATTTGAACAACTTCTACTCACTCTTCCTATGTGAGCTCAATAAAACTTAACTGAAATCAGGAATATCTCTGTTCATCTCATTTACTTGGAAAACTATGGATTGA
The DNA here is from genome assembly GCA_037074705.1 of Zhengitettix transpicula. Taxonomy (NCBI): domain Eukaryota; kingdom Metazoa; phylum Arthropoda; class Insecta; order Orthoptera; family Tetrigidae; genus Zhengitettix; species Zhengitettix transpicula. The sequence continues at coordinate 144,003,184 of CM073591.1, forward strand.
ACAATAATATTAGTCATTTTCACATCACAATTACACGCCTGCTCCTAATAGTGTCTTACCCCCAGTGTTTTGTACTATATTGTGTACGTGTGTTTTAAGTTTGGTTGAATCTTCTCTATGTGTTTCACATTTATAAATAGGCAGATTACAATTCATCCGTTGCTAAAAGTAGTAGAAATAAGAACAAGTGGTAAACTAACTATAGTGCCATGAAAATAAGTTGTGTCAAATTATATAAATACTCTCTTGCTTGTAAAAAATAAAACAATATGAAATAATTAAAGAATTGAATCAAATTTATTTTAAGCCTGATATACATGTTTAATATTTCAATCTAAAAAGTATTTTGTTAAACCATTTTGACTTGTAATATACTGTGGCATTATGTCTAAAAGGTTTGACAACATCCTGGGAAATGGCATGCCAAGCTGCTGGTCAATGGATTATTGAGTGTGTATATGTACACATAATTGGCATAGCTGACAAATGGGTAAGCCATAGAAGAAACTCCTGTGTTGAAGATAGCTTCAACATTCCTGCCAGCATGTGGTTGAGCATTGACTTGACAGGAGTTTGCAATACAATGGAGCCAAGGTATTGAGTGATACCCAATTGACGTTTACACAGTATGGCACTGGACAATGTAGTCCAGATTAACTGTCATCACAATATTGCCTAATGTGAATTTAACCATCATTGCAGTCTGATCTGAGGTAGCAAATGTATGAAAACATAGCATGTAAATATGCTCAACATTCTATGCAATCACAGGTCCATTGCAGTCAGAAAAGTAAAGATAATATTCTGAAAATGAAAGTATTTGCAACCAGACCTTTGAGAATGAGATGTAATGTATCAAATTAAATTAACACAATTAAAGGCCTGTTGCAATGATCCACTATTATGTTAACATTAGTGATTTTGGTGAACAATTTGTCATTTCACATGAACAAGGTATCTACTATCCTGCAGTATTGTCACAGTTTGTGATCCACTTCTGGGATTTCAATGTGCCAGATTCTGTTTTGTCTACTGGCTCAACACTTGAGTAGCAATGTAGCCCAATCAGTTTTTCTTATTCAAAGTCTGCTGCTCGTTTGCTTGCATCCTTTCAACATGACAGGGCAAACGAGTCCTAGAGAAAGCTTTAAATACTGTTGACTAAGCATTGCTACTATGGATTCTAAACAGTATTACAGATAGCACTGCTAGGCCAAAAAATACAAAAGAATATTGAAGTTTTATTCATTCACTTGTCATACACATGCTGATGCAATTTTTATAATCAGGGGACACCTTTAATTAGAATTTATAACTTTTATTAGTCAAATATACCATATTGTAATTTTAATATGAAGAAAAACAGCTAATTACAATACAATTAAGACAACACACACTTTCAAATTTTTCAGTTCATATTAATGCTAAGTTTACCCTGTCCATCATGATACCTTTATTCGGATCTAAATACTTCTAAATATATTTTTGTATACAGAAATAAATGCAATAATATTCGGTTGGATCAGAATTTATATGCATAAAAATATGAATACATTCCGATATGAAGGAGGAACAAAAATGTTTTAGTATATTAGGAACAATACCATTTTTTTTCTCTGAATTTTCATCAATATACATATCTTATATGCCATTCCAGTCTTGGCATTCCAGACAGTTGCCATTAGACTAATAACAAATAGTCTCAGTACAATAAAATGTCAAAAAGATCTCACAACCTTCACATGAAAGATGATGACATATATGTGTCCTTATAATGATGGTAATAACATTGAATTTTAATTACTATTGTACAAGAGCAGAAACTTGAGATATTATTGTTCATCAGCTACATTGGGAAAGCCTTTGATCTTTAGTTTTCAAGAATATGTACAAAGGAAAAATAATTTTGTGTGTCAACTTGGCGCTAAATTATTCTGCTTTTAAATTATTATACTCTATTGGAAACTATGTAGATGGAATTAGAAATGTAGCATATTATGGGCCACATATTATGAAACAGAGTATTGAAAACACTCATTGTTGTAGTATGATTAATATTTTACATAACTATCTTTGTAAAAATGTTTGCTTGTGGTGATGTAGCACATAACTTAAACAAACCACCATTGGACCTCCCTATGAGGGAGTAGAGAAATTAACAGAGAATCATTTTCAATAAAAAACTAATTTAATTTTTTACAAACTACCTAATAAATAAAATAGAATCTTTGTGTGTGGTGTGTGTGTATTCTGCATACAAATTTAAACACTTTAATCAATTTCAACCAAACTTGGTATATGTACCTTATGTGCCAAGGAGCACAGTGGGAGTAAGGCACAACTGGGAAAAATGTGAATGGTGGTTAAAAACATGTGAATATTGGAATTGAATAAATAGCTTTTGGGGTATATGAGAATTATAGTGTCACTAACAATGTTCTACTACTATTGGTGTAAAATTTTAACCCCAAATGACATGGATAACTGGAAACCCTAGGAGTGGTGGTGGATGAGCGTTACATAAAAATAATGTGAAAACAACAGAGATTGTCATTAAACGTGGGATTAAGGTAAGGTAATCAACAAGTTAAATTATACATTCACCATGCCAGTTAATGTTTAGTTCAGCTCCTGGGTATTGGGGGGGGGGGGGGAAGGGGTGGCATACACATACTAAAACATGTATAACAATTTCAAGAAAAATTGGTACATATATTACTTATTTAATCTACATGAGCAAATGCTGAGCTTAAGACACCACAAGCATTCCTAGGTGGGGGAACGGGAGCTGAATTGGTTGGCAATTTAAAACTTGAGAATGTCCAATATTAACAACAAATAAATAGTGAGATATTGTTGTCTGTCAATTTGACAACACAAAACAGAAGCTTTCAGTCTTGGTAATATTCACCTGTAATAATGGAATACAAATTAATTACATTAACAGCAAGCTAGGTGGCTTGTCCGGATTGTAAAAATTATATAGGTTATATGGGTATAAATTTAAGAAGTAGAATCTATCACCATAAAAGGAATTTTAAAAATCCATACAAAAAGTAATACCTCTTTCTTTATACATATGTGAGAGAGAAAAAATCATGTGGGTTGTGAAACCTTAAAGATAATTCACAGTGAAAGGAATTACTTCAAAAGGAAACTCCCTGAAAATGAGTATGGTTTGATTAATAATAGAAATGAAGCTGAATATGTGGGGTTAATTTATGCTAACTTGTTGAAGTATATAAATAAAAAGAAATAAGTGGATTTGAGGTGAATGAAATTGTAATCAGAGAAAACTGTAAGCTGTGAAATTATGTAATAAAATGAGTTATTGATTACATTAAGTTCCACTAGGCACACTGATCTCATATCCTGTTGCTAGGATGTTGCACAGGCATCCAGTCAATGATTTTGGTGACAAAGGCAGTCTATCTGATCTTAGGTAATCTTGTAACACGTGTTATGAATTGACTTTGCTTGGACAACCAACAGGTCTGTATTATGAGTAGTTATGTGATTATAAGCTTGCTGCCAAATTGATTTGTATTCCATTGTTACAGAGGAATATGGCCTAGGCTGAAAGCTTCTGTTTTGAGTTTTCAAATTGAAGAACAATAAAAGCTTATATCATCATAATATATGTGTCCTTATCAAAATCAAGTTTATAGGATTGCTGAGATTAATAGTGTCACTCTCAATCTAATTTCCACTCATGACAGCAAGTGTCGGAGACTGGAGTTAATCAATTTTGAGGGAAGAAGGGGGCCAATGAGTTTAATCCCATCCAACTCGATTAAAAATTCTTCATCGCAAATCGCAAAACCTTGCTAAGTGACTTAACAAAAGTCGGAGTTAATTAAGGTAAAGTACTAATAGGAACTAAGAGAAGTATTTCTTTTTTGTAAATACCAAACCCAACTTTTTAGATGTTCCTTTTTTTACCTTTTTAGAGCAATCTACACAAAATACTGAGTGAGAAAAAAATGTTTATAAACATTTTTTGCTTCATAGATATATTTAATTGTTGAATTATACTTATAATGAAGAAAGGCAAGTTGTGAAACTTGGCACGGAATGAGCTGTGTGAAAGGAATAATTTGCCACATCCGATCTTTTTTCCTCTGCTTGATTTTTTTATTATGATCACCCAACAACATAGACTCATACACTATCAAAACCATTCTACCTAATAGTAAGTAAGTGGAAGATTCTGGGTTAGACTATTTTCCTTCTGCTTAAAATATTTCAAATTTTTGAGGGCATAAGCCCCCTTCTCCAGGAGTGAAGGTCTCACTGAACTGCATGCCAGCAAGGCTTGAATTGACGAATTCAAAGTATGATGCACCAGACAGTAGACAGCAACAATCAACACCCAACAACAGCTCTGTCTCCCTCTGAAGGAAAGGTCACAACAATAGAAAAATAACAGAAAAATACATACAAGCGTAGATACACATTAGAGCGGAAGGTATAAGTAAAGAAAAGGAAGTTAAAAGTATTAACAAAGAACCCTAAAAACAGTCTTCAATTTTATGTAGATGGCAACACTATTCCAAGTAGAGCAAATTTGAGCTCCCCTATGTGGGAGGGAGAGTGTTATGTTCAGGGTGATAACTGGTGAAGTGAAGATATTGTAAGGTGTTGGTGTGTTTAATATGGACTGAAGTGGATATTAGGCCACAATTGACGATATATATCAACCAAGGAAATTGATATTGGCGGGGCAGTAGTTCCAGATGAACTTGACAGGGCATTTGGTGTTTAGGTTTTCAAGAAAATCCAAAAGGGCATCTGGCCCATTGGTCCATAGTATGAAACTATCATCTATGAACTGGAACCAAGTTAAGGGTTTCAGTGAAGAGGAATTTAAGTGTTTTTGTTCCAGTTGTCCCATGAATAGGTTGGCATAGGAAGGGGACATCAGGTTGCCCATAGCAGTGCCACTTATTTAGTGGCAGATGTTGTTTTGAAAAGAGTAGTAATTCTTGGTGAGGACAAACTGGTTGAGGGAAATAAGAAAGTTGGTGGTGGGAAAAGAATTTGGTGGCCTGTGTGTCAAGAAATATTCAAATGTCGACAGGCCACTAGCATGGGGGATATTGGTGTATGGTTACCAGTAGGGTATCAGGTGGGAGTGGTTTTGGGAGTTCACAGAGGCAGCGAAGGAAAGTATTGGTGTCTTTTAACGAAAGAAAGTAGTTTTTCCTCTATAGGTTGTAGGGATACACCCACGAAAGCAGAAATTCTTTCAGAGGGGAAGTTGTAGACAGTGACAATTGGACAGCCCAGAACTCCAGGTTTGTGGATTTTTAGGAGCACATAGGTGTGTTTTGTAGGACATTTTGGAGTAAGGAGCTCGATAGATAGGGTGATAATTTTTTAAAAGGGCTGTGTGTTTGAATAAACTATAGCCTATATCAGAAGTTATAGAATGATTGGTGGGACAGGTTTATAAGTTTTGTCAACACCCCCCCCCCCCAATTGGTGAAGTGCCTCAGTCATGTAACTCTACACATGCTTTATGACAGAGGTGGAGCTGTTGTCAGCTGGAATAATGACAATATCAGCACAGTGTTGGAGTTGTGGAGGGCTTGGTGTTGGCCATAGGTAAGGTTGGGTAGTTTGGAAAAGTAGTAGTGAAAGGATGGTGAAGTAAAATGGGGGACAAAGATGTTTGTGAAGGTTTGAAGTGGGTAGTTAGGTGAGAGTTTTGTAGGTGATAGTTTAGAAGGTTCTTTAAATTTACAAAATCAAGGAAAAATTGTTTGCATGGAACTGAGTTAATTTGGGGGTTCTTAGCGAATGAAATGTATCTTTCAGTGGACTGTTTTGCAGTATTAAAAGGTGTCGTGGGTCTGTCTAAAAGGGCCCAGTGTGTAAGTGGGGGTGAAAGTGAGACCCTTACCCAGAACATTTGGATTCCAATATATATAAAGTAATCAATTTCTACAGATTACAGCATATTACTTCTATATGCTGTAATCTGTAGAAATTGATTACTTTTTCAGCTTATAAATTACAATTACACATAATTCAGAGTGTTATATATTTATGGACAAAAAAATATTTAAAACATTAATGCTACCATGGATCACAAAATCACTGCCAAACATCAGTTATTGAACAGACTAATTTATATGGATTTTCCCCTGAGAAGTGGAATGACAGAAAAGTGACAGGACCTCTTTACTTGCCCACATAATTTTGATAAAATTTATTTAAGTTGTGTATTTCATCATGGAATGTGGCGAACAATCAAGATAAATGATTCGAAAATGTGTTAGAAACAAATGTTACATCAGACAATGGATAACATCTGAAGTTTGCATACATATGACAACTGAGATGACTTCTGAAGATTTTGGAGACATATACAAATTAAATTTAAGTAATTCTGTAATTGTGATAGCAGTAATATGGTGAACAGATAAGTTAATTCATTGTACTATGTAATATTACAGAAAAAATATTTCAAGATCTGCACAGGGTTTGACTGGAATGTCACTATTCATTTTCTTGGTAGTAATTGAATAAAAATAGAATATGTTTCAAGTACAAAATTGGGGGCTGTTAATGAAATACGTCACATTCATTTAGAAAAACCTTATGCACATGCTGAAGAAAGACTTGGAATCTGTTAGCTAACTCAGCCATTTGTACAAATTTAGTTTACCACAAAGATGAATTTCATTACATAAATTACTTTCCATCCTTAAAACTTCAGTTAAGATCAAGATGGTGATGAGTTGTGACTGTTTGGCATGAAACTTTTCCAGTCAGGTCTAGAATGCCTGGTACTCAATGTCAAAAACAGAGGTAAATGGATTATGGTGATTATAAGTAATAATTGAGTACATGATTGGTACAGAACAAAACCCAGCTTTAACTATTAGAAAAGCATTTCTTCTAACAATTTCTCTAAGTAATTGAATTACTTTAGATTGGTAAGTTTCAAATTTTCAAGCTACATTGGAAGGTGTTCAATTATTCTGCCAGGAATAGATTCAACATTATCATTACCAAAAAATAGAAACTGATTACGCTGTGTGGAGTTGAAATGTAATTTAATAAATTAACCGTCTCATGTATTTAAGTTTCGTGTCAAATATAATTTACTCATATGATAAAATGTAAATGATGATTACAATCACTAAATGACACTTCAGTTAAGAAAACAGTTGCGACATATTCGGACGTTTTATGAACTTAATGTATGCTAGAATAACTTAAATAAGTTACTGGAAGTCAATCATGCTACTTTTCGATATCACCACAGAAGTATTGGGTGGCAACAAGTTTACGCAATTTGTGTATTATAAAAAAATGATCCTTTATTGTCAGTAAAATAAACATTAAAGTTTCCATTATTTTACCGAATATAGTGAATCCTCTACATTGCACATGTTTTGTATTTACCACTGTGAACAAAGATAAACGGTAGACGAGTAGATTACTACTAAGTTCTTTGAACTGCAATACTATACTCTATATTAGACTATATTCGAAGTTTTACTATAAGGCTAGTTCTGAACGAAACTTGAATAATAAACATGGATAATTGTAGTTTCTGGTCCAGATATAAACATGCAAATATGGCTTGGAGGGGTCAAGTTAATTTAACTGAATTATGTCTATGAACAGGGAACGATATACATGGTGTTTATTTTAACAAAATCAAAATATCCGGAATCATATGCACCATGCGAAAAATGGTCACACATTAAAACATACTATTTTCAAAAAGAATATCGGTGGCTTATTTAAGTTAGTTTCACAATATGGCAATGGTGCCAAAATATGCCTGCAGCAAGACTAATTTTTTACTCTTCAAAGGAAATCTATCAGATTAATATGTGGAGTTGGCAGCAGAGAAAATTGTAGGGCCCTTTAAAGAACTTAATTCTTCTTTGACTTTACCTTCTTTCATCATCCTCGAGTATGTGTATGAAAATTTTTTAAATACCAACATATTACAGACAAGAAATCTAATACACACACACGATAAAATACATTGTAAATTGCTTGATATTCCAAGAACTAGGATAAAAAAAAGTGTGGCAGTGTAAATATGGGTCTACGTTTTTTCACTAAAGTTCCTGAACAATATAAAACTGAAAGTGCTAATCGTTTAAGAAAATAATTAGACAGCATTTAATTAAACATCTTTTACACGTTTGAAGAATATCTAATATTTTAAATTCTGAATATATATAATATACATTGTTTAATTAAACAAATGTTATTAGTGATTAACTTTATCATAACCCAAATATTCTGATTGATAAATATTCATTATTGGTAGCCTTCTTAAAACTTGTTATGTAAAGTGGCACTGTATAATATTGAAATAGTTTTATAACCTATAACTTTTTTAATACAGTATAATGACGTATCCTATTCAATTTGAAAAAATTGACAATGGAAATAAAGATTTATTATTATTATTAACTTTGAAATATTAAGTTGGAATTGAGATAACTTTGTCAGAACTCATAAAAAATAAGTTATATTTATCCGCAACATTTAATCAATTCACGATAGACGGCGCTATAATCGACAGAATTAGGTCTTGAACAATGTATAAATAATTTACGATAAACGCTACTACTTTTATCACGGAGGTTTTTCTAAAAAACGTGCCGTTGCATTCAATGTGAATTCCAAAAATCCCAGATGGAAGGCTTAATAGTTTTCTGTATCGCGGGGTGTTTGTTATCATTGATTGCATATTTCCAATAGTATGCAAATAATTTGTATTAAAAGTCAATATTTTCTTTACTTCAATTACTTACTTCATTTCGTATTTGAGAAGACACGAAATTAAATGTAAAAAAATAAATCTACAACTTCGTAACACAGTTACGGAACAATTAGTGTATCGCCTATTTCATTTAGAAAATGTTTTTCAAGATTATGTCAGTCACTGTATTTAAAATTCGTATGCAATTTATTTTCGTACAGTGAATCTCATCGAAGAAATTGCATCGGGGCTGTGAAAGAAATTTCTATGAAACTGTGTATAATGTGATATTTTGAGTAGGCGATGCCAAAGTTTTTATCATGCCAAAGAACTGAAAATTAATGGGTAGGTAATATGTTAAATTGTGTTTTGAGAAGTTGGATTACTTATATCGTACGAAGTGGTCAAAAAAATAAAAAGAGACTGATACTGTAGCGTAGAACACGCCCTAAATTACTCTTTTTCTTATATATGAGTAAAAACGCTATGTATGCATAGCCGAGGTGGCTCATGGGAAACTACGGCCATAAAAGTTGGCACCGGGGTGACAGAGGCGACCTGAAGAAATCGTGAATCCAAACAAAGGCAGATTATGGGAGAACTGTTGGCTCAGAGGCTAACTACCTCACCAAAATTCTCGAAGGTCAGCCACTCCAACAGGCAATAGTAAGCCCGCGAAATTGTATGATCGACGCAGATTGACTGAGAAAAATCCCGTGTATAGGTTTCCACCATCTTAAAAGTCTAACTGGAAGGTAGACAAGCGACGAAAAAGAGCAGTGTGATTGCAGGCCTTTTAAATGTGTTTATTATCTTTGGTATGAGACATTAGTTATATTTGATATAAACAGATTGTTAGTATAAAATGTTTTCTAATGTAATCGAGTCGCTGAAATCAATTAATAACAAATACTACAAGCAGTTCATATCTACAACTTGAAGAAGAGGAAGACAGGGAAGGGAGGAGGAGAGAGAAATGATAAGTTATGATATACCTATTTGAGAGGAAGGGAGTCTGGGAAGTGTAAAGAGGTAAGAGAGAAATGTAAAGTTCAAATCAATCACTTGAAGGAAAAAAGGTCCCACCAACAGGGAAGATGAAGATAGCTAAACATCGCATATGCTGAGAACTATTACCCCGACGAGAGAAGGAGAAAGCTGCCTACGGATTAAAGACTTCCTGTGAAGTATTTACGGCGACTCGACCAGTTTACCTCCATAGGGAAGCTTCTAGCCGACTGAAAAGACGAACAGGTGTGTTTCAGTCTGCGACGTAAACAATTGAGATTTCTGAAACACGTATATGCTCACACATACGACCCTTTTTTGTTTATGTTTTGAATTTCATGATTTTCCCATTTATCGCATTAGTAATTTGGTTGAGTCTTGAATGTAGTTGATGAAAGTAAATGACCTTAAATTTTTAAACTTATGAATAAGTAAATCGAAATTACTTAGATGCAATTAAAAGGACCCTTTTAAATTTTGTGAACCCTTAATTAAATTAAATGATTATTAAAACTAAACAATTTTATATATATATAAGAATATATATATGAGAAGGAATTAATTAAACGTGCTCGTGTGCTCGAGAGGCCCCAAGAAGCCGACGTCCCTTTTTTTTGCATCGTTTGGGGGGGGGGGAGAGGGGCGGAGTAAGTATATATACTCCGAACCCGGGAGACAGACAGAGAAGTGAGAGAGGACTGAAAGCGGAGTGAGAGAGGCGAGAGGGTGGAAAATTTTGCGAGTTAGAAGGAACAAAAGTTTTGGGGAGACGTCCATCGCGGGAGGCCGAAGAAGGAGCTACAAGACCAGTGATCCGCTGCAAGTCAGCTGACGCCACAAGTTAAAGTACGGGTTACCATTAATGTAAAGTGTCTTCAGAAGTTAAAGATTTTTACACAGTACGGAACTGAGCTCTGTTTGTGAATAGAAACCCAGCCACCCACATTACCTTGTAGAGAAGGAGTATTTCATCAACAAAGCCGGAGCTAATTATTGTTAATTTTTTGCAGACTATATATATATCTGCTCGCGCCCAATCAATTACTTTTTTAATGTATTTTTTTTGTATTTTTGTGTAATAAAGTTTTTTTTATATATATGGTAATAAAGTCTAATCATTACAATATATATAAGCTTTTTGTTTCCGACTTTTGATGATGTTGGGATGTTGTGGAGCCAGATAAGACATATTGTTGTTAATGATATAGCGATATATGTAAACTCAAGAGACAAATACCGAATGTATGGCGTATATTTTGTAATTAACATTAGAAAGAACTGCATCGGAACTTATTATATAACGAAATAAACATTTGATTATGAGAATATTGCACATAAGTATTTCGTTAAGTAATTGTAGAAGTGTTGTTTATCAATAGTTTACTACATTAGTTACCATACACTAACGTATTGATAGGATAATGGTGGATACAAAGAGATATATAAACGTAAGAGAGAGGCTATCAAAGCGTTACAGTGCTCTGGGTGGCAGCAACAAACAACACTGACTGCCATTTTGTATACCGTCCACCGAAAATTTTAGTTGTGTTTATTGGTTAAAATTTTTAAGTTTTTCTGCTAAAGTATAATTGTAATAATCGCAGTTTGTAAACAAATAAAAGATCGTATTTTAAGTAATAATCAGCATATTAATAATAAGACAGATAGCCAAATATAGAGAAAATAAGTGATAATATAAATACTACACAACGTTTCTGGAATCCTAGTACATTTCTTTAGGTGCTAAAAAGAGCCTAGAGCGACACAACTGCACTAGCCAGTTGACAAAACTCAAAAGCTTTTCAGATGCAGTTGTGTCGCTCAAGACTATTTTGTCTGCATTTGACTATCTTTATTATTATTTTTCAATTAGTATCAGCAATGTTTAATTTCTAACGTAACTTATTCGTAGAACGTATTTACCAAATTCTTCATGATCGTCTATAATAAAGTCAGATTTATTTTTATTAAAGTATTTCTCTGTACTGCAAGTAAACTAGTCCCCTTTTTTATACAGATTTCCTTTGAAAAACAAGGAGCAAATAAACGATGGGTAACAATAGATAAATATAATAAAACAATAGATAAAGCTTTATTGAATTCATGCAATGTTATGAACAAGGGTACGAAAACTCCGGTGTTTAGAGGTAATAAAGTGACATTATGCAACACAATAGAAAGATCTGTATAGTATTTTATGAATTTAAAGCTGTACGATGGGAATTTAGTATATTTGTCAGGGAGGAAGATGGGCGTGTTTGGGATCGTTTTAGATCTTCTGAGTTTGAGGCAACTGGCGGACATGTATTTGTGGAACGACTCTCCAGTCCTCAAATTTATATTAACTAGGAGAATGGGCCAGGACCATTTGAAACTGTTCTTTTCTTGCATACGAAGAAGTGGGGGAAATCGAAATAATCCTAATGCGTTACAGTTCAGAGCAGCGGACAGGAAGTCTTTGATTACACACACAGAACCATCCAAAACTGCCAATAGTACTGGAGGAATTTGGGAGACACTTGTTGTACTCGTTGAAAATAATAATTTAAAATCTTGTACGGATCACAATTTGGATCATGATTATATCCATATTCAGAAAAAGTGGTAGAATATATTTCAGAAAGTGTTGTAAGGGCGGTGTTAAAAAAACTGAAGTGCTTAGGCTATTCAGAGCTTCTCCTTGCTCCTCGCTCTGAAGGAAAAACAGGATTGATTAAAATAAAATACTTTGAAGACATGTTACTCAAAGCGTCTAAAGACGTTGTGAAATTATTCACATTAGCTGAAAAAGTCTTGAGGAATAATGAAACACATATAGGAAAGAAGAATTTCCTATTAAAATGTGTGGAGGTATTCCGGATGTTGGGACATAGACAAATTTTATTTTTATTTTGTGAATTCGACCATTTGATAGATTCTAACGATTTTGGTGAGGAAACTCACTATTCAAATTTAATAATGATGTTATTAAAACATTACTTAATTCATCATTTGTGTAAAAAAAGCAATGGATGGAAGAGGACGTAATATTAGACAAATGTATACAAAAAAAATATTATTTAAAGCTCAATAAATTTTTCAATGCCTTAAATGTGTTATTTGTGTCATTTGTGCGACATAATTAAAGGCTAACAGACGACGGGGGACGCCCACCAGACGTTATAAAAGATGGCGGCTGAGTTTTCAATTTGCTTCTAATATGGCGGCGCATTGTCCAGTCTATGTTTGTATATGTCTTTGGATAGATTAATTAAAGCAATGTGTGTTATAAAACGACCAAAATTATTGGTCTATTCGACTTCACAAAGAGCTCATCAAAACTGTTAAAATTGGAATAAACGGCCACGGTGTTTCTGTTTCTCTTAAAATATAGCCCGGGGGCCCTAGTTAACCCTTGGCTACCTTCCTCTACCCTTCCGCATCCCCCCTTTCAAATCCCTTCCTATGCTATTAAAGGGGAGTTGCCCTAAGTGGATTACCCTCATGTAGCCTATTGTCCTAAAAAATAAAAAAAATAAAAAAAACGGTTTTCCCTGCGCGTGGGACAAGTACCCAATGCCCGACCTACCCGATGCAGGTTTTTCTAAGGTTTTCCCTGCATTCCTTTAGGCGAATGCCGGGTAGGATCCTTAAAATATAGCCCGGGGGCCCTAGTTAACCCTTGGCTACCTTCCTCTACCCTTCCGCATCCCCCCTTTCAAATCCCTTTCTATGCTATTAAAGGGGAGTTGCCCTAAGTGGATTACCCTCATGTAGCCTATTGCCCTAAAAAATAAAAAAAATAAAAAAAAACGGTTTTCCCTGCGCGTGGGACAAGTACCCAATGCCCGACCTACCCGATGCAGGTTTTTCTAAGGTTTTCCCTGCATTCCTTTAGGCGAATGCCGGGTAGGATCCTTAAAATATAGCCCGGGGGCCCTAGTTAACCCTTGGCTACCTTCCTCTACCCTTCCGCATCCCCCCTTTCAAATCCCTTCCTATGCTATTAAAGGGGAGTTGCCCTAAGTGGATTACCCTCATGTAGCCTATTGCCCTAAAAAATAAAAAAAATAAAAAAACGGTTTTCCCTGCGCGTGGGACAAGTACCCAATGCCCGACCTACCCGATGCAGGTTTTTCTAAGGTTTTCCCTGCATTCCTTTAGGCGAATGCCGGGTAGGATCCTTAAAATATAGCCCGGGGGCCCTAGTTAACCCTTGGCTACCTTCCTCTACCCTTCCGCATCCCCCCTTTCAAATCCCTTCCTATGCTATTAAAGGGGAGTTGCCCTAAGTGGATTACCCTCATGTAGCCTATTGCCCTAAAAAAAAAAACCAATGCCCGACGCTGGTTTTTTTGAACTAAGGTTCCCACATGCCGAGGCACCTCGGTCTGTTTTGAGAGGTGTATGTTCCGGGGTCGCAGACTTTGGGCATACGGCAAGAGTTGTCCGCTATTCCTTTTGGAATAGTCGGCCAGCTGCCTCCTAAACAGGCCAAGGCATGGCGAGGGGTAAGCTGCGTCCCCACAGCAAACTCCTCTCCCGCTATCGGAAGGGCGTGGGACAAGTACCCAATGGCCGACCTACCCGATGCAGGTTTTTCTAAGGTTTTCCCTGCATTCCTTTAGGCGAATGCCGGGTAGGATCCTTAAAATATAGCCCGGGGGCCCTAGTTAACCCTTGGCTACCTTCCTCTACCCTTCCGCATCCCCCCTTTCAAATCCCTTTCTATGCTATTAAAGGGGAGTTGCCCTAAGTGGATTACCCTCATGTAGCCTATTGCCCTAAAAAAAAAACCAATGCCCGACGCTGGTTTTTTTGAACTAAGGTTCCCACATGCCGAGGCACCTCGGTCTGTTTTGAGAGGTGTATGTTCCGGGGTCGCAGACTTTGGGCATACGGCAAGAGTTGTCCGCTATTCCTATTGGAATAGTCGGCCAGCTGCCTCCTAAACTGGTCGAGGCACGGAGAAGGGAATGCTGCGTCCCCACAGAAAACTCCTCTCCCGCTATCGGAAGGGCGTGGGACAAGTACCCAATGCCCGACCTACCCGATGCAGGTTTTTCTAGGGTTTTCCCTGCATTTCTTTAGGCGAATGCCGGGTAGGATCCTTAAACCATAGCCCGGGGGCCCTAGTTAACCCTTGGCTACCTTCCTCTACCCTTTCGCATACCCCCTTTCTAATCCCTTCCTATGCTATTAAAGGGGAGTTGCCCAATGTGGATCACCCTCATGTAGCCTGTTGCCCTAAAAAAAAAAAAAAAAAACTCTAACCTTTTAGGAGAGATACGAAGGGGCTACCTTTGGGTATGCCTTTTCCTCTCCGTTTTTGAACTAAGGTTCCCACAAGCCGAGGCTCCTCGGCCTGTTTTGAGAGGTGTATGTTCCGGGGTCGCAGACCTTGGGCATACGGTAAGAGTTTTTCGCTATTCCCATTGTAATAGTCGGCCAGCTGCCTCCTAAACTGGTCGAGGCACGGAGAAGGGAATACTGCGTCCGCACAGCAAACTCCTCTCCCGCTATCGGAAAGGCGTGGGACAACTACCCAATGCCCGACCTACCCGATGCAGGTTTTTCTAGGGTTTTCCCTGCATTTCTTTAGGCTAATGCCGGGTAGGATCCTCAAAATATAGCCCGGGGGCCCTAGTTAACCCTTGGCTACCTTCCGCACCCCCCTTTCAAATCCCTTCCTATGCTATTAAAGGGGAGTTGCCCAACGTGGATTATCCTCATGTAGCCTGTTGCCCTTAAAAAAAAAAGTCGGCCAGCTGCCTCCTAAACCGGTCAAGGCAAGGCGAGGGAAAGCTGCGACCCCACAGCTAACCCCTCTCCCGCCATGGGAAGGACGTGGGACAAGTACCAAATGCCCGACCTACCTGATGCAGGTTTTTCCCTGCATCACTTTAAGGCGAATTGCCGGGTAGGATCCTTAAACCACAGCCCGGGGGCCCTAGTTAACCCTTGGCTACCTTCCTCTACCCTTCCGCATGCCCCCTTTCAAATCCCTTTACTATGCTATAAGAGGGGAGTTGCCACTATGTGGATTACCCTATACATAGCCTGTCTACACCTTTAAAAATATTAAAAGCAACTTCGTACTTTTTCGCCACGCGTACTTTGATCCCACCTACTCTATGTTGCGCTGTAACGTCGTTTCATTTAGTCAGTGTTAAAATAATTGTTTGTTTTCTATATATTCATATAAAAAGACTGTTCATAGGTTTATTTCAAACAAAAAACGTGAATATGTTACTAAAGTCTTCTCATTGTTTCTTTCTAAAGTAGTTCAGAGGCTAACCCATATTTACTCTTGTTCCAAATCACTGCTACATATTTTAACCTTCTATTATTTAACTGGATAAGAAATAATTTAATTTAGTTTAATTCATGGTGTATGTAGGAGGAATTTGACGATAGTCAACATGTATGCTGAGCGATTTCATGACATTGCATGATTACATCATCCTTTTGATTGAGTTGTCAAACAATTTCACACTCAAGAAATGTAGAGTAAAATAAAAAAAAAGCGCAAAGCAACTTGTGGACAAAATAATTAATTATTTATGTGTCAATCATAAGACGCATGCGATCTCACGAAATAATATCGCCAATCAGGAATTACACAGATGAGTGAAAATGTTGAGGTTCCATTTCATCCATACCATGTGTTCTTGCACCAAGAACTGAATCGACTTAACTTTCAAAACTAAGTAACGTTTTGTATGTGGCAAATACAAAGAAACGTGATTTATTTTCTTTTGTCACCATCTACCAACCACGCTCAATTTAACCGTCATTAGATACATTGGAGTGTTGGTTTGTTCATGATTCGCCGATTACAGCGCCATATATCGCAACTAGAGAAAAATTCTTAGGATAACACCTAGTAAACCTTATGAAGAAACCGAAACTGTAATAAAATATTGGGTGTTCTCCCTTAAGATTTCAAAATTACCTTTCCTACTTTCCAACCAAACCAAATGGGATGGTGGAAGAAAGGTTAGTTTTATGACATGAAAGTCTCCGCTAACAAATGTAACTTTTCATTGGGATCATTTTTTTTTCACATGATGCGTATTTTCTCGAGATATTTTAATTTGTTAAGTTAAAATAAACAACCCGTGTATAAGTTGATACTCTTAATTAAATAATTAATAATGGAATAAAAGCAACAATCTTGTAAATACACCTTTTTTGATTGTAAGTATTTAAGAGTTTACTTAAATGGAAACATCTTTCCTTGAAATTTATAACAATTAAATGATGTGGGCAGGTTTTAAGGTTAAATGCATTGAAGCTCTGTCATATAGTGAATAGAGCGAATTATCCTAATTCGTCTAACTAATATCTATTACCTACTATATATAAATGATTTGCTAGAAAAAGAATCTCTACTTTTAAACGAAGTATCGTCAGCGGTGAATCCTTTCCGTAGATGTTCCAGTATAGACGAAACGCAACAGAAACAAACCTCGGTTACAGATGGAGAATACCTATACTTCCATCACGGATGCGTATCCGCAGGGTGTCGAAGAAGAAGGTGTAGACAGGCTATATATATATATATATATATATATATATATATTGTAGTGCATATAATATAATGCATTGGATTGAAGGCAGCGCACGTGTTGTGAAGAGAATGCGAGGGAAAAGGGACCGCGGGTCTTGTCACGAGGTGACAAGACGGAGCGGTAAGACATTTGTTTGGGATGAGTCCTGGTGAGGGGCAGAGAGGAAGCCGTAATTTGTAGACAGAGTGTGACGATGCAACAATTACGTCTAAAGAGGGATTGCGGGTCCAGTAGCCTATTGATTTAGGAAACGGCGTGAAGAATTCGTAGGGCAGAACGTGGGCGAGCAGATGTTCCCAAAGGGGCTATGTTAGAGCAGGCTTTTGTCTCTGACGAATGACCTGACAAGTGCTTGGGACTTGCAAGAAAAGATTTTGTGCGAGTCGGACAAAAGAGAGCAGCTGACAAGTCCTGAGTAATTGTGCGGGCGAGGTACAGCAGCTGCGAACGTGTATAATGGCGTAATTGCTTGGGATGATGAGGGTCCAGGCACTTTTTGACCTAGGATATGGAGAAATTAGTTTCCCGCACTTGTGAGCGGAGAGGTCCAAAGACAAATTGGACCTGTCACGATTGTCGGGGTTCGGAAGGCGGAAGGACTCCAGTGGCCGGAACGTAAATTAGAGTAATGGGATTCTGTCACCGCGCCGTTGCGACGTAATTTTGCAGCAAGTGAAAAACAAGGAGGCTAGGGGTATATATAGGGGAAGTCACCTATTGTACGGACAGTAGACAGTTGGCAGTTAGCACGGGAGAAAGACGGAGGACGCAGCGAAGAGTTGGACAGTTGGCAGTTAGCACGGGAGAAAGACGGAGGACGCAGCGAAGAGTTGGACAGTTAGACAGTTGGCAGTTAGCACGGGAGAAAGACGGAGGACACAGCGAAGAGTTGGACAGTTAGCCAGTGGACAGTTGGCAGTTAGCACGGGAGAAAGACGGAGGACGCAGCGAAGAGTTGGACAGTAGAGAGTTGGCAGTTAGCACGGGAGAAAGACGGAGGACGCAGCGAAGAGTTGGACAGTTAGACAGTTAGATAGAGACAATTAGCGTGGGAGAGGAGATAGAGACAATTAGCGTGGGAGAGGAGATAGAGACAGTCAGCAAAACTAAAACAGCTATGAGCATTTTTAACATACAGAAGCTCTATCTGTATGAGTACGAGAATTTGACCTGTCTTCGATGGTAGGCGACCTGCATGCAGCAAACGACGTCAAGGAGTGGCACAACGAACACCTGGAATATTTCACTGTATATGGAGAACCAGATATCGGCGAACCAGTGATATTGTGTTAGAGTCAGTGAGTGAATGTCAAGGCTATAAAGTGTGTGTCTAAAGAACGAGTCGAAGTAGACCTGAGAAACCGTAAGTTGGAATGTACAATATTAACAGATGTAAACGTTATTAAAGGATAACAGTCAGATCTCGTTCTTTTCTTTTGATAATAAAGTTAGAAGCATGCTATAGGTTAAGTTTTTAAATAAATTTAGTAGGTACTTTTGTTTAATTTAAAACTTAAATGTTGGGTCTCTTTTTAATAGTTCGATTCTGTCCGTTGTCAAACCCAGTAGAGACCCATGAGAGCAAGGTTTTCATATTATAATGGTAAAATATTAAATACAATTGTAAATTCTTCTTGTGTTAATAACTTTGTTTGTTAAAATCACGCTTATATATTTTTTTTATTTATGACCCTGTGTGGTTATTATAATATATATAAGGTAATCCACATGCTCGACTTACCTGATGCATGTTTTTCTAGGGGTTTCCCTGCATCACTTTAAAGCGAATTGCCGGGTATTACATTAAACTTTAGCCCGGGGGCCCTAGTTAACCTTTGGTTACCTTTCCGCATCCCCCTTTCAGTCCCTTTCCTATGCTATGAGGGAAGTTACCCTATATATAGCCTATCTACACTTTTCTTCTTCTTCTCATGGTGGCCACTCCCCTGTTATAGCATAGGAAAGGGACTGTAACGGGTGATGCGCAAAGGTAGAGCAAAATAGCCAAGGGTTTACTAGGGCCCTCGGGCTTTGATTATGTACTACAACATTAAATGAAATTATTGCTATACCTATGTTTATACATTTTGTCACAGAGATTTAATTATATTTTGCATACCTGATAATTTAATTAAAGTATTATTGATTCACATCACAACGTGTAGTAAGTACACTAACGACTTCGTTTGTATGTTCACTAAGAGGAAACTCAGCAACGGATGATGCATAACGACAAACCATACCGACAACAATTGGTTACGGATAAGCTGCAGCGTATGGTTACGAAGAACGTGTCAAGAAATACAGCCTTCGTGCTGCAAACGCTTCACATGTAGAAGTCTACTGATAATCATTAAATAAATTCTTTGAGATGCACTAGCATATGGTTCATTTTCATTATCATATATACTGTAGTTTTTTTCCCGGGCCTTTGAAATGTGGGAGGTTTAACGGGACACCCTGTGTTATATAGATGATTATATTATATATTATATAGATTATAAAAACTATATAAGAATGGACAACAGATGTTTTGGGGACTTACTTGGAAAAAAATTGGCCTTTCTATAACAAAAAGTGAAACGATAATGCGCGAATCTATATCAGGAGAGAAACTTATCGCTACTTTACGTTTTTTGGCTCCCGGAAAGTTGAAAAATAACATCTAAACTGTTAAGAACACTGATTCCTGTAAATTTTGCAGCAATCTACATTGTAGTTCAGAGTGAATATTTGAAGGCAACTTCAATAAAATTACTTATGAATATGAATTGTCTGCCTTCCGGGACCATCCTCTTGCGGCAGGTAGACGGCGGCTACTGGGTGAGTTTCCAGGTGTTCGCAGATATTCTCGTAAGTCTGGCACCGTGTGCTCGTATCTCGGGGTGACTTTTCCTGTTGGCGGTGTCAAAGACCTGGGTGATTAACTCGTGTTGTTAGTTTTCCTAGGTTTTCGTGAAGCAAAATGGATTTCTCTCTTAATGTTCAACTGCATCTCTAGATACTACATCGGACTGCTCTCTCCAAAATCTTACGCTCACTGTCCTCTCCAAGAACTACTATCGAACCGTCCTATCCAAGATCATCTTTCTAACTGTTCTCCCAAAGATCGTCTTTCCAACAGCGTTTTGTAAACCTGCGTCCACCTCCCCGCTGCACGTATTTTTCCCCACACAAGGGGTAGAACTCAAGTCAGCTGGTCGTCCTTCGCTAATCTCTTTTGATTACTGCGGAGGCCAGGTTTCGGTCGTGGTGGGAGTTGACCTTTGGAAATTTCGTGGAATTGTTGACCTTCCACCCCAACTTTCCCAGGGGCTCTGCTAATCCGTTACCCGACTTGGAAGTGTCTAATTTTATGGCCGAACATTCCGAAGCCTCGTCTTGGTGCTACCCTCTGTTTCCCTCAATTAACTTAACCAATTAAATATTTGATTAAATTGGTGACGTTCTTTCGCGCTACAAGTAATACGTATTTGTGTATTCGATTATATTCATATTTAGGTCTGAATGAAAGCGTGAAGTTTATTTTTCCTCTTCCACAAATTCGAGTTTTGGAACTTACTTTATTATTCACTGAAACATCCATGTACGACAAATACATTCGTACCATTGTGTCACAGTTCTTCATTAATAATAATTCTGTGTGTAAACAAATTAATTATTTATTTTAATCTTAGTTTAAACCTATCCAAATGTACAGTCACAACGCCCATCCGAGCTTTTGTATGAAATCAGGTTCCTATTTCATTTAACACGCAGAGTTGGCACTAGACTACAGTAGACAGTCACTTAGCTCATGCCATAGAAATCATCCAATACAGTACCATTCCTTCACTAGGCATAGTAAAATATACTCTACAAGTAATTTCTCGTTTATATTACTACAAACTTTAAAGTGTGGCTCTTTAGATTGCAACACTTAATGATTGCTTTTTTCAAATTGAGAAATAATTTTTCCTTTTGTACACGTTAAATCACAGCATGCGGTTGATTTTTAAACTCTAAACGAGCTCACTTTAGAATTGCCTCCCCACTGAAAAATCAAATTGCCGCCGTGTGTGGCGTGGGACCCGTAATCACCGGGCTAGAGTATTGGTAACACTTTCACTGTTGTAGTGTTATTATTTTACGTAATTGTCCTCGTAAAGTTGGTTGCTTGAGGTTAAGTAGCACTTAAAATACTCACGAACCGCAACTGGTGCCTCGTATCATCATTTAGAATCTTAGCATTTTGCCTATCAAATGAATGTTTTGAAATAATATGTTTGGAGACTACAGATTGTTTATCAATCGGATTTCTAAGAACTGTATATTAGGTATTATAAGATCTACAATGATGGTTCTTGCATAAACTCGCCAAACTTCATGTAGGCTACATACTACAGATGCTCAATATGTCTCCTTGGTCATATGCACACAACCAAGGGGTAAAAAGGTCGGTCCATACCTGCAGCAGCAGATGCGTTCCTTGTAAGTTTCTCACTTCCAAATTTATAGTTTTTTGACTAACTTTGCACGATGATATATTGTGTTTGCTGGTCTAAGTTGCCATCTCATGATGAACTCTGATAGGTAGAATCAGAAATGTGTCATACCATGTCTTGGTGTCGCTTATTTCTGGGTCTGAGTTTCTGAGTTTTTATCAACTGAACTGTGTCGATGATTAGGCTTGAAATATTAGAAGCCATTCAGTCCCACCTCCACGGCTTCATATCCTCTCTAGTTGTCGGAGTAGATAATAGAATCTTTACGACGTTTTCCGCAATGGTAGTGCAGAGTTGAAGCGGAGCGGTTGGGAATGCTCAGATTCATGGGAGTGTTCACTATTTTCAACGTATATTACTACATGTATTATTTCAGTGAAACAAGAAAAGTATATGAGGACTGTTATTTCACCATTTTAAATATATTGTAATAATCAACTAATAGCCTTAAATAAATGAAATATTAATCAAGAATTTAGGCATAATTAAATAACTGATTAAACAAGAATTTACAAATAAAATATAATTTATTATCAAATTGTGGCTTCAAGAATCAAAACAATTACAATTAAAATTTTAATATCTCAGGGTATTTACTGGGTTTGATGATTAGGACACGATAAAAGTATAATTTCACTAATTAACAATTCAAAATATTATTTGCCTAAAATTAAAACAATAAGTCGATCAATGAAAGAAAACTAGAAGAAAGCGAACGAACGAACGAAATCTGACTCTATCCTTTAATTAGCGTTTACAATATTATCATAGTTTTGGTTTTTGTTACTTACATACTGTCCGTCTGGTACCAGCATTCTCTGTAGCTTCAGAAGTACATTATTGCAAAATTTTACACTGATTCTAAATTAAAATAGAAAAGATTAAGAAAAGCGCTGGTGGTGCAAATGATATTTGCGTGGCTAAATTGGTTCTTGACATTTCCTGTTTTTTTTATCTCTGACCCAACAAGGTTCCGTAAAAAATTATAATCACTTGCTTTATAGGCTCCTTCAGAATGTCTTCTCGCTAAAAAAGTTCTAATCCAACATCTCGGTCGTTTTCGCTTTTTTTTTTCAGAAGTTCATTGATGCAGCCTGCCATTACCACAAAATCCGCAGTAGCTGAATTGTCCATATTTGTTGAACTAACCGAAAAATCACTGTATCTGATGAACAGCACAAACTACAAATGTTGCAGACGTCGCAGTAAAATGGAAACAGTAGAATCAATGACGCGCAACACGTTGCCGGGACTTGTTGCACGACATGTCCCTGCAATTTGTCAGAATGGAAACGTACCTTTACCAACCGAAGGGTCTGACTTCGATTCCCGGTCCATTCGAGGTTTTGTTCACCGGGGTCCTTTAATGTTTGCATTTTAGGATTGGTAATTTACTTAATAAAATGGAATTTTATACGTTTTTCACTAAATCATACTTATTACATGGATTCTTAGATAATTTGTCAAATGAAAACCGTTTTCTAGAATTATTTCTAGTCATAATTATAAATTGAAAACATACCTCACACTACTGGAATATTAGCCTTGCATCTGGCTCACCTTTCCTTTTTCTTCCTTCACCATGTGGTCATATTTCTAACGGGCTGCCTGAATCCAAATAGTCCAACTACTCGGACTCTCATCGCTTGGTGGTTGGTTTTGTATCCAAATTGCGTCTCTTTCATCAGCACGGTAACTCTGTTCTGCCTTTACTTGTTAATATTGGTCACAGTCCGTAGTGTTCGTATAAGCAGGAGCGGGGGTTTTCATACATCAGGTTCTATAGTCGACATATGTGACAGTGTAGTAGTTCTTACTATTTAAATTTAGACAGAACAGAACTCCTCTCCGCTGGGGTAAATTTCTATGCTAAAAAGAATGGTAAATTGCAAATTCAGCTTTTGGAATCTTCAAATATAATCACTTTATATATATATATATATATATATATATATATATATATATATTGAATGTTAACATCTTATTTTTCTCCAAAAGCTCGTTTCAAATTTATTACACGTTTCGCTATGATCAGAATAAATTCTTGAAGATATCAGTTAATTAAAAATTTACTTGTATTATAATCTCTTTTTATTAGTTTTGTATATATTCTTACTAGACATTTATAACAGCGTTTATTTAACAAACGTCTTTGGTTTCAAATTAATATTGCTATCATAATTTACAAAGCAATTCTGTTAATATTTTTAATTCGAATTTATTTAAAAAAAAGTAATATTGACGAAATTCTGTTCGTTGATACTTTACACAAAACTTTCTTTAGTTTAAGAATACAAGAAGACACCTGTTTTAAGTTCGTTCAGTCTCACCATGGTCGACTATATATGATGTAAACAGTTCTAGAAATAGTACTGCATACATTATTTAACTTATTATTTTATCGTACTTAAAATGCGAGTTCATACATAATTTTTATGTGGTTAGAATTATCGGACATTTAGTCAATATCATGAATTAGTTCCAACCATTTGAAGCTGTTGCATTGAATTGTGTCATCATTTAGGCAAAAAGCGTTAAATTCGGAAATATAATAATAAGATAATAGGCAATGAAAGACGTATTAGAGATTCATCATCCTCACCATGTGTCCACGTCGCTGTAAATATTCCTAATTCCACGGTTAAAGTGAACTTATTTCTTAAAATAATACGGTTGTAACTTCTTTCACGGTCAACTAAGTGTAAATAATTGTATACGTTCGGCAACACTGGTTCTCTTGATCAAGCTTTTCATAATTTTAATTTTTGATGAACATTAAATTTTTCATAACATTTAACGGACAAAATAATAGCCTTGAATTTACAATGTTAATATTGACAAAAGACTTATTCATTGAAATTTACAGTTTTACAATTGTAATAATCTGGTCAATGCGCATTGGTGCGTGGCGGTGGGAGGGGGTTGCACCGTGGTGGATGATGTTGGGAGGGGGTTAAAAATTTTAAAAAATTGCAAACAGCCGACTTTTTCAACGAATAAATATATTTCGGGATCAATGAACCTTATAATATCATTCTACGTGTTCTCCATGTATAATTTCAACCCTTTCCTGTTTCGGGAGGGAAGCATCCTTAAGGGTGTTGCATTACTAAAAATTATGTAAAACAATGGAGATTCGAGTTGAATCCAAGGTTTTGTATTTCATTGAGTTTAATTATTACATTCAACTTGCCGTTTAACTCCCACATGCGTGGGTGGTATTTTTAAAACATGTTAATCGGCCAATATTAGCGTCGCAAAAACTGTTTTTGTGGTCAATTACATTCATAATATTTCTCTAGATGATCTCGGTGTATAATTTTAATCCCTGTCGGCATGGATGGGAGCAAACTTCGGAGTGGGGTATGCTAGGGCGTTACATGAAAATAACGCTAATACGATTGGAATCAAATCGGGGGGTATCTACAACTCTGAATATAATAATTACATTCAACATTTTGTTGAACCAAAAGTACAGTGGGGACGTGTTTGGAAATTTTGTAAAATGTTGAAACGGACGATATGATTTATGAAAAAAACTTTTTCGGGGTCAATGAGTTCAACCCCTTTCGGCATGGGAGGTGAGAACAGGTAGGGATAGGAGGCGAAGTGCATTACATAAAAATAACGCAAAAGCAACCGAGATTGGAGTAAAATTGGGCGTTATGGATATACGGCATCCCGGGAAACGCCGGACACCCAGCTAGTATCTTATGAAATATTTTGTAATTTAATATTTATAATTCCATTATACTTGTCATTAAGATATTACGCTAAGATATAATCAATTATGATTTGAGCTAGAATGGTATATAAAGTATTGATAACGAGGGAAATAGTTAAGTCTTCTTCTACAGGAAATTTTAATTTTGTGAAAGAGTGCATCAATATTTAATGTATATTCATAGTATAAAGCAGTGTACAATTAGGCTTCGCTGCACATATAGGTGTTGCGACTTTAGATAAGGCCATATCTTGGGCGTTCTCCCACCACTGGACGTAGATGGCCGGCGTCACGGATTCAATCTTCCTCGTGGTGAAGAACAGGACGCACGCGTAAGTTCATCTAAGCTACCATCGAATACAAATCGGAATATCTGAAAACGATCCACTGCGTAACGTGACGCGATTATTCTTTGCCTTGATTGCCAGGTGAAAGTTTTCTTTTATTGACCTGCCCTCTCTCTTTCTTCCTCCATTGGGAGACGGAGGGTATTCCTGACTTAGTGCGCTGTTATATTTCCTATTCGAGAGTATTGCCGTAGAAGTAACGAGAAAAAAAAAGAGGAAACCTCTGAGACTTGATGACATTCTTGTTTATAATAAACATTGCAAAACGTTTGTAGGCACAATTTCATTTCAAATTTTGGAATTTTTTTATTAGTATCACCAACTGCAGCCAATGGCGATCTATTTGATAAATCGTTTCATTTGTATTTCATCTTTGTAAAAAGTATTACCATTTGTCGTTAAGTTTTATATGTAGAATAAAAATTTATTTTGTTTCTTGATTGAAAAGCTTTAATTTCATGTCTGTTATGAATTAATAAAGGTATTTATGACCTCTTACCGACACTTTATTTATTTAATTTACAAAGCAACAATGTCTCGGTACATATTAGAACCTTCATCAGGTTTTCTTCCACATTATTCTAACAACATATCACCGAAAACATAACTTTTTTCTAAATCCAGTGAACTTTTTAAATATGTTATGTGATTTTGGTGATAAGATGTTACAATCATTTGGAAGAAAAACAAAAGAAGGAACGAATATGTACCGAAATATTGTTGCTTTCTAAATAGAATAAAAGGTCATAAATTGCTTTATTAATTATTTTTAATTAAAATGAAAATAATCAGACAAGATTTCAGTCAATACAAGTCGTTATAAATTTTAATCTGCCAAATATCAATTTAATCGTCTGCCGAATTTAAAGTTTCGCAGTAAAGGAAACTGGGAAATTATTATTTTGAATCTATATGGGAAGGTGAATCAGCGATTGCTAACCGCAGTGACTGTCGTAACCAATTGGCGTGTCATGGACACGACAAATGCTAGATGAAATTTATGTTGCACTCGTGACGCAGTACCAGAGAGAAATGCTAAGATGAGAATGAATTTGCAGGACGCCCAGTGCCATGAGCATCGTGCAAAGCATTTGTTGAGAAGAAGAGTTCTATTTGGAAAAATAAAAATAAAAACATTGTTTTGTAACAATCAGACTTCAAATGTTTCCAGTCTTTGCGTTTCGGGTATCCGAGTTTTCTAGGTTTCATATGCAAAGATTTTATGATCCATTCATACAGGTTTGGTATGATATTACTAATATATTATATTTATAATTCTCATGGTTTGGGTGGTCCAGTTAATAACAGTATAATGTAATCAGTCTATAGATAATCTTCGAACAATTTAAATAATTTTAATTAAGGAATATTAATTTAACTATGATTTGAGGTTTGAATAACCTTTCTTGAAATTGTATTAATTTTTTTTTTGATTATGAATCTAGTGATGCGTTTGATGTGACTCTAAATCTTTCAGTATCCTGGGTCAAATTCTTCATAACTCAGTATTTCCTACATCCGAAATTCCTAATTGTCTGATCTATTCGAGTATAATTCACAATCCTCCACTTCACCCTCGAACACAAAGTTAAGTAAAGCTGTATGCATCTGTAAGATCCCACCATAAATGGCTGACATTCTTGTTAGGGTGCTCCAAAGTCTTCGTCCCTCGCTGATACTTTCTAAAACGATCTAGTTTCTTACTTTATCAGTCTATACATTCTTTTGTAGCCCAGATTACAAAATCTCCCAATCCACCTCGTACAGGCTTTGAAACGGACCATGTTTCACATCCACACAATCCTGTGCATGAATTTGAGAATCTTCTTTACGCAATCCTGTTTCATTAAAGTTCGATACTATACTTCACTTACAGTTTTCTTTGGCTTGTTCTGTTGAGTATGTCTCCCATAACAAAATTCTTTCACTTATTACACAAACGAGACTTTTAAAATATTATAAAAACATGTACTCAAAATCTTTACTCAAGTATGAGAAAAAAGTATTATACTATTGAAAAGTAAAAAAATTTCGTATGTGTAAGAATGTTGTTGTTAACTGATACAATACTCGAAACGTTTACAAAAAAACTTCATAAACAAATACAGAATTAAATTACCAATGACTCACTCGACCATTTAATGCTTGAAATTAATATTCATACACGGAAATTAGTTATCGTAGAATAATATCTGAAGACCTCTGACAAGGTACTTTTACAATCCTTTACATATACAACAAGATGAAATAAGTTTATAATATTTTATATAATAATATTAAAAACAATCTTTATACAATCCTAAATAAAAGGAATTTAAAGAACGTAAATTTGAATTTAAAACTAACGGGATGTTTTGACGCGGATTAGCAACTAACGGCGAATAACTTATGACTGGAAATTGAACAAGAAATAAAAATCAACGATAAAAACATGAAAACGATTAAAACAAACCATCATATAACTTGAGACTTTCTGTGACATGTTTAATATTAACAATATTTGTACGATTTTTAATATACAGCATTTTGGAAAATGTCGTTTTCTCTCTAAAATGGAAACCGTGATTAAATTTTATACATTGTTTGTTGACTAGACTATGTTTTCAAGCTGACAATTTGAATTTATATTTATGTTGCTTAATCCGAGTATTTAAAATTCTTTTTGTTTGGCCGATTTAAGAAAAGTCACAATTTGAACACTTAATTTTATAAACAACATACGCGGCGGAAAACTTAATAAGATCTTTGTGTTATTTGATGAAACCAGAAAATGAAGAAAGATTACAGAAAATTGTAGACTTTTAAACAATTTTATTAGATGAAATGAACTCATACCACGAAAAGGTAACAAAAAAAATTCACTATACATATTTTTCCTTATAACATTGTTTTGGTTGGGTCCTAAATTAATTTTAGAGATAAATTCAATACGATAGAGGTTGGCCAGTAAAATATTTTTGACATAGTTCAGGTTTTCAAAATTATGGATAGAATTGGACAATAATACAGCTTTGTCAACCAAATTATAAACAATACATTCCACAACAAATTTCACCACCGGATCCTCGGGCTTCCATGGGTTCTTCTTTATCTACGATTCCAGTGCAGTTAGTTAGTTAATTAATTATTGTCTTGTAAAACTTAATTTGAAACCTGTTTCTTATCTCAGGTAAGTTGATATTTTTTGTAGTATTCCTTATAATTGGATTGATGATATGTTAACTGTTTTCAATGGATACAATCCACACTTAAAATTCACATATTTGATTTTAGATTCTTGTTCAATCTACAATCTTAAGTTGCTTTTTTAGGGTAACAGACTAAATGAGGGTAATCCACATGGTGGCAACTCCACTTTAATAGCGTAGGAAGGGAATTGAAAGGCGGATACGGAAGGGTAGAAGAAGAAGAAGAAGAAGGTGTAGACAGACTATGTATGGGTAATCCACATAGTTGCAACTCCCCTCTTGTAGCATAGGAAAAGGAGTGAAAGGGATGCGGAAAGGTAGAGCAAGGTAGACAAGGGTTAACTAAGGCCCCCGGGCTATGGTTTATGGATCTTTTTTTTAGGGTAACAGACTAAATGAGGGTAATGCACATGGTGGCAACTCCCCTTTAATAGCATAGCAAGGGATTTGAAAGGGGGGATGCGGAAGGGTAGCGGAAGGTAGCCAAGGGTTAACTAGGGCCCCTGGTCTATGGTTTAAGGACCCTACCCGGCAATTCGTCTAAAAGTGATGCAGGGAAAACCCTAGGTTATTCGCCGTTAGAAAAAGAATCTAATCCGCGTAGAAACGTCTGGCAGTTTTACATTAAAATTTACTTAGTTTAATTTCCTTTCTTTTTTAAGTTTGCGTGTTTAAAGGTCGTTTTTTAACATTATTATTTTCAACAGACGTTAACTTTTTGTTTAATATTCTGTATACTCAAGAAGGACAAGCAGACTATAGATTTGAGTAACATGGCCATGTTGAAGCTGTCGTAAAAATAGCACTTCCTCATACGACCTTGCGTGCATTGTCGTAAAGTCCACAGTTCACAGAGACTTACAACACTTACTGACGTTGTGTGCACTTTTGTCTTTAACACTCACGTTGGCGGCGTTCGTTACCTTACCTGACGTCATTCACTGGAGTCTCAGGAGGAAAACTCGCGGGAAATATAATCCAGGTAAACTAATTGGTCCTATATGTGTGGTGTCGGGTTCTACCTCATTTGACTGAGAGTTGCTTACAGGTATAATATTATCATGTTGTATTATTTTACATATGCTAAAATACTCAACAGCGAGATCATTCATTGTTTACAATAATCCTTTTTGTGAATACTGTGTTGTTAAAATACAACTATATACTTCGGCCGGTTTGCGACTACTTTTAAGCGTTATGTATTTTCTCTGATTATTTCAATTTCCTGAAGATTTATGAATTATGATGGGGACAGATTAGACAAAATAGGCAAATAAATATACACCAAAACATTTAATTAGAAATTCTCACTTTGACAAGCTCCATGTCTACTTCAAATCTTTAAGTGTTGTCGATTTCAAAAACTGAATCAAAACCATAATTGTTGCGTTTTCCATTGACTATTTCGAAGAATTATTTCACGTTTCCATGTTTGATAAATATACATGTGTAATTCTCCTCGAATTATTAATGACGATATAATACAATTACATTAATATCCTACATACATACAAAACACATTTTTCGGAATATCTATATGTAACTGCATTCCAAACAAATCGTATGAAGGTAGATTAAATTAAGCCGTATTGTGGGTCTGTATACGTGACATGTCAAAGCCCGGCTTAAGAACTTAAGTGCTCGGGCAGGTGTCGAGTTCTTCGAATGACGGGAATTACCGATCAATATTGTGAAAGCAGCACAAGTGTTGCTTTGGGAAATATATTTACTGGAGTCTGGACGTGACGTTGAGTTAGCTTCCTGAAGGCTATGATTGGTGGATGCCGAAAAGCGGGAGAAGTTAGAAAGAGTGAGATCAAAAATTTAATGAAACCACAGTACAGAACGAAATTTTAGGACAGTTTTGGATAGTATGGCAGTGAGAATTGTAGTTCATCTTCTAGTTCAAGTTATACTCTGACATATGATCGAAATTATGTCGTTTTAGTACTTGGACGAGTACTATAGCCATTAGCGGCGATTACTGGATTTATTTTATAATCCAGGATATCAGCAGCACATTTTGGTCCTGGATCTGACATCGGAGGTAAGACAGTGAGAAGGAGGTAGTAAATCTCTATTTGTAAACTGTCTCTTTTCTGCAAGTATCCAATTCTAAGCAAACCAAAAACAACAACAGAAGTTCCCGACTATTGTGAGAGTCCCCTAAATTATGCTGAGATTAGAAGATAAATTAATTATCTGTAAATATTATAAAAAGTTGTGGGTGGTAAATATAAAATTATGAATAATTGTTACATAATTAAATTCATTTTTTTAAAAAACATATTTGCCTAAAACTTGTGAATGTAAAATAAATTTGATGACATAATAAAATCAAAAATTATAAATAGAACTATTTGAAGTTTAGCCAAGAAATGTACTTCAGTCCATTAATTCAATTAGGCACATCATTTCCTAATACAGTTACTAGTAATATAGATACCACACGCTACGTACCTCAGGATTCAAAGAGCAACACATAGATGCAAATCCTTGAGATATACGTGTCTCGAGATTTATATTAAGTTAATCGGGTTCGAAACTATGAATTGATGAACTATGATGAACTGCGGTCTTTCAAAACCAAGTGTAGTATCTTACTGTTCGAAAATTCGGTCAATTTTTTATTACTTCTAAATCTTAGATGCGTTTAATAGCGACTCTAATATCTCATGTAGTTTCCACCTGCAATATAATTAGTCTTTTACTTTCAGAAAAGAATGCAGAAAAACCGCAAAGCTTTGTCTCCGTTCAGTAAAAATGAATAAAACTAGAAAAAATCTCAAGTTTAACAGCGATCAACTGCTTGTTCTTCCACTATAACGTTGAAAGGATGCCAATTACGGTACACAACATATCTGGACTATAGCCGAACAAGACCCCCCCTGTCCTTCCCAGAAAACTCCCTCACCCTTTTACCATTTGGGGCAGCCTCCCTTGTCGCTCGTTTGTTTTGCGTCCATTGTAGTTGTAACAATCGATTACTAGCGGCTGATAGGTAATTAGGGGTATATCCAACCCCCTGTGTAGTGTGCCCGATGCGCGACAGAGGGCAGGACAATCGTTTCTCGCTCCGAGGTGATCGCTGGGGAGAAGCGTATATTAAAGCGTATCATTTAAAGTATAAAGCTGTCTATACCGAACCCCTCACATTAGACGATCATTATCGATTTCAATTCTAAAATGGTAAACATATGGAAGAAGTTTGCGTTCATTGGGGCACGATATAAACAGATCTTAAAATAAATGAACGGCTCGTGCGCAAGCAGGATATAGAATGTGCTAGTGAAAGGACTCGGCACAACTGGATTGTATTGTGTGTGGATAGAGCTATATTGGCGCCAACAATACTGGAAGAGACTTCAGGAAATCCTGCAGATGGGGTTGATAAATATGTGAATTGCTTTTGCGAAGTGTAAGATTTTCCTGATCATAGACTTTAAAAGTACGTGCTGTCGGTGATCAGTTTGGTATAAGTATACGTCTGAATTCCCGTCTGATCCCTAAAAAAAGTGTTAATTATTTAATTCACCTTATATCTTAAAGGTTATGAATATGTTAGGAGATTTAATAATTAGATAAAATAACCAAATGGCAGACAAAATGAAGTGTTGGTGATATAAATACATTATATTTTAAAACAGACTTTTTATATTTTCATTTTAGGAGATTTATCATGTACATATAAATTTTTTCTGTTAAATAGTCACAGATCCCGTCTTAATTGTCATTTTTTACCTATTAGTCTTTTTTTTCACAATTTCCAAAATGGTGAATCTATGAGTATTTTATTTGCTACGTTATAACATTTTTTTTTGGATTTTCCCTACAATACTTGAGGTTTTATTACTTTATTTGAAATTATTAGTAACTCCCTAGCTTAAAATAGCTATGGTTTGGTTATAAAAGTTGTACATATCTCTTTCCTGGCATATTTCAATCCAGCAATAGTCTGGTAGTATACTAGAAATTTATTTGACTGCGAACGTTTTCTACTTTCTATTGACGAAATATGTAACTCAGAACCCTCCACGTGCTTTATAAATTTGAAAAACACTACTAAATATTTTTTATCCAGTAAAACTTTATATTTCACATTCAGAAAATTCTACGCAAAGCTTTGTCTACGATCAATACTTCGGAAACAATGGAGTCATTAACAAAATGTACTCATGGACGAAATTGAGTGTAAAAGTTATTTGTTTATTGACATAACAAATGCCGTCTAGGCCTTAAAACTAACGGCAATGTAGTCTCCGATGTCTTCTGCAAATACAGTAATAGCTTGAGACTATCACGTGGTTTCTTAAATCTGTATGTAACTATTAACCCTGTCCCATTACACAGGCATGTATTTGTAAAATAATGTTATTTATTGTAAACAGACATGTATACCTTCTGCAATAACTCAAGATTATCCGAACTTACCCAAATGCACAAATTCACACATTCAATTGTGTTATAAATGGTAGATAGCGTATCTTTTTCCTGAATCAACAGCCTATAAAAAAATTCACCAGTCAGTAGGGATCGTAATATAATCCCATGAAGTAACTTTTCTCTGTTTAATATTATTTTAGGAGAGTTTCGTTTTCAATTAAAAGATTGCCCCAGGTATTGTTAATATAGTTAACAACAAAAACCCTAGCTTAAACTATTTAAAAGGATGTAAATATACTTTTTCAGGAATTATTAAAGGGACATTTGGCACAATTTTGTGGCCACTGTTCCAAATCATCATATATTACAGAGTAAATCGTTTTATTCCCTTTCCCCTAATGCGTTTAACGTGAAACAGTGTCAACGATTATCGTTTCATAGTACCGATAATTGGTGCAATTTTTTAAGACAGAGTGCCTGACTCCTGCGACCAAAAACGTGTATAATATTGCCACAAGCCTACAAATTATTGAAACCGTTTCTACTTGCGTTCATAGTTTATTAACTTCACTTTTCCATTATTACTTGCACAATGTGTTTCAGTTTTAATAAATGGGCGAAATATTATATAAATCTTTTATAATCCACGCTCTTTTCCACCATTAAAACATTTTTACTTGCAGTGCTGTTCATTATTCGTGCACAATGTGGTAAGGTCTTTATTGTAACTCTTTGATGATAATTTTAGTTTATTATTACATACACATTTACACCTTTATACATCTTCTTGTTGCAAAGTATACACCTTTCAGTATACGTAAAGTGCGCACGTTAATTTATCATCAGGGGGTGGAAACGAACCAACTAAAATTCAATAGTAATTGAAATCCTGTTTTAAAAAAAATGGTAAATGAAAACAATCGCGGAACCTGCTCACGAAAACGTGCCTCCAGTGATCAGCAGGCAGGGCCACCTCTCCTCCTCCAGGTATCCGGGAATCTTCGACGCCAGCCAGTTGTCCCGCTTAGTTGCTCAATCCACGGTTCTGCGTCCTTCCCGTTACTTTTGCAGATAACTTCCTCTGTCGTTCTCTGAGCGACTCCTGCATCCGACTGCCCATCCCCTCAGCTTCTTCCAGCCGCGTCAAGACAAAAATAACGGTGCCTTCCGCTACCTGGCGTATTTTGGTTTACGCGAGGAAATTCTTTTCTGTTGGTGCGCACTTTCTATATGCTGAAGTTAAGCCAAATCATAAAAGAGGGTACGATCACACCACAATAACTACACATTTATATTTAATTATTTTAATTTTTCTAAAGCGCCAAACTGTTTTATAATTTTTTAAAACTTTAAAATGAAACTTTCAATACTGTAAATATATTTTGGCAGCATAATTATAATACTTAATCATTTCAGTTTACTTTGAGACACTAAAACTTTGATAACTGCCAGCAAGTTTACAATTCTGTTGAACAGATCATTGTTAATTGTGTATGTGGCGAGATATTAATAACTTCAATAAATATTAATTTCCCAAATGAAACATTCCCCGAGATTAAATAAACGTGCATAATATTACCATCAACTATTTAAGTGTGCATATTATGCTTATTTTCTTATTTAACTAATAAAACAATTAATGACCTTATACAGACATTTTTATTTGTTATAACGACGTTTCAATACCTATTTGTATCTTCTTCAGGTATTTTACAAATTAATATAATAAGCTAGCACAACAAAACAATTAACCGTGTAAACTTTGTTCATTATCTACACTGAGAAAGACTGCATTCTTTATTAACAAGTTATTAAATTCACACAGTTTTGAAAGAGGATCCGAGGCTTACAATTCACTTAATGCATTGTAGCAAGACTACAACGTTGTTGCAATATAAATAAAAATAAAGCGTCTGTATTTATAAATTATGTTTGTAGATGAAGAGATTTGTTATCAAAACTAATTTAGTACATTTCCTTTCACTTTAGAGACAGACAATAAAACAATATTTCCATTTATGTGGAAAATTATCGTATGTGTTTTATTTTAGTGATTTAAAGACAAGCAACAGACATTTGTTAAATTATTTATGACATTAAGTTATACGACTTATTTCGGTCCTTTCGTGGAGTCACTCAGGCGTAGATATGAAATAAAGTACAAAGTGTTTGTTTGGTGTTTGTTCGAAATGTAAATTTAAATCATATGTACACCTGAAGAGGGTCCAAATATAGACTGAAACATGTAGTGAAATTTAATTCAGATTAAGATGTAACAGATAAAATAAGTTATTAAATAAACACCACACAATGTTTCTGTAAACGCTGTCTGTTTCTTCAAAATCGTAAGAGCAGCAGTAACGACACACCGCAAAAACCTCGTGACGAAGTCAAATGAGTTTAATAAATTTAAGCTTCTAAATTATTTAAAAATATTTTAATTGTTTATGTTTATTGACTTTTTATCTTTTATCATTATATTATGTACTTTTTCTATATATACAGGTAGTTTGATTAACAGACTCTACATCTTCGATTAAAACGATGGTTAGTTGCAGAGATACGGCATAAATGTTTTATGGTATAGAGATAAGATAAGAAATTGCCTTCATCTTCAACATTCTTTATTTGTACCAATTTATACAGAGTATTTCAGCATCCGAATACTGATATGGGGTGGATCCTTAGGAGAAAATTAAATTTTGCTATGTGCATTTCCTATACTCATGGACTCCGGAAGTCTGTGATGAATTTACACTATGCATTATTAATTTAACTCTTAAAATTAATCCGTGAATAATATGATAAATTAAATTGTACGTGAGCCTGTGTTCAGGACAAAGGATTAGAGAAAGCTGGTATGTAACCGGGAGTCGACGAGGATGGCTCAGTGGTTATAACGACAGAAAAACTAAGGCTTGCTCCTGGGTTTGATTCAGTGGCCTAGCGAGTTTTTCCATCCTAATTGGTTAATTATTAAACGATGATGTTAGTCAGGGGTGAAAGTGAGGCCCATAATGGAAGTTCAGCATCTTAAACATCGACTGAAGAATAACTAAAATTTTGAATTGCCGAATGCTGACGTAATTTCTGTGATTATTAGTATTTAATTCCTTGATTGATTAATTAAATATTCTATTTGTAAAAATACCTCCGACCTATATCCTTGATAAAAATTTTCTAAAAATTATAGCAGTGCAATGGTTTTGCTAAACTTTGCCGTTATTAAGAATTTAGGGTTGGTCGAAAAGCCCGCGTAATAACGTCAAACAAATCATGATTTGTTGAAAGTTAGGAAATTTTAATCCTGATTTTGACTTCATTTATTTGTTTGGGTATATGATCAGCATACGAAAACGTTCATCGTAATTAGTGAAATTTTTCGAGCGTAGGTGGAAATGATATTAACTTACGTTCTATCGCCACAATAAATCTGAAACAGTACTAAAAAGTGTAACAAAACATTCGTATAGAATCTACGTTACGTTGCTTTCAATTGTCCCGCGTTTTCACCTAAGACAGTTCTTTCATATCGTAAGATTATATCCGAAGATTTGTCATTTTACTGTTAGTATTAATACATTTTTTTCATCTTGACATAAAGACTGTTGTAGGTTCTCTTGGAACCTAGCTGATTTGTTGCTGGCTATTTGAAATGACTACATCCACAGCACGCTGGTCCAGATGAGAAATACGTTCAAAAATGTTGAAGTTTCAACAATGGACAAGAGTCTTTAACAGCTTATATCATTATATATAACCAATTTAAATCAAATATTTGAAACTGCTCGATTGTGATACGTTAAAATCCCACGTGTTATGCACGGTCTTTTTATTTTGTACACCCTTGAAGCAGAGATCTGCTTTATCTAATCGCTGTGACTATGAGTTCTGTTGACTATTGGTATCAATATGAGTGAGGCTCGTCGCTGGATCCACAACATCCTGTATGCTAACCCGCAACACACCTTACCGCTTATCTGGAGCGAAAAAGCGATCCAGATCTCTTTTTAGAATTAAGAACGATACTCACAGCGTGTTCGAAACATTTAAACGCAGCTCCGTAGTAATAAACAAATAATAATAATAATAAAAATCAGCTCGTAGGAAAGTGAGGGTTAGCGAGAAAGATGAAAGTTGCGTGCTAATTTAGATATTTGAATAAAATGAATACACGTACACTGTATATACAGAAATGATAAAAATACTTATATAAATGACAACCATTTTTCTAGAAGACAAAATTGTAGAAATAAAAACGTACTGTACAGACTCAAATACAACTTTATAATAACGGTTTCTATGAAGCTTACAATAAAATCAAGTTATAATCATCATTCTCTAAAATATAAATCATTCAATATATTAACTCGAAAGTACAATTATTTCGTGACAATTAATAAAAATAATTATGCATCGGAGAAGGCCTGGGCAAAACGTCCTTTGTACATATAATTTAAAACTTCGTAACGCACACTTATTTTGAAAAACAGAATTGAGTTATCGGTGTATGGGGTCACCTCTTAAAAAATAAAGTATATTTATATACGATCGCACAGTCTATTATTTTTCACAGTGGCCCGTACATATAAATTACAGAGAAACAAGATAACATGTCAAAATGTTCACGAGAAAAAAGTTCAAGAGACTATTCTTAACCAAAGGAACCTTACATAATTGAGTAACGAAATATTTTTCGTGATTTAATGTAATACGCTAAATGTATTAAAATTTCTAACATATGTCTCTATAAATTATTTAATGTTTTCATTTTATTCGAGGCAGCGCATTAATTAAATTACACAATCAGAGGAATGGCACACCGAATAGGGTCAATGTTTAAAGTTGTCTTTTGATTCAAGTGTTCTACTAATATATATTTATAGAAACAACTTGTAATTACCTGGCAAATATTGAAAGTAAAGTTTATCGAAAAACCCGTGAAAAGGAATCTATAAAAAGTCACTAAATACATTAATTAAGTATCATAGTATCAGGTTTACTACGAAAAGTTTTTGAATAACTATTTTCCAAATAAAAATTTTGGATTTTCAGGTGAAACCTACATTTCTTTGATTCAGATGTAAATTTTGAAACACCTAGTCTTTTGGATTAAGTGAATTTAGAAAATCTAAGCAGGTCCGTGCCGTGAAATACAGAGATGACGTAAAGGGGCGGTACTAGAAGCGAAATCAAACTAAAATTTGAGCCATTCAGTAATTAAAAACCGAATTTTACATTAGTTGATATTTCAAAAGAAAAATAGCATTGTACATTTTGCGTACGTTTTTAAAAAATATCACAATATAAGGTTATTTTAAGGAAAAAAACATTTAAGGGGCTGCATTACAAATGATTGCATAATACTGAGTAAATCTATCTTACGAGCATACCTATAGGAGTGTTTTGGCTGTTTTGCCGTAGATAT
Source organism: Zhengitettix transpicula (assembly GCA_037074705.1). Classification (NCBI taxonomy): domain Eukaryota; kingdom Metazoa; phylum Arthropoda; class Insecta; order Orthoptera; family Tetrigidae; genus Zhengitettix; species Zhengitettix transpicula. The sequence continues at coordinate 144,042,039 of CM073591.1, forward strand.
GAATACCATATTTCATATCTGATGACGAACTGAGTTTATAAAATATAAAAAGTCTGTGTTAAAAGATGATTGCGTAGAAAGGTTTATTGGGGCCTGTATTAGCATATGGAGCAGATGAAAAATAATTGAGCATATTTGATAGGAGGATCTTGAGGCACATCCTTTGATCATTGGAAGAAAATGGTGTCTGTGGAAGAGGATTTAATTATGAATTGTAAATTTTTTACCATTGAACCAGGCATTGTCCAGATATATATATATATATAGATCTGTAGGGACACGTACTACGCGACGATTAGAGAATGATGAAGAGGATACTTAATGCATCTCCAGAAGGCAATAGAAAAGTTGAAAGACAAAAATTAAGATGGGAATAAGGTGTGAGAAATGATTATAAGATTACCTATAGGAAGAGCTCGGCAGTAAATAGAAAAGAATGGAAGAAACGTCTTCAGAAGGCCAATACCAACAAAGGGCTGTCATGCCATTGATGATGATTACGATTATGTTAAAAGAAAACTAATAGAAACGTGGTATTTATTTAACAAGTGAAATGAAAATATAATGCGTCTGTTTTAAAATATAAAAATTAGATAAAGTAGACAAATGACAGCCAAAATGAACGGATTATATAAATACCACACAAAATTTCTGGGAACTTTGTTCCTTTCGTTAGGTGATTAAAAACGCAAAATCCAGGAGTGACACAACCGCACAATGCAGTTGACAAAACGCGAATGCTTTTGTATAATGTAATTTGAGTTCTAATTTTTTTAAATAATCGTTAATAATTTTAAGTTTGTCAAACGGGTTGTGCAGTTGTGTCACTCTTATCTCTGATGTTTTTAATCACTTTACGAAAGGAACAAAGTTTTCAGAAACGTTGAGTGGTATTATATATCACCACTTCATTTTGTCTGTCAATTGGTTATTTTATTTAAGACATATTGTTGACTGTTGTTTATCCAATAACTAACGGAGTTTATTATTGTTATAGTCATTGACTTCAGTCTTTATTAATGACACACACACACACACACACACATATATATATATATATATATATATATATATATTATGACTATTTAAGACAAAATATAAATAAACGACAGACATTTAAGTCAGAAAAAGACATTTGTTGAAAATTATAAATATTATTTGCGACCTCTTCAGGTATGACGTTTTGCATTACAAAACCAAACAAATAAAAGAATTAAAACAAATATTTTTTGAACTACTTGGCAGATAACAGATTATATAAATTTTGGTGGACTTACAAATGTTAATATTCAGGGTCGTTCTCCTCTGACTGTTGAGGCCGTAATTTGTACAATTTAAACGAGAATGACCAGTAAAACTCAGTTACATTGTTGAGTGCGGTTTACAGTGGAAACAATTTAAAACTATAACAGTATATAAATTAATTAATAAAGCAAGGAGTCATAAATTTTGTTTAAATTGTTAGAATTATGTTTTATATTGATAGCCGTATTGATCAATATACAACATCTCACTCATTAATCTCGAGAAGTAGTTCATTTCTTCATCAAAAATTGATACATTACACCAATCTGTTAAATGATTTTTTATGTAAATACTTTTTGACGAAACAGAATAATTTTAAATATTACTACTTATATTGTTTTGGTGTAAATGTCGATGCTAATTTTGTCCTTAATTCTTTTTTATACTTTTAAATATTTATGAGATTTTAAAATAATTCATACACCATACTTTCCTAACAGTCCAATTAATTTATTTTGCAAGCAAGCAATGTAAGGTAAAACTATGAAACTAGATTTTTTATAATCATTTTTAATCTGTAAATTGTTACTGTTATACATGATAGTATTTAATCTGACCTTAATGTACTTATTGACCAATTTAAGTGGATATGAATTTAGTAAAGAATATTCTTGATTTAATTAAATTATCTTTATGGTATTTAATAGGGGATAGTTTAATAGGTGTATCTACTAAATTAAAAACCATAGCTTTATTTTGGAAAAGAGGATGGTAGGACATGTAATTGAGAACTCTACCAGAATATTTTGATTTTTGGAACCAATTGGTTCATAATTTTTTATTGCTGACAGTTATTAAAATGCCTAAAAAAACTAATTATTCTGTTCAATTTAAAAAGTAAACTGAAATATATTCTGGTAAGTAATAAAGATATTGAGTAAATAATTCATATTAGTTTTGGGAATAAGGCAAAAAAAGTCTTCTACATATCTAAAAAGCTATGAAATGTTTTTTTTTTAGGGCAACAGGCTACATGAGGGTAATCCACTTTGGGCAACTCCCCTTTAATAGCATAGGCAGGGATTTGAAAGGGGGGATGCGGAAGGGTGGAAGAAGGTAGTCAAGGGTTACTAGGGCCCGCGGGCTATAGGTTAAGGATCCTACCCGGCATTCGCCTAAAGAAATGCAGGGAAAACCCTAGGAAAACCTACATCGGGTTCCCTTCCGATAGCGGGAGAGGAGTTTGCTGTGGGGACGCAGCATTCCCTTCTCTGTGACTCGACCAGTGCCTCGGCTCATCATTCTGGAAGAATGTAAACCTCCGACAATATCTCTACCAATTAACCTCACGGAAATATCTGTTTACTATTTAAGTGTAATGGGTCTCGGGAATATACGGATAGTGAGAAGTTCTCTTCTCACCAGGCTATCGAAATTCGAGCTTAGAATATTACGGGATAGTTTTTAAATATTTATACTCCAAATAATTTCTCGGCTAAACGGAATAAACATTTAACGTAACTCAATAAACTGTGTTAAGACTACTTTTACCATTCAAGACGGATCGGGATTGTGACATTACTTTCTGCAAATTACAGAGAAAAATGACGGGCACATATAATACAATTATAATATTTTTCAAATGTGTATCATTAATGTTTATACGGACACAATATTATTGTATTTATTATTATTATTATTTATTTGCATTCGCATCAGCATCATTTTTACCTTTGTCGGGGGACTTATTCACTTGAGTTTTCAGTATGGAAACACGCACACAAACATCCATGCCCACACCGGGATTCGAACGCGGGACCTCTGTGATGCAATTGCACTGTGTTACTGAAATATTACTGCTAAACGAAGCCCACATTCAAGTCAAAGTAATAGCGACGTTCGTTTTCAAGTTAGATCGCGTGGTCGTGGAGAAACGTTGAAAAGTAAACTGACCTTGCTGGCGTTCGAAAACAAAACAATGACGAACAATTTTCTGTGTGACAAGGAAACTTTTCTGAAGTATTACAAATACAGTCCCGCAGTTAACTAACTTAAATTTACTGACAAAGAAATAAAACATTTGCCCGGGGGCCATTGGCTACCTTCCTCTACTCTTCCGCATCCCCCTTTTCAAATCCCTTCCTATGTTATTAAAGGGGAGTTTCTACCTCGTGGATTACCCTCATGTAGCCTTTTACTTTAAAAAATTATACAATATTAATTTGACTGAAGCTATCTAAGTATTGGGTTCGGTTTTGTATGTTAAAATACCTAAAATAAATAAATGAATTGACAGATCAGAGTGTTTAAGTAACATTTTGAATAGAGGACTAAGAGACTAACAGCAATTATTTCATTACAAATTTAATAACTAGAAAATTATAATTTTATACATAATGTCTACGTCGGAAAAAAACACGACTCAATATATATTATTTCCTTGGAACATGTGACTACGAACGATTTTACTTCATACAAATAATTATGTAACACATGAGGAAAATATTACAATCTTTAAAAACTATAATTGAAGACGAGTTTTCGGAGCAATTTTGATGAGATATTAAGGATAAAAGTGTTAGGCACCTGAGACATAAAAGTCCATTACAGCAATAGAAATATTCTTATAATTAATTAATAAGAAGTTGTAAGTGATTGATTTTGAATCTTGCCACAGTGAAATAATATCATTTGTGAGAAGTAGGTCGAATCTAAATTTAAATAAATTAATGCAGTCGTCCTCGAGAGCACAAGTATTATTCAGGACTGTAGGGACATATAACACGATTTTATGAAATATTATAATATCGTTATAAATTAAAAATATCTTGGATCAATAACGCACTTTTATCTCTAATTTTTATAATTAATGTAGATATTTTTTTAGAAAAGTTTTGCTTTGGTTTATATAGTACAATGTGATATATTCGGAACAATATTCAGACATGTAGACTTCGCTAGAAGTTGATGACAATGAATGTCATCGAAACGTCACGTGTTATCGACGAGTTTTCCCGGCTAGAATCCCGAGAAGCCTTTATCCACTATATTGACATTTACAAATAGAAAATGAAATGAAATATTTTAAATTTGATAATAGAAAAAAAAATTTGGCTTCATTACATGTTACATACGTTATAAATGATAAAAAATAATTAAAATATACGTCTTTACGGATAATTTTTCTGGAATTTTATTGAAATTTTGATAAATTGGCCCCAGGTACTGAAAATTATAACCTGTACAATAAACCCAAAAACCCAGGGTAAGTGGATTAGTCATAAAACAATGAATTCCAAACATTGGTGTGCAATAAAATTTCTTGCTGGAACGCGACGACAAGCCGGGTTTCTTGCAGACCTAGAGTGGGTATTTTACGGCGACGTATGAAGGAGGAAGTGACGTGTCCTTGTCCATGATCCTAAAGTCAGCCACACCCACGGATGGAAGTCCTGGATCGATAACACAAACTACACCTTCTTAGCTGCGAACCATGAATTAAATATTTATATTATTGATCAACATACAATACTTTTCTTTTTTTAAGCGTCCCTTCAAATTTCATAACAGATATGGTATGAATTCTCCAATTCATAGTAAATTTATAATTTAATGTTCTGGGTAGATGTAGGGTAATTTGCATTCAATTGATTAACATTTTTCTTTAATTTTAAATGTAGCTTTTGTAATCTTTTGTTTTCGATAGTTCACAAATGGCATGTTTTGAGAGAAACTGCAGCACGTCATAAATTAATATATTCGTATAAAATATTATTTGACGGAGAATTTCTTGAAAAGAAATTTCTGTAAAATATGGATTCTACGTGAAATTGGTCTTATAATAACTCACGTCTTTCAGAATCTATAAAAAATACAAGAATGCACCACGTAAGTGTGAAAATCTTCTTCAAGGTTGCGAATGTGTGAGAGACACTCATTGGAGGAAGCCTCAGATTCGTAATTAGGTTGTAGTTTTGATGCGCGTTAGGATCTTGCTGAAGTGAAATGATATTGACTCTTGAGGTTACATTCCTGAAGGAAACTCCTCTGAGATCGAGTTGTCACACGAGAGCCTAACCTGAGAGCACGGTAATGAGAACCTGTAACTCTGATCTTATCTGCATAAAGAGCATAAGCAAAATATCGTAATATCAAATTATATAAAGAGATCATCCACAATAGAAATCGAAAACGCGAAAGACATTAGAATCAGATTAAATTCGTTAAAATTTGTTAATTTCGTGTCCCCCAACCATGGGAAAGGTTGAAATAATATACTTATACGTCAAATAACACAAGCCCATTGTTAAAATCGTTTCTACTTGCGTTTGTTGTTCATTAAATTCACTTTTACATTATTACTTGCAGAATGTAGGTTCAGTTTTAATAAATGGGCGAAATATAATATAAACCTTTTTATTCCACGCCCTTTTCCACCATCAAAATATTTTTACTTGCGGTACTGTTTCTTATTCGTCTAAAACTACACACTCATATTTAATTATTTTAATTCTTCAAAATCGCGAAACTGTTTTATAATTTTTAATAGTTAAAAATGAAACTTTAATGACTGTAAATATATTTCAGCAGCATAATTAGAATACTTAATAATTTCATAGGGCAAACTTTGCCATGAGGTAACAAAACTTTGATAGCTGGCAGGAAGTTTACAATTAAATTGAACAGATCATCGTTAATTGTGTATTTGCCGAGATATTAAGAACGTGAATAAAAATTAATTTCCCAAATGAAACATTCCCCAAGATTAAATAAATGTGCGTCATATTACATTCAGCTATTTAAGAGTGCGTATTATGCTTAAATGATGTTTCTAGATGTAAGAGATTTGTTATCAAAACTAAGTTATTACATTTTCTTTTACTTTAGAGGCAGACAATAAAATAATCTTTAAGAAATCATTATCATTTGATACAGAATCGGAAAAATTAGTCAAGTATTTACAAGTTACTGTTGCTCAGTTTTCCCGGGTATTTATTTTACCCCATATGATTCGACAGGGAACAGAATTATTTGGGCACTAATTCCTCGGTCATTTTGAATGTTTTAAAATTAACACTTTCTCGCTCATGTTGAAGTACCTTTGTTTCTCAGCGAACCGATAAATATGGATTCGACACCAACCTCTTAATTTTTTATTTTATTTTTACATACTACACCATCCATCGCATGCGTACGGATGCTGCTTCCCCCTATGCCGTTAGGGGTTGAAATTGGACATTATTAATCTCAGCGATCGCGGAAACTTTTTAATGGACACTAAAATGGGCTCGTTTTTGCATCACGTTTAAATATCACACCTTCGCCTAGGGGTGTTAGGAGAGTCATACCTCCACAGCGTTTTTCTCTGATTGTAAGTCACATGCGTACCAAATCGGGATGAAAGTGCTCCATGCATTTAAGTGTTTTCGGGGAACATACTAATATCCATACACGTAAAAAATTAGCCTGAATAAAAATATACATAAGACTATGTTTCTGATAACTTGTCGAACGGACAAAAAGATCTTGGTTACGAGAGGTATATTTTTCCAAGCTTACAAACTGAAATAGGACTGCAATATTAGCTCCACGTGAAAGGCGATTGATTCCAAACGTTCCCTGGCAGTTAATCCTCCGCAAAAGGTTCTTAGACTGCAACTTCGTCCAAATCCACCACAACAACACACTATAAACATCTCAATTGGCCAAAACAGTTCAAATTCACTATATAAATTATGACGATCCATGTCTCTCCTACGTTTCTGAGTTACCACTTTCAAACTGTCTGTCTCTTGTCCACTCACTGACCGACTGCTATCAACTGACAAAATATTCCATCACCTACATACAGCATATACACAGTTTTCTGTGTTCATCTCAAGTAAAATGCGTTTTCTTATCTCATTTACCTTCTGACTAGACAAACTAAGAATTAGCTTTTTGATTAACTGGGCCTTTGCTCACCCACTGTGAAAACAAGTAGCTGGCCTTTTTACCACAACCATAAAGTTTTGTGTCTGTCCCTACTTGTGCGAGTCAATCTATGACGGTGTTTTACCTACGTGGGGGGAATTTTAATGTTCGTGGGGACAATTCGAAAATGAGCTCGTCTAGAATTTAAAAACCGCTAGGTATGATTTAAATTATACAGAAGGAAAAATTTTTGTATCTCAATTTGAAAAAAAGTATTTGGTAATTTTGGTGCTTTCCATAGGCCACATTTGAAAAACTGGAGTAATATAAACTACGATGTACTCTGAGAGTATTGTTTACTGTGTCTAGTGAATGGCATGCGGTAAGTGGTTGTCTACTGTAGTCTAGCGCCAACTCCGCGAAATAATTACATGAGAAATTAATTAAATACAAAAGCTTGAAAGAGCGATAGGTTTTGCGATCTCAGATTAAAATAAATTATTACTTTGTTTGTACACAAAATTATTACTATAGAGGAACAGTTATACACAAGTTGAAATTAGGCTTCTTTAGGAAATAATTCAATTTTTAACATAAAAAATACGTATATGTTATATGGGGGGGAAGCATTAGAAAGACTTAGGTGGTGCATGATAAACCAAGAGGTTAGTAAACACTGATCTATGGTATTAACGTCTCACATGAAGTCCCATCACAAATTTATACTAAATATCGTGTCTATTAATTTATGTTACAAAAAATGCAGGTTATCTTTTGCAAAGTCTTGAGAAACTTATTCCTTGATTACGAAGTGTGAAAGTGAGTGAAGGGGAAAAAAAGTATCTTCTAACAGTGCAAATGCTAAAAAATACCTAATATTAGTGTCTGGGCAAGATTTCAATTTGGTGTACGAGTATGAATTATCCTGTCGTGATTAACTTTTACTAACCGAAAATAGGATTTTATACTAATAAATGAGAATTTCAAATATCTGCTACCCTTATTAACATATGACAGAGTGACGTAAATGTCAACATTTATTTGCATTGGATGACGCCAGTATGTAGTCAGCGTTCAGGAATGGAATAGAAATTATGCATAATTATCATTTCTGGAACGAAGTTATACATTATGTTATTTCAACGTTCTCTAAAACCATTGCTGATTTCAGGATTTCTACTCAGGAGTATATGTACGATTCCAAGCGGTAGGCGAAATTTTTCAGCAACTTGAGGTACAATAGAGTACCTCCGTTATAATTCTACATACAAAAATATAATTTCTGTCAAAATCATTGTTTTACTATCAGTTGTTTTCATAAAACTTCTTACTTAGGAAGAGTTTTACATTGTTTATTTAATCATCCAATTAATAAACAAGTCTATTTTTAATTTTTTTTGACAAAACTTTGTTGTTGTCTGATATTCCACATCATTCTGATAACCTTAACTATGTACTTAAAATTTTAACAGCTAATTATTATACTGTAGATTTTATTGTCAAATTCATTAACATAGGAATTAATTACATTTATAATAATAAAAAACTGTTGTTCGACCAAAAACAAATTCTAACAATTTTATTGTTTTACATTATTATGCTACTAAATTTAAAATTTTATACAAAAACTAAATATTTATGTAATTTTTATATCAGTTAATTCATTGTCTTGTTGGAAAACACAAAGACTGTCTTCATAATTTGCATTTAATTAATTTTTATAAAATTACTTGCAATAATTTCTCATTTTATTATATCGGCTAAACCAAACGATCTTTGTTAACTACAATTAAGGAACATATAACCAAAGTAAAATTGTAATATTGTTTAGACCTTAATCATTAAGACCAATAAATTTTCTTTAAATGTTAAACAGGACACTTCTAATTTAAACTGTATTTATGATGGCTTATTAAATAATCTTTGTTAATTTATACCTTGTATTCATATTCTTGTAAAGTGTTGCAACTTAGGCTATATGTTTATAGCCTGGCAATAATATCACAACAGTTGATAAAAAAGTCTAAATAATTTTAAATTTATATGATTGAAAATTAATTGTTTTTTGTCTGTTATAAGGGTCGTTAATTGTTTGTGTTCTTGTCTTACAGACGTTAATTTTGTTTCTATTATAATACATTTTACAAATGTAATGAATTTACTCCGGCTGTTAAGAAATATAAATCTAATTTACGAGACCGCTTTTCCTCAGGGTAATGTGTAATTACATTAGTAATTAAGTCGAATCGTTTCTTACATTTTTACGGTTACGTCCTCCGTACAGCCGACAGCAGTCGTTAAACATCTGCAATCTCCAACAGTTCCGTAGCGGATCACAGGTCTTGGAACACGCTACCTCCAGACAGAGCGAAGCAGCAAGAGTTTCCGTATTCAGTCACAGAACTGTAGCTTCGTAACTCTGTCGTGATCCTCACCTCAACTTTCCGACTTCTCTTTGTAGGTGTTGACAGGCTATGTATAGGGTATTCAACATAGTGGCAACTTCCCTTTTATAGCATAGGAAAAGAAGTGAAAGGGGGGATGCGAAAAAAAACAAGGTAGCCAAGGGTTAACTAGGGCCTCAGGGCTGTGGTTTAAGGGTCCTACCCGGCAATTCGCATCAAAGTGATGCAGGGAAAACCCTATAAAAACGTGCATCAGGTAGGTCGGGCATTTTGTACTTGTCCCACGCCATTCCGATGGCAGGAGAGGAGTTAACAGGTCATTGGAGTATTTAAGTATAAAGTGGAAATACTCACTACATTAAAAGTGGTATTGATTTTCATCTTATGTTCCTCACATTCTGAGAATTAAATGCAATCGAACACTAACTGAGTCTAGAATCAACTCCAATTTCAATAGGTTAGTATCGAAAATTTGGCCATATTCTTAGACTATAGGGTACTCATGGTGTTAAACGATTAGAATTCTCAGGAATATATGGGAAATTTACCGTTATTTAAAGGATATATGATTATTTAGATGATCCTGAGTCCTGTTACCGTTATTGCCATACAGATTTGGTTTCTAAGTCGTCCGCTGAATAGTGTGTTCATATGTTTAAATTTCCTTCTGTGATTTAAATAAGCTGAAACTGTCAACTTCACCATGCACCTTTCATATGTTATGAATCAAGAAAATGTTTCTTCATTGAGGCATAGCTGTCTCTAACCGAAGCATACTTCCACATGAATAAAGGACGCCGGCATCAACCTCCTTCCGGCGACGCTCGTGCATTATTTAGAGCTCTTCGTCGCCTTGTATTCCTGTGTTCCTTCTACTAGACTACGAACAACATCCTCATAATTTTTCTCATGGATAAGATATACATAAGCATCTTAGACCTCTAAATTTTTATTGAATCCTCCAATTAATACATTTAACCGCTCGTGGGTGACATCGGCGTTACACGTACATTTTTAGATCAAGTGTTTTAAAAATGAGGCAACTTCTGAGTTCATCTTCATATTTCTAAGACATTTACATTCATTTTTTGATAAGAATTTTGTACATTAATTTTGAACTTTCTTCTGTCATGCCACTTCACTTTACAAGAAGGCTTCATGAGCGAGATATATATTTCATAAATGATATGAAGAACGTATATTTAACCAATTGAACAAAACGTTTCAATATATTTTCTGTAAGGAATTGTGTGCCTGATATACGAGTAGTGAAGAAAACCATTTGTTTAATATACAAATAACTACAAATCGGGAGCATAAATACCCAAATGAACGTCCTTATAGGGGAAAGTGAAATAGGATTGGGGATACAATACAATGCGTACATACACAAACATGTATATATTTAAATTAACAAAAACAAAACAAATTTTTAAATTCATTATTAGATATCGGTCTTTGGGCTGTTGGGCCACGTATGGTTGAAGCTACATCGGCGATCTGTTATTTTATAGGGAACTTTTTAAATATTTGGCATGAGGGTTTGAACACACAAAATAAAGTGATAAAATATTTACTTACATAATTAATTTAAATCCACAGCCACAGAATCTCCATGGGAGAGATCTGAGTCATTAAATGAATATGAGTTTTCTACTGTGACCAGGTTAAGAATTGGTCCATAATTGCTTGCTGAATTACCAAGCGTTCTGTGAGCGTGAGAGCCGGCGGCAGTCAGTTGTCTTCCAATCCTCAAGTAGAGTCCTGACGTCGTCGTGTTTGCAGCAAGGCGGCTTTGGCATCAAGATGTTGTTCATTACTTCCTACGGGTGGACTTCTTAAATCTGGCAACTAACATCAATGAAAAATTTCTCTATCTCTCTCCCTCTTTCTCTCTGCCTAGTTAATATTTCCACATTGTCTCCTGCTTTCCCTCCCTAATTCTCTCAAAATAAACGAATAGTGGCAGGTTTTCAGTTACTATTTTAAACTTCTGCCAATAACTGTAGTCTCGCAGGTTTCAAGATAAATTCGTCACATTACGACAGTAAGCTTAACTAATTGAGGAGATGTATGGTTTTAAGACCAGTAGGACTCGCACTTTATTTAGGGCTACGAATTCGGAAACCCTTTTCCATCCATAAAAAATGATTGACACCTGTTGTTCGGTCTCTGAAGGTGATCACATTTTAATGGTTAACTGCCAGCTCAGTACAAATATTCCAAACTTGTATTCTATTCTAATAATTACCTTTCCATGCTACAAGTTTCATTAACAAAGAAAATTGGGTCAATATTGCAATAGTACGGTGGTCTCATTATTAATTTTTTCTGAGTAGAGGTTTAAAATATTTAGATGTGAATCTCCGTATTATGTTTTTGGAAATTGAAATACATTTCGTATATTTTTATCCTATTTCAAGGAAATTAATTCTCCTCAAATAAAATAAGGCAAGGCAACGCAGTGTAGAACTTTGAATAGAATATATTTTTTTAATTTTGTCGTAAATATGTCAAACACTTCCTATATAATTGAAATCGGTCATTGAATGGTGTAAGATAAATATCAACATTTGGACCATTGTAAACTAAAGGACTAATATTGCCAAATAAGCGTTAATTAAGTTTGAAAACCCTACCTGCTCATTAATGATAATTTCTCAAAAGCAAATAACTATACTAATTATGGTAAATAAAAAATTCTATGCTGAAGAAACACACAAAATTGAATATAAACTTTAGAGGGTTTAATTTTTCGGACATACAAATATAGGTCTTTTCTTTAAAACAATTAGTGAACGGTGTTCAATTTAACGAGTTTCTTGAAAAAAGAGTTTAATGGATGAAAATTTAATAAATAATGCGTCTCTTTTCATCAACAATTGGTATTGATAAAATAATAATTACTTATTAACTATATCTCGTGACAGTCTTGAAGAAGAGCAGTTCTTTGATGAAAAAAAACCACAGTTATATTCGATAATTCAATCGTACCCATGATTATAACTAATGTGATCGTTTTACAGCTAGCCCTGCGTTTATATACGTCTGCTTTCATCAATGTCTTGACTGTGATTTTTAATACAGAGCTTTGATGAACAAACAATTATGCAGATTTTAGGGGTTATAAAAAAGTAATTGGTGTATTACCAGGAGAAATGAATTTATTTTTGATGTAGCAGTACATAACATTTAATAATTACTAAATTTTGAAAATAATATCCGAAATATGGTGGTCGTTAACAAAAGAACACTGTTGGAGACAAAATTTTTTTGACATGTATATGCTCCGAAAGACAGATTGGTGGTTAACAAACAAAATTTATTTATTAATTTGTGGCTTCTAAAATTTACAAACAATTACAATAAAATGAAAATCTCTTAATATCTCAGAGTCTTTACTGGGTTTGATGATTTACAGTGAAAATTATTGAACGATCTTATTAACAATACAGTTCAAAATAATGTGCTGATAAATGAAAGAAAAGCTACTAGAAAAACGAACGAAATCTGACTTTACCCTTTTAGTTAGCGTTTACAGATTTTATTAAGGTTTTGGCAACTTATGTATTGTTCTGCTGGTACCAGCATTCTTTTAGAGCTTCAAAAGTACACTATATAGCAAAATTTTTACACAGATTCTAAATTTTTCTCACAGATTCTACATTTATGAAGTTGAAATGCGATTACTAGGCTCCCAGGAACTCGGATGATCCTCCTAATTGGTCGGCTATCTGATGGCGTTTTCTCTCAGCACGAAAATGTTCAAGTTCTTTATAATGAAGCAAACCCTTGCTTCGAGTTGGCTAATTGTTAGCACATCTACTCGGTCCAACTAACTGCTTGTTTACAGGGATCTTATGAATTGCAGATGTTTGCATTTTAGCGATTTTGGTAGACTGAAGACTGCCCATACTTTTACGCACGTAATCGCCATTCCGAACCCTCAATAATAGGAACAGAGCCCGCGGTTTATTGTTACTTTGCTCGCTCTCACCGCTATAATTCAAATTGTTCGGTAACAATTTAAATTATTTAAAACAATTAATGGCTTAATTAATTGGCATTACAATATATTATAATTTAAATACTTCACATGAACGGAAGAAGCTTATACGAAATGAATCATCTAGAAACCTTGAAAACTATACATATATTAATTATGTCAAACCTATAACCAATTTTCATTTAATTCATCATTTAATCATACAAATCAGAACATGAAATAAATTGAACATTTATTTAACAGGAAGATATAAAACAAAGAGAAGAAAATCGTACGTACTGGAGTCGACAGAGTAGTTGACTTGGTAGTAGTTAGCATATTTTCTAAAGCATATTTATGACATATTTTAAAAATATTGAAACAAATATAAAAATAATGTACGAAAAATTAAATTATTTAATCTAAACAATTAATTGTAAATAAATGTGATTTAAAATATTATTTCAAATCATATACGTTAATGTTACATTGTTTCTCAACAAACTAATTCATATTATAACATTATTTTTTGTTAATCGCAAATTATAATGGTTGTTTATTATACTAATACTAATAATCATCATATGATGAATCCTGTGGAAACTGTTCTCAGATCTCTAAGGTGAGCCTTCCCGATGTGGATATCATAGATTATTTCAACCGTCACAAAGAAAATTTAAGCGTCATTTTCAGGGTATTATAATTGCACTATAATCATCATTATTCAATTAATTTGATCAATCAGACCTAATTATATTAATGTTGAATATCTGCAACATCGTAAGCCAAATTGACTTTGGTCACGTTTGACATTTTTTGGTTATTTTTTCCGTATAGTATTCACAAAAATAAATCTTAAAAAATACACAAAAAATTATACACTAAAGGGTTAATTTTCTTCTGGTCTCCAGTCTCCAGTTTCTAACTGTGGAATTGTATTCTGCTTGTTACAGGCTTACAAACTTATTGGGCCATGTGACCAAACTAACTTCACATATTTTGTAAACACTTAGCAGTGTTTTTCTCAAATTAAAAAATAATTTCAGTTTTGACCCGGTGTCCTTATGGGTCTATTGAGACCGGAAAGGAGAAAGAAAGAACTAGTTCCAACCTGATGAAGGCGCAAAAATATACTGAAACGTCTTTAGTATTTTGAATTAATTTTTCTTAAATATGTGTCGGTTATTGGTTCGAAAATACTTATTTTATATAACAAATTAAAAATGAGACGTTAGATTGTTTTTAATTTCACGCTGACATCCAGATATGTTCTAATGTTCTCAATATTATTGTTAAACTTAAAAAGTTTTACTCCCAAACGTTAACTTTAATATAGGTCAGAATAAACTATTGTAAACCGGTCTATAAGGGATTGGAACAATTTATCTTAAGTTTTTGAAACATTTCCTCGTTTCAAGTTTTCCAGGGAAGAATAAGGAAGTGTAAGTGTTAGTGAAGTGAAAGTGTAGTGCGTCAACAAACTAATTAAACAATTGATAGTTTAATTTTATTTTTCAGGAACTCATTTACTAAGTTTGTATGTATGATTTGTATTTATATTCACAGTTTTTATTTTATTCTTATTGATTGTAACTGCCACAGAATGTAACTTAATTACTGGTTAAATAAATTCATTCATTCATAAAGAGTAATTGCGAGCTAATGGTAACAATGTTTTAATTGCTTTTTCAGACCGAAAACACAATGGGTTTGAACATGATGGGAAAAAATACATCATACTGGGCATACCTCAAGAAAAATTATGGGGTAAGTTTTTACACTATCATGAAACCAATTTCTCATAGTTATTATTCGATTTGTATGAAATTATTGCGTAATAACATAAGAATGCATATGCTGCCCCCTGTTATGATAAGGCGGGGGCGTTTGTCAGCTAAGTATTGATCGGCCAGCAAAGAGTTTGCATATATGACAGAAGAGGATATCCCAATTAACGCTGCAAACTATGTGCTCTGAGTTCCCCTATATTTCGTTTGACTTGGTGACAAGCGCCACCTGTGCGAGCGTGATCCAGTACATCAGCGACCCTCGCTGCGGTTTGCTTTCATTGAAAATGAAGGCAACAGGATTCTCCATAAACATTTTTTTACTAATATACCTGTTATTTTACCGTCATTTAGATAAACCAATCAAACAAGTTCATTATAATAACATTCATTTATATTATCAATTATTTAGTGATTACAACTCAATGGCATGTAATATTTAAAAACAAGCTCTGTTAGTTCCAAATACTTTTACGGTTTTCTGATTATATCTATTTCAGAAAACACATTCCATCGCTCATTTTGTAATAATGTGTTAAGGTGTAAAGATTTTTTTGAAAAAAGTTTAGTCTTAAATATTTAACTAGCTGCGTGCCCTGCGTATTTATTTAAATTCTCCCAAAGAGGGAGTTTATTCGACACTAACTTCTTGGTAAATATTTAATTTAACCAGCACCAAGAGCGTTTGAAACATTTACCTATTAAAGTCCCCCTCCCCAACCTAACCCCTCAGCATCTAACTTTAAAAAAACACAGGATGATGACTGACGGTACTTTAACGACTCGGGAATTCTCCTACTACATAAAATAATAGTGTCTAAAAATCTCGCCGAATTAAAAATGAAAAATACTCGCTAAGTTAAAGTCTAAAGCTACTCCTGGTACCTTAAAGGAGTAAAAAAAAATACAACCTTATCTACACTGTCCAAAATATAGCTTGTACCCTAACACGGTACCGTAAAAAGGAAAAAAACTACTCCGGGTAACTTTTAGTAAACGTCTACCTTCACGAACAGGATCATAAAATTTCATTTCAAATGCGACATATAAAAATTCTATACTAACACTACCACATGCATCGACCCCGAAAACGTTTCATTGTTCACTAGTAATGGCCGTTTAGGATTGTGTTCAACTGCTTGACTCCACCCCCATCCATACAGGTGGTAAGAGTTTCTTAATTCCTCAGTTTTTGTTCCTGTATCGTAAGTCGCATGTGAACAAAGTTTGGTAGAAAATGTTCTGTGTGTTTAAGATTGTACACGGAAATTTATTTCGCCCTCTTTCACCCTTACCCCTTCCTGGTAGTTTATCTACATCTTAGCCATTCTGGTACATGTCAGAATTGAACTCAGTAACCTCCATAAGCCAAGATTCGACACCAATCTCGGTTGTATACGCGGAAATTTCTTTTACATTCTTCCATCCCCACTCCTAGGGGCTGAACTACAACCATTATGGTAAATGCCTGAATTAACCCTGGGTTTGACACCAATCTCGGTTGTTTCATCTTCACCACCGTAGCTGACTTCCCACGCAGTAAGGGGTTGAAATTGTACGCTAAAAACAACTGGAGAGAAACAATTAATCTCATCGATCTCGAAAAATAATTATTCGACGGTAAAAACGGCTGTTTTATCGTGTTTTAAAAATTCACACCCGTTCACCCCGTGGGAGTTGGCTAACGCTCCTAAAGACCGAAGGAAACCTTCCAGGGCGTGTGCAAAACAACTCACCAAAGTTTCATCGCAGTTGGTTGAATGGTTTAGGAGCCCATAGGGAACACTCACACAGACATTCTTTTTATATAAAATTCTATAATTGTTGGGTTTCTTTTATAGTTTTGGTATAAAATCATTATATTACAAAACGCAGTTTACAAACTGAGCTATTCAAATTGAAATTGTTGTTATACGTGACGAATTAAAAGCGCTATTTTTACAAGAATTAAAGAAGATCAGAACATCGGAAATACGAAGTAATAACAAAACACATAATAAATTGTAATCATAGTTTCGTAGAGCAATATTTAAAAATTCCTAACATTCGTTTCTGACGTTATATTTACATGATGTATTAAAAGCACTATTAATCTGAGTAATGAATAGCTTCATTAATTAATTTATTTTAACAGTTAAGGTTATTTGTCTCAGTATAACTTAATTCATAAATATCTGTAACTGTTCTGTAATTTTTGTTTTAATTGCTTTATATGTCACCAGCTCATGGTCATAGTTCGAAGTGTAGTGTAACTTCTTCACTTCAGAATTGTCATATTCTTTTGTGTTCTTTATTAAAACTTTTATGAACTTGCCAAACTTTCAGATGTAATATTTACGACAATTTTGTGGGTCACGAATAATCCTATAAGTCCCATATTGTTGTTTTGGAAAAATGATAAAAAAAATCTTCTTTCTTCATCTAAGTAAATATAAGCTGGACCGTGTGAAAACTCCAAAATCTGTAAAAGAATCAGAGATATGTTATAAAGTAGAGTAATGGGAATGGAAGTAGTCTTTTGACAAATGTACACCATGAGACGATTTTTATTTCCGTCTTTTAGCTTGTGGAATCAGCGTTTTTCTTTAGTGCACGTTCTGAAACAGGCCAAAAAAACTTTAAATATCGCAAGGCTGCAGTCACAGAAATGTCAAGTTGGATGGTAAAAAAATCAATGTGACCAGAGTAATATATTTTAGGTTGGGCTTTATTATTTGTAGGGAATAGAATGCCTTCAAAGTATCGTGTTTGCCAAAGTTTAGCTTGTCAATTTCTTTCTGTTAAACGAAAATTATTATTTGTAAGGAAAAGGTATATAGTAGAGTGTAGCAGCAACACTGAAAATTTATCTAGCACATTTATGGGAGGTTTAGACTAAAACCTCATAGGCGTAAGAGAAATAATATAACTAGTCTAATATAATTGCAGTTATTTCAATGTTCAAGTAAGCGGAAGCCATGCACGATAGAATAAATTAATAAAGATTCGAACTACGTATTCACATAGACCTGAAAATTTTTTTCTTAAGTCCAATATATACTTTAATATACCTCAATTATATATCTTAATAACTACTATTTTAATACAGAAATTATGTCAAAAATTCACAGTGGATTGTCAAGTCTATACTTGTAAATTGTAAAATAAATATTAAAATGTCATTTCATAGGGAAAATCCAAGAATTTCGTTAATGATATTGAATTATTAAAGAATTTTACATTGTCTAATAAATAAATTATAAAATAAAATACAAATGATAAGCTGAAAAGTTTATTTAATAAAAGAGTATTTCGTTTGACACACGATAATGAAGTAAATAAATAGTCCGTACAAAACTGATAATGGATATATTTGAGGATTTCGAGTGTATCGAAATGATCTGAGATATTGTTCCGGCAAATAAGCAGGCCTCCTGTGAAGTTTGGAGCTGACCATTCTAGTTAGTTTCCATCTGCTGAGATTTTTTATAAATAAAATTTCAGGACATTAGACAAAACGATCATCATATCTTAGCGACTGATATTCAATTAAATCACCTTAGATTCCTCAACGTGGTCCCTGATAACGAAATAACTAAAAAACAGTTAACGGGAAAACTGATTTCTGAATATTGGGGATCACTTTGGTTCGTGCTTTCTTTTCATTATTAACAAACACTTGTAGTTCATCATATAAGTATATATTTGCAGTGTACAATGCTGTTTTAAATTTTAAAAATCCTGTGTCCTTTCCTTTGGCCGTGGATGTATCTGATGTGTAGGCAGTTTTATTCTGCATTGCTCAGCGATATCCATTTACGACCAAAACTTCTGCCTACGCAATTTCACTAAGTGCGTTGTTTCCATTTTCAAATTGCTGAAATGAATCACAAATAAAAACGGTTATCGATTGAAAAAGTTTTCCGACATTTCCCTTCGAGTCTTTCAATTTTTGTAATTTCTGGCCATCTGCCTCGCATTGGACCAGTGACACCCGAAAGTAACTGTAACAGATTCGTGTTCAATAGAATTACTACAATCTCTCGGATAATTTTCTCGTCCTCCTAAATATAATTCTGGAGACCCAATTCAATTGAAAAACTCTGAACTTCCAAGGGAGGGACATCTTAAAGCCTTTGTTCTATTAAGCGTTTTGTTAATATATAAATCATTTGTGAGAGGGATTACGAAGTTTTGGGAACCTACAAACTTGGTTTTAGATGTGATGCAACAACATCTCAGTAGTATCTGATTACGTAATAGCTCGTCTTCAAAAATTATTCGAAAGAGTACCCGTACGTACATTTATATACATTATGTTAGAAATAAAGCAACAAATAAACTTCACTTCCGGTATAAATTTATATATATATATATATATATATATATATATATATATATAAAATTCAAATACGAAGCTGTATTTTAATGGAGAATGTAGTTGACTGTGTTCTTACATTACTACATTAAGTCATTCACCGAGTCATTCTTCGTTTATTTCAGATCATAAATTGACGTAATGTAGTATATCTAAGGTATTATCAATATTACGAGAAATGTAAACTACGTATGTAAAATGGCAATAATTGATCCAGAAACAATAAGTTTACTTTGTTTAATCTTCAACGATCTGTTTCGTACCTTCTCTTTCCAGACCAAGTCCGAAGTTTAGATAAGACCAACAATAAGTTAATCAATTATTTAGGTGGTTATATCCGTTGATCAACATTGAAAGTTTCTACACGTATTTCACGGTAATGAGCACTGTCCTTAATTAGTCATACACCTGAAGTCTGCAATCATTCCAATAAATATAAAATGATAATTGAATTAAAGTAACTTTGTATTACATTTGGGATATTAATAACTTTTTTAAAATGTCGGAAATATTGCCGTCGGATTCTTGATTCCGCTTATATTTTGTCAAACAACAGAAAAATTAATTCTTCTTCAAAATATTTTTAAATACTTATTAAAAATATTTATTAATTTAAAATTTGGATTTTCATTTCGATTCACAATTAGGCAATTGAGACGAGTTTAATAATTTTTATAATATATTATGTTGCAATAATAGAAAATTAGTTACTGAAAATATATTGGATATATATCTGAGAATTGTTAAAAATTGAGTTTTCTCAGGACCGTATAAATTTTTTAACGGTATTTCCCGTAAAAATTTACTTATTACTGTACATAGTTTATAGCTTCGATAATTCAATTTGAATACAAATTAAAAAATTAAGGAAAAAATTTTTTGACACATTGAATGTGTGTATTAAATTATATTTTGCGGTTTTTACTGAGTTTATAATAAAAATTTAGGTGAGGTTGTTTAAATAATTATATTATAAAAATATATACATTGAGTTTGTCAGAAAATATCAGATTTTGTAATATTTATGATTAAGGTAATTGCTGAAAGATTCTGAAAATTCAAATCTAAAAAATATAAATGTAGTTTATATAAAAAATTATTTTTGGACGATGACTTTTAAAATAAATTGACGTTAACATAAAAATATTTTATTATTTCTATTATTAAATAGAAACCATACGATCAATTTTTTTTTATTTATTCGAGAAGTAAATGGATATACGCATCAACACCAGAAACATATGTCTTTAATCAGTAATCAGACTGATAACGCTGTCTTACGTGACTACAGTTAAGGGTTACGAATAATATTTATAGCAATTTAAGGACATCGAAGCAACTTATTGTTTTGAGCTTATTTTTCGCCTCTCCAACCACTCCTTTTGTTCGTGCGACCTCGAGAGAAAGGAGGCAAATTTTCTCAATCGGCCCAGTCGACTTGAAAAGCTGCGAAATCGAACGTCCTTGCTTTTTATCGACCTACTCGAACCTCGTGACGATTATAGCACGTCCTATTCGTACTTTCTTTTATAGCAGCAAGTATCAAAGACATAGCCCTACGCCCGTGGGAAAGTATATTTCGAAATTTGGTCTTACGATTGACTTGCAGAAAGGAATGTAGAATGGTACTTTATTGTACCCTGTAAGGATTTGAACTGTAGTCATTCAACTAAGTTCGTCATAATGCCAAGTCAGCAATATAAACGAAACATTTTCTTTTCCCTTTTACATAACACAACAGTGAAATGTGTGGCTTTAGCCATTTATATTGTAGGGAAAACGGAAAAGTGGAACGCGAAAAATATCACTTTAATTCATGTTACATATTTACGAATACTGTCCAATTACTACTGTATCTTGCAATTCATAGTCAGTCATACTAATTAAATAATGACAGGCAACCAGTATTTACATGATATTTGCTAGTGACTTAAAATTCCAGAAATCAAATAAATAAATAAAACGTTTTCGCCGTAACAATTGCTGCATTTCCTGTATCTCAAACATCAACTACAAAACGTCCTTCCGCCCTCATACGCCAATCATTAGGGCTGAACTAACTGCCATAAAATTTACCCTAGACTTTTGCGAACTGTTAGGTGATAAACATTTCCTACTATTCCCCGACTCTTTTTCTGCTTTCAAGCAGATGACCAACTTTATCCATGATTCGGAACTAATTACATGGATAACAGTAAAATCCTATGAAATCAGATTATCAGGAAAACCCATATTTCTATGGTCGCCAGCCCACCAAAATATGACAGGTAATGAGGCGGTATTACTCCAGCAAAGGGACAGAAATCGCCCCAATTACACCTCCCCTTAGCATGACGAACACCCGACAGGACACATGGATATTCTTAATAAATAAAATCAGCCACATATTGCAAATAACAATGAAAACTCTCAAAACCAGCTAACTCCAACGACTTCTCACGAACGCATCGGACATCAAGTTCCCACCCGAAGTGAATAATCTGCATTATCCGGAATCAGATCCAACCACTCAAATTTTACTCACTCATACCTTGTCTCTAACTCCAACTACCCAACTTCCCAATGTGATCAAACACGTATTTATTAACCAAATGTAATAATCTCAACGGCTCTCCTATCTCGAGAACACAGACCTACAAGAAATAAACACTTCATACAATGTGCAAAGCACAGCATTAAGATTTTTTAATGACATTTGTTTATTTGATAAACTATGAGCAACTATTGTATATATCAGTTTAATGATGTAAGCAAAAACCAACGTATACGTAAGATCAACGTCACTAGGTAGTCGCTAATTACTTTTGAAGTACATTGGAACGGAAAATAAAGACAAGAAAAAAATATACGTTTAGTAACGTTGAATGATGAAAGAAAAAAACTGATCTGGTAATGAAAATTTATCAATGATTTCAGTTTTCTTTTATTCTTTTAACAATCACAATGCTGTATTTTGTTGCTGTGAATCTATTGAAACCAGGTTTCAAATTAAAAGTCATTTTATAAAATAAAAGTTTTCCGATTGGCATTTACTCTTCCTCTCTGGCAATTGTAACAAGTAGTGGAGAGATTATTAATTCTAATAATCTTCATATTATTTTTTGTAAATTTTATTGATCATTATTGCCTTTCTATTTCAAGTAAATCTCAGGTTTTATATGGGAGGTAAATAAATTGTGGCATGCCATAATTTTTACAAATTTTTGAATGTTATATTTTAAAATTATTATGACACACAACGATAAATATAGTTGGACTTTCTTCTTTGCTCTCCGGACTGAACCCCCGGGCTACAACTTCTTGTCTTCAAATGAAACGTTCCTCGTTTCTTTTCAGACTGCATCCAATAAGACCTAGAGATCTTCTAGGTAACAACTTATTCAGCTCACTTTACTGGACTACTCAAACTGGTCGTTATATAAAAATTGTCCTTTTTTTTGGGTGTAGATAGGCTATGTATAGGGTAATCCACATAGTGGCAACTCCCCTCTTATAGCATAGGAAAGGGATTTGAAAGGGGGGATGCGGTAGGGTGTAGGAAGGTAGCCAAGGGTTACTAGGGCCCCCGGGCTATATTTTAAGGATCCAACCCGGCATTCGCCTAAAAGTAATGCAGGACAAACCCTATAAAAAACCTGCATCGGGTAGGTCGGGCATTTGGTACTTGTCCCACGCCCTTCCGATGACGGGAGAGGAGTTTGCTGTGGGAACGCAGGAGTTTGCTGTGGGGACGCAGCTTAACCCTCGCCATGCCTTGGCCTGTTTAGGAGGCAGCTGGCCGACTATTCCAATAGGAATAGCGGACAACTCTTGCTGTATGCCCAAGGTCTGCGACCCCGGAACATACACCTCTCAAAACAGACCAAGGTGCCTCGGCATGTGGGAACCTTAGTTCAAAAAAACCAGAGAGATGTGAGAGCATCCCCAAAGGTAGCCCCCGCCAGAGCTCTCTGGGCGAGTGAAAATTGTCCTCCATCTCCCAACTAAATAACTCTCAATTTGTAACTTTCAACTAGCGGTAAGTAACATCTAGTTCGCCACCTTACGTGATGCAAAACAATAATTTATTGCGATTAGTGACGACAAAGTCTTCGCCGACGACGTCGTGGACATGCAACAATTTCAAAACATATAAAAACAGCAGTTAGGTCGAGCAAGTTTAAATGCCATTGAAGTCAGTTGAAATAATACTACATTGCCTCCAAAGAACAACTAATCTCCGAGGAGACCAGGCACATTGCAGATATTTACGTTCCCGCCCTCAAATACAAATTATTGTAATAATTCTAGTACAGCATTAATTCTCGGCGAAATATAAGGAAAGGAAAAATCGAGCCTTGATCAATACTTTACTAATACTTTTTTTTTTCGTGTATTTTGTCCCTTCGACTAGGAGGTAAATATATTTTCTGAGCTCTGTTTTAGCTTAGCTCAACTGATAATTTTTATAGTTGTGAGACAGAAAGATACTGCCTTCAAAATATATGTAAATAAAACAACAATTTTACAAATTATATAAATAAATAGCCAAATAACAAACAAAAATATATGCTGAAATAAATACCACACCACGTTTCTGCAATCCTTGTTGCGTTCTTCAGGTGACTGAAAATACGCAAGAGCCGTGAAACCGACTCACCACACAAACCAGGTGACTAACTCAAAAGAAAAGGATTTGTATTTCATTTAGCATTGAGTTTTGTCTGTTATTTGGATATTTATTAATATAATTAGTATACTTAAACACAGACGTTTTATATTTTATAATTTTAAAACAATAGTTTCGATGTACCACAGATAGTGAGATAATGCAGTGCAATTGCAAGAGAATGAGAAATATAATAAAACCTATTAATCGAACTCCGTAGCCATACAATAATGTAATTTTAAAACTAACAACACAACGCAGTTAAGCGCCTATCAGGATTAACACTCCTCTAGGACGAACAGGAAAAAATAAAAATAAAATTATGTGCTCAATGGCTAACAAATGCCGACTCTTACTATATAAAATGAAAGAAACCCACATTTGAAGTGTACAATTAAGCTTCATTGGTAAAAATGAATAATATTTCTATGAAAATAAAATTGTGTACCATTTTCTGAAATTTAAAAAATAATTACAATATTTTCTGTTGTTCTCATTCAAGCACACGCTAAAAAAGCTTTTTAATTCATTTCTATGTTTATTATTATTAACATTGGAATAAATACTGCATCATAAATAGGTATAGAAACGTCGTTACAATATAAATAAAAAGTGTCTATATAAGGTCATCAATTGTATTTTTAATAAAATATGGTTAGAAACGAGAAATTTTTGTTTACATTTACGTTTCATGCATTAAAAGACTCATCCGTCACGATGATTCTGCTCGCCTTTCCTAGGAAAAAGTTTCATTAATTTCAATTAAAAGGGTTTTTCTCGTTGATATATATAGACGCGAGATGTTATTTAAGCAATATCAATACTGAAATAATGAGTTATAACTCGATTAAGATCCAAGTATTATCATACAAATAATATACACCGCAGACCTTTGCGTCGTAAAGAAAAAGTAGCACTAAGAGCCGTGAACAATGATTTCATGCCAACGCGGATCTCAGTAGGTAATAATAGGTTCCGCGCTGGCATGAAGATATGATCACTCCCTCTGATGCCTTTGAGGCCTGAGTACAGTGCAATGTGTAAGGTGGATGAAGCTACTACTGTATTGATTTCATCCTCCAGTCCCCATGGTGAACGTGAACCCCTCCTGGCTGCTGTACTCGCATTAATAAAGTCATTGCACCCTCACAAACTCGTTCGATATGCTTCGAGGGTCTGATGCTTATACCGACGTCAAAGATTCACGGGAATAGTCGTTGTGATACGTAAATTAAATTAAAACAATCGCCTAAACGTATCCACTCCCAATTCTCATTTAGTGTAAATTTATCCGAGCTGCCGTGAAAACAATCAACGATTGGCAATTAGCAATAAAAATATATCTAGAAAATCAGTGGTTCATTGGTACTCATTAGTACTCTGCGTATTTTATGTCACTATTTTGATTACTTTACGTTAAAAAAACAACCTTTTATAATTATACTGCCGTTTTTCCGCATAAAATTAGTCTCACATTTTAATCCGACGATATGTGTCCTTTGCCTTTTCTGTCACAAACTCTTCAACTCCTAATTCTAACATCTACTCTGTTCAAAAAAACGTCAATAAATATGTTTTTCGTAACAAAATACCATACATTATTGTTTTTATCTAACCTTGGTTCCGAAATATAAGCCACAAAATCCTATCCCTTCTCTTTTTGATTATTGCGAACACATTAAATGTTACTTAAAACTTTACAACTCGTAATTTATTCGTACACGTAATTTGACACATGCATAAGGAATATTATTTTTGGGCTCTAAATCCCAGTGTCTGCATTAAGTGGCTTTTGTGTTGCTGGGGTAAGTTTTCGTTGTTACTACTATCGTAATGTAAAAGGAGTACATATCACTTTTTTTTCTGTACACTTAAAAAAATTATTAACTTGAGATATTCGCTATTTTAATAGTTACTGCATTCCTTAATTTTTCTGAAGAGAAAAATTCATTCAAGTTGGTTATCCTTTCTTTGTTCCTTCCTTTCAAATTTATTTTTTTCTCTGGCCTGATACAAAAATTATTTGAGCAATTATCAAACGTCCTTTTATATTTGTTATGACGTAGCTTCTCAATTTCTTAAACATACGGCATACATATCTATGTTTCACGTGGTACGATCGATTAACTCTTTTATAATTTTTGCCAACAAAAATTCCAAATTGGGCGTATAGCAGATGAAAATTCTCCAAACTTTACAAAATAATGGATTGCTTTAGAAAGCCGTGTCGACGACGGGAAACACCGAGTGAACAAAAACAACTTTATTGTCTAGACCAGGATGGTAAAGCGGATGGCATTTCCTGGGTGGGGGAAAGAAGTATAAAAAGCGAGGAACAAGGCTCGCGGGGCTTTTCCTCATCGTCTGGTAAATGTTGTGATGTTAGCATTGATATTCACAAATAGGTCTATAGTGACACTCCGAGAGAGACGGGCAAAAGTTGAAGTCATAGCTCTTTCGGAGAAAGAGTGATAACAACAAGGAAAAATTAACTTCTGGACTGGAAGATCATACATTCAATGTTCTTCGAATCCTATTTTCCTGAAGGCTCTTAAATTCCACTACAATGTGGAATATTATGCAAGCAAATTCCGCATTTATTAATTCATTACATGTCTTAAAATTGATTTTTTATCTATTGTAAAACTACGAGTTCTCTTCAAAACCATTAGACAAAATCTATATTTTGCAATTCAAAACGTTGGCTCTCACTCAACATGGAAAAAATGTACGAATTAATTTATTTAATTCAAGTCAGTAATTTAAAACAATTAAAAATAATAATAAAATTATTATTTATAACCATAGCAGCAGAGCCATAAAATTCATATGGTGTATGATATTTGCATAATTGTGCTTAATTATATATTTATTCAATATGGATTAAAATAAACTGAAGTATTTGGAACCAAATTGCTAGCAACTCGATGCAATAATCAAATGTACTTGCGAGTTCTCGTGTTTCTAATTAATGTAGCAGAATTTATACGTTTCTTAAGTATTCTTTAAATATTTTCTACTTTCAAATGCAACTATATTTTCATACTGTTCAGGGACTTTTGATAAAAATATTTTCATGAATTTCAGTTGTTGGTACTATTCTTCAGTGCGTTCTTCACCAGATTATTTCCTATTTTATCTCAATTCTTATATGATGTCATATGTAAGTATTTCGTCGTTTTAATTATTAAATTCACAGTAATAAAGACTGATCACAGAATTAAAATGTTTGAGGTTACTTATGAAACTTTTTTATTCTGGCTATTTGATATTTATTTTCCCACGAAAAGTAAACGTTTGCAGAGACTTCAAGAATGTGAGTTGCAAACAGTGATGCTTGGAGGAAATTTTGGACTGCAGGAAAAGGGTTTCCAGTTGCTAAAGTGAATTCAAGTGATGTTTACTTTCGAACAATGGCGTCGAGACTACTAGTAAGGATGCTATTAGATTTTCCATTTTCTATAAATAAATTATGATATAGTAATGAAGTATCGGGCTGTGGATATAAATATTGTTTTCAAAATTATTGTAATTTCGTACCTAACAGAAGACAAAGTATCAATATTTTTTTCTATCTTCAAATTTGCCTGCTTAACATTTTTAATCCAAAATACTCTTACAGACATTACAGAACTATTACCACTTTTAATATTGACTGGTACAAGAATTCGTACTAAAAAAGAGTGGAGAGGTATACGAGGGATATTTTCTCGCAGGCAAAACCTGCGAGGGATGTTCTCTCGCAGGCAGAACCTTTTAGGAGAGATACGAAGGGGCTACCTTTGGTGATGCCTTTTCCTTTCCGTTTTTGAACTAAGGTTCCCACAAGCCGAGGCACCTAGGCCTGTTTTGAGAGGTGTATGTTCCGGGGTCACAGACCTTGGGCATACGGTAAGAGTTGTTCGCTATTCCCATTGGAATAGTCGGCCAGCTGCCTCCTAAACTGGTCGTGGCACTCCTCTCCCGCTATCGGAAGGGCGTGGGACAAGTACCCAATGCCCGACCTACCCGATGCAGGTTTTTCTAGGGTTTTCCCTGCATTTCTTTAGGCGAATGCCGAGTAGAATCCTTAAACCATAGCCCGGGGGCCCTAGTAACCCTTGGCTACCTTCCTCCACCGTTCCGCATCCCCCCTTTCAAATCCCTTCACATGCTATTAAAGGGGAGTTGCCCAATGTGGATCACCCTCATGTAGCCTGTTGCCCTAAAAAATAAAAAATAAAAAATAAAAAAAAAAGAATTCGTACTAAATATTATTCTACTAATACTTGATTGTATTGTTGTTATTGAATGGGAAGCGCTAGGTAAAGATGCCTTGGTTGAAGGTTAAGATAATGCTATTTTTTTTTAGTTGTCGGCAAAGGAAGGAACTAAGATCCAAACAACTTAAAACAACATCATATAACTCGTTGAGTCTTTCTGTGTCATTAACGATATTTAATTTTTAACATACGGCATTTTGGGAATTAATTTTTTCCAATAATGTGGTTCTCTGTCTAAAGTGGAGGTGCTGTCAAAATCGATAAATTGAATTTATCTCTAAAGTACATTAACATTACATTATCTAAAATTAATTTAGAACCCAACATAAACAATTTTATAAAGAAACATATGTATAATGAATTTATTG
This sequence comes from Zhengitettix transpicula, assembly GCA_037074705.1. Taxonomy (NCBI): domain Eukaryota; kingdom Metazoa; phylum Arthropoda; class Insecta; order Orthoptera; family Tetrigidae; genus Zhengitettix; species Zhengitettix transpicula. The sequence continues at coordinate 144,071,009 of CM073591.1, forward strand.
TGTTACCATTCTGTGGTATGTGATCATTTCATCAAGTATAATTGTTTAAAAGTCTTCAATTATTTGTAATTTTTAAGGCTAAATATTAATTTTCTGGTTTCATGAAATGATTCAAAGATCCAACTAATAAGTTTTCCGTCACAAATGTTTATAAAATTAAGTGTTAAAATTGTGACTTTTGTTATATAGTGTAAACAAAATGAATTTTAAATACTATGATTAAAGAGCATAAATCTAATTTCAATCTGCCATCTTGTAAACATAGACCAATCACCAAACATTGTATAAAATTTAATCACAGTTTCGATTTTGATAACACCTCCACTTTATACAGGGAACCACATTATTGGAAAAAATAAACTTCCGAAATGCTGTATATTAAAAGTCATACAAATATCGCTTATATTAAACATGACCGAGAAAGTCTCAACGAGTTATGTGATGTTTTGTTTTAAGTTCTTTGGCTCTTAGTTTTTATAATCTTAATTATTCGCCGTTAGAAAAAGACGCTAATCCGCGTCGAAACTTCAGGCAGTTTTAAATTAAAATTTGCTTGGTTTAAGTTCGTTTTTTTAAGTTTTTTTTGTATAAAGGTCGTTTTAACATTGTTAACAACATTGTTGTTATAGATGGATGAGGAATTACCAAAGGTTACCGTATAAGGACAGTGATATTGATTTTCGAGTTTTTTTAACTAATAATTTCCATTTGCCGAACTCCTGTGGTACAGTGGTCAGAGTCACTGCCTCGCATCACAGAGGTCCCAGATTACAATTTATTCACACTTTAAAATTAATTTTTGATGCGTTAAGAGGGGGATTTACATTGGGAGTTTTACATTGGGGTAAGGCTTCTGAGCTCAACTTTCAAATTCTTGAAAACGTCATTGTATACTTTCGATAAGCTGATATGATATTCGCGGTCGAAATTTTTGGAGGTAGTACGTCTGGTTTCACTTATTTCCTGGACATATTTACGGAATGCCTTATCCAATTTATACATTACGTGGGATGCAGCTGGACATGGCTTCTACTGTGGGGATAGCTCAAGGGTGTGTGTTGCTGCCATTGCGTGTGCTTTCATGCCGCCCTTTCCCCCACCTATTTTATTCCCATCCAGGGAGGAGCTCTTGGTCGTCGCTTTCACTGTGACAGTCGAGTTGCCACGCCACGTATTCAACAGGCAGGTGGGTAATCGCATTGAAAAAAATAATTTTATAGTAAGTTTTCTTGGTAGCTACTTTTCCGCCAATTTACGAAAAAATTTCATACATTATTAAACCCAATAAAAGTTTCAAATTGTAGAATACTCTTTTAATTTGTATTGTCACGATATGCAAGTTTATCCCCGAATTTGTTCCTCCTGTATCACCATAACTATCATTTAATTTGAATCTGAAAAATGAAACATTTACTCATAATAACTCAAGATTATTCAATTGATTTCAATTATATGCTTTACCTTAATATACGTCATCAAATACATTTATTTCGAGCCACAATGCTTCGTGATTGTCACGTGTAGATGCGTTAGTGTGATTCGAATGACTTACAAAATGGAGGGTCATAAAATTTCAAGCAAGGTTCATCAGATTTTCAATAGTGGGATGTTACTTAGAACCAAATTATTAGACTAGATGATTACCAAAATTTATTCGTAAGTTCTCGCGTTTATAATTTATATTTACGCATTTATACGTTTCTTAATTTTTCTTTAAATATTTTCTTCTTTTGAATACAAAAGTTCTTTTTCTCGTTTATATCTTCTTATCGTTAAAGGAAGACAAAACAGATAAAGTAAATTTAAAAAAAACTCCAAAGTAGTTCCTGCTTATTCAAAATATATTTTGCTGTTTTAACATAAAAAATGTGTTCAAATGTTATTTCATTTCAATAAATAAGTATAGCATTCAGTATTTTTTTAAATTATGAATTATTTGTGCTTTAAACGGTTCATGATTTACGACTTCATATTGTTCAGTCTGACATAAGCGAAAAATCTTACCTTGAAGGGAAAAATTGGTTCTATTTGAAAGAATTATCTCAAATTAATTATTTGTATTTTCAAAATTTGGAACAGTCCTTCGTCAGGATATTTTCTAAGGGGAAAAATGTATACTGTTCAATTAATTCCCTTTAGAAATCTGAGTGAACGCTTGCATTAAAAGTGAGAGGAATAAAAATGCATTAATGCGTCTAACAGAGAAATACTTTTCGTGATAGAAATAGATTTTCATACAACTATTCCACCATAAAAGCATATTCTACTATCGCGTAATTCAAGACCTTACATGATCATTGAAATGAAAGTGTAAAAGATCTGTGTTACGAGTAAAATAATTAGATGAATAAAATAGCCAAATAGAACACAAAAATAAGTACTAAATAAATACCTCACAACGGCTCTACAACCCTTGTCGGGTTCGTCAGGTTATTCAAGAGACGCAAGAGCCATAAGAACAGCAAACATACGAACATATTTATCGCATTATCTTCAAAATCATTTATCGATTTGGTAATCAGGAAATTTAACTGATCGTTATAAAATAGACTTGACGTCAACTCTATGAGAGAAACTAATGTTTCCTAAAGAAACATTCGAATTGAGTGCAAGAAAATATGAGAAAGTGAAACAAATGTGCATCATTTAGACTCTTTTGCAGAAAAAAAAAGTTTTTGTGAAGGTAAGAAGAAAACAAATGTTATCCAATCAATATATAACGAGAAACACATAATTTATTTATTTCAAAAAAAGTAACTGATAAATTGTATAAAGAAGAAACTAATATTTATGGAACATAATATCGCATCTTTGTAGAACAGTGAGTGGTAAATTTTAAAATTAGAATAGACCTTATAAATGATACTATTTATTTAATTAATAATTTGACCGAATAAATAAAATATTCATTCCAGTGTACAGTGATAAACCGATCACCATCATTGTTGATATGTCTACCTAATTATATTTACAAATAATTGCTTCCATAAAATAAATACGTGACCTGAGGACGTTTTACTAAATCTCTTATTACCAAAAAAAAATTTTTATATTTAGTAAATTGTAAATATGAAGATACTGAAACGGTATTGCACCGTGTAATAATGCCATTTAATCTTATTTGGGGTTGAATTCGGAGCGAGTAATATAGTCTGCACAGAGTACTGAAATTATAAATACGTAACCAAGGACTCCCGTTTTAGGGCTACTGGTACATTATACGTCACATAATACGTCCACCTGATTTTCCCCTCCAGTAAAGTGAACTTTAACAAAGGGCAAAATCTGCTTGCTTGGCAACGACTCCAAGCGGGAAACGTCGCTAATGACCTCTCCATTTCGATTCAGTGCTATCAATTAAAGTCTAAAACTTCCTCTCTCGCTCGCTCAGACACGATTATCATGATATATGTAGTAATTCAAACCACATATGATTGCAGTGATTTGCCCATATTAATCCCATAATATCAACAATATCAATTTATATTGTATTTTAAGTACTGTCGTACAAAGTAATTCAATTTACTGAAAAAATTTACGTGTCATTGAAAATAATAAGCCAATTCAGACAAAAATGGTAATATAAATACCACACAACGTTTCTTGAATCCTTGTACCTTTCGTCAGGTGCTAAGAAGAGTCTAGAGAAACACAACTGCTCTTGTCAGTTGACAACACTCGAAAGCTTTTGATCCCAGAAACGTTGTGTGGTTTTTATTTTACCCTTGTTGTCTGAATTGGCTATCTTCCTTATACATTAATTCAATTTACATTAGACAATTTAAAAGGATGTGAAAAACTATTGATAATATAAAAATATTGGGAGGAAACCCAAGTCTGTTATTATAAGATATTTCATTTTAATTTATCTAATTACGATCACCGCACCACTACGCGTGATTCATTCGTCCACATTGCAAGTATGATTTTCACCTCTTGTTAAAAGTATTATATATCCACAGCAGTTATGCAACACACTCTACAATGCGCATACATTATATGTGAACAAATTATAAAAATAATTGCAACAATTAGTGTAATTATACGACAATTGGGTACGTCACAAAAATACAAATCCAACAAATTCGTGTATAACAATACGAATAACGGGCTCTGAAATTGTAAAAACAGCTATTTATAGAAAATAATCTTCGAAGATATTCGAAACAACGTAAGAGACATTAATTAATCTGTATTAAATAATGATATTTCTCAAAAGATCAGATTCGAACTAGGAATGCGTGGCTGCAAAGCACAAATTAGTCGAAAAAATAATATGTCGTTTTTAATATTAATGTAGTTGACCTTGTGGTGTCCTTATGAATATATGATACGGAACGGGGATGGAGGGACTAAAGTTCGCTCCGCCATCTTAGATACAGCAGTTTTTATCTCAACAAATATCTAGAAAATCGTGATGTTTAGCTTTACGATCTATGTTTCGGAAAGAAATAAGGCCTGCATAGAAGACCCATACCTTTCTTGGCGCAGAACTTGGAGACAGAGAGGAGTAAAACGTAACAAAATATTAGAAAACTGGTTTAAATTATCTTTCAAAGAGAAAAACGCTTAGTAACTCAAAATACAAGCATGTGACATGAAATGGTCACATATTATAATTATTTACTCGATGTATGACGTTTACTTCGTCATTTCCATCCAATTTATTTGAAATGTTAGTGGCACACTGAATACAGGGAAAATAACTGCAAAAATGACTTTTTAATTATCCAAACGGAGACGTTAACAATTTACTGCGAAACAAAGTATACGTGATCCTTGAATTGTTAGACTTTTATAAATCACGCATAATTGCGTTAACTATTCAACGATTTGAGATGAATCTGATATGAAGTAGGATATTTACGCTCTCAGCGTAATTGAAATGTTGAAAGAATTTGTGAAATTGACAGAAATAGTTCTTCAGATGAGACTTATTGAAAGTATGTGGCCTGTGAGGACTGACATATACTAGAAACGTCGTCTACATATTTAATGTAGCAGAGATGTTGGAGAGGAAGTAGAGAAAAACAAAATCTCATGCCTTTCTCAGCAAAGAAAAGGCAATGGAGAACATTTGACTTGATGATAGTGAATTTGATAAAACTTAAAGTACGCAGATCTGAAGATTAATTTTTGATTTTGAAACGATTAATGACTAAGTCATTGTGATTAGAGTTGAATTAAAGATGGAAATGACGAATGGTTAGGTGTTTTATTCTATCAAATTGGTAAGAGTTTCTCTCAGAGGAGAAGAGAGAAGAAGAAATAAGGTGTAGACAGGCTGTAAATAGGGTAATACATATTGGGCTCTCCCCTCTCATAGCATAGGAAAGGGACTGAAAGGTGGGGAGGCGGGAAAGGTAGAGAAAGGTAGCTAAGGGTTAACTAGGGTCCCCATTTGAAGTTTGAAAGATCCTACCCGGCAATTCACCTAAAAGTGATACAGGGAAAACCCTAGGAAAACCTACATCAGATAGGTCGGGAACTTGGTACTTGTCCCAAACCCTTCCGATGGTGGGAGTGGGTTTTGCATTGGGGACGTTGCATTCCCTTCTCCGTTCCTCGACCGATTTAGGAGGCAGCTGGCCGACTATTCCTATATAAATAGCGAACCACTCTTACCATATACCCAAGGCTGTGCGAAGGAATATTATATAAAGGGCTATCTATAGAAACAATAATAATTCTAAAAAAAGTCAGGGTTGTGAATTTTTTGGAAGGTCATAAGCTTTGGCAATATTTCCACATGTGATTTATGAGGAGTAAGGTGTGGAAGGTTCATTAAATTTAGTTACTAGATAAAATAGCAAATATACAGACAAAATGAACTGATGATTTAAATCGCACAGAACATTTCTGGAAACTTTGTTCCTTACGCTAAGTGATTAAAAAAAACACAATAACTGTGAGTAACACAAAGGCCCAATCCTGGATTTTGGACCTCCGTCAGGTGAATAATAAACGAAAGGTCTGTTAGTAACATAACCGAACAATAAGGGATTGTGCGGTAATATTACTCACGGCTATTGCATTTTTAATCACCTGACGAAAGGAACAAGTTTACAGAATCGTTTGTGTGATATTTACATTATCTATTAATTTTGTCTGTCTTTTGGATATTTTATCGAATTATTATAATTTAAAATAGACGTATTATATTTTCATTTCATTGAATTAATGCTGTTTCCACTTCTCAAGAATAGTTTTATATTCAAATCTAATGTTCTCCCATGGGATGCCCTTTCTTTTCTGAGATTGTCTTGAGAGATTTAGACAATTCCTGACTTCCTCTGCTTCCAGGCAAACATCTATGTTACAATAACAATTGTTCTTGCTCTTAATAACTTACTTATTACTTAAAATATCAATTCCTTTTTGATAATTTTGTCTTTAATGTGTTAAAATTGTCTTGAATTTTCGTACATGAAAAGAAATATAAATGAAATAGATTCGTACCAAAATTTCGATTGATTGTGAATTTAGTAAATGAAATAGGCGACGATATATGCGACATTCTAGAATTTACAGGTGTGTGCTGCTCGTCCTGCTTTGTCTCATCCCTGTAATGGAAGGGATGGTAATTAGCGAGCGCAGACACGGCAAGGGCGTCGTCGGCCAGTCACCGCGACAGGGACACCGAAGAGGGCGTGGCGACACGCGAAAATATCTCCTAAACTCGTATACGTATTGGGTATAGATGTATCTGTGTATCACGTATACTTTAAAGGCACTCATACGTAGTGTTATTTAAAGAAGCAAGGATTGTAAGTGAAAGACATACAATTCTGGAACTAATAAGTCAATGAGAAATTCTATTTAGCTTTCACTGTCATCTGGCAAGAAAAATTTTTAGACATGAAGTCATCAATATTTCTAGATATTTTAATAAAACGCTAACTAACTGGAAAGAGATAAACGTAAAATCACCTGAACAGATTTAAATTAGTTTTCGTAAGTGTATAACTACTTTCACAAAGGTACATATTTTGCCAAATTTATAGTCAAGCGTTAGGCGTTATAGGAAAGTCAAACAAAAAATTATAAAAATGTAGTCATTCCCGTCGTTCAGTCAGAACGTAACTACGTTACACCCAGTTGCATCACTGTTAAAGCAAGCGCAAATAAAAAAACCGGATATTTAATCATTTGTTCATGGCCCTGCAAAGATACAATTATTTTTCTAGGCTCTGTAGCCCATTTAGTACATTGCCTACCACAGACAATGAAGTCCTACAGAATGTTCTAGCGTATAAACCGATCAATTTTAAATCGCCGCTGAGTTATATCCCCCTCGTCAACTTATAACCACTTCATGAAACCTTATTGCATAACTTAAGTTTTACTTTGCTAAATTTCCGGCCAAATGATCCCCGGACACGTCTCCAACATTCCTTCTAGAACTTTTTAATCCAAATCTACCAGCCGACTGTACTTTACTGTCTTGGTTCTCTTCGCAGACTGGCCATGACCGCCACGGACAACTGCTATTGCAGACTAGGCTAAACTGTCGTCAAAGCTTTTCCACCTCAAAGCGCCGCCGACAATAACACATCTGAAAACTCCAGATTCTTATGCAATGCTGACTGTGCCATGAAATTACGCTGAGAATACAAATATTAAAGAAATTATAAGAAATCCTTTCATTATACACATTGGAGGTCAACAAAATATATATAATCATTAGTCCGCGTTGTGGGAAAAATTTGTAATAATTTGGACTTGTTAATTATGTATTATGTATCTAAGTAGATATTTAATATCAATCACAATTCCCATTTAATACACATATTTACATAACTTTCACCACCAACAAAATAACCTTTTATTTTTACAATGCTTCAGATTCATTTTTTCTGAATATTCGCACACACAGTATGTAACAGATGCACATATTTATTACGGTCTACCCCAGCTAAGAGATGCTTCAGAGAGTCTTTGGTGCGCATCAAATAAACAGAACTTAATTTAGAAACACGAAAACAAAAGATTAATATTACATTGAAGACTCAATGTCAAGAATACAAAAAACGATGTGATTATTATATAAAATTCTTCAATGCCGTTCTTATTTCACGGTCGGGCAGCTACTTCAAGGATATAATCTGAATTGGGTCTCCATCCAATATAAGCAATGGAAAACTAGACAATAATATCTACTGATGATATAACAATGGATGGATATACGACACGTATACAAATACATTCATTGATATTTTAATTCAAATTTTTGTAAGTGAATTATCTTGCAATCCATAATTAATGGACTGCTGTGTCTCTGAAAATAAAGGAATGATTAGTTATGGTTTATCTAAAGTAAATATATTTTTATGCGAAATATTTCATATGAGAACAATTATTTATAAATTATATCTTCATAATTATTTCAGTAAAATACTGATATGAAGTAGGTAAAGTATATTATATTTACGCGGAGCAGAAATAAAATATCTAATAAGTTTTAGATTAACAATGTCCATATAAATATCCATTTTAAACACACTCAGATTTGATTCCAGTGTTTGATATAACCCATCAACGAGACAACCGTTTAGTCTCACTTTTTTCGGTCATAAACGTAGTGAATCTCTTACGGGTCCGTGTAGACTAGTTTTATAATACTGTTACGCAAAATTACATTTTTAAGATGGGAGAGGAAGCTCCTGTTCCATCGAAATATTCCGAAGAAGACGATATTAAAAATCTTACAGGGATCGTCATCTCTTCTAATGGATACGTGCAGTATAGCAGCGCTTGCAGAGATTCTTAGACATTTTATTTACACATTTTTGTTGATAATTCCCATAGTTTTGCCAATTTTAATATTCAGCATTCTTATACAGATACTTAACTATTTCCTTTTTTTCTGTCCCTTCATCTAGGTTTCATTTCCATATAATCAAGCGCCTCATAAAGCAGTTTCAGAAACCTCTTACGTAAACTTTATTCTTCTCTGGAAACTTATAATAATACTGCTGATGAAACGCTTACTGAAGCCCAGGAAATAAAAAGCAACTATCCTCTCATTCCATTTGTGCCGTTTCATTTTGCGGCCAACTGCCTCATTTCGGGAATTGAGCCCTTAGAGACGATGCGACACCACTCATTCCCACTTCCCAATCTCCGCATTTTCTGTTAAGACGCGAAGCGTATTGGAGTGCTTCCTCGTTGCGTCTCTACTTTCCCAATGCTACTGAAAATACCAATCCAATTCTAGTCTCTTCTTCTCAATTTTCCACTCTCTTGTAAAAAACTCTCTTTTGTTTCCTATCTAGCTGATTGTGTCGAGAATTTTAATAATTCATTTTTAATCCCGGTGTCTCTAGTGCATAATAACCCTTGGCTAGCTATGGAGAACTAATCTCAATGTACACCGTGGTATTTGAAATTTATTACCGTCTCCCTTATGACTACTAAACTGTGCATTGCTATGTCGGAAGCAGGACCGACTTACTATTCTGGGCAGAGAGCTGCATTACGTGGGTGCTCTCGTACGGTCCGTTGATAGTTAAAGAATACTTTCCGAAGGTACGATCCCCCTTCGAGTTTTGATTTCATCACATATTTTCCTTCTTACCACAAATAACGTGGCTACGTTGACGTGGCGTATCTTTCAAGTCAACATTTTCTTGCCCTTTCCCACGTGTAAGGAATTTGACGACCATTTGCCAGGTTGGTTCTGTTTATGGGAATTACCATCATCTGGCGACTTAAAAAACAGCCTTTGGGTTGCCGTTATCAAATGATAATGTTGCTAATTGCTGTGTGTACACTTTCTCAGCAATAATCACACGAAAACTATAAAAATCAGTTTTATTAATATTGCCACGACTAGTTAAAATTCGAATGTTGCGCTAAAATATCACAGTATTCGTCCTGAAATTTTTATTACCTGATATATATCTTGGTACATCTGTAAAATCGATGTTCGTGTCGCAACTTCGCTCGTTTCCTTGTCAGTGTGATCAAAAAGACTTCTTCTCTCATTAATACTTTCTAAAACTCGGCCGTTAGTCGATTTAAGATTCATCTTTATTTTCCAGAATGACATTTGAAAGTTTAAATTATAATCCTTTCAGGGTTTCCAGGCGCTCACCTGTACTTGCTACACACAAAACAATAAACTTTTTTTCCATATCTAAATCCAATGTAGTAAGGTTTATTCTCTTGAAAAATGAATTTTAATACAATTTTCAGATACTCAATCCTATGTTTTACGTCTATAACTACGTCATACCTAAGCTTGTAATATTTATGATATATAAACATATATATTTCAAAACCAGGATATATATATATATATATATCATAATCAACTTACAAGAAGAAGATAAATAAAATTTTGACATCTTTATTCGATTATTTGTAAAACTGGATTAAGCCGTAATAATTTTAACATTAAAAATAATAAGAATATACAGAGAAAGCTTTCACAAGCTACAAGCCGCAAATGTATTGAATAAGTTCAATTAAAGTATCAAGAAGGAAATATGTCGACCGGACTAGGCATCGAACCCGGTATCTCCCGGGTGGCCGCTGTACCATCTGAGCTCATCCTTATCGACTCCAGATTAGGTGCAAAATTCCTCCATCCATTAGATCTGATGCAAGCGCACCTACATTTTTTAAATAGAATATCTAGTTACATAATCAAAAATATATTGTTATATTGTATTGAATGAATTTTTATTGTTTTATTAATTATAAAAAAATTAAAGATTTTGATTAATATACAATTTTTTAATTAAAATAAATGATATTAAAGGGAAATACATATATTTTAAAAATTACTAAAAACTATTTAAATCATGTAACATCGACCTTTTCGTCAGTGTTAATTTTTCCCTACAACTGGGGCGGGGGGGATTATGTATGGGCACCTAAGTGTGCCAAAAAACGTTAAAATATGATTGTAAACAAATTTTTAAAAATTTTCATGTACTATCTGTGGTCGAGATTACAAAATTATAAGCATTAAATGAACTTATTTAAATACTGAATAGTGTTGCTGTTTATGAAATATACTGCTCATTTTTAAATAGGACAATAAATAACTGGAACAATTTACCTGCAAGAGTTTTCGGAGAAAGTCCCGTAACGGAAAGAAAATTTAGACTTAATATCTCACTCTGTAGTGAATGTAGAGTATTGTAGTGAACTGTTTCTGCAGTAAAGTGAAATCAGTAATACTGCTCCGTTATAAACTAAAAAGAAAAATGGTAACATTGCTTGTCTCCTTAGATAGTTAAATAATTATTTAATCTCTATTTTCATATATCTTTCCACTTTTCTTCTCTTTAGGCCAGTGAAATATTAATTCTTTCTTTAACCTTTTTAAAATTAACCTTTAATTAATACAATGTTATATAAACGTACTTATAGTTGAAATAATGTTCCTTAACCTAGCTTATATTTTAAAATAATTATATTAATTTACTCTATTTTACCTTATTGTAACTTCCCTTATTTAATTTTTAATTAGAGTGTAATTTCATGCATCTACCACCGGGCAAACTGCCCAGTTGAAGATAAAATAAATACATACTTAACTCCTAAACACCTTCTACAGTGACAATACAACGTCTTCTTTCCTTCATTTAATTGGAAGTACAACTTCTATGTCCAATAAGTGTCTGAAAAAAAATATAGATTCAGGTATTCAATGTTCTTCCTGCTATTAGAAGATGTGAAATTGCCGTCACTGTTAAGATTTTTTTTTTTTCATTATTCTAAATGTCAAGCTGCTTGTACAATTCCTACCTACTCACTTCGACCGTTTCTCCTTTACCTCCATTTGTCTAAAACTTATCCCATCACTTTTCCTCGTGTTTGTAATTCTGATATCTTCATTTTCGTACTCTCCACATTAATTAAGCATCCGTGCAAATAAAACGGTCAGATGTCTGTTTGTCCGTCCGTTCCAGACGAGATTAACTCAAAAGCAGCTGAACAAGGCCCAGTTAATTTTCATAATTTGCATAGCAACTGTCTTAAGGTTGTCTATAATTTTCTCAATTTCAAGGACATTAGTGCAATTTAGAGGAAAGACAAAAGACGTTTAAATTATTAGTTTCGGACAACTGCATTATCTTTGTATTAATAACAAAGGCGAATGTCAGTCTTTTAGCTTATAAGAATTGAAAATAAATAGGGACAGTATTAACGGCAGTAAATTCCATGAGATATCGGAAACGCTGCCTTAAGATTTTACGCTTCGATAAGATCAACAGATTTTCAAGGCAAGAACGGTCCCCGTTTCATCCAGTCGGGGAATGTTGCGTCTAAGGAGCCAGTTTGTGAGTCGGATTAGACAAATAGTTAAGAACAATGGTGATGTGTGTTGCGCCATCGTATCGACCCTGGGCGTGGTCGGCGCGGCGCCCGGGATCCACTACTCCAGCTGCAGGATCCTTGCCCGCACTTCCCCCCAAACAATCATTCTCGTACAGATTACATTACTCATCTGCAACTAATAGCACATTCAGCTCACTGCCCTTGTACGTTAGCGCTCCCGTGCCTCTGTGACAATGGTCTGGTCGGCGGCACCCATTAAGCCTGACTATTGTTTGTTAGTTTCACCTATTTTCATTTAATTCCTTTCTCACCTCTTGTGTATGTATAGTATTAAAACGTGGAACGAAGGCCACTAATGATTAAATATACAATTAAATTTACATTTGTGGCTAAATTATCTTTCGATTTTTCTTTTATATTATTCTTACATATTGGCGGATCTTTCGCTAACACTCACGGTGATTAATCTAACCAATACAACACAGATTTCGAATACAAAGAAACGATTTTTAAATTAATTCTTAATCTCATTCGATTTAATTATTGACTGGCACATTCCGTAACACCAATCCTACAAACATCAAATTAAAATTTTGCATATTACTTATAATTACATAAAATTAATATATGATTATATCTTGTTTATTATCAATATAATATATATTCCGATATTCTTTTACTCTCTGTTTGTTGATTTTTAATTTAATGTAATACACACATCAAAAGAGTTACTGATTTAGTCAGCTGATTTATTAATACTGAATTTCGGGCTTTCAATATTCTGAAAAATTAAAAAAATTGCAGCCAAATCGTTTTAATCTCTGATTCTTTTCTTTTCTTAACCAGTTGTTCATCAAATTTGCCCTTTTTGTTAAACTCGGCCTTCTCTCCCCCACCCTCCCTCCCTGTAAGAGTAGTTAGTATTAAAATAAGTAAATAAACTAGTCATTCTGAAATTTTCTCAAAATTTATTTATATATTAATTTGTGTAACATATTAATGGAAGGCTTTGGCGTTTTTATAAATTAGTAATAATACTCCAAGTCAGTGAACAAATTTTTGTTCTTAAATTAATGATTAAGGTCTCGTATCTCGTATTTTTTAAAATTAATATACAACATGTAGTCCCAAATTAGAGTCAAAATGTCGTGTTAATATTTTTTTATGTTATTAATTTCTTGGTGAATTATTATTCTTTTCTGACTTACGACCATCTGTTGCAATATGAAGATATTTCAGGTTATTATAATTGAAAAGTATCGGCAAAATGAATGCCACGTTTGCTTCCAGTGGAGAATAAATACAAAGTGAGTTCGATCAACGGCTGGTTTATCTCTATTTCGTTTCAACCTTGAGTAGTTACTATTTTCGTGGCACTGTTATACGTCGTTCTGTAAAATAAAACGTTCTCCCGATTCTGTATCCTATACAAAATTTTCAATTTTTTACGATTCCCAACATATCGCTTTGTTTTCTTCCAAAGATCCGTAAGCGATTTCTTTCACTATCTTTGAAATTGTGCTTAAAGCCCCTATTGATAAAATACAATACTATCCCTCCTTTACCCAAAACTAATCAAAATTACAAAATTATCGTATTGATATTCACATTATTCGTTACTTACCTCTCACAAATTATATTAGTCATATTGTCGAATATCCGTGTCCTCAGACCCTTATTGTCTCTATAGACAATGAACTTAACGAAAAAGGTATATTGTCTTGTGAGAAATATTTTATGAAAACTTACATAATGAACGGACCTATCAGACATTGCTAGAGAACGCCAAATGTAATGTATGCTGGTACATTAAATCCATCAACTAATTAAACTGAGATCTGATGATCTTTGAGGTAAAGATAACTTTACCTTGTAGAAGCGGTAGATTGTGAGGAACAATAAGGACAGTTTTTCTAAACAATTAAATGATACCATTCTATTATTCTGTTTCAAAAAATTCTGCGAAAACATTATTAATTGACACCCACATGAATATTCAAATCCGAAACGATATTGGCCGCGTTCCACAATTGTTCGTTCTGGAAATTACCAAAATATTCCGTGATTAATTTCTCTATATTCGTAAGAAATAGTGATTATAGATTTTACACATCTCTATATGTTTACTATTCGACACAGAAAAAAATGTAATAACTTACTCGTATGGACCTTCTGCGCCTTCAGTATTATAGATATTTCTAATAAAATCGTTAGGTACGTAACCACAACTTGCTCTCATATTTTCAACATTTCCATCTGCACAGTACCACATTCCCGGAAGCTTAAAAAACCAGTCTTCTTCTCCTATATTAATAGCCCAATTAAAGGATAAGTCAACAAGTAGTTACAGAAACTAAGATATGACGCTGTTAGTATTGAAAACCATTTGTTTATGAGAAGTTCCATCATTCGAAACTCTGCTGTTTCCAGGGATCAGTGATTTTAATTTATTTTTTAAATTGTCTGAAAAAAATATCCACAAAATGAGTGTCACGTTTGCCCACAGTAGAGAATAAATGCAACGTCAAATCGACTTCGTCGCAACCCTGACGAAATTATCCGATGATGTGTAGATGAAACACGGCTCCACAACTAGACACAAAAAAAGCTTGTAACAATGGTTCTGTAGGTGAACTGCTTCCTGAAGAAGAAATATGTAGAGAATGTGATACGCCCTTTCGTCTAGGAATTTACATGTAATTATATACATCGAATATTTAGGAAAAGGATAAAAGATAAATGGAGACTGTCATTATTGGACCGTTTCAGCAACGAAATAAAGAGCAAACCGCCTAATCTGGCCCATAAAAAAAATGATTTTACATGAAACCAACAGCTCATTTTCGATGGGAATTTATCTAATTGACGCTGGGACTGATGTCTCGTGCGCCGTTTCCGCGAGATTTGATCCCCCGCGACTTTTTCTACATTCTGGATCAAGGAGATCATCGCCAAAACAAACCTTTATTAAAATAATACCTCCCAAAAAGGTGGAGAAATGCTGTGCGAATTGTATCTATATCTGAAAGGAGATTGTTGAGGAATGAAGCTGCACCGTCCCAAAATAATGTATTTATCTAAAGTTTTCTAAGTTCTTATATACTTGAACTCATACTTCCCATATTTGCTTTTCTCGATGACAAACATCTTTCTAACTTCAATTTTTATGTACTCATAGAAATGTTATCTTTTGTAGATTTGGAAATTTGTATAGAGTATAATGGAATGAAACATAAATGATCAATTTATGAAAGATTGAAAAGATTAGAAAAAATATTGAACAATATCCTGCAACAAATGTTTCGCTCCCATTGCGTCAACAGCCATTAAGAGCATTAGGCCTAGTACACACTTGTATACAAAGTTGTCCGATTTTGTATCTAGAAAATGATTATAGTCATTCGAGCGACAAATTGTTCTAAGATGCACTTTCAGAACAAAATCGCAGAACATTGGTCTCCCGTCTGAAATGGGATACTTGAGACAATTCACAGAATTTAAATGAAATTACGTCGTATTGAAAATAATTAATATGAAAGATAGCCAGTTCAGACAAAAAAGTGATAATATAAATACCACACAGCGTTTCTGGGATCCTTGTCCCTTTCCTCAGGTGCGAAGAACAACCAAGAGCTACAGAACAGAAATCGCCAGTTGACAAAACTCAGAAACTGACGAGTGCAGTTGAAAGGGACAAGGATCCCAGAAACGTCTTCTTCTTCGGCTTTTCCACCTTTTATAGATTTGCCGTCTTCAATTTCCATTTCTGTCTGTCGTTCCAGTCTCCCTTTTCCAAATTCCTATCCTCCATTATGGTTTTCACATGAGTTTTCCACTTTAATCTGGGTCTCTCCCGTTTATTTTGTTCCCAAGGTGACCATAGGTATATTTCTTTTAGCTATCTTCCATTTTCCATTCTTTGTACGTGACCACACCATTTAAGGGTTTGATTTTCAAACGTTCAAAATTCAGAAACGTTGTGTGGTATTTAATTACCACTTTTTTTTGTCTGAATTGGCTATCTTTATAATTAATCCTCAGAATTGTTAGGCCTGCTAATAATAATAACAGGTGTTTGTATGCAAACCTAGTATATTTTACAGAAGATTGCCGAGCGGGCAATTCTTCGCCTGACTATTTATTTATGCCCCTGATGAAAAGCTGTTTTCAAATTGTGTATTTTTTCTACGTCACCAACAGATACTTAATACTTTTTGGCCAGCTTTTCTATAACTATTCTCTACTTAGTGCTATTTTTATATTCTGGATGAGTGACTCCCACTTCTATTAAAAGTTGAACAATCTTTGTTGGCCACATATTGATAATAAACAAGTAAAAATAAAAGAAATTAACGAAGCGTTCGACAGAGGATAACTTGGGACAATGACTACATGAACGTCCACACTATGAAAATTTGCTCAACAATGTCTCAAGTCTCTCATTTCAGACAGCAGACCAATGTTCTGTAAGCGTGTCTATACCACTGTGAACAAAAAGTAAGGTGAATTTATTTATAAAATATAAATTATTTATTTATTCTTCCAAATCAATTTCATCCCCTTCAAAGTAATCCCCGTCCGATAAAACGCACTTTTACCAGTCCTCGAAACAGTCGGAATAGTCTTTTTCCGGTATAGCCTTCAAGACCTTCACGATTCGGTTTTTATCTCGTCAATAGTGTCAAAACGACGGCAGCGCATTGGCCTTTTGAGTTTGCTGAATAGCCAGAAGTCGCACGGAGCAGAATCAGGCAAATACGGTGGTTGCGGAACGATATGAGACGAGTTTTTGGCAAAAAAGTCGCGAAGAACCTATGCAGTATGAAATGGTGCATTATCGTGATGAAGGAACCAAGAGTTGTTCGCCCATAATTCCGGCCGTTTCAGACGAATAACGCATAACGCTCAAATATTCTTTGTTGACAGTTTGGCCCGGCGGAAGGAATTCATAGTGCACCACACCACGATAATCAAAGAAAACTGTCAACATGACCTTGATTTTCGATCGACTTTGCCGTGGTCTTTTTGGTCTAGCTTCATCTTTTGCACGATATTCGCTGGATTCGTTGGTGGTTTCAGGGTAGTATGCGTAAATCCAAGTCTCGTCTCCAGTAATGATGCATTTCAAGTGATCCTGATAGTCAGACAGCAAAGTTTCACACACATCAACGCGACGCTTTTTTTCCCCAAAATATTGAGCGATTTTGGCATCAATCGAGACTTGACGCGTTTGAGACACAAAACATTCTTCAAAATGGTTTGGGCTGAGCCAAATGATATTCCAACACTATCAGCGAGATCTATAATTGTCCATCGACGATTTTCAAGCATTTAATCTTTGATTTTTTGGGTGTGGCCCTCGTCGGTAGACGTTGATGGTCGTCCAGAGCGCGGTTCGTCTTCAACGCGTTCTCGGTCCTCTTCGAATTCGTTGTACCACTTATAAACGTTTTTTTGTGTCATAGTTTGATCACCAAAGGCCTTCCGCAACATTTTCAACGTGTCCGCACAAGAATATTCGTTCCGCAAACAAAATTTGATGCAAGTTCTTTGCTCAACAAAATCACCCATTGCAAAAATCGAAAAATTCGCTTTTGGTTGTTACAAAAACACGTGTAACTCGGAGATAATTAAACCTTTTAACAAACAGACGCTTGGAAAATATTATAGACAGTCCTACCAACCTAGGAAAAAAATTTACCAGTTTTCCTAATACCCGGGAGTTTTAAATGACAATTTCACCTTACTTTTTGATCACAGTGGTATGTCGCGCGATTGTCTATAGACATGTTACCGATACAAAATTGCTCGATTTAAGTGTGGACCAGGCCTTAGCCTACCAAGACGACTGCCAGACTGACACATTCCGGATATTTTGGAGTGGCACGTTGTCAGCTTAGTTGTTTGAATCTCCAGCTTTCCTGACCATTACGATCGCATACATCGGCATTCGAATCCGGGAACTCTGTGATACAAGTCTGATCGCTACATCGCAGGAGGGCGGTCCTGTAACAACTCAGATGATTTAAATACTGCTCGAGGACACTTATCCTTATTCTAACGACAAAGAAAACTTAACCCAACGATAGTAAAACTTTACTCGATAGTGGTTGTAGCGCATGACGATATCATTAATGATATATTTCAGGAAACCAAACGACAACATGAAACCTCGGCAAACATTAGTAATTTCAAATATTTATTTAAGTAGTATGTGCAGGTGTTGTCAAGCTACGTCGCAAATGCGTGGTTTCAAACAAGCGAAACGAACGAAAGCAAACACTACATTACGGTAATACCAACTCATTTATTTGCGCCCGGAGGACCAAAATTATGTTAATGAAAAGCTTTTACTCTCTTGAAAAGACAGGAAATCATTTCTCTCTACTGCGAAGTCGAGTCCATCCATTCATCTTCGCTGCCTATTCCCAGGCCCTTGCTGTATTCAGATACCGGCGAACCGCGAGTGCTTGCATGTTCGACCCAAGTACTAATCTAAGATACAGTAAGTATACCAACCCACATGTATATATATATATATATATATAAATAAATATATATTGTAATAAACAATAATAATAATCGTCAATTAAAATGGCCCCACGTTGATGTGGCATTTATGTAATAAGTAAAAATAATAGTAATTGAAATGATTTGATTGTTCACACGTTAAGGCATTAAAATGTGGTTACTCAATAATGAAGATAATTAATTAAATTTAACTAATAATTGAAAATTATCTAATGAAAGAAGCATGAAATAATAACATTTATTTAATTAAACAAATAGTTTATTACAGACGACTATTTTATCTTACAAAACAAATTACTTTCTGAGCTTTACAACAATTTTATACTAAATGTCCTTTTCTCTTACCTCAGGGTCTTTATTGGGTCTTTTAAATAAAGAACAATTAATTTTACAATTTACTACTGACAAATATTTTTATAATAATAAACTCTCGAAATGTAATCGAATAAAAACAAAATTAAATCTGACGATATTCTACCTTTTATTAACGTTTAGAATTTTAATTCAAATGTTTCCTTTTTACTCACTGCTTGTACTGGTACCAGGGCAATTGTAGAGATTTTGCAGCACACTTTCACCTCGAACACTTTAACAGGCTATGTATCACTGATTCTACTTTATTATAGTTTTCAAACACTTAAAACTCCGTTGATGTCTTTCTCATTTGTATGTTTGTTTGTCGATCACACGCCGCTCGTTAACAAATCGCTGTTCACTGTTTAAGATCTGAATAACTGTATTAATACGCCTTGGATTCTGTGCTCTCTGCCAATCATCGGGAACTTGCAACGGAAACTGGAGACTTCTACCACAAAATCATCAGCCTCTACTTGCAGACTGCTAAAACAACTCAATGCTCTCGCTTCTGATTGACAAATTTTAATTCCTTCTGGACTCAGCAAGGCCTCATGGCTGACTGCTGCTCCATCGACTTACGCGCGCTATTGTCTAACTATGCCTTGCCTGTTCAATATGCTCGACCATTATTGTATCTCTGTGTGTTCGCCGGCAACAATTCAGTTTCTAATTATTAATTCTTTTAATTGCCCTTTTATCATTACAATATAAATATATATATATAGACCTTATCCAAAACAAAATATTATAAATGTTAAATTACCGAAGAGGGTCTTATTTGTTATTGTGAATATTGTCAATGTGTAGATTACGAAAATTCTTTTATTATTTACTGTCCGAATCGTACTTTTTCCTACTTCCTTCGTTCCTTTTCTCACTTCATGGGTTCTAAAATTAAACCCAGTCTCAATACCCAAACTCTTGCTCCGTCTCTTCAATTTCTAGTTTAATACAGATAAGATAGCTATGAACAACGGGAAAGAATAGACGCATTAGAGATGTTGTGATGCAGAAAGACGGAGGAGATAAGATGGGTAGACAGAATGAAGAGATACCGAGAAGAATAGGATTGAAAGGAAACTTGGTTGCAATAAGTGATGAGAGGAAGTGGAATTCTTACTACAAGTTTAGAAAAATCAGTAGAAAGAGTGAAAAAGGGGAATAGTGAAGATGATGGATACAATTAAGTTAGGGAATTACAAAAATACAAAGAGGGAATCATGGGACAGGAGCAATTGGAGGCAGGAACCTGCTATTTGGCGAAACACCAATGATGATGATGAAGGTAACTATAACTAAACTACTTTGTTTATACTTGAGACTTGATGGAGAAGTGACGACAAAAACAGCAGCAGAATTAATAGCTAATTGGACAGATTAAAAGATCCTG
The DNA here is from genome assembly GCA_037074705.1 of Zhengitettix transpicula. Classification (NCBI taxonomy): domain Eukaryota; kingdom Metazoa; phylum Arthropoda; class Insecta; order Orthoptera; family Tetrigidae; genus Zhengitettix; species Zhengitettix transpicula. The sequence continues at coordinate 144,091,581 of CM073591.1, forward strand.
AAAATTGGCTCACGAAACGTGTCCAAAGTACTATCAAACTGTCAACTACTCATATTTCAGTTGAATATTTTTTATTTGTTGTATTTGGAGCAAAAAGTTGACTTTTCAATTGACAGTTTCAATTATTTAAAAGTAAATTCTAAAATGAAAGGAGAAATATTTTCAATAGATGGATAAAGTATCTCCGTCCACTGCATTATAGCAGGGTTTTTTTTCTGTCAGAAGAATAATTTGAATATGGAGACACAAAAAACCGTGGTTTTTATTAATAAAAATTAACGGTGATCTTAATTAAAGGAAGAGGGACGGTTAAGGAGTAATAAATAGTGATTGCGTGAATAATCGGCTTATTGATTACCAGCCAGACATTAATAAACATACGAAGAAATAGTCACTGCTGAGAACTGAATGTCGATTTGAATCAATCATGTAATTATATAATTTTTCCTTCTTTTGTGGTTGGTATCGGATGAAGAAGATAAAAATTAAATTGACCAAAATGGACAATACAGTTGTGACAATACAGTTGTAGAAGAATGTGAGAGAGTATGGAGGAAAATTAAGTTTAGACTGAGAGCACGTGACAGAAGTGATTCTAGTGTTTCAAGACAATTATGAGAAAAGTAAAAAATGTATTAATATCCAAAAAGGATACAGATATATACAAATAAACTGGAAATCGAACCATAGCTTAGATATGGACAAAACTGCAGTTGCAGTTAGAAATCTCATGATTATTTCTGTTTCTTACATTATCCTCCCTGAAAACGACAATTTTATTGTTGTTTGCCTTCCACTGTCGGTTCATAACACATGGTAATTAACTTATTTCAAATTTCCACCGCTTCCCTAAAACGTATAAATTGAACTTGGATTGATCATATTAAAATTTTCAGTGAAAATATTTTAAAGACGTGCTTACACTGTGCATAAAAACACACCAAGATCAATAAATCGTTATAATTTCTTTAGATTTGTAAGTCAAATTTTAGAACTCAATAGCCCTTGACATAAATGCAAAAGACAGCCGTTGCTTAGACAACTCAAACTTATTATAAAGCAAATCCTGGGCAAATTAAATTAGATGAAATATTATAACTCCTGATTAAACAGCCCCGAAAATTAGCTGTCGCAGTCTTTGACGTGGGGCTTAATGCTGTTTGACATTCTAATTATCAAATAGGCTATTACCAATACAATTATGACCCATTAAAAGAATTCAAATGCTTATATAAAAGCATAACTAAACTACCATTATTAATTTTAGTGACCTGCATAACAGTTTACATTGTTTCCAACTTTGGTTGTTGGTAACAACTAAAACAACAACAGTATAAATAAAATGTCCAGTGACAATTCCGGGTGTACGAACAATTATGATATTAAATTATTCAATCAATCCATTAAGATTTATATATGAAAAAAACCGTAGTAACAAACATTAATTTCAAAGCATTCATTTACATTTTTATTGTAATTTAAAATCTAATTTAATATATTATTTGTATTACTTAAACGCCGGAAATGTATACCATCGTGTGTTAGTAGGTTGGTCTGTGACCAAGGAAGTTAATGTAAAAAACACTAACGAGATAGATTTGAACGACTTTATCATCAAATAAAAGGAATTAATGTTAAAATTAAAAATAAGCTTACGTTTTACTTTTGAGTAATTACTTACCTTTTTGCTCACATGAATGATTAAAACTAGTTGGAACGGTTCCTGTTTTTTCCCCATATGAAGATTTTTCTCTTTTGTACTGCTCGTGTCTGCTTGTGCACCATTCAACAAGAGTTTTCAATCACCTCCCGTAAATTTTCGCCTTATCTTCTTGCAACTCACGGTTTAATTTTCTTGGTAAAAGGCCCGTGATGTGGGCCCAAAAATCGAAACGTCAAGCGCAAGCGTGTTTACTACCATTCTATTTTATTAAGATTCTTTCAGATTCCCAAGAAACTTTACAGAATTTCGGACCAACAATGCAATATATTCCATTTATTTTTCGAAGATGGCGTACCTATCAATTTTCGAACGTCTGGACCAATAAGAAATTCTACTAGCTTTGTCATATACACAGACGATTGCCTGAAAGTATTCCCCTCTCTCGTCAAGACATATTGCCCATCCTTCCTATGATAAATATTTACATATCTGAATAATATAGTAATAATAAAACTATTAGGTATATATATTGTAATGATAAAAGGGCAATTAAAAGAATTAATAATTAGAAACTATTGAACTGAATTGTTGCCGGCGAAAACACAGAGATACAATAATGGAAGTGAAAACATGCCAGAGACATTGTCAGACAATAGCGCGCGTAAGTTGATGGAGCAGCAGTCAGCCATGAGACCTTGCTGAGTAAGGAAGGAATTAAAATTTGTTAGTCAGCCATGAGACATTGCCGAGTAGGGAAGAAATTAAAATTTAGCAGTCTGGATTTGAACACCGCCCGAGGAATTTAGCAAAGTATGTCCTCGCGAGTAACCAAGTAGCGGTCGAGCAAAGTTGATGCTTGGTAACAGCTGATATTGGTCGTATTTAACCTACGATATTGAAGAACTTTTAAAGTAAAGTCGACGAATATAAATGGGACTACAGTTCTTGAACAATTGTGTGGCCGGAATTTAGCAAAGTGAACCATATTTAAATTCAGTTTTACATGCCCTGTTAAAGTGTTCGAGGTGAAAGTGTGTTGCAAAATCTCTAAAATTGCCCTGGTACCGGTACAAAATGAGTAAAAATGAAACGTTTAGAATTTACATTGTAAACGTTAATAAAAGGTAGAAGATCGTCAGATTTCTATTTCATTTCGACAGTTTATTAAAAATATTTGTCAATAGTAAATTGTAAAATTATTTGTTCTTTATTTAAAAGGCCCAATAAAGACCCTGAGGTAAGATAAAATTATATTTTTTGTATTAAATTGTTGTAAAATTCAGCAAGTAATTTGTTTCGTAAGGTAAAAATAGTCGTGTATAATAAACTAATTGTTTAATTAAATTATTAATAAATGTTATTATTTCATACTCCTTTCATTAGTTCAATTTAATTAATTATCTTTATTATTGAGTAACGACATTTTAATGCCTTAACGTGTGAACAATCAATCATTTCATTATTGTTTATTACATAAATGGCACATCAACGTGTGACCATTTTAATTTTGTTTAATCACCTGTTCATTACAATATATATATATTCATACAGACATGACTACTTAATATATATAGCGCCTTCCAGTTAGGCAACTTGACAAAACATTTGTGCCGAAACTGCAAGAAACTGAACATTGAGAACCTTTAGAAAAATCAAAATACAAAAATACGTAAGAAAACGTTCTACTTTAAATATAATTAACTGACAATGTGTTATTTAAACAACACATTCAGGGTCAACCTCGAAAATATTACGCAATTATAGACTAGAAGAAATTTTTCCAAATAAATTATTTCGACCACATAAAGTAGCCACACTTATTTACAAGTACTGTACATAAATGTGTGTGTTAGCCTATATTATTTGAAAAATCTTTCATGCGTCAGTTGACATGGAATTTGATTTTGATTACCATCTCCGCATGTGTAATAATAATACAACACCAAATTTATCAGCATTACGAGTTGTTTAGCGACTTTTACTTTACCAGCAGTTTCTAATAAAAATCCAGAAAAGCCGTATTTGAACACAGTCAATTTAATTTATAGAATCGCTCAACAGTCCAAGATTGCTTAAAAAATTAAGTGTGTCTAGAAAATTTTACTTGTTCAAAATTGTGGTTTAAATGGATCTCACTCAACTCTTGCAACGTTCACAACTATAAGAGGTACTTTCCCTACTGTAGTCCTAAATGACATATCAATAGAGCAGGAAGAAACCAGGATGTACCTGGGAATGCACCAAGATAGGCGCCTCACACGGAGGAACATATATTCTCAAAACACAAACAATTCAGTCTAAAATTCCAGAAAATGTATTGGCTCATGGGGCGAAAAACCCATTCAGCCAAAATCCAAACCAAACAAAACATAATCCTTCGCACCATCACTAACTCTCCCTGGTACCTCAGAAATTTCATCACCCACCACAACATTAAACTTCCCCAAGTCAACTCAATAATCACCAAATCCGTAACCTCATTAATCAAAAGCACCTTCAACCATCCTAACACCACGATCCAGCAATTCCATTGCAACCCTCCCCCACCCCCACACGCACGTCGCCTCAAGAGAAAACGCCCTATCGACCTCATCCTTTCCTCCAGAACACTCTGGCACCTCCTAACCCAACCCATCCTCATACTCGCAGACCCCACCCAACCATCAAATTCAACATCACCAGCGAATCCTCATAACCCAACAATGTATGCCCCTCAGACACCCAAATTAAAATACATGAAAAAAAAATTGCAAAATTATGTTAATTGCTGGATTAACTTAAGTGACAAGTTCCCAGGTTAATTATGTACAGGATTTTAATTGTATATACTCTACTTTATGTAACAACAAATAATCTTAGGATAAAAGTTTTGTCTAATAAAAAAATTAAAAAAAATGGGGCGGAAATCACAACTGTCACTGGAAAGTAAACAACTATTCGGTCAATTTGGTCATAGGGGATACAGCTTTGGGGCACAGCTAGCAAGTCCATCGATATTATAAAACGGTTCCAATCAAATGTACTGCGATGCTTGGTAAGCGCCCCATAGTGTGTACCGAACGAAGTAATTCGTCAAGACTTGGGACTATCCACGGTTACTGAAGAGATACGGAACAGCAGTGTGCACTACCATGACAGACTAACTAGTAAAATATCTGTTAAACTCCGGTGACGAAGAGTCTAGGCAGAAAAGATTCAAAAATCTTGATTTAACAAAAAAGAATCACGTGATGTGCAGCAAAAATATTCTACCATGTCAAACTTCTAGTTTTAATTTCGAAAAAATTTGAATAGAATGCTGTTTTACCCCGACTTTTAATACTATATTTAATGCCAAAGCAATGACAAATTGTCACTTTGTAAGATAGATCGTTAGAAATAAATTTTAAAATACTGGTTACTATACAAAGAAAACCATTTACCAAACCATTCACATTTATATGCTGCCTGCTCCTTTAATTTAAAATTTGTTATATTTATTGGGAAATACTATTGAATTCACATAAATTTCACAAACATTTAAAGTTTTATTAGATATAATCTACAGATTTAAACAAAATGAAATGTTAAGGTCAAACAAGAAACCCGAGTCGTTCAACAGCCACACACGTTCCTGCGGGCAGCTTGACGATGACCTCCAAATGGTTCACAACTATGTATGAAATGTTTAATTATTTATACACTCAAAATTGTACCTATAATTATTTGTGTTGCTTAAAAATTTTAATTTCCTAAGAACTAATTACACTTTTACGGTGATTGGACCACTAATGTGCAAAATGTACACGATTCCACCTCATCTAAGGATGACTGAAACAGTCTTGTTTTGCTACGACAAACACAATTTAAAAACATTGACACTACTTCGTTAAAATACATTAATTTACTAGGGAGATAAACACAGTTGGGTCTTAATGACATGAGCTAAACAAAACTAAAGTTTCCAATCATGGAATATTGTTTAGCGGGCGACGTTAGTCTTTATGTAGACACGTCATCTGAAATAACTTTGTTCCAAAATAAAAAATAGTTGTAGTATAATATCCCAACAATATTTTTAATTTATGTCAATTAAAATACTGGACATTAATGAATAGAAATAAAATAGTCGTCAAATTAAAACTGTGACCCTAGCGAATAAACCACGAAATGAAAATTTCGTCCCAGTATATGCAGATAGACAGTTTCCATCAGGGAAGTCTTTTGCTACTTATAACGTGATGACTGAATGAAATAAATCGTGTCCGACAATTTCCTTCTCCATAGCGGCACCATCTGTAACTCCAGAAGCAAATCCGGTCGGGTCGTCTCATCACAAACTTGTTGAAGAATGTAAATTCATAAAATACGCCAAACGGTCCATTGTAAAGCACCAGTCTCACAAGCAGCACATCGCTTTGATTTCCAATGGCTTCGTTGACATCTTTCGATTAGTTGTTCTAAGATCAGACACTCACGGGCTGTGCGAAAATTTGATGTGATTGACCAAACCGTTCCTAAAAAAATTTACCAAACTTATGAAATCCTGCCAGCGTGAAAATTGCGTTGAACCACTTCTACAGAACACAGCGAACACGTTGCGCACCAATGAAAGTAGCCATTTTGAAATGACAGCGGATTGCGCTCGCTGTGATGGAACCATGCTTTTTTTACATGAAATCTCTTACATGCAACTATGAGAGTCTTCTAAGGAATTTCGTTTATCTGTAAATTCCTTTCTGAATCACTGTGTATATCACCTACACTCATGGGTTTCAACGATTCCGACCTGTTCCCTCAGAGCTACACGTGAATTTGCCTCCCTTAAGACAAAGTTTTTAGACTTAAATTTGGAACGTATTACCTCGAAATATGTATCGCCGAGAAATGTAAAGGTGCCAGTAGCCCGCTTACGTTTAATTACATTCAGGATATAATTAATTCTAGAGTTAAATTTGATAATTGCACGGTAAGTAAATTAATGCTTTTTGAAGAGATGTCGCACTAAAAACTCAACAGATGTCTGACCCTGAAAGGTACCGTGAAGCAGAATAGGTATATAATGGAGGAATGCAATCATCGAATAAAATTCTAGTGTGTTTATCTTTCAGTTGATGCCTGCCTTTTATGTTAAAAATATCCATTACACACATTATAAAATCTTTTATACTTTAAATTCGTGTTTATTGTAGAAAAGCAATCTGCAATGAATTTATATACCGCAATATGTAGTTCTTCAGGGCGAAGAATTATTGTACGCTTTCTATTCACGTCCAGTTACAATTAGCAAACCAACAGAGATATGTGGTCGGATTTAAAGTTTGAAATCATTAAATTTAAGGTCGCTTTACCGAAATTATATGACGTTACTTACATTTCAACTGTTACGATAAGAAACTATGGCATTAAAGCCCAAACGGATGGACGTATCCAGTGATACGTTTCGAGATTGAAAGGTGCTGAAGTGATTTGAAGAATTGAGATTACCTGTTTCAAAGAATTCGTACCATTATTGCTTTCTGAAGTTCAACTTTGAATCTTTCCTTTGTCAATTTTCTCTATTTTCGCATATAATGGATGACGCGGAGACAAACTGTCGGCGGTTATCACACCTTAAAGCACACTGTCAATATCAGAGACAATTTCGCCTCCCTAAAATTCAGGTGAATTTGGAGACTACGTATTAATCTTTACATTTAGTGTCTTGATCGGCGCTCTATTGTTATACTGAAAACCAAGATAACGACCAAGTGCCACGTAGCTGATCCACGATTTTCAGATAAAACTCCATATGTAGCGTTCACGTTTGAAGTAAATAGTGGTATTCAATATAAATGAACGTGTTTCAAATTAGAAAATTTACACTGTGCATATAATTAGTATGTTACTTAAAACGGTTATACTGTGTGTGTGTGCGTGTGAGCGCGCGCGCAAGTTTACAGATCCTGACAATGATCCATGCAAGACTTGCGGCATTAAAGGCTACCATACTTTCCATTTTTGAAGAGGTTGTAATCTCCATTTCTGCAATAAATTTCGCTTAACACTGGCTCCTGGAAACGAGGTTAAGCGACGACCCAGACTCGTTTCAAAAATCTATTTCCTCATTAAGGGAGGGACGGAAACGACTGATCGGCAGGTAATGGAACGGCACTAACTACCGACTCGCTACTTACCATGCACAGCATCCCTTCCAGCCAAAGCTGCAAGTCAGGCTTGGCTTTGCGAAGTGACAGAAAAATACCGCAAAAAGAATCATAACTGTTCTCTTAAGATGTCTTTAATGAATATATCAATAGTAGTTAGTACTATAACATTTATAAAATATTACAGTAATGTGTACATATCCTATTACTAAAATATTGTCTAGCACAAGAGCATTCAGTTTCTGTTTGTGGTATCATGTGCATGTACTTATTCACAATGAAACGAATTTGAAACTGAAAGACCTTCCAAATTACATTTCTTCAGTAGGTACAAGATGGAAGTTTTCAAAAAATAACCTTTCAGTGTATGGAAATTCTTATAAATTCTGTTTGTTACCAGAAGCAATTAAATCTACCATGATCTAAATTACACAGAACAATTCGTTGTAGAATTATCCATGCACAGTGCTTCGCAAAACGAAGTTCAAAGGATACTTCTGTTGCCATGGATCATCAAATATAAGCCAAATTAACAACTTTCAACAACCTCTCCAATGCGCTAAATTAATACTTTACTTACCTGTCGAGATCATCTCGATATAGCATTAAAGGAGTACGGAGTGGGCAACAGTGGCCATGACGGAGAGGGTGATGGTGGGGGGGAAAGGGGGGAGTGAGGCAAGCGGGAGCCTACTTCAGCTTGAGATCGTGCACCATGCAGTAAAGCTCTTCACACAGAGCGAGTGCACACCGAGACAGTATTAAAAGTTAAGGGGCAACGAGTCGTGGTCCCACCTCTTTTTTTTTTTTTTGCAGTACGGTCGTAGGAAGACAGGTTCGAGCACAGCACTTTTGGTCCTGGCCAGATAGAAAATTCTTCTACAATTTGTACACAACAGGTTCAACAGTTAAGAGGATTAAGATGGGGATATGTATCAACATGATATCACATTTTGGCATACAATCACAACATACAATAGTCTATCTACAATGGGAGGAATCTAGTATGAAAAAGATGGTGTGCCTGCATTCACAAGCCCCCTGGAAGACCTCGCTAAACAAATACAAATCCCACGAATTCTACCTAGTTGTCCACATGAAGGTCGTTTCAGAATTTTAACGATACTAGTGGAAATAGATTTCACAAAAAGGGGTTCAATGAACATTTGTACAGATTCACAGATTACAAAGAATTGGTCCAAACTAAACTGCTAGTTTGATAATGTTAGTTTACACACCAACTATAGGGAAAGTGGGGGAGGGAAGTTATTTCAAAGTATTAACAGTATGATACATGAGTGAGACTAGACTAGGAGACTAGATTTAATATTACTCTAAAATTAGGCCACGTGCAGCAGGGCCCCCGTGGAGGTGGTGACAGGCAGCGAGGATCTCCCTCGGAAACGTTTTCAGTCTTTGGCTGGGTTCGGGAGCCCCGGCTACTGCCACCGGCCACCTCTTCGGCCACCGTCTTATCACATCTACGGTTAATGGTCCTCTGACTCGTAAAATCGCCAGCTAAATTGTTAGTTAAGCCTTTCTAAGTTAACTAGTCCAGCAACATTTGGATAAACTACATTCTACTTTGTTGGTGTCAACAATTATTACTATATATTTTAAAACCTCTTCAACGAGATCTAGTACTACGCTGACATGCACAACTAACTCCGATGAGTGAGGAGTCTCCAACGGCCGCTTCTCCAGATCGCATACATCGTTCTGGAGTTCAAGAACGGACTTCGGTTTTACAGTAGTCCATGCAAACTACGAGCTTTATGCCGTCGACGTCTGCTCTGGTTTAGCGTACTATAATGTAAAATTTGCCGTAAACTCAGCTAGTACACTTAAAAGCAGCAAACAGAACTACAGGGATTAATTGAAAAATAAAAAGAGTATCCATCAAAAATTGTAACGAGCAACCAAACCCTCCATATATATATTAAAAAGAAAAAGAAAGCAAAGAGTCGTGCACATCAACGTAGTATGGTACAACAATGCTGACATTTCGTCCATCTTTAACATTTAAGGTTTCTCAAACGAAATTTAGGTACCAAATGAATTACGTTTTTTTCAAGAGGTGCTCTACAGGTATAAATTAGCAATAATGGGAGCAGCAAATAACTAAGTTCCATTGTGCTATGTAAAATTACAAGAAAGGTGCAGTGTAACACTTAAAATTGTCAAGTGCGAAATACTGTCTTTATTGTAACGGTCCTTACCGTCAAATCCGTTCAGTGTTTTAGCTTACGGTTAGACAACTTCACCGCATACGCACTCGTCTGCTTGGAGTTCTTCGTGTTTCATAGGAACCATTCCCTTCGCGTTTACGATCTTAACGGTCCGGAAGCTTAGGTTTTGGTGAAATTTGTAAAGAAAAAGTAAAAAAAGCACACACACACAAATTAAATTATCCCTGAAATGAAAAGGCTTAAAACAATACAACTACAATCAGTACAGTAAACAACGCACACAAGACACTGGGGATACTCAATGAAAAATTATTAGATGTTAAAAAATTAGTGCAATCTCCGTGTCGAGATCCAATCGCTTCACACGCCATCCATCAATTAAATTAGCTCTCTCACACCAAAAAAATTGACAGGAAAAACTACAGTTGCTTAGTGCAATCCAGTGAAAAATTTAATAAAAATGATATCTCGGAGCGGAGCGTGTCAAGGAGTTCCGCAGCGCTCGGCGTGACGTGACGTCCGGAGTTAGTGTTCCTCCCAGCGCGTTCGTCCGCCACGTCACTCTGCCGAGGAACGGACCGGACCGTCTCGTGTCGTGGCTACCGCTAAGTTATATATTTTTTTTTCTGTAAGGCACTGAACTGTTTGTCGCAGGGGCCACTAGGTCCCCGCAGACACTTAACCGAGCCGGGCACGGTATCACAGTAAAGAGGCAATCTTAACGGCGACAACTCCTTTCAACCGCTCTCTCCGTAACTTCCAAAAGCTGAAAACAGTTAAGTTCCAGGCCAACCAAGCAAAATACAAGTAAGGAATAATACCATCAAGCAGCTGGTCTACTATGAAACTACTTTATTCAGAACTGCTCTACAAGTGCAAGTATTTGCTACCAGATGGCAGTCCATCCAGCCCCACTACTCTACACACAGACTACAAAAACATCTAACACTAAGGAACTAGTCAAGTGTACTTATCGCTACAAATTTTAAAATACGACAAACCACCAAAAACAGAAATAACTAGTACGAAGTCAGGACGAGGAGTACATTTTTTTTTTAGTTTTTCAGACCAACCCTCTCTTAAAATACTTTTTTACTTTGTGGTGTGCATCAACACCACAACAGAGACTTTCAAAGAAAAAAATACAAACTTTATTTGCTCTTATTATTTAGAATTAAATACAAAAATAGAGGGTTTCATCCTTTCTCTCCTTAAAACACTTATTGCTGATTTTATATTATAAAAGGGTATCGTCACCCGAGCGAAAAGAACGTGTGACACCTCCGAACTAGTCAGTTCGGATAGATCGTCGCGGCCGTACAGCTACGGCGACATTTGGCACCAATTATAATAAATACATCGGAAACGTAAGTTAGTATCGAGATCTTAGCGTCGGATCACATTTTCCTTTCGCTTCGAGTCTAATCTCTGCAAGAACCCTTGTGACTTACCCTAAGGAACGGGCCGTCTCAAATTTGCCCGTTACCTGACAAAGAAAACGGTAAACAAACAAAATTAACATTACTTCCAAAAAAGAATTAAAAAATGAAAATAATTAACCCTCAGTCTTTCCTTTTATCACTACAACAAAAATTATACTGCACAATTCTTGTATACCAATACACAAAATACAACATTGGTCATTCTCCGCAAGAGAATCATTCACTCCACAAAGAATCTAGACGTTTTACCGCAGGCGAAGAAATTTCCAGCCAACCGGTAAAACGTTATCTTTTAAGAGGGTTTTGCAGAGAAATTTTTTCTTAAGTATTAATCAATGACGGGAGACTAATTTGTATACACTGAGTAATGATACCTGCAGTTTCATTTTATAGCCTGATTATACTAAACTAAAGGATTAACAATCAAAAACTTCTTAAAGCACACTTGTGACCTTAAATGTGACCTGCAGGCGTATCTTCATCAAAACTACAAAATTTGACATCGACAAAAACGCAGCGAAACTAAGAGCAGTATCATTCGTGTCGGGAACACACTTTAAATACTAAATTAGGAACATAAAATAAGTGGGTCGATACGAGTACAAAATTTTCTGCAACTCTTTTCTCTCTTTACAACCTCAAAGCAAATATTTAACGACTAACAAAATAAATTACGAGAACTTAAGTTATGGTAGCTGCCGCAGGAGCGACGGACCGGGCGGGGAGTCTGCGCCGCGCTCTTAGTTTCACCGGAGGAACAAACGGGCTCCCAGTGGTCATTGGTCCGCTGTCTCACACGTGGAAAAATCTACGCATCAGCGTGTCAGGCCACGGTTCCAAACGAGCTATGGAATGTCGACAGGTGAGTGGAACGTGTAATTAAATCTCCCCCTCCCTTCCAAAACGGTAAATAATTTAGCTGGTTATTTAATTACTCAGTTCGCCGCCGAAACTACCGCTAATCTAAATTAAAGTGGAACATCGACGTGACATAATCCATACTCGAGAGACGATAGGAAAAGTTCAGAGGTTTCTATAGCCTCCTGACTAGATGCCGTAAAACGGCCCAAGGGAAAGGGCAGTTTCGGATATCAAGGTAGACAGTTAAGCGTCGGAAGTATCCTGAACGGTTCCGAAAGATTCGGTTTTCGGGCAACGTGGAAAACGTCACTCGCTCGAATGCCGAATCGGAACGCGTTAACTTATTTAACGGGTTGTACTTGAGATCTACGAAGATTAACGCAAAAATACCGGTATATTAAGTAAATGTTAAGTGATGAGATTATGCACCGCACCTCGAGTGCCGGACGACATGAGGGGGGACGGGGAACGAAGGGTATCGAGAAAATACGGGAAGGCACTCTAATTTTCGAGGCCCGAGCCCGACAAAGTATAGGTGCGGGCCCTTCTAAAAATATAAACAACAATTATTTAACATTTTCTTCGCCCGAGCGCCGGAGAACGTCACCGTCTCCGGTAACCGTACCTTCGGGAAACGAGCTCTTTACCCTTTCTCGCTCTCAGATCTCTCAATCGTACAATGGAAGATGTCGAGAATGATAATACTGCTTATTGCAAGTTATTGCTTAAGGCTAGGGAGGTTTTCAGTTCAGTTTCAAATAGTGCCATGAGCAAAGCGGGTCGGAGCGTCGGGGTTACAGGAGGAAGGTACAGGTAACTAAATAATTTTCCTACCGTATTGCTAATCCGAGTCGTGACACTATTCACCGTTCTATCCGTAATTTGTTCTAAAAATAGGGGTTATAGATTAAGGAGCGAGCGCTCATAGCAGTCACACTTGCACTACGATTTTACAAAACAACCTCCTGTAGCGAACGCGGAACGTCACTTCAGACGTACATGCCCATGCCGTACATGGATCCCCAGTCCACACCCTGGAAGCTCGACATGTCCACATTGGTGAGACTGTAGCCCTGGTAGGGGTTGGCCGGGATGGCGGCCGGCGGAGCGAGGGCGGGCGTCGCCGCTGCCGTGGTGGGCGTCGGAGCAGGTGCCGCCGCGGCGGCCGCTGCAGCTGCTGCTGCGGCTGCCGGCAGGGGGTACGGCGTGTAGCGGTAGCTGGCGAGAGCCGGGTACGCCCCGAACAGCTTCCCGTAGCTGGCGAGTGCGGCGGCGTTCTGCGCCTGGGCCGCGGCCTGCACGTGGGCCTGGGCGGCGGCCAGCTGCCCCGCAGGAGTGAGCGGGCCCGGTGCCGCCACCCGCACGCCCAGGGGCCCGAGCACGACGCGCTTGCCCAGTAGGGCTCCTTGAACAGCCTCCTTCGGCTGAGCTCTCTTGCATTCCACTTTCTTGTTCTTGATGGTATGGAAGTGTATCTCACATACGCGGTCTACCGTGTCTTCGTTCTCGAACGTCACGAAGCCGAAGCCCCTGTGACGTTTCGTCTGCTGGTCCATGAGCATGACGGTCTCCTCCACCTTTCCGAATTGACCGAAGTAAGCTTTCACCTCCTCCGACGAAGTGTCTTGGCTTACCCCGCCGACGAATATTTTCTTCGTCCTGTTCGTCGTCTTACCCCTGTTTTTCGGTGTGGCGTGTTTCGGGTCTATTTTCTTTCCATCCAACGTGTGAATGGGTACTTTCAACACCTTTTCGACTGTTTCCGGATCGTCGAATGTTATGAAGCCGAATCCACGACTCCTCTGCGAACAAAAAAAATGGTTGAAAAATGGTTAAATTGGCGAAATCCAGACAGGTGCCGTCTACCTTTAGAAAGGCAAGAAATAACTACCTGAGTGACGGGATCTTTCATGATCAGAACGTCAGTAACCGTCCCAAACATCCCAAAGTATTCCTTGAGCTTCTCGGACGACGTCTGCCAACTCAGCCCCCCGACGAACAGCTTCCCCGGAGCAGGATCACCCGCACCCCCGGTAGGAGACGACCTCCCGGAGGTACCATTCTGGTTGCCGTTTACGGGTACCAACCCGTTGTGCAACTCGTGCTCCATAATGCCGTTGCCTTCCATGCCCGTTCTGTCGACACAAGACCATCACCTGTTATCACGCTTGAGACACGTTAATTTTATCGTTACAGGTCCTCCCTTTGGTGGTGATAATGGGCGTAGTCCCCGTGGGGGTGACTGCTTTCTGCATTTACCAAGCTCGGACGAGAGATGTGGTGTAAGTAGACAAGTTTCTCCTAATAATTTGTAGAGAATTATTTTTCGTATTTGGAAGCATGAATGACGGCCAGCGATTGTGACCCGCGGCCGGTCGAGGCGGGAGGGGAGGCGACCGCGCGCTTGCGCACGGTTCAGCCAGCAACCCCCAGTCGATACGGCCGCTTTCACTCTCCTGGCAGTCGTCGTCAGAGACAGACGCGCGGCGTCTCACCCTTCGCTTTCTGCTACTTTGCAGGTGGTTCGGCAAGAACAGCAAGCCGGCGATCGAGACCATGGACCTGAATAATCCCTTCTGCGTCAAGGTAAGCGGCCCAGCGCGACCTTTCACAGCTAAGCGGACCGACCTGCGGCGGGCCTGGGATATTGTCCTGTCACAGCAGTACTAACAGCAAAGCTTACTGCTGTTTCGGGACATAGCCTCAGTTCCGTCGCGCACGGCGAGTGCCACCTTACGAACGCCAAGTGCCTCTGTGTGAAGTGCGTACGATCATTACAAATTCTTCGGAACGTCAATATGAATAAAGCAGTTTACTTATAATCCGATCCACCTACGCGACGACGTAAAACATGCGATATATATTTAGATTCGATAAATTTAATTTAGACCGATGTTTTGGTAAAGGTAGAAACTGATCCGGTCGATAAATTCATTTCTTAACTGATGCCACACCCGCCGTCGGACAACGGGCTTTCTGCCGACTCAGTTCGCAACGTCTAAACGCCAAGCAGTCAAGAGAAATTAACTACTCGATATCGACTAACGCTTGGAGCTAACGAGTAGTCCAGTTTAAGTAATTTAATCCGTACAATTTATGTTAGAATTTAGAGTCCGGAAACTGCTTGGCAATATTCGCGCGAAACGAATCGAGGCTAAGAATTTCATCGATCGAATTAGGACGTGCAAGACCGATTACTGTAATATACGATATCTATCGCAGTTCTCGACTTTCCTAAACTACGAAAATACCGCAGTCGAAACGACTCGTGCAATCACTTAAGAGAATTAGAAATAGTAACCCAATATTACGTTATGCTATTAGTTGTAAGTATTTTGACGTCTACCTCAGAAAGCCACACTTATTGATCGCCATCTTTGTGCAACCCTGCACCCCGAAGCACAAAGTTCCCGCTGCATCCGCCAGGATCGTGTCAGTTCAACAGGCTGTGGCGGCGCGTAGCGACCCCATACGAAACTACTAGCAGCCGCCATTCCGAAATTATCGACAGCTCGCAGTATCGAACAGTTGCTCGATCGCAACAGTCTGTGCGTAACCCCCACGATTGTTTGAAAGATGCGGATTATTTGACAATTTACATCTTGTCCCGTCATATCCCACCATTTACGTCGACGAATCAGATCGACGGAATGTGCAAACAAAACGCTCTCCTCAAGGACCAACGAGACCTAGCCACTACGAAAGAAAAAAAACGACGACGAGCGACGCCGACCCCCTCCCTCCCCCTCAACGGCGCCTATCCATACTTACTCTCCAGAAGCACTCCGCTGACAAACACCGTCTCCACCGGTCAGCGGCACTCGTCTTCTCCTCCTTCGAATAGTTGGGCTTTAACATGAAAAAAATGGCACAAAATAAACTACTTGATAATTACTCGGCCTCGACGGAGAGTCGGCCTAGCAAATTTACTCCAAATTTGGAACCGGTACATTACTTTTGTTCTCGCCAGATTAAACCAAATACTACATTTCCTAATTTTAAAAGATTTAAAGTGTTATCCAACTTCAAACAGATACGGAACAGTAAAGAGATTCGCGCAGTTACACAACTGAGTTACTTTACATAAAAATTTTGGAGAAAGTCTAAAAGTCTTTTAAGAGAGAAGTGCCCAAATATAGTGGGAAGACATGCTACACTTGGTAATGGTTCGCATGCAGATCCAATGAGATACACATATGTCTGCGGGGAACATCCATGCTTTGTTAGTCTCCGTGGAACCATTACTACCGCACGCATGTCCGTGGGCACGCTACCAAGCGCTAGGTAAGTGCGACCGCTACAGAGTGCTAACCCGCGCGGGCGGGGGCGGACAACGACGAAGACCAACGTTAGTGGCTAGGCTAACTAAACGCATGCAAACCCAGACCTACTCTATCAAGGAAGACCCAAAAATACTGCATGAGCACAAAGAAACAAGCTTGCTGTTATAAGTTTTTTGTTATTAACTTCTGACCAACCAACGACAACGAAGTTAGCAAGATTACACAACACGACTGCTCTACGCGCGACCAATTTACCTGCGCGCGGCGCAGACTCGCCGGCCCCGAACACGCCCCACACGCTCTAGCGACCGTGAACAGGCCGCAGTCGCCGCAGCCGGCACTCACACTCGGCAGCCCCATCCGTCTTCTGGCAAAACAAATCACTCACAATTACTCAGATCTCTCCTCAACACTACTACTACTCGCTACCGCGGCCATCCCGTGCACAGTTAGTTGCGTGGGAGGGAGGGGACATGCTCTCTCCCGCTACCTACGGCGCTAAGCGGCTACCGGTGCTAGAAAAGCTCGATCGAGACTCACTAATACAGACTACTGTTAAGAAACAACGTCTACCAACTCACAGCTATGGTACAGAAAGTTAAAACATCTATACAAATCCTAACTGTCGACGTGTCAAAAGTTGCTGTCGCTAAATAATTTACAAACAATTTGTACCAAAACATGTGCAAACAATTACTTATTAATATTTAATAGCGGTTCCTCGCGTTCGCCCGTTATCGCATTCCATCGGCGTTTAGTTACAGGATATTTACATACTATATCTCGCACGTTGTCTCTTTTACATCTGAAATTAGTCTCTTTTATTCCGTAATATTATTTACATTAACGATTTCGGATATTCAACGATCACCCGTGGGCGACGAGGAGATCGCAGTTGATAGCGTTAAAGATTTATATAAATTTCCTAGTTGTCGGAAAGATAACAGGATTTTCTAAAGTGTCGCAAACACAATCCGAGGAATAGGTGCGAAATTACTTTGTGGCAAATTATCAAAATAATGACATCGGCGCGTAATAATAAAAATCGTTTACTAACGAAAGTCGTATTCGATAATTAAATAGGTTCCGGGATGAAATTTTATTGTCGAAGGTAGAACTATGGAACTCACCTGCTTAAATGAAAAAGTTTTTTTTTTTACCGGTCAAAAACTAAGAGGCACAAGCCTAAGAACTCTGTGGTAATCGGATAGGAGTGTGCTGGTTTTTGGTTCTTTTTCATCGCCTTTTAGGAAATATTCCTGACAGTGCTAAGCGCAGGTTCTCGAACTACCTTTTTAGTATGGTGATATCATGAAATGTGTCACTTCAGTTACGGTAAACTAAAATTTTTAAGCAACGTGTAGAACCTGCGCAGACTACTACATTTGTGGTACAGACGTAACAAGTCATGATGATTGTTTCAGTTGCACAACACCAACCCGGGCCACTACAAGCCCCGACCAGAGCTGGCAGCGCTTCTGGCGGAGTTGGAAGAAGCGCAGAAGGCGGCGTCAACCACAAACTAATCTCGTTGCCGTAACCTGCCTGTACCCAGAGTAGAACCAATAAAGAACACCTCACTTGCACCAAGGACAAGCAAATAACCTTTCCGTTTCCACTGGTTCCCACGGCCAAAACTGATCTCGTCTTACTCGGACAGAAACAAACCCACGTGGATATGCCGTGACGTGCACTCGCCGTATCGCGAGAACCTTAACAGCTTTAATCGATCCGCGAACGCATTGTTTACGTCGTGCTGGCCGCCAGGTGGCAGGCAGCTCGCACTCACCGCTCACATCTGCCTGGCCTTCCTGCAGCCCATTGATCACACGCATCTGCCTCCGAGGGGGAGACGACTCACTCCTGCCAACCGTCCGGCAAAAGTAGCTGCACCAATCTTACGATACGTAACTAACATTACTGCTATAGATTAAATCAGTTATTACTGCCCAACGTAGTACGCAAATATGATAATCTAGGTCTACTAGATAAATATCCCATGCATGCCCCTCTTAACCCTCTAGGTGAAGGCATGCAACTTACCGAATGGGCAAAAATCCTGTTGTCGGGAACAGTTTGGCGGCTAGCGTTTCCTCGTAGTTAAGATCTTCTCTCTTCGAACTGTTACTCCTGCTGCAAGCAAAAATAACTGGTTACTTACTCTCTTGGTGCCGTCTGCCGGCCGACTGTGTGCAGGATTAGTCCCCGCTTCCACCCTGACCTACCCCACGCCCTCCGCTTGCTTTGGCGGCTTCTTAAGTTCGCACATGTGCCCCCTCCCCCCTCGATAGTATGACGAAAACGGGGATACCGGAAAACACTCTGGTTAAAGAGAAAGAACTCGTTGCGCAGCTACGCCAGTGACAAGTTGTGAACTGAGACTTCCCGAAACCCCGCAAGCCTGAAGCCCTAGCGAGCACCAGGGGTGCACAAGGGTTCGTATTCCTTTTCCGAAAGTGACTCTTGCATAATGCAATTACGCGTCCTAAGCGCTTAAATGCATTACGAAGTCTTACAAGTCACGTTACGCGTGATTCTGAAAAACTAAACCTCACGCTATTCTGGCGGTCTAATTTGAGCGAAGGTCTTTGGAATGAATTTATTCCGAATATAAATCTCGGGTTCCAATACGGATCGGTGATTTCGATATCGTTTCGACGGAAAGCTCCGCCATAATCGTCTGGTTGACGCCAACCTGCCGACGATGGCGGATTGAAACCCGAGAATTATATTTAGCTCACCTTCATTATATACACAATGAAACAACCACTTCGGACATTTATTTAATTTAAAAAATTGTTTGATTTGAAAAGTTCTAAACTTCAATCCCACATTTAAATAAAACAAAGAAACGATTATTTACGAAAAGATAAAACGTATGAAACTTCGTTGCGTGCAAAAAAAACTTTGAATTGCGTATAGACAATGGACTGATATAAGAGAATGAAATTTTTTCTTAATTTCGTTGCGTACAAAAAAAACTTTGAATTGCGTATAGATGGAGAATGGACTGAAATAATAAGAGAATGAAAGTTTTTTCTTAATTTCCATCTAAGCTTTCCGTGTACATAATGTCAATCTATTGCTCCATGAAATATTGAGAAAGCTAACAATAATTTCATTGTTGTGTAAATTATACAGCCATAATACAGATTTATGAAGAACTTTCACGGATATTTCACCAACAAACCCTCCCAATTTTGACTCGCAAACATAGTACACTCAAAGCTACAGAATGTATTTCGATTCTGCATATACTTTCCAAGTTAAAATTTGGTTAATACATTGACAAAATGCCTACTTACCAAGAAGAAGGAACCTGGGAAACACTATCAGCAACAGAATTGCAGCTTCTTTGATTCATTTCGGAAGCAAAGACCGCACACGAAAACAATTGAAGTCACAGATTAAATTAACGCCCAAAGAGGTTACTTCTCATTCACTTAACTCCTTTATTCACAAATTAGCAGCAAAATTTTGTTACTTAAACTCACGCATTTGAAAAATGACAGTTCATTTAATCATTATCAATACTTGAAACACTAATACCCACATGCCTACGTTGTGGTATGTTTGATTAGTTAACCATTCATTATTTTTACACCCATGACGTCATAAACAACGCCCTCTATACTATACATATATATATATATATTTACGCACGTATTAAACCACATATTTGGAAATTAAAAATATAGTTTGCGACTTATGATGGTATGTAGAGAATGCTATTAAATATTAAGTCATAGAAGGGAACTGTTTCGAAAACTTCCTTGTCATACAGAAGACTTAAGCGAAACAAATTTTTTAATTCAGTAAAATGTTAATTTAATTTGCTGATATAAACAAATTCCACTTCATTTAACAATGTCAAATATATTATACGAAAATAAAAATATTAAGAACTTCGCTGAAATGAAAACTTACGTTCTTCTACCTGTACACAGGTTTGGTTAAAATATTAGGAAAAAATATAAACCAATTATAGTTCTCATTTTCGGAATGTGTTTGACAACATTTAGAAATGCAACTATTCTTTCCGAAAGAGGAAAGAGCACTAGTTCATGGTTATGTTAACGATTGCGAAACATCACGTAGTTATATCACGGTCAAAGACGTTCTAAACATACATATTCTCGAGTATTGTGTCAGATCGCGATATAGGTAGAGGAATGGAATTCTCTAAACAATTTACTTTCAAAAGCGTGGAAGTAAGGGAATGGCTAGTTTTTGAAGTAAATAACATTTTCTACAAATTAAATGAAGACCCCAAGGTATACTTGACCACAAAGAACATAAAAACTCTAATCGGAGTCGTGCACTACGTCACCCACGGCAAAACAGTTGAAAAAAAACTCAATCGGTACATGACGCTCAGTAAATAGAAAAGTTGGCAATAATTGGTAATTAAAATTTTAATTCTTTATAAGACCAAACAAGAAGAGTTAAATGTGCTCGGATTTGAGAGATCGGCCACCCTTCATACAAAGGAAATGGACATAAACTAGCGCCAAGCTTCGCTTTACATTTTCGGGGCGAAATTAAAATTAACGATCGAATGGGTGGTGCGAGAACATGGCCTCATTTGTGGAGATGGTTCTAATGGCGATGCGCCATAATATTGGGAGAGGGAGAGGCGCTGCCATCTCGCAGCGAGGGGCGAAACCATCTAGGCGGCGCTTCGATCGCTTTAAAAATAAACCCGATGCCGCCGCCATACATTAAGAGGATTCCCGCTAACGACGTTTCAAGAAATATATACATGTCCACAATGCGATCAGTATCTTGCGAGCTTCAACCACGAGACGCAAACCTTGTAACACTAAATTAACCCAGGTCTACACGGACATTTTTTCGTAAATAATGTTCCTTATCGATCACTTGTATAAAAATTATTCGAATCGAGTGGTGTAACCAAGGCGATACTAGTTTTTCAAAAAATTTCCATTCACAGCATATTTGGTCATTATCATGTGCATTAATTACCCTATTAAATAGGGAATTGACTATTTGATATATTCAAATATAACTATAACATTTTCAATTTAATGAAAATGGTGGGTGTAACCGATTCTCTGGTGGATCTTTGTTCGATTAGAAAATAGTTTTCCAAAATGGTTGCAGAAAGACGGAAAATAAAAATACGTCAGACGAAAATTGAAAAAAATCCCCGAGACTTAGAATCAGAAGAAACGATATAGCAAATTCAATAGTCCTCTACGGTCGTGTAATATGCAAAATGCCGTATAAAGTGACTGAAATTAATATTCGGTTTCTTATGTTTAATTTCCAGTCTTATTTTTTTTTTTGCCGATAGAAAAAGATGCCAATACGTGTCGAAACGTCAGGCACTTAATGAATGTGAATTTATTTGTTTGCGTTTCTCTATTTTAAGTTGGTCTGTACGAAGGTAAGTTTCGATATTTACTGTAATGTTTTTATACTTTTGTACAAACATGAACTTAACACACATTTTGAAGATATGAAAGAAAGATGATCCCAAAATCAGGCTATTTAATTACAACCAAATTTTCAATCATACGCACCTACATCACTGGAGTTATTTATAAACATTTCAATTTAAGATTTACACATACGTTGGCTTTGTCTGTACATTGCACAGAAGGTATTTACGGAAAACTTCAAACTTTAGAGTATATATATATATATATAAACACCAATACAATCCAGACCGAAAAGTAAAGAAATAAACCCAGTTTTTCTGTATAAAATTTCAACATTTAAAGCTAGTGCGTAAACTAAAAACACAGCCTCTGTAATAAAAACTATCTACTTTCATTACACCGGGTATAGGCTTATGAACAAATGAATCCTTTACTATTTTAAAGACAGCCAAAAATACCCTGCCAAGGAGACTCCACATTACATAAACCAAAAAACTGTTGAGTGTTTTCTTAGACATTTTGTTGGAAATTAAGAGAACGACGGTTTTCCCCGTGAATCTGCTGTAGATAAAATTCTCGGGTCTCAACCCGTGCCAATTGTTTGTTGAATAACAACGTCTCGACAGAAAGCTCCGTCATAGTTATCTGGTTGACCGATGTCATCAGGTTGACACATGATGGCGGAGCCTGCTACCGAAACGTTGTTATTCAAAAAAACAATTGGCACGGGTTGAGACCCGAGAATTTTATCTACATTTTGTTGCAATTTTAAGAGATCGTATTCATATAGGACAGTTATTCTTGTCCCGTACTCTACTAAAAAAATTTTTTATCCAGACTGATTGAGTTATTGATTACAATAAAGTAAAGTACATAGATGGGAATAAAAATCAGACAAAATGTAATAGGCATATATGGGTCGAAATAAGAAGTGCAGATTCTGAGAAGCAAATTATATACATATAACAAATAGCATATCAAATACTTTGAAAATTGGAAGAAAAGAATAGATAGTGGTAAGGCAAAAAACATAACATTAAACATATTTACGTATATATGTATTTAAAGGATACAATCATCAGAAATTAAATTCAGTTCGAAATTATGTTTCGTACTACAATCCTGTAGAGGTGCTGGAAGGACTTCGAATAATACAAAGATAAAATAGCCAAATGACAGACAAAATGTCCCTCTTCAGGTTCTTAAAAAACGCAAGAGCCCCCTGAAGAAAGTGAAGAAAAAAAATCCAGAAACTTATCACCACGTTCTCATTATATATATTATAATATTCCATAACAAACATTTTAATTTTAAAGAACAATAATCCGACTTATTTTTAAAATAAATATTAAAAACAGCCTGTTAGTCTGAAAAAAATTATCACATATAAAACGTAATATTTAACAGACATCTTTTTTACGAATCATTGGGATATTTGAAGATAATAAAATTTTCTTAATTATGAAAATATCAGACATTTAAAATATCAATAAATAAACTGCCTTGAGCCAGAAAATTGTTTATTAACGAATAAACAAATATGCCGACGTTTCGTCCTTGTTTTGAAACCCCTTCATGTTTAGCAATTTCATATATAAATCATACAAAAAATTAGAGGAAAACCTGAAGACATACTAAAACAAGGGCGAAACGTCGCCATATTTATTTTTCGTCAATAAACGATTTCCAGGCTCACGGCCGTTTATTTATTTATAAATTTTTCTGGCTTCGAATAAAATAAAATTATTACAGCTGTTGTATTACAGAGAACACTCTATGCTCGAAAGAGTTGCACATAATTAGGAAGTTGAAAGAGACTGACTCATCATAATGCTAACACGTTTTCTAACATTTTAAGACTTTACATAAAGTTAGTTTTAACAAACTGCAGAAATATCGTAATCTGAACTTTCATTCTGCTAACGCAAATAACGTAGGGGCACAAATAATTGTGAAAGTAACGTGTATCGAATGAGTTAAAGGGTTTACCGGAAGCAAGGCCCGGATATCCTGTAGCAATTTGAGACGCTTTATACAGAAACCCAAGTCTTCTCATGCTGCGGAAGCTGATTCGGGTGTCGCCATTCAGCGTTTTTTTCAAATCTTAAGCCCATCGTGGAAAACTCGGAAACAAAAATAAATCACGCCATTATTAACCAAGTTTCAATAAAGAATCTCAATTCATTAAATTCTGCCAGGAAAGTGAGCCTGTCACATTATCGCTTTAAATTAATAGCAACGCAGAAATTTGGCAAATCATTGACAGAAGAATCGGGCAGACGAATCGAACATGAAAGATGTCCTCCGTCTTCACAGAGATGACTAATATTCCGGGAATCAGCAGGAAATAATGTTTCGTGAAGCATGCTACGTCGGAATTCCTAGTAGGGGTGCGTCTTGTAAATTCCTCCCTACAGGAGATGTGACAACGTTGCAAGACCGGCCATTGTCGTTCAGGTAGGTAGGGGAGTTCTTCCAGGCAACTAACAACTCCAAGAAACCTTTCAGGAAACAAACTAGTTCCGCTTGAATCTTCACAACTGTCTACTTTGAAAATTATTACGACGTCTCCTTAAATTTTGCTGCTCGCAAAGTTATTACTTCATTCTTGAAAAAGCTTGCAACAATGCTACGCAGCCACATTTAAAATGCAATTGTCTGAATAGCGGCGACGCATTGTTAAACCAGTTAGTTGCATTTCCCATCACGGGGATTAGTTCCAGTGTCGCCGACAACAAATATCAATTAAAATTAGAGGTTACTGCTATCTGCTACGACGTGGACAACTGCGAACATAAAAACATCATTTCAACAACTGCGTGGGTGTGTAGACTGATGAAGATTTCAAACGTGCTACTGTAGGACGATTTAAGGCTACGAATGGAAATGCGGACGCGTGCGACTCGCTATTTTTATCGTGGACCAGACCGTGCCTATGAATATAAAGCATGCCACAAGCGCCGTTCTCCAACGTCAGTTATCACGACAATCTGCGTTGAAATCAACCAGAATGACGCATCACAGCGACGTATGCTGCCTCAACTGTACTACTTAAGACAGACGAATACATTTAGTGAAATGTAATTAACAAAAATTAGCCAAGCCAGAAAATTTACTTATAATCAATAAGTTAAATATATTAACTACCTTGCCTTTAATTAGAGTCATCAGACATAACTCGAGAAATAAAAACATTTTTCGGTCCTGGAAAACATATCTAAATCAAATCATTTAAATTTACTACATATTTTAATAGTTTCGTTAACATCTGATGAAGTCACTAATGAAAGGGAAAGAACGTTACGATGCATTTAACTTAACGTGTCACTTAATAATTGTAAACAAATTTTCGGTCTATTGGTCAATATCCACCAACAACATTTAATGTTACAGATATAGTTTCAATTTTTAATTATGTTTAGTGAAACTACATAACATGGAATATAACGTGAGGACATGAACAGGGCACTGAAGACATGTCTGTGACAAAACAAGATAAACTCAGGAATAAGAATTGACACTTACGCGGAATTTTATCTACAAAAAGCAACAAATAGAAAGGAGGAGTTAAATTCAACGCTCCACACAGTAAACAAACAAATTCGCCTGAAGGGTTAAAAGTGGTAGGAGTCAGAGCTACGGCAAGAGTCGCAAGATATCCTAAAAATATACATTCCACAATTCAGGCCTCATCTAAACATTTCCAAACGCAGGATTCAGTCTCTGCTAATATCCTAAAATGACCAATTGTTTCATTAACAGAGTTAATTCCAAAGCCTTAACAAACTTACGGTTACTTAAAGAGACCACGTCACCTATATTTTGATATTCTAGACGCGCTTGTGATGTTAATTCACGGTTTACGTTCATTCATGTTATCAATTAAACTCCTTCTAAGAGACTTAATTTATAGAGCAGTTGGACACCTCAACACAAGGCAGATGTCTCAGGCTAAAATCCTCATGAAAATACGAATAAATAATGACGAATTCGTAAAACTAGTCCGTTCTCATCAATTAGGCCAGCAACATGGCGGCTTCGAGCTCGGATCGATGGAATATCGAAAGCGTTCAAGGTCACGCTGCCTCTGAGTCACAAAGGTCCGACTACCTGCATGGATCGGAGAATTTTTCCCCTTTCAAAACATAATGGCTTCCCAAAGAGTATTACAAGCTCGTTTCACAACTATCAGTGGAAAAATAATTATTCGTGCACGAATTTAGTAGCACGAATCTAATAGTATTTGTCCTGGGGCAGAATGAACATGTATAGATTTATTAACATGACATTGTATAATAACCGGTCAGGCAATGTAGATATAGCCTTAGAATGTTCAGAGCCTTTTAAGCTATGTTAATCCACTAAAAAATCATCTGCATACATAATGGACAAATGGAAATGTACCGGACAAGACCTAACCGCGACAGAAGTTTCTTGTATACTAGTAATTTTCATCAGGCATTCAATTTCTTAGAAAGGATACGAATCCATTGGCTCGAAAAGGAAGTCTTCAGTCATCAAAAATCTATGTATTAACCTGTATTCGGCCCACCGAAGAGTGGACGAACATCTGCCGTGTCGAATTGTTAGATTAAATCTTCAGATAGATTGAACGATTGGTTCTATTACAAGATTGTGCAGACAATTCAAGACGAGAATTTACTTTAGGTAGCGTAAACGTTAAAACATCGTCCACCTCGCCGAAGAACCAAGCGTTCTAACGGCCTCAGATTAAAAAAAAAACGTTACAAAACATGCTTCAATATTTGCCGTACGGCAATCGGGTGGCAATTTCAAAGAAGACAAATACCAGCAATTAGGATATTTAAAGTTCCCAAAGAAAACAATTGCATTATTGTAGTTTTATCGGTTCCAATGCGAATCTTGCATATAGCCGAGAGAAAAGTCAACGGATCATACAAAACTGCCCCCGCTGAGCTGCTTTAATGGAAGCCTCTGAGCTGGAAACCTGGAATCTAGTCCCGTGACCGACAGGCTAGAATTTTATTCCGAAAATTCTTCCCGTTGTTTCGGGCAATTGTTATTCATCTTCGTAAATTAAATTATCGACTGTTTATATGCAAATTGATCGGAACTCGCCAGTGGAGTCAGTTTGTGTGAGGGCCGAGTTCGTGGAGCGGCCGAGAGATGGCAACGGCTGGCCACCACCACGCAGTTTTAACCCTAGCCTCCCCTGCCCTCCACCGATCCACGGGTACGGATATCGACTACCGCTCTAGTCGCAGCTGGCCGCCGTTACCTAAACCCACAACGCAGAGAACTTACGCTACGAGACACCTCGCAAGAATCTGGCAACATCGCTGCCCGACTATTGACGTTTGTCTCGGCGGCGAGGACTACCACAACCCCGCAGACGGGAACGGAAACCAGCCATGCCCCTCTGACCCGCACTAACATTACACAATAACGCAATCTGCCGTATTCGAATACACGAGGGGAAAAAACCGCTCAATACACTTACATTAACAACGTGACAAGCTGCTTTTAACTAGTTTTCCCTTCTTCGCCCAGAAAGAGCATCGGATTTGCGATAAAGAGAATTTCCTAAGATGGCACTCGCAAGAGACGGAAAAAACTACCGCGTATCGAAGTAAAAATCAGTCTGAGTATTCTGTTCACTCTCCATTCAACCGGCTCGTCACACGCGTGCGACTCGAAAGATTGAGGTTCCCGCCAAGGTCCGAGCACGCGTATAAATAGAGCACGATACCATTAGTCAGCTTGACAGCCACCGGGAGAAACAAAGGTGGCAAAATCTCGGGGCAAACAGAGCGAGGAGGGAAAGCGTGACCAAAGAAGAAAGGCGCTCCACCACCCACGCGTCGGGCCCCGTACGAGAAACGAACCCGCGAATACGCATTGCGACCCTGGCACGAAGCCAATCCAGCAACAACAGACTCTTAATCGTATTACCCCACCCCAATCTTACACAGTGGTTAAAAGAATCCATAGTAAACGCATCAAACCGTTAAAATAAATTACAATTAACAGTCATTCCTGTTATTTAAAACGCGAAATGGGAATATGACTAATTTTAAATGCGGGTCTTCCGATGACACACCTGAAACGAGCACTCCAGCCCTGCCACTCCGAAGTGGAATTGGCCACGTGAAATAAACCAAGTTACTACGGGGAAAGAAACATTTACAACGTAAATAAACTCGGTAATGAACAAATGCGGGATGTAGAATGTAAACTTTGGACGTACAAACGAAAGTAGAGCGAAAATTCGTGAGGGGACTCGCTCCTTTGTCCGGACACGGGGAGACACAAAGAAGGCCGCACGTGCAGCTGCTCGCTCGCACCTTCGGTCAGGGTTACCAACTCAACTGGGGTACCCGTGATCGACTGGTGCCCGAATAGTTAAAAGCTGCCCCGACGAAGCGGGGCCTACGTTCCTCGCCACATTCCGTTTCGGGAAATTACCACCGGCGCGTCAATACTCGGACGTCGACGGTGGTCTTCCTTCGCTATCGATCCGAGAGAAGCGGCTTTACCCTGAGCGCTGCAACTATACTCACCGCCAGCGTCAGCGTAGAATCACATATACTACGGCACGGCGCGCTGCTCTGCACAACACTACACCACCACTGCGGTCACTGGCTGGCACTCATCGCAGACACGGCCGCACTATGTCTGCCGCCCGCGGCTGCAGAACCAAGCTGTGCCCCTCCCCTCTCCGCGTCGCTCCATTCCTCGCCTCGCTCCCACCGAACGGACCCGAGCTCCTCCGAAGCACGCCGAACAAGCGTCGCCATGGCAACGCCGATGTTATAAGGCAAAGCGGGGTAGCGGCTCCAGAAATAGTCCACGCCGTCGTCCGCGTCAATTAACATCGAAAATTCAGCATCTGCGCGGACGCTGGTATTTCCTTAGCAGAATACTTTGCACTACAAAGTGACCCTTTTCGCATTGAGTTGTAATAAAGCCACGTTTAATTCGCGGAACTTAATCACACAATTTTACTACGTAAATCCATACCTTCGAATACCGTAAATTTATGTATTTATTCATTTAATCTATATGGGCAGTTTGCTCGGTGGAGATGAATGAAATTACAATAAACATACAAATTAAAAGATAAAATAACCACCATACACCGTTATCACTAAAGTCTGTATTTTTGCTGGCTACTTTATTGTTAACTTTTGTTCATGTATTCAGTGGATACACTAATTATAATATAAAGAATAATATTTATCGAAGTTCAATTTTGAAAAAATTAGTTTTATACAAATACAAAATTATTGTCCCTCTGGCCTGAAAAAAAAAAGATTATATCTGAAAATAGAGATTATCTCTGGAGACAAACTATAACAACTTCACTTTACAATATTATTTATGCTTTGTGAATCTGATTGATTTTATGAATTTCTTCCCGTTGGATGACCTGCTCTAAATTTTGTTGCAGGTAAATTGTACCAGACATTTTAGTGCCCCATAAAACATTAGTATTTAATTCCGGTTTTTTATGCCTGGCCTTTACTTTGAAGATATCATCAGACCTCCCGTACCGACAAAACCAAGTGACCGGTAAAATTAATTTTTCTGGATGCAGAATTATTTACCTTCAGTTGGATAATTTATCCCTTCTCTGTTTGTCCTCGTAGTCGACTTAATCCAATACATTAAGCGGCGGTACACTTGGTCGCTTTATTAACTCGAAAACTCTAGTACAAAATTAGTCAACTTGAATGATTGAATAAACTATCTAAGCGACATCTGAGATTTCTTTAATACTCGGTGCTAACTTAAAATCTCTGCCTATATCTTAAGAAGTAGTTTTTAATGCCTTATTTTGAGGCAGCGACTTTCCAACTTTTTTTGTCGTTGTTACCGCCTACAAAAGGCCCAATACAAGTAAATGTTGGTTTTAGTCTGCTATATAAGTTAAATTTTCATTCATGGCTACATATTTTAATATGCATGATAATATAGAAAAGGATAACTTATTATATAATTTTAAATTAATTTTAAAAATTACATAAATCTATTAAGATATTTTTAACAATATACAAAGATTTAATTCGTTAAAAATGAGTCTTTTTTTACACTTTATTCAGCGTTGGCTCATTTCAAGAGCTTTTTCATTTTAGTTTGTTATCAAATCAATTCGTTGAGAATGCCATCTCGTATAAATGCAGGACTGAGTTTGTAAATTAATATTGCGTACTCTTGATTAAAAATGGCTATTCTTGAAATGGAGTTCGTTATTTATTATAGATCCCAGAATGAAAATATATTTTATAATTCATAATTATCATTTAATAAAAATTGTTAGCTTAATATTTAATTCTCATTACACTTATAAAATCAAGTTTATCTTAGGAAAATAATTCTATATATTTAAGGAACAGACTGAAATATCTATATAAATTATTGAGGAAGGTGTTGATTATGGTAGCTGTTCTGTTAGCAATTAATAAAAAAAATATGATGGTATAATAAATAATATATTTTGTATGTTTACAAATTTAAAACCTCGCTTCGTTCAATTAAAACAATCATACCTCTCTAAGATTGATTTATTTAGAAAAAAAAATTAAAAGTTAAAATACAGAAATAATTATCAACTTCATTCCCAAAATATGTTTAAACTGCTGGCTTCTGAAGTATTCTCGGTCAGCTTAAGGCAATTGCTCCAATAGCTTATTGACCTATTTAAGTGACAAATTACTTGCGTCTGTATCTTGCAGTCTATCTTTGAACTGTCTTCCCTCCCAATATAAGTTGGCTTTTTAGGTAAGACAGCATGCCTTTCCGCAATTTTTTTCTCATGTAGGATTTAAATAAAACGAAAAGCCCATCTTTCTTCTTTCTCGTTTACGACCCTAATGCTTGTACATATCTCGCCCGTGATCGTGTCCCTGTATTACAAACTTGGTAATTCTACTATGAATTTGTTACTCTGTTGTGTTTTAAATCAGAACCGAAATTACAGAAGCTTGAAATTTTGAATATAGGATCCTATAACGATTTAACTGCTTAGATTATAAACATCTGCCCATTTCTGATAGTTATATATTTCGTCTATTTGATACATTTTATAAAACAGCAGGTAAATATTACCAGGTCCATCAAACAGGTCCAGGTAAACCACAGCCTCTGCGTTCCTCCCTGCGTCAAGATGCAAGTTATAGGTAAAAAATAAGTTCCATGAAAACAACCCTTGACAATCAACGAAAGAAAAAAGGAAGGTGTACAAATAACCAGCAAAAGTTTAATTTCTGTTCTCAAAAATGACGGTTAAGTGTCAATCGAATGACGAACATTGGAAGTTACTGCCAAAATTATTATTATTGCGTCGGGCCACGATTTTGCGAATTGTCATTTCAATTGTTTTTTCCTGATTGGATATTCTGTACTTTAGATAGAATTACACAACTTCTAAATACTTATTCATTTGATTTGTTAAGACGGATTATAAGGAGCAGTTAACGTGTTAAAGAACCACATACAAGTTCTGAATTTTCATCAATTCCGTTGGGTAGCTATCGACATGGTAATATTCATCCTATATAAAAATAATAATAAACTTAGATTATTTACACAGACAATTTTCACAATTATGACAGAATTTTACGTAAATTTCAAAATTCAAACAATGTACAAGTTTCATTAGGATAGCGGAATCTATTACATCAACTTAAACAGAGAGAATATTATAAATTTTATGGTCATGAACCTATACCAATTGGTTTCTGAAGAAATAAGCTCTCGGAACATTCCATAGGAGCAGAGGGTTTCCTGCGGGGAAGCCTTCTTCTTTCTCTGTTATTGAATTAAG
Source organism: Zhengitettix transpicula (assembly GCA_037074705.1). Lineage (NCBI taxonomy): Eukaryota > Metazoa > Arthropoda > Insecta > Orthoptera > Tetrigidae > Zhengitettix > Zhengitettix transpicula. Next base: position 144,123,357 of record CM073591.1, read on the forward strand.
GTTCGCGAACATTGTGTTATTTTTGAGAGTTGTATGCTCCGGAGTCGCAGACCTTTGGCATATGGTAAGAGTTGCCAATGGTGCGATTGGGTCAGTCGGTCTGCTGCCTCCTTAACTGGTCGAGACACGGAGAAGGGATTGCTACGCCCCCACAGCAAACCTCCTCTCCCGCCATCGAAAGGCGTGGGAAAAGACCGACCTACGTCATGCATATTTTCTAGGATTTGTCCTGTATTACTTTTAGGCGAATGCCAGGGAGATTCCTTAAAAAATATCCCGAGGGGTCTTGCTCTTCCTTCCGTATCTCCCATTTCAAACCCATTCCTACGGTAGTAAAGGGAGTTGCGACCATGTGGATGAAACTCATGTAGTCTGTTACTCTTGAATAAATATTGCACATAAAGGTAGAGATTGTTAATAAAATACAAACCAGATAATGCATTGCACAAAAATTAATCTAAATTTTGTATGATCTGTCAATTTCGATTGTATACGTAACATTTTTCTATTTATAAATAATTTTGTAGTTATAATTGGTTAGATATATATCGATAACCATGTCATAATGATACAGGAAACAAACCGTTGATCATAACCATAACCATGTGACAACACTTCATTCATACAACGTAAATTCTGTTTTTTACAATAAAAACCAATAGGTTGATTATTTTTAAATGACTTGATATGAATTTAATATAAGCATAAGCAAGTATTAAAATATATATTTTTTGTAATTATATAAAAAAATGTTAATTCATGGATTTGATATCTTATCACAGTTGTCTGTAAGAATTAAAATACATTGCCCTCATTTTGTAAATATAGGGTAACGTCCACACATGTGATTTAACGTAACCATATCTACTTTTGATGACGATACTGCTATACATGCTACAGGATAAACCACAAGAAGAAACCAACAAGTTACAGAAAGGTAATGGAAAAGGACCCATAAATAGAATATCAAACTCAACGAGCTGAAATATGGTCACGTGCATTTCATATATCACCTTCAGTGAGTATAAATTGTGTTGCACCATACGTCAACTCTTTGCATGGCCTCAGAAACGAGGCTTAAATGAAAGAGAAAGTGAACAAAAGCGGGAGGAACTCGGTCTAAGAATGCGACAACTATATTGGCTCCTGGGGCGACATTCCAGAATGTCAGTGCAAAATAAGCTGATATACAACCTTAAACCGATTTGGCTTTATGGCATCCAACTTTGGGGATGTGAAAGCGATTCCAACGTGAAGAGCACTCTCACGTGGCCAAATAAGGTAGGTTTACTGCGAATAATCGTAGATTCCTCACGATATCTGAGAAACACTAATCTACATAGAAACCTGGTTTTTTATTAATAATAATAAAAGAAAAGCACGAAGACCGTCTTCGACATCTCAACACAGGTGTATTACGTCTAGTGGACAACACAAACTTATACCGACGACTTAGGCCAAAACCCACAAGAGTTATTGTTGTGAGTGCTAAATAGAGCAAGTGCGTTAATTGATTTCTTCGTTAGACTGCCTCCAAACATTTAACGCTAGTGGACGAGCAGTAGTGTTATTAGAAGATGTCTAGAGCTCCTCGAAGAAAGTATTTTAAACGGCAATGCTTTAGTCAGACACGTACATTGGTTTATCAGCAATTATCACGCTGAAAGTTTTATGCAGAACGTCATAGACAATTTCACCAACTGAAATTATTCATTCCACAATCTAAGTAAAGTCCTAGTGACCAATCCTTTGCATACTTTATAATTAATATAAATTAGCCATAAGTCAGAAATTTGTTTCAGTAATTATGTAAATTTATATAATAAATTTATGAATTGCAACTATTTTATATTAATACAAGTCAGATTAATTTTCATATTTTCTTTTCATGTTTTAATCACAATTCTAATTCTATAATACTGTCCACTTTGGATTTTTAGAGTTTGTGTTTTCAATCATTTAAAACAATGTAACAAACATTTCAATAGTTTTATTGGCGTTGTTAAACCGACGCTATAAATTAATTGGAGTCGTTGAATGAAATTAACTACAAAATATACAACATCCCAAAATAATACAAAAATGTAACTCAATTCCAAGTAACGTTTGCCCGAATATTTTAAATTTTAATTGAAATATAATTTTCAGGCTACTTGAGGTAAATCAACCATTTATCAACTTCACTATCACAGGGGGATAGGAATGGAGATGAGGAAAAGAACAGTGAAGACAAGGCTTAAACTATAGTTAAGGATTCAATCCGGCATCCACCTAAATTTGATTCAAGGAAACTTCTAGAGAGAGTCTGCGTCCGTTAGGTCGGGCGCTTGATACTTGTCCCACATCGTTCCGATGACCGGATGTTGGGATGTGTAGCATTACAGACTCCGTGCCTCTACCAGGTTTGGTGGCAGCTTTTAGACAGGAAAAATCTTGCCGTATACTCAACATCCGTTACTCCAGAACATACACCCTCAATTTAGAACCAGAGACAGAAAACAGACATCCCCGTAGGCAGCTTCCTTCATCTCATCCTGTCCCTTCATATTAGCAACTAGTCAACAATGTAAATTCATTGCTGTAACATTCAAGAAATATGATTAGTGTATTTTGATCAAGTTCCTTAATTTTCCATTGTAATCTATTTTTCAAATATTTCACGGGGCTGATTTGGAACCTATGGTTTTAATTCCACCAGTCTGAATTTCTTTATAATTTTAAGAGTATTCTGAGATTTACTTGGCAGACCAAATTTTGAGGATGACTCACGGAAAGTTTCAATTGCGGCTAATTCTCTTTACTTGAGGTTACTATACAATCGCTCAACATCTCCCTCGGTTCTTTACTTGCGACTGCCAGCCCGAGCACCACTGCATATATAAAATTAATTCGTTTGTGTACGACAATCAACCTAGTAAACTTTTATCCGTGCGATGCATACTGAGTTGATATGAAATTTAAGAGAACACTTAGGGACTTGAACAGAGCACGAGATTCTCAATTTTGTTTCCCAGGGTTCCTGGATTTAATTTGAAGAGGTTTAGCGAATGAAGTTTCCCATTTAACGATACTAATTTAGTCAATTTAAAATTTATCATTCCAGCCCAATCACAAAATGTCTGTAATCATAATTGAATATTGCTCTTGGGTTCAAACATTTATTTTTACTTCTATTTTAAAATCTACTCGAAATTACGTCCGATGTGTGTTTAAACTTGCCAGCGTAATATCCCATATCTTGAAAAAATATATATTGTGGTGACCACCAATCTGTAATTAAAGGATATTTAAAAATAAATTTCTTCAATATTTGTGTTGTCGACGTTGTAATTATGGCCCAGGTATTGAGACAACAGTAAGCGTTGCGTAAGAATGTGGAGTTATGGAGACGTATTATTGTCGACGTATTTTGAGGTTGAAAGCTTGGACGAGAGAACAAGCCAGTCCATAACGGAAGACAGCCTGTAGTGGTTGTGTTCAGCCTGCGTATTAAAGGAAACAGTAAAGTGTTGAGGCTGCGTATTAAATGAAACAGTAAAGTGGAGAGGCTGCATTAATATCCAGGACAGTAAAGTACAATCGTCCGTTTTCATTGATATCTAGATCAGTAAAGTACAGTCGGCTGGTAGATGTAGGATGAAAAAGTTCTAGTACGAATGTTGGAGATGAGTCCGGTGGTCAGTTGACCGGAAGTTTAGTAAAGTAAAACTTAAGTTGTGGAGCTATGTTATGAAAAGCAGTTATAAGTTGGTGAGAGAGACAGATAAATTAAAAACGATTTGAAACTGATCAACATTCTTTAGGACTTTATTATCTGTGGTTATTGTGCTGATTTAGGTTGAGAACAGTGAACACCGTGACCTGTTAAATAAAATCCTTTTAAATTACGAGTGAAGTGTATAAGCAGTGTGTTATGAGAGAAGCTTTGATGATTGGGTATGTAAAAATATTTCCATCATAAACCTTATATAAAAATTACGTACCTTCAAATTTATTTAGATTTAAGATTTCTATAAAAAAAATTATGTTAACATTTCTCTTGTAAATTTAATTAATTATTTTTTACATTTTGTTTTCATTTTATTCGATTATAATAGCGAATTACTGTAACTATTAGAGGTCCGATAGGCGGTCCTGAAGAAGTAAGAATTTCACTAAAATTGTGGCAATTATGTAAAAGTTTATGTACAGAATTGGACCTAAATATAAATCTGTATTAAATGTTTTATATTAAAAGTTCATTGTTTAAATTCATTTAAAAATCATAAATTTATCACATTAATTATCCTCATTGTTTCCTATTAATGTTAGAAGCACTATCACTATCATTAATGCAATATTACAATATATATATAAGGCCCTTTAGATCCGGACTATATGGACTGTATTATTAATTTATAACTGTTTTCTAACTAAGTGACTCATAGACGGGGACATTGACCCTGGCATGCAAAACTCAGGACACAGAAATTTACTTGGTATACAAAATGAATACTTCCCGAAGTATTCTCTCACAAACACGCTATTCCCGTCTCAATAAAATTACAACAAATGGCGTGCAATGATTTGAAACTCATCATTTAAAAAACATACTGGCATTTTGTCGGATTCCAATACCTGATCCAAAACCGAAGTCTTAAACTAAATTCAAATGCAAACTAAAAAGACATTCCACACTATAACCGCCGCTGGAAAATCGGTAATAATCGCGTGGATTCCTTCCCACCAAAACATCTTTTGAAATGTCAACACAGCCTTAGAAGCCAAGAACGCAACCATAAACCCATCCAACACAACTGCAAACCAAATAAATACCGCCTGGGACATTCTGGAGACATGCATAATCCAGACTTCACCAATACTGGGAATCCAAAGGGAACGAAATGAAACCAAGAAACCACTATACACAATCTACCTTCTACATCATAAAAATAAATTCTTCTTAGGGTCCGTACTGGTCACTATATATCATTAAGGAACCCCACAAAAACCTACATCTGTCCCCAGTGTAACACCATGGTTACATTCAACTATATCATTAATAAAAGCAGCAAATTTAATTAAGAACGCTATCTTCAACGAGTTTGACTACTCTTCCAATAACAAAAAGGCATTGTTTTTTTAAATGAACTACTCTGATATCTAATGTAAACCAATATATAGAAGCTAATGATAATTCGTCATAAATATAACTTTAAATAAAATAAAATAAACCCAGTACTCCTGTAGCTGTCCAGTATATGCCATGAAATTAAACCTGTACGTTATTTTTAATTATTGAACTTTCGTCAAAAAAATATAACATTTAAACAACGAGTTAAAGTGGATGTACGTTATGAATATCGCATATTTTCCCTCTGTAGATTCAAGAGATTTTAGATTCTAACGAGAAGAGTCATATTGTTGCAATTCAAGATACTTCCACGGAAATTAGAGCTGCAGATTGAAACACGTGTTTACAATATATATAGCTCAAGCTTAAAACTGAAAAGCAATTTTTTTGTTCTGTCGCGACATTCAAAGGATTGAGGCTAAACCGACAAAGACCATTCGTCTTCGGAGACAATATACATCCGTGGGCGCAGAACCTATTTTCGGGCGCTGTCTCGCGTGAAGACTATAGACAATTCGAAATCCATAAATAGCATTTCGTCGCAATTACTGAAAAATGCGTGAGCGCCAGGCTGCCAAATGTGAAGACAGAAAGCTCTGTGCGTCTTACAGAGCTCCATTCAACTTAATATAGCGCTTGCCCCGCGTCCTAATATTCAACTGCTTCCTACTATACCTTATCCTACACAGGACTCCAAAATTTTGATTTTTTTTATAGATTTCTAAAAATAGTTCACTGTGATAACTCATAAAATCCGTGCATGAGATTTGTCCTTTTCCCCTAAATTCAATTAATACTCACACACACGTACTATTTTTTTTACCTACCCCATAAATATTGAGCTGTATGGCTATTAGCAGTATTTGGAAAGTTATCTGCTTTTCGAATAACCAAGTTCACAACAATTTAGAGAATTAAAATAACAGCTAGACCAGAGGTCGCCAAACTCGTCAACCTAGGGAGCTACTTTCGCATTTAGAAAGTGCTTGTCGAGCCGCGCTTCCCCCCCCCTCCCGCCCGTTCCTCCCCACCCAGGCTGCTCCAAAGTTAAATTTTAAAAAATATTCTTTTCATTTACAAATTTTTATTTTCTAAAATATTCAACAAATCATCTTCAATTAAATTTATTTTTAAATTTTATATTCCGGATTATGCATGCATCATGTCGTAAAGGCCATGTACGTTGAATTGAAGTATCAGGATGAATAAATGTCGACCGGTCTAAAGGATGGAGGAATTTCGTACCTGATCTGGAGTCTACAGCTTGTAGAGCGCCGCCCGGGAAGCGGGAGGTCTCGAGTCCGAATTCTGGTCCGGTCGACATTTTTCAATTCTCATACATTTTATATGCTTTCGACTCTTCCACCTTAATTTTAGTACTATAAGTTTCAAAATTAAATACACAATAGAATTTAAGAAATTGAAAGAATCACGTTCCTTCTCTGCAACGAGTTTGTCTATGTCTGGTGCGTAGTTGGCCACTGCCATTCGGTGTAATTGCGGAGGTGATTGTCAGTAATCATACTTCTGAATTAGATTTTTTAAAAATTTCATGTTTCAAAATGCAGACTCGCAGTGCTGAATAAGGTCTTCACTCTCAGTCCCACACAAAGCAACGCTTGGATATTATTTTCTTTATAGGAGTAGCCAGATTTGGTCCGCTGGAATTGATTTTAGAGACGAAACATTTTGAAAATATTAATTCAAGTTAAAGTACTGACTCGTCTTCGTTAAAATGATCAGTCACACAGGCAGAAAATTCTTCTACACTCACTTGTAAAAAAGGTGAAACAGTATATTGTGGTAGGAGTGCAATTCCGCTGTTAAGTCAGATACAATTCCTTTCAACTTTCTGGTTGAAAAGGATTGTGAACGGCTCTGTATTTAAAGAACTTTCAAGACAGAAAAATGTTTGACTTCTCCATTTCTAAAAAAAAAATTAGCAAAAATTATTGCGGGTCTCATGTCATTTTCACTAACATTTTTCTTCCCCTGCAATTTAGTACATTAAGCTATAACGTTCTCTAAAAATAAAAAAATCCTGGAAGAAAATTCTGAAGGTACAATACCGATTGCGTTGCTATCTATATATAGACACAGTAGTACAGCAAATTCTATAAAAGTGTGCATACTTAAAATATCGTGACTTCGATGGGTTCCGACTTGAACCAATTCCAAATTCCCAGCAAAAATACAATGATTTAATTTCACTATTTCCTTCATCGTGATCAGATTTTTAGAAAAAAATAGGTACAAGTGATAACATGAGCCCTTATGACTTTTTGGCCTTACAAGAAATCAATATTTTGAAATAGATAATGCAGTTTTCCGACCAATTACAGAAAATATTTTTATTGATTTAAGACGGTGTTTCGGTACGTGTTTTTACCTTCCTCAGATCTTTCCTGCGGACAAATTGTACAAAATAAATTTGTTGTAATCAAAAAGCTAATGTAAAAGAGGTTGAACAAAATATATTATACCAATTAACATAATGAAACTGAGAAACACCTAAATATGCTAAATTTTAATAACTATTTTCACATCATATTAAAAAAACAACACTACTTTCGTTCTTCCGAGGATGTTATTCACAAGCTACACACTAGTGCGGTCACAGCATAACTGAAGATGATTACGAACCATCGTTTCATATAAACAGACGGAAAAATACAACCTATAAAATATTTTGAAATGTTTTGCTTAAGTAATATATTAAAATAACATAATATTGTTCAATAATCACTTCTTTCACTCTAGGCCACATTATATTGAAAACTAATGAGACCCACGACACAATGTCCACTGAAATTGGTAAATAATCGAAATTACATTTAAGACAAACCAGCATAAAACTTCATATGAAGAGAGGTTTCTGGTAAAATATTCTCTGCGGTCCTCAAATTATCAGGTAAAAAAAGTAAAAACAAAATCAAACTTGTTCATGCTGCTCAGAAGAAAATTTAGTTAAAAATTACTGTTCTATAACTCTTAAGTGAAGTTATAAATATAATTATTCAAGCAGTTCCGGCCATTTTTCTTCACGAAAAACGTAGAGGAATATGTGATATACGATCAAAGTGTCATACTAAATCTCTCTCTGAACTTCAAATCCAATGCATTCTATTCCTTTTCATTATTAAGCTGATACTTGAGGTACACACATGTGACACCTAAAATATTTGGCTTCGCTTATATCTTGTTTAAACTTTGAAAAAGAGGTCTGCAATATGAGCAATGTTAAATAAATTTCTGTTGACGGTCTACTAGCTTGGCACGTCTACAAAGTGTTCGCTTCCGGTTGTGATCTAATCAATATTAGGACGACTCAAGACGAAGATATAAATATTTAAAACTGCGTGTCACGACCAAGTCTCCTTCTAAAATGAAGTTTGGAGAACGTGTTATGTTGTTATTGAAAATTTATAACAGTTACAATAGCAACTATGGTTGAAATATAAGACTGTGCTAGTGATCAAAGAAAAATATTACAACTTATTTATTAGCGATTCGTTAATGGAATAAACAACCACTCTGGACTGAGGTAAGATAACCTTGTCATTATTTTAAGCCTTCGCCGGAATGTTTGCTAATTTCATCGACTTAGTGAAAGTTGTCTAACGTTAGAAACAAAAAAAAACAGTTTCTACCTGTATTTCCTTATTTTCAGTCAAGTAGTTCAAATTGTGTTATACTTTTCTTAGTTCAGAGATAATCCTCTCTAATACTTAATGTCACAATGCGTTTGAACCAATCTAGAAAATTAACTTAAGGCCACGTGGTCGAAAATGGTTACTCCTTTTCCATCGTCCTGTGGTAGGTTAATTTTTATTTATTTAGTCCAACTGTTATTGAAAAACCCAGTCGCAACGATACATTGATATATTAACTTAATCATTATTGTTGAATTAATTTATAAAATAAATAAAAAATACGAAGTTTTAAGTAAACTTCCCTATTATTCGTTTAATTTCCTTCTAAACATATGGCACATAAACTGTTTCAACTCTCGGTTGTTATATTTATAAACAGAAATTCATCAATATCGGACCTTGTTTCCTACAACGTATTTTTTATTTACTGTGGTCACTTCTTTCACTGTAGATCAGCCCAAGTGACACATTGCTTATTTTCCCACAAAGCAGAGTCTCCCCTCAATGCTTTGAAAATGGTAAAGTCGCGCCTCTTCTCTTAGGATCTTTAAAAAATCCAAATTACTTTTTATACAACCCTTTGTAACCTTTGACGCTACGTCTTACACTCTTTGCAGTGCATTTATGTGACATACGCAATAAAGGTCCCAGCAGGTGCGACACACAGTTAAATACTAATTTACTCGTATTTAATAATAAAGGCACCTTGAAAACACCAATATCTTGGGTCTTACTAAATACCGGCACGGGGCAATATTTAATCAAGAATTTTTCTTGTTCCTTGCCTAGTATAATTTTTCATAAACGTAATAATTTTTCATAAGCGTAGTAATTTTTCATAAGCGTAGTAATTTTTCATAAGCGTAGTAATTTTTCATAAGCGTAGTAATTTTTCATAAGCGTAGTAATTTTTCATAAGCGTAGTAATTTTTCATAAGCGTAGTAATTTTTCATAAACGTAATTTTTCATAAACGTAATTTTTCATAAACTTAATAATTTTTCAAAAACATAATTTTTCATGAACGTAATAATTTTTCATAAACATAATTTTTCATAAACGTAACAATTTTTCATAAACGTAATAATTTTTCATAAACGTAACAATTTTTCATAAACGTAACAATTTTTCATAAACGTAACAATTTTTCATAAACGTAACAATTTTTCATAAACGTAACAATTTTTCATAAACGTAACAATTTTTCATAAACGTAACAATTTTTCATAAACGTAATAATGTTTCATAAACGTAATAATTTTTCATAAACGTAATAATTTTTCATAAACGTAATTTTTCCTAAACGTAATTTTTCATAAACGTAATAATTTTTCAAAAACATAATTTTTCATGAACGTAATAATTTTTCATAAACATAATTTTTCATAAACGTAACAATTTTTCATAAACGTAATAATTTTTCATAAACGTAACAATTTTTCATAAACGTAACAATTTTTCATAAACGTAACAATTTTTCATAAACGTAACAATTTTTCATAAACGTAACAATTTTTCATAAACGTAACAATTTTTCATAAACGTAACAATTTTTCATAAACGTAACAATTTTTCATAAACGTAACAATTTTTCATAAACGTAACAATTTTTCATAAACGTAACAATTTCATAAACGTAATAATTTCATAAACGTAATAATGTTTCATAAACGTAATAATGTTTCAGAAACGTAATAATGTTTCATAAACGTAATAATGTTTCATAAACGTAATAATTTTTCATAAACGTAATAATTTTTCATAAACGTAATAATTTTTCATAAACATAATTTTTCATAAACATAAATTTTCATCGATCGCAGGTGTGACACATTCATCTTAATGTCAGATGCTGCTAATCAAATAGCTGGCCCAATGTGGCCGGAAGTAGTGCAAATAGCACATCTTCGTGTGCCAGCTGGAGAAAGTCCCACAGCGTGGCTTAAAGTGAAGGTGTGAACGTTCCATAGCATGGCCATATTACGTAACCCAGAAGTTTACAATTTACTCGTCCCGGTGCCCCAGCCAGCCTTACTTCATTTCATCACGAAAACTGGTGACTTTGTCGAGATTTAAGGTGTGGATGTAAAGATCAAACTAAATGACTCATCGCGAAAAACTTAATCTAGATCGTGTATTCGTATCTTTCACTCATTCTTGTGTAATTTAATCAAAAACATTTCCCTAAACACACGGCGTTATGTTACTTTACGGGACTCGTCATCGAGAGAATACTGCTATTTATTTCCGGAAACAATCATTTGAGTTTTACCTAATACCTCCAAATAAACCAAGTAAAATGTTGGTTGACATCGTAGTTCAAGTCCTGTACCGCATTCTTGCCTATTCCCTAAAATAGTGCCGGAAAGCAAGAGTACAACTAGGAAAAAACTGTTTTCGTACCAAGTGTCTCCCCAAACTCAGAAGTGTGTGTAAATTGATATTCTGGTCGCTAATCGTTTTGTACGCTGCGAACGTTATGACACTTCAGCATTTTTCATTACAAGGTGCTCGTAGCAGAATTGTGCAGCTAGTTGGTACACAGAATTGTTTTATCTTCATGATTCTGATACCCATGTAACAGCAAATAAAATTTCCAGAATTGGCGCATTCAAAAATAGTCTTTACAGAAAATTCCGTCTATATGGAGATTTTGTAAATTTTTATTGGAAGTCGAAGCTTGCGTATTCTTTTGTAAATGTACAATACATTTTGCAGTAATTTATCAAAATATATGCATACATGGTTGAATACTAGAAGAGGATACGGAGGTTGTGGATAATCCGAGACTTTGGCGCGAACGTGACCACCACATCTTACTTTATTATATCAAGGATCACGTACACAAATTAATTCATTGCATAGTTATGCATATTCAAGTTTGTGTTTGTTGCTACAGTTTTGATTATCTTGTATTATAGTTAAATTAATTGGATGTTTTGCAACGGGTGACTGTTACTGCTGAAATAATATTATAACGCACAATTGACAATTAAAGTTGACCCATTCCATCCAACCCATCAAACCCAACATCACCAGTGATCCTTCATAGCCTAACAATGTCTGCCGCTCAGATTTACAAATTAAGATACAAGAAAAAAAATTGCAAAATTTAGGTTACTTGCTGGATTAACCTAATTATCATGATCTCATGTAAATTATGTACGTATTTTAAATTTGTATATACTGTAACTATATGTAACCAACAAATAATCTTAGGATAAAAGTTTTATCAAATAAAAAAAACAATTTGAAGTGCAGTTTGTCAATAATATACTACAGTTGTAATACGAAAATATTTTATAAACAACTTGATAAATAAAACAACAAACTGGAATGATTTAGGAAAGTAATGTTATCTTTTATACCAACAAAAACGAAAGACGCGAACAAATGTACGAAGAGAAACTAAGAGCACAGGAGAGCCATGTCGGTCCATGCGTGGCGGTGGAAGGAAGACGAATAGTGCAAATTCGTGGGACACGCGGAATGAGAAACTGCTGAAGGCATAGTGGCTAACATCCGACTTAACAACTGCATTCTCAACACAGTCCCGGGCATATTGAAAAATACCAACCGTAACTACACGAACATAAATTTGCTAAAACGAATATATTTTTCACTATCAAATGTAAATATAGTTTTACAAAAGAATTTGCCTCGAAAAATTATCAACTAGTTTAAAGAGAGTAAATCTCTTAATTCTATTAACTACTTGCACAAACATTTTATTGAAGGACACGGCCAGTGCACGCAAAATAAATCTAACCGCAAATATTCATTACATACACTATAAATTGAAATTCCGTGTACGGAACGTATCTCAACTCGATTATTGTATTTCGTTCGTAGAATTGGACTTCCTGGGTTAACCGCACCTGCGACTTGTATGAAATGGTCGTTTGCGTTCCTTTCCAGAAAGTCGAGAAGAGAAACGGGCGTCTACTGCAGAATTTTTGGAAATTAGTATAATTTCTTCTTTAACGTTAGTCTTAAATAGTTATATTTCTCTTATTTCAATATAATCATAAATGAATGAATACATTCAATTTTGTCAGAAATAATTTAATAACATGAAAATAAAAATTAACAATGTACGATACATTGGTCAAACGAAACGCTCTTTGAAAACACCAATTAAAAACATGATCAAAATTCGTAAGTCAAATGCAAACACATTTAAATAATCAATTTCAATGGGCAAAATACTAAAATTTTAGATGATGAATGTAGATTTTATTCAAGATTGATGACCAAAACTGCTAAAAATTTTACTAATAATTTTAATATGATTTATCACTTTTTTATTTTAATTAAATTAATAAATTTTTATTAATAAACACCATTGTTTCTGCAGCAAAAATTATAATTTCCTTCAATAAATAAATATTTTTGGTCTCTCAATACTATATAAAGTTACAATATTCTTTAAACACATTGTTATGGTAATTTAGGTTATAACTGGCATTGCAGATAGAGCATGCCTGGGATATTATACACAAAATTATTTATATAACAAATATTTGGCTGATGTGAATAGAATAATTTGGAAATCTTAAATTATTATATACAAAAAATTTTAGTCGACACTTCTTTAAAAATTATTTGTTAGATTTTTAGATTGTAATAAACCAGTATTAATTTTTTTATTTTATGTTAATAAATTATTTATGAAAAATTTGGCAATTGGACCCAATATATACTATATCCACGTGTGACTGAACATGTCGCTCTTGTGTCTCTCTCTATCCAGCAGCTTTTCGATATGCTGCACAGTGGCGAAATAATATATAATATACTATCAGATTGTCTCGTGGAAGCAGGAAAACTATACTTACATAGACATAAATGCAGTTTACTGCAAGTTCGTTATCTCTAAGAAACTAAAAATTAAAATGGTAAGATCGAGTAGTAGTTTTATACCTCGCAGTCAATATAATAGGTTCGATTTTAATACTGCATGTGATTTTATTAAATTGAACAGTGTGCCAATTCGTCAAAAATCATTACGCTGCGGGCAGAATTTCTATGGTCGTGTATAAGAAACTACATTATTTGAAAACAATATTTATACTGGCAATTATTTTTTTTCTGTGAATATATTACTACGTACTTCAAAAACCCTGAAAAAATCCAACACGGTGGCCCAAGTCTCGCATTAAATCATTAAAGCATTGCGTTTTCAATTGTAACCTAACTTTTATATTATTATTATACAAAAAACCTTTTCGCAGAGATACGTCGACGAATCCCTATAACTTTAGTTGCACCATAAATTGCATAATGTCGTAGTATTGTATCAATATTCACTTTGTGTGTTCAGGTGTCGATTTGTATGGTTACCTAGCAGTTTTTGAATCTCAAGACAAAACTCTTCGGAGTTTAGGACCCCCGTTGCGATACGGCAATTAGAGGCAAGGACATGTGTTCTAATCGCCTCTGCGAACTCACAATGGACCATTATACAGACTTCCTCTGCACGACATTTAAAATCATGATGCAGCTCGGGCCCAATGGCGGTGTAGACGGATATTCCAGCACTTGCTATGCACTCTCCAATGGATACGGGGTAATAAATGCGTCTTATGTCGAGATGACCTTTCCATGCAAACTTTTGAAAACATTTTCCCCGAATATCGTATGAACCTACTTATGTTATAATCATTGAGCAACACAACGCCACGAACGTCGACGCTACGGATATTAATGTTCTTTGCGCGTAATACGTTTGTCACTTTGCCATCCCGATTTTTCACGCAGACAGTACGTAATTTCTCCTTGAACTTTAAAAAGTCCATTCCATTTAGGAATGGTAATAGGCACCAACAGTATTTTCTTCTCTTGGTGTACTCTGTGAATCAGAGGTAAAAACCACAATCGGTTTATAGGTCTATTTCAAAAGCTTTTACAAGTTATCTTTGTGGTGCCATCATTCATTTGACGTGCAGTTGTTCTGAATTGTCTTTGAGATCATTTCCAGTACCTGATGTGTCGGCATAATTTAAACGTCTTCGTACCTGCAAAAGATTTATGAGGCTCATTGTGTGTGGTCCGACTAGTGGGTTTTCAAGTAGGAGCTGTTCTGGTTGTCAGCGATTGAGAGCAGAGAATTAGACAAATGTTGCCTCATCGTCAATTAGGAATGACAACAAACGCTTACTGTAGCTGCGTTGTCAATAATGTGGCAACGTCGCACGAATTTGATTCGACGGCGCAATGAAGAGCTTCAAGTTCAAATCGGCTCGTATTTGAGAACTTAATGCTTAATAACAGCATTATTCTTTAGTGTTAATTAATTTCACATTACTTTCAGGATACACTCAGCATGGCTCCTTAATGGCAGCTTCTTCTGTATAGAATGTAATATACGTGTTTAGAGCGGCGAGTGTGGGGACGGGAGGGTGTTTAGAGGAACATTTGGAGAAAGAGAGATATTTGGGGGGGGGGGGGGATTGAGGCGGACGGACACGGAGAAACTTGAGAATCCAAATTATTTCAAAGTTTATTGAGTTTAAAGTGAAATTATTCCTTTTGAGATGCTTTATAATTAATGTGATTTTATAGATGACAATGTCATGCAAGCAGGACATTTCTATCGTGCTTCTGACGAAAATTATTAGCTTTTTGGTAAGATAGAATTTATTTTTACAAGTGCAGATATACAAGTGCAGATATACGTATGCTGTTAAAAATGGAAATAAAAACATTAACTAGGGTTTTTACATCCTTTCACTTTGTACTTAATAATTAATAAAAAAATAAGGACCTACGTGATGTCTGTCCGAATAGATACGAAATTAAATTTAGTGTCCAAATTAAAACATTTACGTTTAAGCTTGATACTGTTATCAAAGAACGAATGAATTAACAGTATAAATTATAAATGACTAAGTACGAGTAAAAGGTTAAATATTTAAATCGCAATTAGTTAATATAAAATATGCATACAGCCACCATCAAGCAAAATTGCTAACGCCACAGGAAGTATTTATCTAGTTTATCGTGATTGGTAAACGTTAGACTCTAATGATATCAAAGTTCAGTTCAGTCTTGCACGTTTGGAACTAGTGTGTCCTTCCCTGCTCATTACTTCCCAGCTCTCGTGGCCTCCACTTTACTGAAGACAATGCTTTAGCACTGACTTTAGACTCGCCGTAATTGCAACTCCTTTCTCCCGGGTTCATGAACATTCGTATATGCCCCCCCCCCCTCTTTCGATACCACAAAATTATGTGAAGGTAATTTTTTATTCGAAATTTCAAGCACAAATATAGGCAAATATATAGCTGACAACAAGCGAAAGTAAAATTTACACAGAAAGATGAATCATGGGATGAACATGTTTAACCAGAAATGCGTGAATTGTCACACGAAAACCTTGACAACTTGCCACCAGTAGGTTTTTTAATCGACTCAAAAGTATTTTAGTCCATATATACCTTACAGTTGGAGTAACAAGTAACAGCAGATTGTATAAGAACACATATGATAACTAATTCACCATGCTATGTGGGATGCGAATAGATTGTGGTAGCAAATTTTTCGGAGATGGTAAATAACGCTATATTTGAATAAAAGAGGTAAGCAGTCTATAAAAGGAAGTGTTATAGGTTCTAAATATAAAATCCAGAGGACAAATTTTAAGCTGTCATATGGAAAGGCAGATTAACGCAAGTGATACCGAAACAGCCATCCGTGTTAGGACTTGTGATGTTTCCCTTAATTACAATCTTTATTCCAGAACACTAAGTTTCTTACTATTTCTCTGTTACTGTCTTACACCACTTTTTTTAGTCTTCTTCCTTTAACTTATGTTTATTCAGTTGCGAAATTACTCGTTAATACATTTTATTGTATATGTGTATTAATGACAGTAATCTGGTGTGTCCTGTTTCCTAACAGATGTAAAACGGAACAACAGAAGCTAATCAAACCACTGATCAAAGCTCTGTTGCCTAAATTAATGGCATGTAAAGAAATAAATTTAAGAGTGTCATTTAAAAATAAAGACCTAATGCCACCATTGAACCTAATATTTATTATAATCACCTTAATCTGATTTTTCCGAAATTCGAAAGAAAAAATAGTACTGAACGTCTCGTGTGATATTTTGGTTTCGGTCGGCCTGCACCGTAAACACTGTGGTTTTCTCTCTGTTTAGATCATTAACATGCCTTCGGAATGTTACGATTCCGCCTCTTGTACATTCGCTATCTTCTCCATTACGGAGCTTGTCATTTCCAACATGGCGGCTTTCTCCTGCTAGTGACAGCCTCGTCACTGAAGCTCTCTGGCGGAAAAGCCAGCAAATGTCAAACTCGAGCTCAACCATGCACACTAAAACTAATTCCGAAATGGGGAAAACGCTTTCACTGCCAGAAATGTTACGTTGCTTCTAGTTAGTTGCAGTTTATTTTTTTAAAAAAAAACGGTTATCAGAAAGGTTTTTATAAGTAGTATTCGACCTACATGAGAAGTTCATTTTAGTTATATAGAACGAGTCCGTCGTATGACAATTATAATATCAAAAGTAAATAATTTTACAATGAAGGAACAATATTGGAAAATTTAACGCAGAAACTGAAAAAGGGTATTGTGGAGGGTATTATATAAACGTTTCGAATAGTAAAGAAATACCACTTGACATCATAAAAGATCATTCAGAGTAGAGTCGTCGCAATGCTATAGGGAATTTATTTCTGCTGTCTTCTATGGAATACACATGGAATAAGTGATCAAATGCAAATGTATTTCAGTTTCAGGTATTCAATTCAAAGGTTGTATGATAGTATTGACATTGACATTTGCTCCAAATCATTTAGCTTTATGAAACAAGAGCCGTTCTGAAGCTATGTTGGCGTTTAGCACAATAGGAATGTCATTCAGTATTTGCGAAATTGGAATATAAAAAATTCTACTAGGTTAATGTAGAATAAGAGTTTTTTTTAGAGTGACAGAGTACACAAGTGTCAGCATCTGTTAGCCTCTACTCTTTTATAGCATAGGAAGGAATGTGTAAGGGGAGATGCGGAAGGGTAGAGCAAGGTAGCCAATTAATCGTGCTATAGTTTCAGTATCGTACCCGGTATTCGCCTAAATGTAATGCAGGACAAACCCAACAAAACCTGCATCAGGTAGGTCGGGCATTGGGTACTTGTCCCCCGCCCTTCTGATGGCGGGAGATGGGTTGGCAGTGGGGACGCAGAATTCTCTTCTCCGTGTCTCGACCAGTTTAGGAGGCAGCTGGCCGACCATCCCAGTGGGAATAGCGGACAACTCTTACCATATTCCCAAGGTCTTCGACCCAAGGTAGCCCCAAACGTAGCCCTCTCCGTCTCTCCTAAAAGGTCAAGTTCCAATCGATCAATTTCGTCCAAGTCAATCTCGAGATTGCTTGCGAGACGAAACCTTCAAGGCGAAAATCTGGTTTCCTCGCGACATTTATCACCTGGGATCCCTGGACAGTATCATGCACACAAATTCTGATAAATTTCTGTAAAATGCACTATACATTTACAAAACGAACAAATTATTATTATTAATCTTGTGCCATAGCACATGCCTTCATTTGAGTTCGAATCAGCTATTTATTACAACCATTCAAGAATAACCCGAGCTTACCCGACCACAACTCAGAATATATCAAAACGCCCAATTTCATGGAAACACTGTATTGTTCGAAAGTTCGTGTATTTAATACTGTTAACAAGTGATTTGCCATTCCCGACTCCATCGGAGACATCGTTACTGTGTATATTATTAGTTGAATGCCATATCACTGAATTAAACTTCAGAAATTTTTTGCTTTAATAGACATGGTCAAAGAAGATTTTCTGCGTTACTCATTTAATAGCTGAATCTGAGATTACCTTTTTTCGACAACCTCAGTTACTGTAGAGAACGTATTTTCTTATATTTGGCTGCACAGATTTTTCTCTATCTTTGATTAACTGAAATTGAGCAGCTTAGAACATTAACTATTCTTGTACGACTACTGATTCTTGTTTGAAGAAGAATATTTTATATCCGGAACACTGAAGACCTCTAGAAAACATACAGGAAAATGCACAGGGCCACACGATAATCTTTTGGAACATTATACAGCCCCATGTAGCATCCTGTCTAAGCCAGAATAGCCGATGTATTTTCGAAGAAACATTCTTCAATTCAGAAAAAAATTGTTGAAATAAAATTTTAATTCCTTATAAATTCAGAATGGGAAATTGCACCGAGACATAATTTGATGATTACGCAGTAGGAATTAAATTAAAGTTAAGGTGCAGTAATTACAGTATCCAATGATGTAAATATTTGCCCCCTCTCCTATATGTTAAATTCTTTTCATTTAGTATTTGTCTATTTTAAATTATATTCTCATTTTCAAATTGACATTATATAACAAATACAAAAAAGAAAAGAAAAAGTATGTTATTTTGTGGTTATTTGTTATGTTTGTGAGTTGTTCTTACTTTTTGTATGCGTTTATAATCTCTTTATTCCTCATTTGTGTAGTTTCATGTGTCATTTCAATCAATTAATAAATATAAATCTGTTAGACATGCAGAGTATGATCTTTGTAGACCGTCTGCGACGCAAAATATTGACACGTCTGTTGCATGCGCGCTCGAGAATTACGCTGAGCATATTTATTAGTTAGCTTCATTCGAATCGTATGGCCGCCATAGATTTGAGATAGTGAGGTGTTTGTAAATTGAGTCCGATTTTTAGCAGATTTCTTTATTATAAGAGATAAATGGCTTCCATAGAGAGCTGTTTAAATGGAAGCTACGAATTTACTTCGGTAAAGCAGCAACGGCGCAGGACCAAAAGATGCTGTAGAAAGCAGTTTAAGGATTGATCACACGAATAATAGAAAATAACTTTCGACATAAAAATTAATACAAAAATATTTACATCTGTGGCGTTTCTTACCAAATATCTCCCCGAGAAAATTCTCATTCTATAAATTAAAAATGTTTGAATAATCTTTTGATTAATTGTTGCAAGATGATACTGAAAATAAAATAAACAATTAATGAACCTTACAATTCAACAAATACCCCCAACGTAAAACAAGAAAAAAACCTTACAATATTATATCCCTAACACTGCAGTAAAAAAACACCAAAGTCAAATTTCGGAAATTATTAAAAAACCTAGTTCTGGTGAAATATACGAAATATGCTATAATACTATAAATGACCTTTAGTCAGAAAAGCAATTGTGAATATCGGTTACAGCAGGCAAGGCAGCAGAACCTTGCCTCTAAATTTTATTCTTCGATTATTGTAAGTAAAATTAAAATAATTTGCAATTGTTCTTTTTTTTTAAAAAAAAACATTGTATAAATACATACGTTATTGCTTTACAACACGTACATAAACATTGTAACGCTTGATGAGGGCCTAGAAGAGGACGAAACGTCGTATTTCATAAAAAATTGTTGCAATAAACTTCATAATTTCTTCTTTTGACTAATGGCTATTTAATTATATTATTATAACAAAACCAGACAGTTTTCAACATTATTAAAAATGTTATAATTTTAACCAAGAAAGTGAAACTCGTCGGATTTTTATGTTGCTGTAGAAAATAGTTTCTTAGCTATGTAGAGTCTAAATATAAAAAAAACTGTTTTGAATTTCTCTCCCATCTGGCTAAGTGCTATAAGAACGGTGCCTACTCTATACCGAGAGTTCCATTCGTTTTTTTTATTACTCAGCATGCCCGGTAACATGTATCACCCGCCCCCCCCCCCCCTTCTCCCCTCCTCTCCATCGACCAATCGATCTGCTGAGCAGTTCTCAACAAATAATCCAGTGACGCTGTCGACAATAGGCACTGCCGGATGAGTAAAGCGTTCATGAGGTGAAAAATAAAAATATACAAGGCCTCTGAGTCAATGGACTCGGCGCCCCTTACTTGGCATAATTCAAACTGCGTCAATGGGATATGGACGTTTCAAAATTCACCAACAAACCCTGATTCTTTATGCCTTATCTCATTGAAATAGAAACGTAAACAAAGATTCAACGTGATGATCCATGTGCGAACTAGAAAACTACTAAAAAAAACTTTAAAAAATTAAGGCAATTAGAATATCTGGAAGACTCCATAATACCTGTCGGATCTTACGTAGAGGTTCAGAGGTTTTTAGTGAAGAATAAGAATGTAATTAGGGCTTCATAAAACCACTTTGAAGAAAATCCCTATACCCTCGTAAAAAAGAGACATACGCTCATACACAGATTATGGACTATTTGTACAACCGAAAACAATTATGATCCGACGAAAGATTTGAAAACGCCACCAGAGCCTCAGCAGCGAGCGCCTGGCGAATCACTGTTATTGCGTCATGGCAGATATTACTCCGTCATAATGACTATGTTAATCTCGTATGTTTACGCTACCTCTGGTTTACACTGCAGCAGCCGTGATTTATGGACCAAACGCGGACACTGGAGGTTTTATGAGTCCGCCTGGAACCAGTAGCCGAGGAAAAACTCGTCACTATCTCCGTGTAAGACACCAGCAACAACGAAACCAGCTATGAAACGGACGAACAGTCTACACGTAACAACAAATTGAGTGCCATTAAAATGCACTTCGGGTTTATGACAATTCGTATACAGCCAAATCAAAGCAGTAGAATACACTGCGCTTGTTCAGCAACACTGCTTGTCCTGCGCTTCATTTTATGACTCAAGGTCCCACGCGGGAAGTAACGGCTAACTGCCTTCTAATTTTAATCGCACTATATTAACAACCAATTGAAAATGTAATTTACCGACTGATCATAGTCATGACAGTGTTTACACCTCCTGATTAGAACAATATTAATCAATTGATATAAAACTTGTAATAAAATTAAAACGCCGGAAAATATTAAAAAGAAAGACTAATTAGACGAAACAAATGATCATTCCGCCACACAAGCACTTAAATTAAGTAGCAAATTGAATGGTTAATCTAATGAGAATTATGAATGGTATTAATGAATCTCAGTTTTAACCAAGATGGCAGAATGAATCTGAATATAAAGTATGAGGGATTGGTACGCAACGTGAAACATGGGTACAGTACTTGGACCACACAGTAAAAATTGAGAAAAATGATGTACATTGAGACAGATCCAGGGTCCTCATTGAGGTTGGTAACCTTCTTTTCCCTTTAATAACGATTCATAGTTTCCTTTGTCCAACAGAGTACTAGCAATAAATTTCCATTTTTCTAGTTCAGCAAGGTGAAATTTAATTTTCACTGAAATGAATTAAGATTTTTGAGAATGGTATAACTTATATTTAAAACTGAGTAATTTGTTTATATACTTTACCGGGGTTCAACGTCATTTTCATGAGAACTTAAGATTTACGTGTGAAACCCAAAAATAATTCATTAAATTTTTGGCCTGCAGTCAAACTGAATAATCAACAAAATTAACCTTACTCATTACTTTTCTGCCGCGAGTAGTTCCCATTAACTATTAGACCTCTCATCCTATATATAAACGGATAATCATTAAAAACAAAAGTTCCCATGTTGAGCCGTCTCGGGAAGGCTCGAAAGATTTAATTTCCTGTTTCAGTTTTTCCCCTCCCTGGCTCCAAGTCAGGGATTTTAAAATAAGGTACCGTGACTTCTAAGATGTATGTTCCCCGTTGGCAGATGTTGGGAATACGGTTGTTCAATTATATCCGCCAAATCCCGTCCAGGCCTTGAGTCGGGGATGCAGTGTCCTCACAGAAAACGCAAATCCAGTTTATGGAAGGGCATGGGCAAAGTACCAAATTCCCTATTGCATGTTTTTCTAGGGTTACCCTGCATCACGTTTAGGTGAATAGTCTGGTAGGATCCTTAAACTACAGCCCTACAGCAACCCTTCGTTAACTTGCTGTGTCTATTCACACCCGCCCTTTCAATACCTTCCTACGCTGTGAGATGGGAATGGATAGACCAAGGATTACTCTCTATATAGTCCCCCCCCCCCTCTCTCTCTCTCATACACACACACACACACACACACGTCACCGGCACGGCGTGGGGCAAGTACCAAGCGCCAGACCTACCTCATGCAGGTTTTCTAGGGTTTGTCCTGAATCATTTTTACGCAAATGCCCGTTAGGTTCCTTAAACCACAGTTCTGGGGTCGTAGTTAATCCTTGGCTACCTTCCTCTACCCTTCCGCATCCCCACTTTCAAATTCCTTCCTATGCTATTAAAGGGGAGTTGCCACCATGTGGATTACCCTCATGTAGCCTGTTACCCTAAAAAGAAAATTTGCAATTATAGCAATTGTTGAGTTTAATAGTGTCTGTCTGTACATTAATAGCTGTGATGTTTGATTTAATGTGAAGCATCTCTGAAATGAGTCTGGAATTGTACATGGTGCCAATGTCTAAAATCTTAGCAGTTTGCCAATCAAATGTATGTTTCGAATTGATGATATGTTTGGATATTACAGATTGTATGATTGTATGATCAATGAGAAGTTTGATATTAGACATATGTTATTTGATACATTTATTAAGGGAACGTTTTTTTTGCCCTATGTAGCAGGAATTACAACTAGAGCAAGATATTTTTTAAACGACACAATGTTTTCTGTAGGTGTCAAGTGGCTCCTTGTGGTTTTAAATCTAGTAGGAAATGATGATAGTTGATCTATAAATGATGGATATTTGAATATTTGGATAAATTTGTGATGTAGAAATTTGTCATAAGGAAGTACGAGAAAAAATTTGTCGTGAGGTGTTTGGGGACGATTGTCAGTAGGATATTGGATTTTGTTCAATCAAATGTTAATGTGTTTAATAATAAAATTAAAGGGTACTCATTGCAGATTAAAATGTTTCGGACAATATTTATGCTGTGTTGATGGAACTTGGAGTTAGAAATTTTCATTTTTCATTTGTATATAAGCTGCGGAATAGACTGATAATTTTGTTGCGCCGTACACTTAATATGAAGAAGAAATTAAAAAGATCATTATAATTCATTGTCATTGGGTGTACTCCGATAGAAGTGAAGACCGCGGTCTTGCGGCTCACGATATAAGATTGATGTCAGCAGCAGTTAATCGCTCTCTGGACAAGAACAGAAGCCATAATTCACTGACAACGGCACACTCTCTCGAGCCTTGAATAGTTAATCAATCTCTTTTTGTTCCGAACACAAAACAAACGTTAATTGCAGCATTTTGAGTTGGCCAGTAGTGCTGGTGGAAGGGGCGCAATTTCGCTACTGACCGGCAGCGGCAAAATAGCAGCTCTCGCCAAGTCGCCCGTCATTCAGCGTCAGGCCTGCACGGAACACAGACACACACACACACACACACTAGCCCATCGCTTTACAGCTGCTGAAGAAATGCACACGGAGAAAACGTTCCAACATGTGCTTACAGTTGTATTCTGTTGTAATATTCCAACAAGAAAATTTAATGGCCCTACCCGAACCCAACGCACGTGATAATTGTTATTGTCTATATTTGAACTTTAATTCAATAATCGGATCATTTAGGGCAATAAATTAACGATATGTATATAAAAGCATTGATAGAAGAAAAATTCTGAAGAGAAAAAAATTATAATGTTTCATTTCATGTAATTACAACAGGCGTTTTAAAGGTAAAATAAACATGTGTGGGGAAATTCATTCCTTGTTGTTCTGCGTTAACAATTCACGAGAACGGTAGTTCTGGTTCGAAATTCTTTTAAAATAATCAGTCAATACTTATAGACTAGTCTATATTGACGGAAAAACCTTATGAAATATTGGATAATTTTATTAATTCACTAGTTGTAGACGGTTTATGAACTACATAAAGAAGTATAACACAGATATTGAAGTCTGTTAAGAAAATAATAATACTAAATAAATAAATAACAAGATTTAAAAGTGCCGGACGTTTGGACGCGGTTCTTAGAACGGCGAAGAACTTAAAACTGGGAAATAAACGGAAGATCTAGAAACGAAGATACATACATAAAGACCAAAAAACTTAAAACATATGCCTTAAGATTTCCTGTGTCATGTTACTATTTCAAAATTAGGTTGATTTTAATATACAACATTTGAAAAAATTAACATTTTACAATATTGTGGTTCTCTCCCTAAAATAGAAATATTTTGATGATTAAAATGGATACAATATTCATTGAACGGATTGCATTTATCACTGTATCGATTTTGAAAACAACTCTATATTTAGTTTAATTTCTTAAATTAAAAGTAAACATATTAAGCATGACACAGAAAATCTTAATAAATTATTTTATGTACCTTTTTAGTTTTAATTGGTTCGTTTAATTCCAATCTTAAGTTTTTCGCTGTTAGAAAAATACGCCAATCCGCGTCGAATCTAATGATAGTTTGAAACAAACGACTATGAAAGAACACTGTCGAAAGCTCCTGTATATGCCTATGGTTTTAATAAAACACATAAAGAGGAATGGTTTATAGTTAATTAATATATTGATATTAAACAATACACAATCCAGTTTGACGTTATATTGAATTAAATTTTCTTAGTTATTATTTCTCTATTTAAAATTTGTTTGTTTGAAGGTAATATTTAGAATTAAACAAATTATTATTAATCCAGCATCCTTTGTCACTTTTTCAAACTGGTTTGACCATCCTCTAACACCCACTCTTGATTTGAAACTTGGAAAAATATGTAGAATGTAGAAATTAAAATAAGTGATTTGATTGAATTGGAATCTGCTCACGTTTTTTTATGAGTTTATACAGTTGATACGGGCACATTAAATTTTCCTAATAGTTTTTAGAAACTTAGTTCAATAAAACATTGCGGCAAATCGTCTGGAATTGAGAAATGTCGACTAGGGATATTTTAAAGCAAGTTTGGAAGTTGAGCATTTCAAAAAAATTAATATTTAGGGCTACTGTCACTTGAAATCACCGCATGTTAAGTCTCCAAACACATTAATGGGTTTGAAGCAATTTAGTTAGGTAAACATTAAACGTAATAATAAAATACATTAAATTTCATACTACTTGTATATTTCATAATAAATAAATGTAAAATTTATAATTGAATAATGGATAGTCTATTTACAATACTATTTTATTAAAGTTTCGATTTTTTAAAAAAAATTATTTAGAGCTAGAATTTCACGTAGAGTTAATATCCTTTCAAGTTTTCCGGAAGCTAATTTAAATGATGGAAGTAATTTCTCAATTCTTACATGTATAACAATAATACTTTATTTGTGCTTGATTGATAGTGACAAATTTATTATGGAAAATTGCTTGTGTAAATTTTATGCAAGAATTTATGTTAAATTTACAAATATTAGGGTGTTCAGAAATTAATTTGACATCATAATTACACGTTAGTGAGATAATTGGTCCTTCTCTTTCCTTATACAATTACGCACTAGTCTCGTAAATTTCATATTGCTTTCATTTTAAATGAGTACTACTTCTGGAATATTGAAATATTTACAATTAAATTTATCGGAGAAATTCTCTCGAATTATTTACTTTTTACTTAATCAGCCCCCCCATACATTCTGGTTGCAGTGCACAATTTGTTGCTTGAAAGAGCACACTATATTTGGTCTCAACTAGAAGTTAAATACATACATAAAGTCAGTTTCTAATAGTATGAGATATATTATTAGCAGTTTTTTCCACACTGTGTTTGTATTACACGATACTGAAGTTACGTGAAGACGGGTAAATATTGATGGGTTGGAAGATTTAAGCAAGCTGTACGCGCTTAAACGTTATAAAATCAACAACTGAATTTTCCTTCTCCTTAATAAAATTGTATATAAACAATAATTGATTGCCAAGAACTAATACCGTTAACCATGTTGTACTAGAATTACAAACACTTGAGATAAGCCAAATAAAATGCAGTTTATGACCAATTTCAGACAAATTATTTATTAAATTAAATAAAAACAAAGTTTCGGTATGTGTAAAAATCTTCTTCAGATTTTTCCGAATTATCACTAAATATATATTTTTGCCACGACCGCATTAGTGTGTAGTGTGTCAAGAACTTCCAAAATTTAGCGAAACTTTTAAATATATTGTTAAAAAGCTTTTAACATTTAGTGATAATCAGAAAAGACCTGACAAACACATACCGGTACATTGCTTTTTTAATTTAAGAAATATATAACCTCTAAATTTTAAAAAAATTATACGAATAAAACAATAATTCCGACAGAACGTGTTCTCTTTTTGCCTAATTTTTGAATCTCAGTAATTAAATTTGCTTTGAGGATTATTCCTTAATTCCGCATATGTTAAAAGATACAGAAAAAAAATCACATCGTAAATGCCGTCCAGCTAATTGTAATCTGCTGAACATTAGTGCAGCAACTTAAAGTCTAGAAATCAATGGACGTCTGGCTTAAATGAGAATTGTTTCAGTATTGTTCGATCTAACAATTTCTTCTCTCATTGACATTAAGATATTGAAGATTGTATTTCACAAATATACGACCAACATATTTTTGTGTGGAAGGACTTTCTTGTTTAGTGAATTGAAGAAAAGTGATGACGTCAGTCAATAAACGTTGCAGTACTGATGTTTGAAATCCTCTGAGTCAATATGTCATAAATTAATAAATGTACCGTATAAGAATAGTCTCTAGACAACTGGGAGGAGATCTGTCACACCGTCACGGATAGTTTCGTCAAATATAAAGGTACGTTTACATTTGACAGTTGTTGTATGACATTTAATGTCAGACAGAAATCGTGGTAATGTAAACAGTGAAGAATTTATGTCAGAGATATATATTTCTTCTATCAGCTACATGTGTCGACGCATCACTACCAACATATGTAAACACTGATTATTTGAAAGTTCAAACTCTCCGGACAGATATCGTGGAAGTGTACTTTTATAATTGTGCAAGAAGTGTCGTGTCGAGTCGAGTAGAAATAAAAACAAACATAGTTGATAAAAGTGATAAAAGGTTAAAAGCTGAAGTTGAAGAATTAATAAATATACATTATAAAAGCGAAGTATGGGACGTTACTCGTGAAAGTTATAGACAGAGAAAAAAAAAACAGAATGCCATAACGAAAATGGCGGTAGAATATAGTACGACAGCAGAAGAAAATCAGAGAAAAAATCATAACTTAATAAATGAATTTAACAGCGGATTTTAAAAAAAATCGAAAACTGCGCTGGATCCTCATCACCAAGCTCAGACATCAATTAACTATAGGCACTGTATTTTGCAAGTTTCAAAATCTACTCTCGAACCCAAACAGAACGTTTTTCCTTGTTATTTGACATCAGAATAATTACACAGGCCGCGATTTTACGTTTCGAAGATTTCATGTGGAAAAATTAACTGTGTAGAATGTACACATTTGTATGTGTAAACGGGTCGTACATGTATATCAATTTTAGCATTTTGAGTACTGTCATATTCATATTCATGACACAAATTTCTAGTTATTTCTGTCAGTAAGTAAACAGTCTGTCAGATTTTCTCTCTGACACTTGACATTTCTATCCGGAGAAAAGTATCAGGTGTAAACGTACCTTAAAGCCTAGTACACATCTGATCTCGTAATTTTGGCCTGGAGAGACAGGTTCCGAAACAGAAGACGCAGAAATGCGAGTCCTTAAGCATTGTATATGCTGGTAAACAGGGGCTCGCCATTTTGCAGATCAGTGGGGGTCACACGTTCCACAGAGGGGCAATTTGAATGTTCAGGGAGGCAATTTGAAAATGAACTGGTCTAAAATTTGAAAACCGCTAGCTATGAATTTTAACTTATACAAAATAAAATATTGTTGGTATCTCAGTTTGAATCAAGCAATTGGTAAGTTTTCATAGTTCCACACTTGAAAGATTAGAGTAATATAAACTACGATGTACTTAGAGAGCAGACCTATTGTTCACTATTAATTAAATTGAGAGAAGGGAATTTTAAAATAAAATTAATATCTTAATAAGACTGTTTTTTAAAATTTAGTTCATTCTGAAAGGCATTCCTGTGAGAGAAGTGCAGAGAACTGTAAGACGTCATTTATTGTGTTAACCACAATCCTTATAAGTAGTAATTAACAAGTTTTATAGGAACGATTTTTCCTTATTTTAAGTTCAGCTTTGTATTTACCTTCATTATATGTACTTTAAACATTGCCACCCGGCTTTTTGCAATGTAATTAAATAAATGCATCTATCTCACTAAATTAGCAAACGAATATTGAAAAAATAAACTTTTTAACACAAACTAAAAAAATTATAAATTTATAACGGTAACTAATTGTTTCGTTAATTTCGAACAATTTTAAACAAGTGAAATAGTGTGTCAATAAATTGGCTGTAAATATAAACATTTAACACGCATTAGTAATTTAATATGTAACAAATACATTAAACGTCCAGAAATAAATTTGTTTACGTTTCAACATTAATTTAGGTATTTATCAAATGGTTAAATTACAACATTGTTTTTAAAATGAAATTCAAACTCACGTGTCCAGTAACAACAATCATGAATAAATATATAAAAAGCAGTCATCCATATAATTTAAATATTCAGTGTGTATTCTGACTTTAACAGAACTAGTCTTAGTTTTAATTATAACATTGCAGATATTATTCTCTTTTGATAAAATTTCCTGACTAAGATATTATTACGGTAGAATCAAAAGAAGATTAAATTACCATGTTTAGTATTACAACTATTTAAACAATGGAAAAATTTAGATTGATTCTTCTGGTGTTTAATTATAGTATATAAAGACCTTTTTGTTCGATCAATATAACACGATAGAAATTTTTTTCAATTTTATAAACATCAAGGAGATAAATTTTATTAAGACGACTATTGTAATTGAATTTTCATACAGACAAGAAAGAAACATTGTTGTCTAAATAAGTTAATGACTAACACGTTAGAAACCAAACCAGGGTAAAGCAAAATTTCCATCAAAATTTTTCTTGTAACATTATTAGTATGAATTCTTCATAATTAAATGCATTTACAAATAATAAGCGAATATTTTGCAGCCAGAAATTTATAACGTAATTTAAATAATGTAATATGTTATATGTATATAGTTTCGTTATTTATTGTAGTTAACTTCCATTTTAATTGAAAGTTCATTCTATAGCGTCGAATATTATAAATATTTAATTCCAATTCACTGCTGCATCATCTAACGTAAGGCTGTATAATGACTGTTTTACGGATGTGAGTCTAACCCGTAAAAATAAGCGATTTTGTTGGATTGTAGCCTACGTGATAGTTCAATTCCTGTTGGTCAAACTTGACTGGTCAGAGAACCATGATAATTTTATAATTATCTAGCCGAACATTCGGATGTGACGAGATGCGATTCGAAATCAGCGCGACTGTGGCATCTAAAGAAATGTTTCTTTTTCCGTCGGACGAAGGAGTAAGTGCGTCGCGTTTTCCGTGCTGAATGAGGTTGGTTCGTACGGTAGTTCTCGCTGCAACCACAATCGCATCCTTTATGAATTATGAATGCTTATGCTGGAAAGTTGCTGCTGGTTCATTCCTGTTTGTCGTTGGCAGTTCTTTTATCCTTTTCGCTATTCATCCACCGGTACGGGCTCCCCCTCTCTCCAGGCAGGCAGGTAGCAAGGGTCGATTGGCCTTGTGCTGGGATATTCTGTTGGTACAAGCTCTCTTAAAAGGAGACGCAGACTCCTGTGAGAACTTCTTTTGATTCTGAATAACTTGGTTTACTTTCACATGGCTTATAACAACCTAGTCCTCTTCCAGTTTTATCTTTGTCGATGTTGTCAATTATAATTCGTGGACGATTACGTTGGGTGTTTTTATTAAAAATTCGTAGCATATTCCGAAGAATTTTGGTTCATCGGGTCTCGAGATCTATTGGGTCGACTTTATGTTGTGTCGAAACCATTTGGTCTCAGAAAGCGCAATCACCGGAACGTCTGAAATGGGAGACCTGAGACAATCGTTAGGCAAGAGGCTGCGCAACGTTGCGTACTGAGGACCTGGTCCAGTACAAGCCCGAACTCAGTTCCCGTGCTCTACCTTTCTATATATATATATATATATATATATATATATATATAACATTTAGGGATGTAGTTCAATGATTTGATATTTTAAAGATTTTATATCTATAGATTTTATATTTTATAGAAGACTACCACATATCTTCGTGTTAGTAGACAAAAATTTTCCTCGAAGGTGAGCATCAATGGAAAAGCTCACTGGAAACACTGTCCACGGTACAGGAACAAATGTTTTAGTTTTCTGTTTAGTCTGTACTTTTTCTTGAGGCCGGGTCATACAGACGTTTAAAGACAACCTACAACACTGTTTCCAACCCTCTTTTTACCATGCCCTATTGTTTTTTTTTCAAAATTTTTTTTTATACTCTTTGGACACGCAAATGGAATATTTGCAGACAATCTATTCTAATCCAGAATTGTCCTATGAAGGAATGTAAATTTCACTGCAAGTTACCTGTTTCTTTTGTCTGATCGTTCACAATAAACCGCTCTTAGATGTGGCAGGTAATAGCGAACTATTAAGTAATAGTCAAAAATATTGACGAATATATAATATTCCATTTGTGAAATAATTGGAGAATATAAATCAATGATTTAAATTTCTTCTCGTGTCACTATCTTGAGAAGCAATAATTGTTTATTTTTAATTATGGAAATCATTTCAATGGTTTGCTTCCATTCGTCGGAGCGAAAGTTATTTTGTGTAGGAAAGCTGCCCGAAACGGGATTATTTACAAGTTAGACACTTACGCAAACGCCATTACAGGAATAAGTTGTAATCTTCCGTCCTCAGCGTGTACGCATGAGTCATGGGTTCGCCTGCGTAGCACAGTAAGCTCAATTCCAGAGACAATGCCGCCGCGCAGACATTCCAGTTGGGTATCTGCGACCTTGTCCTTGAATGAGGTCGTAGTTCTCTCCGCCACGGAGATAACACTAGCCGTTGTGTTCGTCCAGGTAGCACGATAAACAATCAAGCGACTAAACAGACAGTTAATATACGAGTAGGCCACCACGCTATTCCATTCAGTAATAAATCTCGTACCACACGTTCATTATCAGACGCTGTCGTAATGTAGACAAAGCTCTAACATTCTTGAGAGGGAGATAAAATGGTGTATTCGATAGTAACCAAATAAAATGGAATAGACTTGAGTATTTAAACTCAATTTATTAGTTTAAACGTAGAATTACACGTTGAAAACAGAAAGGATTACTCGTGGCTTGAAAGGAAACGTATCGTCAATTACGTAGAGGAAGAAAAGAAAGTTGTCTTTTACAATTGTAGTGCATGAAATAGCGTCAATATATCGTAATTTTGCCCTGCATCTTGTTATAGAGTGAAACCAAAACTAACTTTAAAATACTCGTGAATATTAAAAGCTAAATACAGAATAAGGACTTTCTCAGGATAAGTAATTACCGGTGCTACACACTAACTTCCTGAACAAAGGTTTTAGAAGAGACTCCCAACAATTACACTGCTTCTTACTTGAACAGAGGTAGAATATTTGTAACAACATTTACTTATTTCAAGTTTATATTATACAGAAATAATTTACCATGTAGAAATATTTTTCGATAAATGTTATTTTATTAAGAATTAATATATATGTAAGGATGTCACATAATAATATAATATATTCATTTATTTACATACTAAGGAGAGAAACGTAGTTAGCCTGGTACTGGACACCAGAATATGTAAATCAGAGAAGTTATGATACCTTCTTTAGAAGAAAGATTTCAATAATTTTGTCTTTGACTTCACGACCCGGAAATTTGATTTCCGTATTCTCTACGCCGTTGTCAGTCTTTCACGTTTAAGTAATGGAGGTTTTATCTGTCTTGGACATGTTTTTCATTTATGTAAATCATTTCTCTTTGGCTGAACAATGTTTTAGGTATTTTTTTTAAAGCTCCCAATAAAACTAATCTTCAAAAACGTGATGTATCTATGGATCAGTGCTTCCTGTTCTCTTCTTTTTTCCTGTGCTTCATTAATCTTTGATTAATATTCTGAACTTCGCAAATTATAGATTAAAACTTGTCAGTTTCGGCAATCATCGAGAAACTACAGCGCGTTATAGTCTCTTTAAATAATGACTCAATAAATTTTGAAATTTTTCTTTTTCTGGTAAAAAGGGTAATATAAATACCACACAACGTTTCTGGGATCCTTGTTCCTTTCGTCAGGTGCTAAGAAAAGCCTATAGAAACACAACGGCACTTGTCAGTTGACAACACTCATTAGGCATTTGAGTGTCCTCAACTAACAAGTGCAGTTGTGTTTCTCTAGGCTCTTCGTAGCACCTGACAAAAGGAACAAGGATCCCAGAAACATTGTGTGGTATATATATTACCCTTCTTGTCTGAATTGGCTATCTTTCTAATCCATTATTTTCAATCAGACGCAATTTTTTCATTTTTTCATTTTCTCTTAGAGATTCCTTAAAGAAGATTCTTTTACAATAAGTCGGACTATATTTTTTTGTATATTTTTTCTTCTTTTTACTTTTTATAAATAATATTCATTTTGTACGTCTTATATTCCCGTATAAGCCATGTCAAAACTATGGTTTATTTACGGTCCAGCTAAATCATATTTGTAAGAAATAAACTTGCTTTGATTAAATATTCAATTTGAAATTTGTACAAAAACAGTTCAATATGAGAATATTTTAGTATACTGAAGTAGAGAACCGATATGTCCAGAAATTTGATTATTTGGGTTCGTACTCGTGGTGTAAAGTGAAAATTTACCAACTGACATGTGATATTAATATTTCGAATTTTTTTTAAGTATTACAACTTTTAGTCAAATGACTTTACAGTTTTGCTAATTGAACTATAATATTTACATGGTAAATAATTTAATCTGTTTACATGCAGTCTTGGAAATGTGCAGTGACATTCCAAGTTGAAAAGGGTTTTGGATGTGAGTTTTATGGATAATATTTTGTATGATGAATAAAGTCTTCTGGGGCTTCTAAACGAGCGAGTAAACAATTGTAGTCGCGACGTTTCGATAACGTTAACTGCTATCGCCTTCTTGCAAAGTCATCGAAACGTCGCGAATACAATTGTTTACTCTGTTAGAAGCCCGAGGAGAGTATTCATTCTCTACACCCAGACTACGTTCTTTATTTTGTATGACATTAAAAGTAATAATTATTAATTATTTCGCGTTTCTGGCACTTTGGGTCCATAAGAAAATAGAATCCCAACAATGGCAAATCAACAACGTAATATTTGTTACCAAGGTAAGAAAATTGAGCAGTTAGACACTCCCGATCTTTTACTAAATATGAACAGTCTATAATTTTTCAAGTGACATTTAACGAAGGTTGGAGGAAGCAACATTACGTAGTACAGGGAATAATAATCTCAACTGGCGATACTGAAGCGGAATCAATTAGTTCATAATCATGGATCTTCTGATGTGTTTTCCTGCATCTATTTTCTGTTGGCAAAAATACAAGACTATATTTTGGAATAACAGAATAACTTCCTTATTAGATATCGGTCTTTGGGCTGTTGGGCCACGTATGGTTTCGGCGTTTCTGCCAACGTTTCGCTTGTAGTCTGGCAAGCATTATAAAGGCTAGGCCAGTCCTGATTTCTAATAATGAAGTTACATCGGCCACGAAAACGATCTCTTATTTTTAACTTAAAAAAATATTTAAATAATTCGTTCTAACTACTGTTTATACATAAACAATGTTGATTTATTGACGATGTATTTGTGCCTATCATTTTTCTCAATCTAGTGAACGTAAGTGGAAAAAAAACAATGTACATTAAAACTTCAGATGTTTTATAATTAAGATCTAAGAATAGTTTATTTAAATGAATTTCATTTTCACCTGGCACAAAAACAAACCACAGGATACAAGACAACGTGAGCGCAATACGAAAGCTGGTATGGAAATGTGAGCAGGTAAAGACGTAGGACAGGTCCAGAACTGCAACGGGAAACAGGATTTTCCCCTGCAAGAGGAAGAGCTAGGGGAGTTGTTTCAAAAGGATTTCATGGGACCGTTAAGCCGTTGAGAACGGTTTCGTCATCACGAGCGCCAAAACCAAAGCCGACGAGCATTTTGCATAACGATGATTAATTATTGTAGATGGTGCTATGATAATAGAACAACAATCTTTTGTCATTCAGTGTAAAACTTTACTTATAAATGGTACTTATTACACCGTACGCGGATTTTTACATCAGTCTCCACGTGTCTATAGAGTGGCTGAACATGTACTAATTAGATCTGAGTTTTAAATAGTTGGTACATTTTTGCTCTTTGTATCTGTTTTCCTGCATCTATTTTCTGTTAGCAAAAATAAACGACTATATCCACTCCTAGCTGTCGACAGGAGACGAATTCAGGAAATGGTTTAGTGTTGGTTTAGTTCATGTTTATAGGAACTCTACAAAGGAATGGGCTCGGTAAGCCAGCTACTCCAGTCCCGGAAGACTTAACTTCCTGCTTGGGATATTCCTCTGCCCAGTTATATGCCAGGGACTTAAAAATAAGTTTTCAATAAGCAGTGACATCTTTTTCGTGGTCACAGTCGTTGGGCATACGGTAAGAGTTGTTCTCTCTTCCTATTGGACCAGTCGATCAGCTGCCCTCCAAATCCGGTCGAGACATGAAGTTGGGAATGATGCAACCCTACAGAAAACTCATCTCACGTTATCGGCAGAGTGTGGGATAATATCAAGAGGCCTGATACTGGTTTCTATAGGGTTTTCCCTACATCACTTGTAGGCTAATGCTGGGTAGGATCCTTAAAATACAGCCAGGGTGATCTAGTCACCCCTCGTCAAACTTGTTATGTCTTCCGCATCCCATCTTTTCCATCCCTTCCTATGCTCTTAAAATCAGAGTGGATAACTCTCATGTAGCCTGTCACTAAAAAATTATATAGGACATGACAGACAAAATATATAGTGCCTTTTTTAAAATTTCTATCGCTGTATGAGGACGAGTTATTTGAAATTTGCACTTCGATTATGTCTCTTGCAATTAGACCAAGAGTCAAGTTATTTTTGAGAAAGATAGGGAAACAGATTTTTGATAATAAAAAAACCATTTTTTTGTAATGTTTGCCAACTAAATATAATTAAATATTTTGTTATACGAAACAAGTATTTAGAATAATCTAACTCTTACATGTAGTGCATTGTAATGCATTCTGTTATTTGTTACTTATGTAAAGCTGTAACGAATCCTATTTCCTTATAAGAGAGCTAATGGAGAATAAATCTATCTATCTCAGAAGCTATTACTGAGAATACCTGATTTGCTCAAAGATGCACTGGAGCAAATTCTATCATTCGCCATTAATGTAGAGAGATTTCTTGTGTACAAAATAAGTACATTTTGTAGCGAGAGCTTAAAGCCGAATTGTAATTCATACAATATATCTATATAATGCATATTCCTGACACACTTTAAGAGCGAAATACATACTCAACTATTATAATTGTTTCGAACACCACGGACAATAACTGAGAAATATTATGAAACAGGACTTTGGAATGGAAACGTTAGAAACGAAAGGGGTTCGTCTTAATATAATTTGTTATTGCAGTATATTGTAAGAATAATGTTTTGATGTGCAGTAAGACTAAAATTTGAGTCAGACGCACGTAAGAAAGAATTAATTCTTTACCTTTCAAAATACTTCAGGACTGCAATAAAAAATCGTCATAAAGCGCATCACAACATTTCAGATAAATCAGGAAGAATTATAAATTTGCTAAATTAAGAAAGGAAAACAGATTGTAATACATGTCAGAAATCATTTTTGAACGGTCAGCGTGACTGTCTATCAACACAGTGGTCTCGGGTTAGAATCCCAGCGACAGCATGGATGCTTGTGTGCGTCAAATTAGTCCCGCGACAAGGAAAAATTAGTAACCGTAAAGAGTCGCTAATGACCTGAGATGTCGATGCGACTGTAAATAAATAAATATAAAAAATATTTTGATCTTAAGTTCCTTCTTGCCGTGCCAAACCAAACCATTGAAAATACTATGTTCAAATTTAAATATTCATAGTTACAGCATTTAGTTATGCTATGATCTACAGTCCTTTAATTAGCATTGGATTAAATTATAAAATTAATACTCATGAGTCATTTGTTGCTTCTATTGGCATATACAGCAGCAAGGAATTGTGTTCAGCAGTTTCCCGTATCAGCGAGACTACCTTATATATCAGCAAAGTCCTTCTGCCCATTACCGTTCTCGTGACGGACGTGTTCACCCCTGATCACGTCTCTGCACTTTTTTAGTTTCGGCTTAGAAGGTATGAAAGTGAAGCCCCGTATTTGCTGCGAAGAGGATGCGGGTCGAACTTCCCGCTCATTGTGAATCCCGCACCTGCAAGACTTGTCAGATCTTGCAACCACTAATGCAGGACGGCAGAAAGCGAAAACAAACTCCGGCAGGATTAACTGCTTCCCCAATTACTTATTCTGTAAATAGGTTTCTCAGAGGAAAGGAAAACAAGTCGCAGAAGACCTGCAGCAGCCTTCACTTTCTTGTAAAAGTCTTTCCAAGGGTATTGGAGAGAGAAAATTAGAGAAATTAAGTGTCTTTTGTGAATCGAATCGCAGTATCGGAAAGTATGATTCGAGTTCAACGTTAATTCGTAGTTCGCTGTTAACTTTCTTTTTTCAAATTAAGGGTTCCTTCAGGCAAAAGGAAGTTTTGAAATTCTCTACTTCTTCATGGGTGTTCTACAGGGTGCGGCATAAAGATCTTGCTGATTTAGGAAGCCCATAGGAAAGGGTAGGGTGGGGATAGAGCAGTGGGGAATATGCCAATAGATAGCTGTGTTCATGTAGTTTCTTGTTGACGACATGGCTTGGTCGCGAGAGTATCGCGCATTTGTTGTGGAGGGGTTTATTTCAAATGGCGGTTCGTGATCCCGTTCCCAATAAAAAGACAATTCACAATTGTGTGTCAATAGATTCTGCGTTAGACTAAGGAGATTTGAAAGGAAAATCATTAGGAGAATCTATGAAACTGTTAAAGAAGGTGAAATATGGAGATTAAGATATAATGAAGAGATAAATAGCATCCTAGAAGGAGAAGATATAGATTTATAAAATCACGTAGAATCTCATGGTTGGGACACATACAAAGAATGGCTACAGAAAGAATGCCAATGGGAAAATATTAAGTACTAAAAAAAGGGGAAGACCAAGAAAAAGATGGATCCAAGATGTGTTAGAAGACTTGAAGAAAATGAAGACAATCAGATGGTGGGAGAAATCCGAGAGGAGAGAAGATTGGAGGCAGATTGTGAAGGCAGCCAAAGCCCACTTCGCGCTGTAGAGCTTAGGAAGAAGAAGATTCTGCGTTAAAAAGGAAATCTACTGGCCAACCTCTAATAGAAAGAGGACCGGACTATGTCAACGCTGTGAATGGTCCGATAGAGCAATCTCCACGCCGTTCTGAGCGGAAACAAAAGTCCTCGCTAACTTAATTAACGACCACTCCACATTCCTAAGGTTACAGTGTGGTGTGTGGTTTTTCAGTTTGGTGCGTGGGATCCGTAATTTTTTTGAAGAGTGCCATGGTTACTATAACGGTGACCTCTTATTGGTATCGTGCAATGCTACATATTTTTTTCCGGACTTGATGGGAAGATCTCTTCTAGGAAGATGTGTCGTTTCAATACGATGGTGCAACAGCCCTCACATCTCGTCGTTCACTTGTAATTCTGAGGGAAATGTTTCCTGGATATGTTACCTCCTTATGGTGGCCGCCACACTCGCCAGATTTGACACCTTGCGATTTATTTCTCTGAGGCTATCTCAAAGCCAGCTTATACCAACATCGCCCCAAAACGATGGATGCTCATAACTAACTCCTTGGCAACAGCCCATGTAGGGTCTTTGCCTCTCTGACAATCACAACCTAGTCTTGTAGATCCTATATTCTTGCTTCCTCCATATTCTTACTCCCATGTTTCGTAAATCTTGGATGCTCTTAAAGTGGCGATAATCCAGTATGTTGCCGACATTCCGCCCGAGATGACCCGCAAGGTTATGGAAAACGTCCGGGATAGACGGAATCAATGTATCAACTGTAAAGGCCGCCAATTGCGTGTTATTATTATTAAAACTCGACAATTTAAAACTTCATTATATATGCTATTCATGAATAAAACAAAAATTTTTGTACCTCGCTTGGGTTGGTTTTTATAAGCTTCCCAAATCGGGGAATTCTTTATGTCGCACCCTGTATTATTGCGTAAAGAATTCAAATGAGCTGGTTTCGTAATGAGGCGGAAAACATCTCATGAAGAATTTTACCGGTGAATTCATTACTTATATAAAACCGAAACTTAAAGGAGATTCAATGTAGTTAAGAACATTTGATTTTGAGGACAACGGAAATTGAACATTTTTGTAATCAACTGGTATAAAGACGCCGACTGTCACCATCTATATAAATAAAACACTAAACCGAATAAGGTAAAACATATTTTTGAGAATTTACTTTTTTATTTATTTTAAGATAGTACGTAGGTTAAACGAGGTGCTCAAACATTCCCCAAAATGTTGAGGACTTGTAGAGAGGACACTGGATCATGTTTTGAATAGGAACCCATGTTCGGAAACTTACAGTTTCCGTGCTACAACCATTTCAACATGGTCATGTGATTGGGTTCTACATTCTTTCATCCTAGTTAACTGATCCCATGTACTTGATCATCAACAACAATATCATATTAACAGACTCCAAGGAAGCAATACACAGAATAACCAGTACAGCACACAGAAATGGTTGCATAAATCGAATTAGAGATAATTTATTGAAAATACAAGAAAACGGAAACCGGATCACTATAGCCTGGCTACCGTCGCATAAGGACATAGTAGGGCACGACAGGGCAGTTCTCTTAACGAAGATGGAAGCTGATCGTCGAGGAAGATCCAGCAACCTGCCAGTCTGCACCAGCAGGGACTGCAGAGTAGGGTTCTACAAGGAACTGGAGGAAAAGTGGAGTAGACCTGTCAAACCAGACGAATGCGGAGTCATCCTCAGAAATGTAAGCAGAATCAGACAAATATCGCACCCGAAAGAACTATCTCGAAGGCAACAGGTTGTTGTAACAAGAATAAGAACATTGCACTCCAGTTTCAGTCACTCATTCTTGATTTCTAGATCTCCGCAGCCGGTATGCAGCTCATGCAAGGAGCCCACAACAATTCCTCATGTCCTCTTTGACTGCCCCAAATATAGCGAGATAAGAAGATCAACCATAGCCGCCCATTCAATGATGGAGATTTGCAACACATCAGCAGCAATAAACAAGCAATAAGTAACTTAAATGTTATACAATTGTAGAACTTAACAGATGTAAGTCGCTAAAGACCAAAAGGTTAATGCGATGTTAAATTGTAATTTAAAAGAAAGTGTTGGGCGTGTTGTTGAATGGTTGTGCCATTGAACTTCCGTCAAGGCATCATGACGTTTCAACACGACGGCTCACCACTCCACTTTTCACTTGATGTTCGGTAACAACGAAACCGACGATTCGGACAAAGATGGATAGGC
Source organism: Zhengitettix transpicula (assembly GCA_037074705.1). Taxonomy (NCBI): domain Eukaryota; kingdom Metazoa; phylum Arthropoda; class Insecta; order Orthoptera; family Tetrigidae; genus Zhengitettix; species Zhengitettix transpicula. Next base: position 144,163,721 of record CM073591.1, read on the forward strand.
TGAGGTGCTCCAATCCCGTGGCCTCCACTATTATCAGATTTGACTCGACAGGAATTTTTCCTGTGGTGCAGTATGAAGAGTTTGATTTATAGAGGATGAGTTGATGGCAGTTTAACAGAATATCAGCGAGTTTCACAGAATATCATTCGTAGATACAATGTGTACAACGAGGTCGGTGGTCGCCACATCGAACCGGACTCGTGGTGGATCAATGCTAACTATCTTTTGAAGACAAAAACATATTTTTAAGTATAGAACAAAAGTGTTTGTGAAAAATCATTGCTTCGTTTGTTTCTTTGATATTATTACATATTCAGTACAATTATAACGAGAGTGGTGTACAGAGGCACGCCTAACAAATTACTTAAGCACGTTAAAAACCTCTTTTGAAATTGCTATAGCACTATACGTTTCCGGATATGGGAACCTATTCAAAACCGTGATCGACTCAGCTAGGTCTAAACGCCATAAAAGTTTGTAAGGGTGATTTTCCAGCACCCTGTATAATTTTCCGAATTTCGAGTTAAGATTAGGGGGGGTTTAAGATAATTTTATTTTTTAAAAATTGATTTTTTGGCTGCTACAGGTACTTTAGGTTAATTAAAAGTTATTTAGGAATATCTTTGGTACTTGTGAGCCAGTGAACTTCAGGTACGCACAGGTTGTAAGAAACTAAGAAGAAATCGTCGCGGATGGGTCAATCATTTGAATATCAAATAAATTTAGACGCTAATGGAAATACATTATTTTGGCCAACGAAAATTATAAGTTCTCAATTTGTATTTACGCATAAGATTAAAAGACGTATTCGATCAACGTAAATAAGTTATTTTTGTAGGGTGGCCTTATTGATAAATCTCGCTTTCTTTGATTTTAACTTCTGTCACTGCTATGACCATCTAGGACAGACCCTTTAAAAGAGTGCACTGAAAAAATTATTTTTATTTCAGTCATGTAATATAATTGCTATAACCATGAATATTCACAACCCGTGTAACTGAAAAGTTTATAGATTCAGCCAGGAAGAGCACATTAGGAGGTCTAGCGCTATGGAAAACCAAAGTTTCTTTGATAAACGACCTAGGTTATTACAAAACTTAAAAGCTATTTGTCATCAACAATATTTCCACAAATGATATAAAATAAAATTTAGTTATGAAACATAAGACAGCTTATTAAAAGAATTCAGATTAGTAAAATTTGTGAAACTTTAAATTATAAACGTTTACGCCAGTTTCTTTATATACAGACTAAGTGAACATTTATAATTAAATATTTCACTAAATTTCCTACGTAACTTGTCAGTCAAACTACAACACGAAGAAACAACAAATAGTTATAGAAACGATATTTTAAAGTGAATTGAATGGATTAAATTGTCTGTTATCGTTCATAACTTTATATAATTAAAAACAGGCATAAATATAATATTTTTACTAATCAACTAAATTTTGTAAGAAGTGTGCTGCTTCTCTCATTATATTTTAATTTTTTTTTGTAAATGAAATAGAACGTATGGATTGAATTCAAAGAGCTTGTGCTTAAATAAGAAACACATGAAACGAACTTATGATACATCTTCGAATCTCACTAAATGCTTAGAAAATGATTAAAAATCATTTCTTTCATTTTTCTACTATCTCTATAACAATTAAAACATTTATACGAGAAAGGTAAAGTACTGATGAATGGAAATTAGGAACGTTTCTTGTAAACCAATCACGATAGTTTATTTAATTATTTATTAGTTCTAGGTACTTTCTTGCAAATACAAAATATACCTTTTATTATACTAAAAATACTTCTTTAAAGTTTCCAATAATGAAATTTGAGAGATTGAACGGATTGCAGGTAATTTGTTATTATTGCGGTGAATTACACAACATAACGTCACAAATGACGTAATCTATAAATGTAATTTTCTCAATCATGATAGGAGTCTTAATATAGGTCCTATTTCGTGTTTAAAGTTATGTTGCCATTTAGAGAAAGCCAAGGAATAATCACAGTCCATTAACGTCTTGTATAAAGGAAATTGAACAATCACGCCAAGCCCAATTCACTCTCAGATTAAAGAATCACGCACATATTCCAGACAGCATGTCGGATGATGATGGGGTAAATTATCACCAATTTTAAAAATCTTATTTTCAGACTTTTTTTTTTTACTTTAATGGTATGTCACCTATAAATTTGTATGGCCGTGTGTTTGTGTGCAGCGGCCTTGATCCCTAATCCGTTCGCGTCCGTCCGTACCAGGGTTCCAGAAACAGCTCCAGACACGCAACGCGGTACACGATTAATCTCATCAAACAAGACGGTACGTACTAATTTTAAAAATTACATCATTAATCTCGTCAAAGAACACGGTACGTACTAATTTTAAAAATTCAGTTCTCTTAATTTGATATTCATCGTCAAAATTATCTGTACTTTCTCTAAAATTCTGGATATGACAAAACATTTCGATAGAATATTCAACCATTATACACGCAGAAACAAAAAGTATCAAAAATGACACTGTCGCGAACTAATTTTCCTGTATTAGTATATAAGTATGTATTTAATAATATACAATTGGGAGAACAGTCTGGTTGCAGATACGTGTAAACATTAGAGATCGAAGAATAGAATTTAGAAAGGCTTCTCGGGTTTCCAGCGGGGTTGTCTGGATATACGGCGACTTTTAGATGGATAGCTCTAATAGGCTGGAAGAAGATGGAAGAACAACCCATCGAAACGTCGCTGTCTACCGAGACAACTGATGGAAACCCGAGAAGCCTTTCTAAATACATGTAAACATATTACTTAGGCCAACAATAATAATCCAATGTCCTTGATATTATTGGTACCCTAAAAAAAGCACGGTTTATCACGTCACTTTACATTATATTATGACTTGATTATATATTTTTTAGATTTAACCAAAATTTGTCTTGAGGACTTTCCCCGAGGACTCAAACTGGTAAAGTATTCCACACATTTGATTTTAAACTCATGTTACCACCTAATATATATAACAGGGATTTTGAGACTGATTCCAATCCATCGGTCTTGTCCCCTCATATAAGCTTTGAATATCCTCGCTTTCCCCCTCCTTTGCGATAACATCTTCAAACCTAATTGTTCACCTTTTTCGCTCGCTCCCATGATCTGATCCTTCTATTACAAGTTAGCTGCCCCCTCTGAGCTTTCTCCAAGGATTCAATTTGATTTTTTCCTGCTCCGTATTTCATAATTCGTCTCACAGAAGTTAAGTATACCAATCCCTTAGATTTTGAGAAGCCAAATTTAAATTTAAATTAAAATACAATGTTCTTTTTTGTTTAGGAGGCAGCTGGCCGACTGTTCCCAATGGGAACCGAGAACAACTCTTACCGTATGCCCAAGGTCTGTGACCCTGGAACATACAACTCTCAAAACAGGCCGAGGTGCCTCAGCTTGTGGGATCCATAGTTCAAAAACGGAGAGTTGAAAAGGCATACCCAAAGGTAGAGAATTATCAAGCTTTAATACTACATATTGGTAGTTTCAACTGGATGAAATGTAATAACATTTCAAGGAAAGCTTATGAGGTATAATGAACATTTACATCAGGTCAATTCATTTTTACTCTAAACACATTTCGTTTGCATTTTCAGTGTAGATAAGTAAATATTCGCAAGTTTTATGACAGACTAATATTTAATTTTGTTAACTCTGCGTTATTTAGCGGGATCATCTGAATTTTTGAATACTTGAAATCGCGGTTTACGGTACCAGTTCAGAAATTCTGTTTGACGCTATTTTGCGAACGATCTTGTACTTGGTGTGTTATAAATTATTAAAGGCAGTTGTTATTCGTTAGACGTTCTAAACTAAATTATTAGTTGAAACAAACTTATTCCAAATTTAGATGTATACATTCAATCTCACCAAGAATAATGCATTTGGATGAAAGGTTTTAATGACAATTATTCTTTGAACCACCAAAAAAAGTCCATTATTGTATATATTAATGCCTGTGCTCAGAAAAGGCGACCAGTAATAATTTTATGGTTGGCCTAAAATTGAGAATTGATTATATAAACTGTTTTCAAGAGAACTTTTACGGAGAAATAAATCTGTCGTAACAGAATTTCAATTTCGTTATTACGAGTTTCTTAGGAATGAAATACAAAAATATGTATCTGAATAATATCAATGAGTTCACTTCATTTCGACTTACTTAAACTGATTCACATATTCCCAGCTCACGTAAGCAATGGCGGGTCTTGCAAGATCTCCAAACCTACACAAAAGAAACGTTTACACAGTGAGTGAGCTTAGAGAGCTTTGAATTAATGTTCACAATATAAACCCAACAAAGAAATATTTCCTTTAGTATGCTCGGTGTAACGATTAGAAGAAATAGTCATTTTAGAGGTGATGTAACAATCAGAGATGTTTCCTTAATTTCGACTCACCCCATAGGATTCACATATTCCCAGGTCCTGGTCGGCGGAAGATCTCTCGAAGGATCTCCAAACCTACACGAAAATAATTTTAAATAATTATATCACCAAAATGGAACTGAAAAAATGATCACATTATCATATCACAAAAATTCACGACTCAGAGTATTATCCACTTGCTTATAGAAAACAAATATTTAATTGACGACCGGATTGCTTGCTGTTATCTATAGGAATTGCTCACTTGTTACCCTTAAAGGGAATTATAGCCCAGTAGCTATATGCATCTTACCGCGAAGAAGTTCTGATATTTTTGTTATTTTTTTCCAACATGTATATGTTGTGGCCATTAGTGAAAACCCAAGTTTTCTAATTCGAAAGACCTCGGAAAAGTATCTGTGGCCTAAAACCCACGAAATTTTGCACCTCTGTCAGTTTTTCGCTAATAGCAAAAGCATGAGGATTTATATGAAAATAATGTTCAATAATAAATTGTAGAGTATAAAATTCTGCATCAAATGGTATATCTGACTATGAAATCGGTCGACGTACGTGGTAGAAATCGTTCGTCAAATTTATGAAATTTTCGAAGAAACTGCAGTTTGTAATATTTATAGTGCTGATATCTCCAAAATGGTTGGAAGAAAACTAATTTGTCATAGAATAACGGTTTTACAGACTTTAATTCTCTTTGTCTACACATGATCTAGTTTTAACAATCTGTTGAGAATGGCCGAAAATACACTCATTTTGAAAGCAATCCTAACTCTGGACTTGAGACGGAGCCTTTTTGCTATTCTTCTTCCTTGCGAAAGAATATAGATACTCTTTGAAACGCTACTCTTTCTTCCTGTATACTATTCAACATTATAATATTCTCTGCAAAAGACAAGGTTCACTCTTACGTAGGTATTCGTCACTCCCATCCTCAGCACCATAGTATTAGCTCAACCGGTCCGGCGGTATAAAGCCAGCAAAATGGGTTCATTTTTGGCCAATCTCAATGGATTTTTAAAACCAGATCATGCATTGTAAAGAGAATTAAATTATCTAAAACTTCTCTTCAAAGACAAATAGGTGTACTGCTGACAATTTTGGAGATATTTGCACTAGAAATATAGCATACTGCATTCTTTACGAAAATGACGTAAAATGTAAATTTGCCGAACGATTTCTACTACATAGTTCGACCGATTTCGTAATCCGATATGACATTAGATGCAGAATTTTATACTCTACAATTTATTATTGAATATTACTGTCAATAGAATGTCTCATGTTTTCACTATTAGAGAAAAACTGAATAGAGGTGCAAAATTTCGTGGGAGTTAGGCCAGAAACTTTTCCCGAGACGTTTCGAATTGGAAAACTCGTTTTTTCACTAATGGCCACAATATACACAAGTTGGGGGGGGGGGGGATACCCGACCTTTTCCTCGTGGAGGCCTTTTTTTTCGTCGCAGCTACTGGGTTATTGTTGTATTAGATATTTTTTAGAGCAGTACTCATGACTGAATTATCACTTCCTGTCCATACGTATAGATTATATTGTTCTTCTAGGACACGAAATGAGTATATACTTAATATTTTGTACTCCAATAAATATAAATATATTTTCAGTTTATTTTAATATAACAGCTCATTATGATTCAATTGCTCATTCAATCATGACCCTATTATTTAGCATGCTGAAATCACACACAGATAATCGTATTGTGAAACATTGTGTTACAAAATAGGTGAAGCAGCTTAGTGAAAATTTAGTAACGATTAATCCAAATTGACCTTGTGTGATTCATTCATTTTCTTATTTCGAGAAAGTTTGATAATCACAGATGTTTACATATAGTAAAACTGCTTGTGTTAACAATTTGCTTCTGGTCTTAAAGATCAAGTTGTTCTTTGCATACATGCTGGATATTCTTAATTATTGGGTTTCTATATTCACAAAAGTGTTCATAACAATTGGTAAAGAAGAAGGAGGCGTAGGCTACGCTCTGATCGGACCCAAGACAAATTGTGTTCGACGGAAACCAAGGTAAAAGAAGTAACCATCTGTTTAGTGGCTGGAGTCAACGTCACTGTCTTAAACAACAAATGAAAGTCGCGTTGTGTTTTTTTGCCACGTTTACAATGTAGTTAACTTTAATGCCTGTATTGGTGCGTTTTTTATTCTTTAACAATTCTAATATCGTAATCCTCTTTCCAATTATATAATTAACATAAGTGGGATCTGAACCAGAATGCTTTCGTCATATGGCTACACCGGTCCATCATGTAGTTAAATTCTCTACCAACGTTACCATTCTGACTGATCATTTTATCAAGATTTAATTATTGGAAAATTATAATGTTACAATAGATGTTACAAATTGTTTCAAATTGCGACTTTGGAAAGCGTCAGGGTACCATACATATCTATATAGGTATAAAATAGTTAATACGATGTTCATAGCCCCGTTGATAACCAAAAACCAATTAAAGTAATATTGCCTCCACAGTTTCTACAAGTCGGCAACAGCTTGGGACACGAATATTCCATGGTAAATAAAGCTGGCAAGGGTAAACGTAAGTGAGGCGACACTACGATGAATGCTTGTGCAACACTTGCCCATATACCCCAAAATGTTTACTGATCCTGATATTCAATCGCGGTCTTAAAATCCAGGGGGACATCTTTCTGATGAAACTAATATATTTGGTGAATTGATAACCTAGCCCGTTCCTTTCATATACATGTGATAAAATAAGTTTTGAACATATCTGGAGCACGTAAAGGAATAAGAAATGCTATCACACGATCTCATGAATCAACTTCTAATAAAAGCTGATGAAGCAATTGTTATCTTTTAGATATCACCACCAAAAGGACCTTTGTTTCCTGCTAGGGAATCTCATTTATGTACGTCTCTGGCTCTACCATATTAGAATTTCTAATACGGTGGGTTCAGATCACTACACTGTCTTCTTCATACACGTGACATAAAAAGTAAGAATTAGGTTAAAAATAATTTCTACTAAACTCCGACTGCAACCAGATACTCTTCATTTGTTCGTCCTCTGCCTCCGTCCAATTCAGCGTCATATTTTGGAATTTCAAATCAGGAATTGTACGCTTGTGGCATAAAGTGATATGTCAGAGTCCCGGAGACGCGATGGACTAATGACTTATCGACGGCGCTTGAGGCTGACGCTTGTATAATAGCTCAACGCCGCTAGCTTTTTCACGCACCAATTGTCCTCGGACTACCTCAGCCGTCGGTCAATGCCAGTTACGTTCGAACACCTACTCTTGATAAAGACGCGTACTAGTCGATATCTTAAACTTTCAAATGATCATTAACTACAATTTATTCACTCGGATGATGCCAAGAAATTGAAATTGAAGAATTTTTAAACAATGATTATAGAAAATTATAAAATAAATCTAAAATTATAATAATAGACTGTTAGATAACTATGGTGAGAGAATTATTTTTAAATTTCATAACTATTTTAACTTAGTAAAAAATATTAAGGACAAAATTGACATTTTAGATGAGCACAACATAATTTAAAAAATTAATTGTATTGATTGTAATGCCACATATATAGCTCCAACTAAAAGCTGTTAAATGAAACACAATAACAATATAAATAGTAATATTCAAAATTATTCTGTTTTGTTAAAATATATTTACTTCAAGAATAATAAATTAGTTTGGTGTAATGTATCAAAGTAATGTAAAAATATTCTGAAAGGCGCCGGTGTTTTACTCAGTACAGGAGTTTCTAAATCATTCCCCTAATAATTATTTTTAAAAAACTGCAAAAGTGTTCAATGTGTTTCTAATAAAACCACTTATTTCATAACTTGCTTAATCACTTTTTTGTTTTCTGCTCTTGTGTTTGTTTGTTTCATGTACTGCATGGAGTTGCAGATTCCTCGTCGCTCTGTTTCGTGAAGTGACTTGTCCGTCGTTTGTGTTTCCCCCTAGTGTGCGTGTGTGAAGTTGTGTGTTTATTTTTGTGTGATGTGTAAATATTTCGTAATAGTCCATTATCGAATCATGAATTACTTGCTAGTACATATTTAATATTTTTATTACAACTGAAAATATTATATTATACCCTTAGTATAGTTAAAGAATTATTATTTTTGTTATGACTCATTATTTTACTTATGTTGGACAAAGAAATTTGTGTTCCCAAATTTTAGTATTTTTATGTAAACTTCTAATTAGTTTTAATTGTAGCATTCAATTCTTATATTTTAATTTTATGTATTGACGTGTCCTATTACCGGATACGAGGACTAATGGAATAAAATAAATCAAATCAAATCAAAAATCAAATTTTGGATGAAGAAACTATTTCTCCAGATTATTGAGTGAAATGTTCTATATTACAAAATATAAAACGGGCTGTCAATTTAAACAATGATACTAATAATGTGAACAAAATTTATGACACTTTGCTTTTGTAATTATTTAATTTATATATATTGTTAAAATTTAAAATTTAATATAGTTTTCTCTTTAAAACTGTTCTCAACAATGTAACAGCTTTTACCAGTCGTATTCGTTTCAATTTTGCATTTCGACCACAGCAGTCAGCAGAGAACAATCCTGACTATAAAAATTTGCAAGTCCAACAAAATTTATATGATTTGTTACCTGCCAAATTTTTCATACAAAATTTATTTTCATTATTGTGTGTGTTTGGTTTTGTAGTATAAAACGTCATGCCTAAAGAGGTCGTAAATAGGCGAAGAAACTTGTAATTTCTATTAAATATATTTTTATGGCTTCAAAAGGCTGTTGCTTATTTATGACTTATCTTAAATGTCAGAATAAATATATATCACGATTCTAGAAAATGCTGAAAGAAAGCACCATAGCGGTGCTGCATTGTTCGATTTGCCAATTCCTTCTAAGTCAGTGCAATTATTGGGTTATTTATTTTATTATTTTGCAAACAGACTTATTGTGCCCATTATCACACTTAACTATTTCGGAAACTGACTGCTATTTAAAATAGGATCCATGGCCAATTAACAGTCTGTTGCGGATATAATGTGAATATTATAAAGGTTAATCTCAATTGAGGTAAGAGTAAAATTAAGTATTCAAATCAACAGTTATAGTAACACTATATAACAATTAAAATGACTTATCAAAGTATTCATCAAAGAAAATATTAATTGTACCATCACAAAAAAATTGTGCCCAGTAGACAAGAAATATCGCTATCTTGAAGAAAGGAAATAAAAAGCTACTTATTTGATTATAATGGAAACAGAATAGGGAATTGTTTTCAAACACCAGTAATCTGAATAATATGCTATTTGCACATTGTTCCGGAGTTAGGATATCAGCCAGGACTAGTCGGTGTTCAGGAATGAGCTAAGTTTGGGGAGATAATGTAATGCTGCCTTTGCTTCTTCCTTGCCGCACACAAACAGCAAGAAACCCTAAACGGCTACGTAAAAACATCGCGGTTTGCTCCAAATACCGTGATGCTAGCAAAACAAACTCGCTGGCGGTAGTTCTCCATTGTACCTGGCTCAAAAGGAAAGCTTGAACCACGAAAGTGTGCTGCTAGTTACCTTTGCCGTTATATCAATTATCTTATTCAAGGCAAAGGTCTGGTACCGTATCGCTGCTACTTGCGAATGACCCTAAGCGAAAAAACTAGCAGCGCTTCAATTCTATAATTAAATACAAGAGTTTTGTTGCTCAATGTACAACCGCGTGTTTATCATTTGTTTTTCAGAGATATTTGTCCAGTTTAAAAGTATTATTGAATGTTTAGAGAGAGAGTTGACAGTTGTTATATGTAAAAAGCGTGGATATACCGGAAAATTAGACAGACTGCAGGGTGTCAGTTATTTTTGTATTATTCTCCATGAATGCCTCACTTCACGTGATTCCTGTATACATGTCACCTCATGAAGAGAACGTGCACGGTTAAAAATCCCGTCGGTTAATTAAAGATAACCCTTTACTCCCCTAAGAAATCAATAATTATGATCCATAAAGGTCACGAATGAAACGCTGATTTAAATAAACTTGGAAGCTTTAGTGTGGCAAAAGTTCCATTAGAGCTAAACAGTGGATGCAGGAAATGTCATTTGTATTTGGCCAGTACTGACTAATGTCGATTTATTGGCAATCGGCGCTTTAGGTAAATTGTGCCACATAGGTTATGAATGCGAAATTAGTAGAGTTCTGATCGAATATCAAAATCCAGATATAGTCTGAAGAATAAATCAATGAAGCTCTGTATTTTAAAGAATCCTGTGCAACTATTATGCACCATACCAGTTAATAAAACAATAACGAAATGACTGACTCATAAGTATTTCTACGTATTTGTTTATGAACGTGAGAAAACATTTTCAAAAACAATTTTACGTTACATTCTATAGAAAAACTCATCGAAGTGTTTTTCGTACTGAATTCTTTGACTGGTGAAGGAAATCTACATGTCTGGTTTACAAAATGAATTCAAAAGAACGGACTCGATCACTTGTGTGTTAAACTTAATTTCCAACATTATGGAACATATTTGGTAATAACAGCAAGTAACAGTTCTTTCTCAATCTGAGTAAATGTTCTTTCTAAGCACCAACCACATATCTATGGATAATTTTTCAATGTTGTTACCTCGATATTATTTTCCTTTGTACGTTAACCTTGGTTAACAGTAATAAATTAGCAGAATACAGAACAAACAAACCTTCGGTCCCTTCGACAATCATCGGCAAACGTGCATGATGAAATAATTAGTTCTAATATTGCGTTCTGTCATAAATTATTTAAAAGATTTTGTATAATTACTCCAAGGACTATACTTAGTTTCGTTGAGTGTTCTGTATTACGTACTACATATGTTGTGCTAGATACTAAACATTTAAACTACATTGGTAGGAATTATAGGTTTACAAACTATGGAATTTTTTTTATTCGATAAAACAGTTTTAATAAAGGTAAAGATTATTTTGGATGATATGAGCCCTTAAAGTTTCCTAAAACTGACCAATGAAATACCGCATATAACGACACGCTGTCGCCATAGAGAGAAGCTGCTGTCAACAATTACGTGTCGCTAACTTCAGCACAATCATGTCCTCTCAAACTTGAAAATGAGGAAATTGATGCCGTCACTCAACAAGTTTAGTTCTGGGTCGTCTGTAAGTGTTAACAAGGAAGAGTTTCCTGTAACAGGATCTTTGCATAGTGAACAAATCGTTGAGGAAGCGTGTGACGGACTAATTCAACGTCCAACAGCCACACTTTTATTCACTTTTAAAAAAAATTACAAGTAGGAATTACTGTGAAAACCCTAAGATAAAATACACACACAAGCGCACGCGCTGTAACAACAAACTTTATTGCGTAGAGAACATAAAATTATTTGAACACACTAATTTGGGTTGCATGGAATCTATTTTAAATTTTTCAATCTTTGAAGTGGTTTAATTGCGTTACTAAATTACGCAGTTGTACCTTCAATTTCTCTAAAAGAAACAAAAAGAAAGTACTGTAAACGGACTTATTAAAGCTCGAAACTCCTTCCTTTCTTACATTTAAATGGTAATTGATAATCAATGAACTACCTAAGCATTGTCCAAGTTTATACCTCCACAACGGTACATTTTTAAAAAACAAATGACTACTTCAATGTCATTTCAGCGTATGAATTTATCGTAACTATTTCCTTAAAATTTTTCTATAAAGAGCATATACATGTGTAATATATATTATACAGTATTTATACAATATAATTTCGTGCTTTTACTTGCAGCAGAAAATGGACGACAGATGGCACTAGAGGTATTGCCAATAATTTCCTAATTATCAGTTTTCGACATATTTATTTTCGATAGTATTCATACTGATATGAATCGTACGAATTTGAATTACCTACAGTACATTTCCTAATTAGATACGATTTTTTTACGGCAAATATCGTTAATGAATGCGTTGCCCACTGGATAAGATAAAGTGACGTCACATTTTAAATTTATTCATATTTTTAATTCGCTTTATCTCCAAAATTATAAGTTATAATGATAAAATTATAAGTTTCCGAAAAAAAATTGACGGTTGTACTTTTAGTGGTCAGAGATTGTTTAACGACGGGATACATTTGAATCGCAGCGTTTTCCATTGTGACCCTCTAGTACGGATTTCTGAATTCCATTCAAAATTAATTACTAATCTAAACCATTAGTATTAACTTTGCAGGAAGACCAATTTACAGCAGTGTAATAATTCATGCCTAATTGTCTAGCGATCGCTTTCATCTCCTCATTGTCAGCCAACATATTTACGAACCCCCAATATATCATTGTTGAATCATGTTTGTTAAAAATTGTGTAGTTTCAAATTTAGTATCAAATGCAATGAAAAATACAATATACAATACGAAATAAATAATTTTAAAATAATAGGATTTAAAAAAATATTGCTAAGTATGAAGTTTGATGGAAAATATTTGATGGAACCGGGAATCAATCCGGGATTTACTGCTTAGGACGTATATAATCTATACACAGGATCTCTCCGGTTTGGTATAATAAAATATTGGTATGAGAGCATGTTCACACTGTCAACTTTATTTGCAGGGACAGTAAAAAAAAATTCCAAATTTTATTCCTGTCCGAAATCGTGACAACAACGGTCCTCAATTTACAGTAAGACTAATTCATTCTCTCTCTATTGACGGTATCAATAAGGTTGACAATGCCTCATTATCCTTGTTTTGCGTTTTTCACTGGTGTCTAAGCGTTCCATAAGAAAAACTTATGGCGCCACTCAAAAATTTTCAATTATTGTGTCCGAAATATAAGTTTCTGGAAAAAAAGTCATTTGACAAATGTAATTGAATATGCTTACGTAGAGTTTAATTTTAATTACAGCTATTTCCATACCCTCATTATATATTCATTATTCGGATTACATTAATTACCGATGATGTTGACTAAGAGATTACGATGCTGATTTCTCACAAAGCTTTAAAAATTACTTTATTAATCACTGAATACAAAATGTTGTATGTGGAATGGCCCAATCGAACTACAATAGACGCAATTCTGTTACATTAAAACTATTTAGCTTAGAATACGGTTATGTTGACAAAAATATTGATTCGCAAAATCAAACATAGTAATGATTGATTCACAATCAATCATAAGTACACATACAGTAGATAATAAACAAATAAAAAGTATACTATTCAAAATAAATTTTTACTAATATATAATATTAAGTTATACATTGTGCTTGAGTTGTCCAAGTAATATCCACAATTTTTCTAATAAACATATGTATAATTACTTTGAATGAAGTACTTCCTCTGCGTAATCTTATGCGCGCACAATTTTTTCCCCCACAAACTTATTTTTACCATATTTGAGCAAACTTTTTATGGATTAATCATTGGCAACTTTATTGACTAAAAGCCTTAGATAACACTGAATGAAATAACGAATAGATGACAACACATTTACGGATACCATTACGGATAAATTATCAGGACTTTAAGGACGTGTTTTTATATTTTAAAATTTTAGTATTCTTGTAAATTTTAAGAATTTAATATTAAAAGTATTACAAATGTGATAGTAGAAACCAAAATACAGAAAATGGACCGTTCCGACGATATGAATTCCCCTAACTTGATAGTTGTAAAAACAGCCCAAATATTCTCTTTTAAGACTTCTCAAAGTACAACAAACAGAGAATTTAAAATTGTACGAAACTGCAACTGTGGAAAATAAAGTTTTCAAGCCTTCATAATAGTAACCGAACAAACTTAATATTGTATGCATGTTATGTTTCCTTACTTTCGAGCATAATTAACGCGTGTTCTAAATATTACTGATTAACTGACAACCTGATGATCTACTTTACTGGATTACACACTATAATAAACAATGCTTATATTTTAGATTATAATTCTAAAATACGCTTCTGGTTTTAATACCATAATTTATCACGGATAACTTCTATAATTGTTCCACCAAGTCCAAACTACTTTTGAGATTTAAGAAATATGATCTCAATTTCATAAAAAAATATTCTAATTAAAAAATACGAGTTCCATGGTATCGTGTGAATTTATTCATTATTCCTTGTTAATGTAGCGACAATAATCCAAATAGCCTGGTAGGAGAAACGTAACAGTTTATTATTAAACTAATTTTCGCGTATACTGTTTACATCCTCCAGTTTCAAGAAAGTAGAATTCATCGTATACATAAAGTTCTACTATAACTCAAATAACATATTTCCAAGCTTTACGGTCATAATATTCTAGTATCATTTACGATACCATTCGAATATGAAATAAAAAAGTATTAATTTTACCTACTATTCAACAATTTTTTTTTATTTTTGTTATAAGTTTCTCATATGTAAAATTGTGTGGTACAAATATGACTGTACGACGTAAATTTTACGCTGCGACGTAATTTGTTTAAGGGTTATCTGAATGGCTTACAAATGCTCAATTCCAACAGGAATATGTATTAAAAAAATCTTTCTGTGTTGTGCAATAAGACAAATATGTAGAAACACACAATGGGTCTAATTTTGACTTACAGAAAGTTTCAAATCTAAATACCGAGTTAAACAAGTTGCACAGAATCTAATCGCGCCGTTATAAAGCAGTGAAAAATTAATCAGAATGAAAACTCACCTGTTACTATCCATCGCAATTCTACGTCGCTGTGAAGCCTCGGAACGGTTTGAATATTTTGTATTCAGTAAGATTATCCTCGGCGAACAATTGTATCCATCTGTCCAACTAACTTCTCGGACTTGCAATAGTGAAATGCAGCGACGTACTATGTTAAACACAAAATGCAACCACTGATATGAAAGTAAACAAATAGGGAAGGACTACTAGATTCTGCCGTAAACACTGGCTTCCCCTTCTATTTGCTCGAGACATGGACGGACTAAAATAAAAATAATCACTTCTGAAATTTTGATACATTACTACTGATTATGTTAATTTAAATGATAACGCAATAAACTATTAGTTATTTAAAATCCTTTTATTAACCGTCACAATTTTTATTCCAAAATTTGTCAGTATTACATTAAATGGAGCTTTTGTACCTTCTGGTCATATTTATCTGGAAATAAAAGAGAATACAGAAGGTACGGTTTGCCACAGGTCACTTTATAAACATTTACAAATGTCCAGTGATACATCGTACTCTGTATTTTCCTTTTGATTTAGTTGAATGTGTCCAGAAGGGACAAAAAACCCTTTTAATTTCTTACTGACAATTTTGGAATAAAAATTGTGATTATTTTTTTTATACCACCTCATAGATTTTAATAAGTAAATCTTATTATTGCAACAAACGTCGTAAAAGTAGCTTCTGAATTGTAAACCGGTGGATTTCAATCCCATGACATTGTATTATTATATCATATCTAATATTTGCTTAAATAATATTGTGCTAAACAGATTGCAAATAGAAATAAGAAATATAAAAAATAACAAAATGATATTATATTATGACTGGTTAATAAAAGGTTTTTAACTAACTAATCCAAGGAACCTACCTCTTCGACGTTTAATTTAATAAACTATGCAACTAAAAATAAACAGAAACTGATTTTTATATGCTTACAAATACTTTTGTAAAGCACAGCAACGTATTAATTAATTTTACAGTATTTATAATTCCAGACCTAAGATCAATTTCGTGGTTGCAGTTTGGTCATTTCTTACATTCGGCAAGAGGAATTACTGTTTCACCCTCGATATATGATTTCGCAAATTTGTAAATTTCATCTTTCAACAATAGCGATTCTTTATATATCCATCCTTAAAACAAACTGATAATTTATCTACACTGTTGGAACATTTTCAAGCATCGGAATTCCAAATAATACACTTCTGTATTACATGATAATCTGCACCAGTTCGACTCTTCTCAAAAGTTGTCAGACAACATAGAATTTTCCGGAGGTTTAAAATAAATAAATAAATATATATAATATGAGAAAGCAATTTTAAACAGAATATAAGTTCTTCTGTAGTTATAAACTTTAAAAATAGTATTTACGATAGTGACATGTCGTGACAATTTTTTATTCCTCATAATTCGTTATCGACACATGGAAAATTACTAAAGTAAAAAGTAGTAGTTTTACTTTATTAGTGTGTAACTAATTTGGTTAATTCGCATCTCCTTGTGGGCGTTTTGGTATTATAGTAATACTGGAAACATAATTCGTCTAGCTCATTCTTCTGTCGGAATTTTATTGTTGTAAAATAGACATTGAAAATTTATTAACTTTCGGTTCTCTAAATTTATCAATATATAATTTGAACATACGCATAATTTAAACTGACATATTTTTCTTTAGTAAAGTATACCGTAATAAGATAATATTTTTACGGGTTTCGATGAAAGCAATTATACCATTATAACGGAAATAAATCAAATATCGTAACAGAAACCCTTGTATCGATAGTCCCAGAGTTGTGTTGAACAAATATTTGTAACATAAATGAATCTTTCCAGGGTTATTCAAGAACACAAATAGAGTTTAGCCAGAATAGCGGTAACTTCAGATCAGATTCGACTCGACTTGAGCCACAAAGTCGCTTTTCTCAAACAAGATTGTGGGAATATTTTACGGCTCAACTTTCCTTAGTAATGGAATAATAACAAATGTTAAGTAAGAAATTGAATTTTAAACACATTACAACTAAGTTTAGTGTGGTTTACGGTAACTAACAATAACTTTTGACTTCTCTACATTCATATATGATTAATTTTTTAACCTATAAGGAAGATTAATACATTCATTAAACATATTTCAAATGCAGAAACAGCCATTACTTCCATAACTGCTTTCTATTTTTTTTAGGTGTAGACAGGCTATGTATTGCCTTATACTGACAACTCCCCTCTTATAGCATACGAAAGGATTTGCAAGGGAGGATTCGGAAGAGTAGAGGAAGGTAGCCAAGGGATAACTAGGGCTCCCGGGTTCCTACCCGACAATTCGCCTAAAAGTGATGCAGGGAAAACCTTAAAAAAACCTGCATCAGGCAGGTCGGGCATTTGGTACTTTCCCCACGCCCTTCCGATGGCGGGAGAAGGGGCTGCTGAGGAATCGCAGCTTTTTCCCTCATATGCGTTAACAGCATAGGAAGGGATTTGAAAGGGGGGATGCAGAAGGGTACAGTTTGTTTTTTTAGGTAACAGGCTACATAATCCACATGGTGGCAACTCCCCTTTAATAGCATAAGAAGGGATTTGAAAGGGGGGATGTGGAAGGGTAAAGTAAGGTAGCCAAAGGTTAACTGGGGCCTCCGGGCTATATTTTAATGATCCTACCCGGCATTCGCCTAAAGAAATGCAGGACAAACCCTGCATCAGGTAGGTCGGGCATTGAGTACTTGTCCCACGCCCTTCCCATAGCGGAAGAGGAGTTTGCTGTGGGGACGCAGCATTCCCTTCTCCGTGTCTCGACCAGTTAGGAGGCAGCTGGCCGACTGTTCCAATAGGAATAGCGGACAACTCTTACCGTATGCCCAAGGTCTGTGACCCCGGAACATACACCTCTCAGAACAGGCCGAGGTTCCTCGGCTTGTGGGAACCTTAATTCAAAAACGGAGAGGAGCAGGCATCCCCAAAGGTAGCCCCTTCGTATCTCTCCTACAAGGTTCTGCTTGCGAGAGAACATCCCTCGCAGGTACCACCGCTCCTCTAAGGGTACAGGAAGTTTTATTTGTATTTTAAAACTATGGTCTGTCATATTTCATCTGCACGAAATTATTAATTAAGACAAGTCTACGTTGCTATATACCACAATACAATCTTTATTCACGCCACACAAAACACGCCCTTCTTTTTCAATATTTTTATTGCCTGCTAATGCATTGGTTTATCCATTTATTGTCGCTACATTAACAAGGAAAACAGTATTTTACTGCACGCCAGTTGTGTTACATGTAGTAGAATTGGAATTTTGCGAAAACGGCAGATACACCGTCCATTGCTCTCATCGTGCCTTTTTTTATCACACAAGATTTTTACATGTGTGATCTAAAAAGAAACTAATGCTCTAAATTAAATATTCTTTGAAGAATTACCGTAATATTTAGAGGTATGGTTAAACCACCGTTCACCATATTTTTTCCACATTTGCTAGACCAGAAATAAATCTTCTACAATACTGCAAGACATCCAATTGACGAAGTATGAAAATAACTATTCTACTTTGTTTATTTCTATGGATACTAAATAATTATATATTCTATATTAAATAAAACAGAAAAAATCTAAATTTATTAATTTTAACACGACGTTTCGTCCTTGATTCGGCCCTCTTCATGTGTGAGGATGTTACAATTGTTTAAACCAATAATTTTAGAAACAAAGTGGCAATCGAAATTATGTTTCTTTAAATAACTCTATGTGGACACAACTGAATAATTTTCATTGTTAAATTTCAAATTATATTTGTGTATTTATTGATTGTAGATTTCAGATATTGTGTCGTTTGCCCGTTGTAACAAGAATTACAATATAAAAAATTTGAATATTAAAACTTTTCCGACTAAAAGGCTGCTGCTTTTATTACTTAATTTAAATATTATGTCAGATAATTATAATTGTTAATTCTTTTTATTAACAGGAGACCACGGATTCAAATAGAATCTTTGGAAAAGGAAATTGTAGCGAAATGTACAAATTGGCTTTGGTCATGGGTACGAAATGGTGGAGAAATTGGGATGGGAAATATTGTCTCAAACAAGGAGAAGAGAAATTCTAGTCAAAGCTTAAAGTGGACAAATAGCCATGGAATGAAATTCATTCCAAAATCCCAGTTATCTTGGTAGATAAGACCTTAAATTCCAAATAAAATGTTTGAAACCAAAACCATGTGATGATTTATTTTTATTTCTAATTAGGATGCTAAGCAACTTCAGTAATTTACCTACAGGAGAGTGGGCAGTAACATAAATATCCTTTTAAATATAAGAACTAGGATAGTCGCCTTTTTCCAACAATAAAATAACTATTAAATGCTAATAACTGTTTCTAAAAATTCATACATAATGAAGTAAATTTTTAAACAGTAATTAATTCAAATATTACAGTAGTAGTTATAAGTCATAATTGATTATTATATTGTTAATATGGGTAAATTACTCTTTATTAACACGAGATCGGCTCCGGACTATTTACCCATTTGTACACAAGTACATACATTCACCTTATTAAATAGATCTAAATAATTAGTTGAATATTATGGGTATAAAACGGTGGTAAATATTTCCGATTTAATTATCAATTCTATTAGTCCTACCGTTTACGTAAATAAATTGAATGAATTAGGAAATTGACTGGATCAGTTCGTGAAATTCTCGTAGACTATCTGTAAAATTGCGTATATACTGTAGATACTATTTTCAGACTTACATCTGGGTTGCGCATTTTGTCCACGATGTTTCGGTGACATTTCCTGTTGTCATCTTCACGACGAGGGGACTCTTCGTAATTTAATTGCATCTGCGTTGCCAATGAAATGTATAATACTGTCTCGTTTTGTTCTTTCTCGGTTGTGCAGAAATGTTCGACATTGGAAAATGTTAAGAGAATGAATTTGAAGTGTAATTAAGATATTTATTTTGGATCGACTTGATGAATAAAATTCTAAATTTTTATTTTGTCACGGTGAAAAAATATAAGAGAAAACTAATAAAAATTTAATTACAATCAAAAACCAAAATTCTTTTTGGAACAAACCAAATACTATGTATGTGTTTCAAATTCAGTGCATGACTTGAGTCAAATTATAAATTTGAAGATAAATGAAGGAATGTAAAGTAAAGTTAGTAGCAGAGAACTATGTGAACGTATTTCTTGAATGTAACGATCGCTGGGACGTTGAAGGGAAATATGGAAGTTGTACAGAAGTTTCTCCGAGTAGAAATGAAAGGAAGGACATTAAGGGAGGCGCGAAAGTCTCAAGAGGGAGTTATTAGTAGGGAGCCGGGTGGAACAAAGGCCACGAACAGAGAACAAAGGGTAACGAGACATAGATTTGTGAGGTACGGAGATAGTTTTGCATATTGGAGAGCAGTCCGTTGCAGAGAAACGATGGAGGACCGTCACGAGAATATTTGTAATAAAGTTCCGCCCAACTTATTACAGCGTACTCCAAATATTTGAAGTCCACACGTCAATTCACGCGACGCTATCTTCATTACTAATATTTTACGAATACTTGACTTTGAATAAAAAGTTATTTTATGGTAGCGACATTGATGTCAGATTATCGAAAAAAATTCTCGTTTCGATAGTTATCTGTTTAGAGCAATTTTCTATATTTCCAAGCTTTCGCCAATAAATTATATTTTGAAAATTTTATGTTTTAAAACCTTTTGTTGCAAACTTCAGATTCCTTCCCTTCCACACAACGATTGGTGGTATTGACTGTGATGAATGCCAGAATTATTCACCCTTAAGCGTATCAGTTTTCTTTACCTGTTGCATACGTAGATTTGCTTTTCCTCGTTAATTTTCGCTTTTAATATTTTATAACTACTATATTATCTTGACTCTATTTTTTTTATTCCTGGGTTTGTATGCAGTATAATCCCGAAATCCCTCAATGCATTTAACGAACACCGCAATTAAAATTCTTCTGACACTCACTACACGTATCAAACAGACAGCCAAAATGGAGAAATTTGTTAATTTGAAAGGGATGCTAAGTTGCCAAACTCTAAGGGTAAAATTATAAACGACGTTTAAAAATGTGGTCCGTAAGTCTTTTTTAGTAGACCATAACGCAGAAATTTCAATTGACTTATAATTTTAATAAATATCCATTTCCCAAAGTCTTTTATCTTTCAAAAATCAATGCTTTTATTCGGAGTTAATGATAGTTTCGGAGAATTAACGTTCAATGTAGTTTGTACGTTTTCTTAGCAAAATATATATTTGAAAGTACAGTAATACCCCGAAGTTTCGCGATTATGGGACTGATGAAAGTCGTGGTACAACTTCGTGTAATAATAATCTAAGTTGAAATCTAAAAAGTTCGACTGACAACATACGTGTTTTTTTTCACTGAGGATGTCTTCATAGTAAGCTAATACTTTTTTATTCATTGTTTTGTAGTTATAAAGCGTTCTTCGTTGAGGTAGATTACTAAAAATCTTAAGGCCCTCTTCAATTCATCTGCAACCTTCAGTTAGCCTTGCAATTCTCATGTTCTTTTCTGGCGGTGTTGGGTCTGTACTGATGGATTCCTCTGGGACGTATTGCTCGTGCAGTTCTAGAGTCCATCTATTGTCAGCTCCTGACTATGTGAATCCAACAGCTCGTTGACAACACCATGAGTTGCTTTCAAATCTAATTGATTGACATCGACATTTATCTATTGAGCTACTTGTTCAGTTTCTGGAGGTTTTTCTGCCTCACCTTCGAAAAAAAAATGCACACTTATGGGACAGATGAAAGTCGTGATACAACTTCGTGTAATAATACGTAAACTGAAACCAAGTACTAAAAAAACTGGCTTAGAAGAAAAATATTTAATAAAATTCAATGTCTTTTTTTTTTAAATTTCAACCCAAGAATCTACAATGATACTCACAGCACATAAATAGAATTTCTTACAAAAGTCTTTAACAGCAATTTAATTGTTTCGCCCCATAGCTTCATTTAGATGTGCAAAGGAACGCCTCGTATTGACTCCCTCCCTGTAGATAGGTTTGGAGGTAAAAACATATCAATTAGAGCGGCAGGAGGGTGTCAATAAGAAGCATCACTTTAAATGAAATTTGTTTCGTTTGGACGACATAGTATTTCAATAAAATTTATAGAAGCGCAATCATGGACGTGGAGTTTGAGAATCAACAAAAGCACTGAAAAAGCGACATGGTGGACATCAATGTTGCTAACTGCGTAACTCCGAGTGTATTGTATTAAGAAACCCAGCACACTAAAGTAGTTCCAGAACGATAAAATACCAATTTAAATTGATTGAAATATAGTAAATATAAATTTAAAATGCTACAGTAAAATATGTAGTGAACAAAATTAAGCGTCTCCGAATGTGGTTTATGATGAAACTTTCTGTTAAATAACGACAGATATTAATTTAGATACACCTGGGAAGTTGAAATAGTTACTGAAGTCTAAAACAAATGATCAGAGGCACAGAAAACAACACTTGTTGGCTATGGGGAGTTTTTAAATCTCAGACATCACGAGTTATTTACAGTAAGATATTTGCTTTAGGTGAGTGAGTAGTTAGAGAAAAAGGGATATTTCCGAAGAGTTCGACATGAGAGTTCCTAAGGAACAATAGACTCACCGTGGGAGAAGCTATTGGTTGCAAAGATGACGTAAAGGGATGAGGAGACACCCAAGAGAGAATTTTGTCAGGCAGCCGTAATGGCATTTCCTTACGTTATGATATGACCTTACGGTATGATCGAGTAAACCAAATGATGACACTTTAGTAATGACAAAATATTAGTCTGTTAAAGGTATATACATCTTCAAGGCGGAGCAGATTCCACGAGGAAGGAACTCCGACCACTAGACTAGGAGGCGAGACCTCCAGTTAGATGTCACCGCTGCCAAGTGAGTAACTGCGATAGGAGACCTGGTGGAGAAGGAATAAACGAATCGTTAATGCTGTGAAATTAGTTGCTGTTGATGGGTAATTTTTAAGTGATATGAGATACATGGAAGTGTAGAGGCAGCGTAAGTTTTAAAAGTATGAGTAGCGGTAATGAAGTTGAAAGGACAGTTAGAAGATAGCAATAAGAAAATAGAAAGTAAAAGATGCATTGTTTCTTGTTTAGGAAGAAAATGGACACCCCTGCACCTGCCGTTGTACCTGCCTGGAGGGACTTCTTGCCGTTAGAAACGATTCCAGGAAAACAACTCCAGAAAAACACACTTTCGGCCAGATAAAGTTAAGTGCAAATATTGTATTTAAAATTAATCACTGATAGTTGAACTCAGAAATGTTTCATTATTAAATTAAATTGATATTTTATCTTTGGTATAAATTAAATAAAATATTAAGTGAATAAAAGCGGTCAAATCCGTTAAAAATAATTTTATAACGTAAAAAATTAACACGACGTTACGATCTCAATCTAGGACTTTCTCAGGTGATTGGGCAAATATAAATCTAAAATTCCTAATTGTAAGTTAGATTTATTTTAAATAATTTTTTAATAAATAAAATTAATCAAGACTTGTTAAATATAAATTTTATTTGGTTTTATCGTTATATAATTCTGCTAATCCATTGTACACCTCATAAAGTTCTAGATTAAGAACGGAATGTCGTAATAATTTTTATGTTATTCAATTATTTCTGATAAATTTGCCTATTTTCATTGAATTATTATGTTTAATAAAATATGAAACACAATTGGGGTTAAACTTTTACAATAAATAAAAGCCATTTCAATAATGATTTAATTGTTTACATAAAATATTCGTAGAAGTCAACGATAACCGCGAATTTTAATTAAGAGTGACTTCCCATATTATATGATTTAGTTGAAAAAACACCGTTTTTTCTAATTGGATCAGGAGTCGAGCATAAGTTATCATTTTTAACACAACCATCAGCTTGGATTAAATCTAAACGAACCTGTGGCAAAGTTACTCGTCGCCACAATGAGATAGAATTATTTTCCACCAGTTCGTAAAACGATTAAGAATTAAATAAAAAAAATGTTGAGCTCATAACGACACCTAAAATTTATTAGGAAATTGAAATAAATAGATGCTCTACAATTTATTTATTTGTTTTCTCCCAGTCGGTGTTAATTTTCTTTCTGCCGTACTAATTGAGGATATAAGTGGCCGCACCTCAATCAGGTTCAGCATGCAAAAGAACGAAGATATATAGTATTGTTTTACAGCAGTATGTTTCGACTTTTTCTAAGTCACCACTGTTTTTTCTGGTCTGTCGCTGTAGATTCCTTACGTATGTGAAGGCACGAGTCAATTGGCGATTGCTTACGAGCCGTGAACGAAGTGGGGTCAAAGCTTTGTAGTGTTATCCGAATGGCTGGACAGACGTCAATCACAAGCGAATAGGCACACCTCACCGAGAAAATGGCGAACGTTCACATAATACCGTTTTCTCATAATTTTAAAACACATGAATAGATCTCGTTTTTTACTTTTTGTAAATATATTAGAAGTTTTTACTCAAGGATATTAATTACCCAGGCTGCGGTTCATAAAGTAGAAAATATTCCAGAGTGTGTCCTTTATTTAAGAAATAAAAATGAAAAATAATTTAACGCCGTAAAAATTACTTTTAATTTATTTTTAATGAAAGGAAAATTGTAGCATTTATTGAGAAACATTTGAAGAAGAAACTTACCTAAAAATTACTATCTCACCGATAGCTTGTTAATGCTTGTGAAAATTCAAATTTATATTGTAATTGCTTATTTCTATTGGGTTACAATTATTGTTTGCTTCGCTACCAACCCTCACTAACTTGCATCTGCGTAGCGAAATGGTAATAAAATTATGTTGACCTCTACTTCGTCTTCTATTAAATTTGAAGGGAGTTGACAACATTTAAGTAACGAGTTCAGAACATAATGTAAAACTTACATTCACTTTTGTTCAAGAATGGCTGAAGAATGAACGATAAATTCAAATGAACTAATAATAAACGAAAAGAACGAGGTCGTCTACTAAATATAAATATACTATACATGTTAGTACACACACATTTAATTCTCTCCCACAACCCGAGGCACCTCGTCCTGTTTTGAGAGGTTTGTTCAGGATCGCAGATCTTTGGTATACGATAAGAGTTGTTTCCGGATCTCATTGGAACAGTCGGCCAGCTGCCTCCTGACCTGGTCGAGGCACGGACAAGGGAATGCTGCATCCCAACAGAAAATTCCCCTCTCCCTCAATCGGAATTGCGTGGGACAAGTGCCGACCTACTGGATGCAGGTTTTCTAGGGTTTGTCCTGCATCTGTTTTAGGCGAATGCCGGGTAGGATCCTTAAACTATAGCCCGGGGGCACTAGTTAACCCTTGGATATCTTCCTCCGCCGTTTCGTCTTTCAAATATCTTCCTATACTATTAAAGGGGAGTCGCCACCACGTGTATGTAGCGTGTTACTCTAAAAAACCAATAAAAAACCTTTATTATTCCCGCCGTATACACTGAAAACAGTTTAGTAGAACATCTGTTCGTGTCTAGTACTTTCTCTTCTACGTTATTATTTAACCTATACATTTCTCTTCGTGCTCAATTTTATCCTTTTAATTTTATGATCAGTTAATTCGTTTATTTCCCATTCCACATCTATTTCTACATCACTTAATATTTCCTGTCGCTTTCTTGGGCGTTTCCTGCTTAGTACACTACGATGTTTATCAAACTGGAAATTTTCATTTTAAAGCAAAATAAAACTCGATTAACTTGAACCAAAACACCAGTTCTTTCACAAAATTCTCAAGTTAGCTCGGTTAAAATCACCTGTTCATTATTTACTGAGCTCCATGAACTGATAACATAACAAAGAATTAGTAGAAACATTCCTGCATTTTTGCAAAGTTAAAAAATAAATGGGTAAGTAGATTATAGATCTAGAGGACGATCTAGTCTGTTGGTGGAGATGCTGTTGTCCAGCAGGTTGGAGATAGTTTGTATGTTTTTATAGTCTTTTAATATACATATCACTCGCGCACTTCACTTCTTCCAACACCGTTTTTACATCCCGACGGATGACCTCGTTCCTTGAGTGGAATCTCTGTTAAATTTCTAAGATGGAGTTGCTTGTAGTTCCCCATAGTTGTAATCCGCATGTCCAAATACGCGTTAGTGTTCTTTTATTTTTTATTTATTATTCCTAAAAACTTTCGATTATACAGTTTATATATATTTACAAGTACTTACAACAAATATTGTAAATAATTTACATGTTAACTTGTGTAGATGGAGAGTCCACTGACTTTCCAGCCCTTGTGTTCGTCTTCGTTTGTAGTTCTGACGGGTTTGAAGTGGAGGATGAGTGTTTTGCTATTACTGGGAAAGTTTGGAGTGTTGAGTACTGAGTGGAATAGGTGGGATATCGGTCAGGGAGATTGTATTGGGGTTGATGGGAAGAGAATTTGTCTGGATGTGCCTGAGTGTTGACGGGGAAGTATGATGTCTATTGGAAGTTTGCGTTTCAGACGACGGTTTGAGGGCGGCTATGAATGTATTCTATGGTCGGATTTGGGTGATTTATGCTACTTTTGATTAGGAAGGATATGGATTTGTTGTTTATTGTGTTGATGGTAGGGATTTGTATGTCATTGTCGATTGTGGAGATTCTTCGGAACCATGGAGCATTGGTAATGGTGTGAAGGATTTTGTTATTCTTTTGTAAACTAGTACTTTGTTGTTTGGATTTTCGTCCTAGTAGCCAGTTTAACATGAGTTTTAGGCCTGGTTGCTTCCGTTTACAGGATATGAGTTTTTTTCCAAGTTATTCTGTGGTTGAGGTGCATATCAAGGTATCGGACGTCTTCTGCTTGAGGAAGTGGTGCATTATAGAGTGATACTGGCGGGCACGATTGAGTTACCTGCTGATCACGTTACCCAAAACGATTCTCAAATATTTAAGCGATATAAATAAGATTGATCGCGTAGAAATCATGCGTTACTTCTGACAGAACACAATATACGTCATGACATTAAGGAACAAGTTACTGACATTAAACTTCTAAAAGATAATCAGGCGTATCTGATTGACAGAATGTTTAAGTAAAAATATCATCCTACATTATTGTATGAACTATTGATCATGAAACTTAATAATTCTTCAATTAACGTACAAACTGATACTTACAAACGTATCAGTATTTATGGTACATAACTGATTACTTAAGGTCTTTGTATTTTTAAAATGAAAAAATTTACGTCTGATTGAAAATAATGAATAAGAAAGATAGCCAATTCAGAAAAAAAGGGTAATATAAATACCACACAACGTTTCTGGAATCCTTGTCCCTTTTGTCAGGTGCTAAGAAGAGCCTAGAGAAACACAACTGCACTTGTCAGTTGGCAACTCAAAAAAAAACAACTCTGACTAGTGCAGTTGTGTTTCTATAGGTTCTCCTTAGCACATGACGGAAGGGAGAATGATCCCAGAAACGTTGTGTGCTATTTATATTACCCATTTGGTCTGAATTGGCTATCTTTCTTATTCATTATTCTTTGTATTTTTACTCTCTTCTTCTCTACCGGTTTTGTACTCATTTCACTTTTATGTGATTCTTGTGGAATGGCTCAAGTGTGACGGAAACGTGGTGTCTGTGAATTTTTCCTAATTTTTGTATTTTAATAAACTGATGTACGAAATATAAACTTTAATTTCGTGTAAAGTGTGATCAATAATTTACAAAATATTCCCAAAAATTACACGATCTGCATCAATTCACATTGAATCTTTTTGGAGAAGATATGTTGCTCGTCGGGTATATTAGATTTAGAGTTAGTGAACGCTGACAACAGTGTCTTCTATGCGAGCCCGTTCCTCTAGTGTGTTAACTTTCCTTGTGTACACCTCACACTTCATTTTCGAGGATATTGACATTCGTCCGTGGACAGTGTAGATACACTCGGAAGTACTTCTGATGACAATTGTGATAACAGTTTAGGTTCAAGGATTGTATTTTGGTAACTAAGACACATATTAGTTTCCGTTTGATAGTGAATATGTTGCATTAGTAACTCAGGAAGACAATTGCAAGTCGAGGCTATTTTGGGAATGGTTGTCTTTCCATTTTCCAATTCTTGCCAACTTTAATTCTACATTTCTGCCCTTATATGGTAAAACGGATTTAAAATTGCATTATTAAATACTCCTTTCGTGCTAACATAAAACCAACAGACGACATCTTTCCGTTTAAATAAAGAGGTGTAAAGAAATAAACCATCGATTATTCCTTTTTGTACGATACGATTGGCCCTTCCACGTGATGCTTTCTGATATTTTTGGTCCACTTTCCACAGATCTGCGATGTTAGCATCTTACCCTGCACCTTACGCTACACCTGTCCTTTTCACTAGTGCACGGTGGCTAAATTGAAACTATTTACTTGGTATTTTAAGAGCTATAAGTGGGTCTATTAATAGGCGACGGAGTGGGCACGGGCTATCTATAAGCTCTGCGTGGAAGGTCCGACGCACAAGTCAAGCCAAAAGATCGCGAGCGGAAATAACGAGCACTAGCTCACCAAATTTTACTGCTCAAGTTTTACTACCTCGGAAATTTAAGTTACGAAGTTATTTGTCGTTAATGCAGCATGGAAATATAAACGACGTCTTGGTGCATGTTTCAATTATCTGGTACATAAATTATCTAATTCGTCTTACACGTTCCGTACAATGAATCGGGATACTGTAAGTTTTGACCTGTCTGTTAATAATATGAAACTATTTTTAGCGACTATAAAACTTGACTTTTGAACGTAGTATAAAATCTTGAAATGTGGCGTGACCGTAGAAATCTCTTTGAAGTTCAGTGGTGCTTCGAAGATGATGACTTGTTCAAGCATTCAACGGCAAAGAGCCTCTCCAGATCCGAAACTATGATTCGCAATCGTAACATCTGCGACCGTCAAGGGCAGTACGCATAGACCGGGACTGGGGAGGGTTGGATCTCATTAGACAACGACTAACCACAAAGTGAATTTAGCAAATAGAATATTTTCTCTTCCCTGGCAAAACTCAAAAACGATTACGTCCTTAGAAGTCCGGAGAAAACAACAATAGTCGTATCTTCATTAAGAATGAAGCATATACTATATATTTTATATTAAAAGGTTATGAAACGATATAATTGATCACAGAGTATTACTGATTACATGAATATATTAATATAGATTATAATACTAGGAAATATATGAGTATATTTAAATCTTGTTTAATGCTTTCCAGAAATAAAGATTGTCGCCTAATCTAGGTTGAAATGGCATCAGATTAAATTATAAATGACTTATTGTCATTTTCTCCATCTATTTAATATTAAATAAAACCAACAGCACGCATATAAATATTTTTTTGTTTAATGATTAATTCTCGATCGGACCGGGAATCGAACGTGGTACGCGTTGCTCATTTAGAATTTGATCTGTCCCAATCGAATTCCCGTTGCCGAAATAAAATTCATTACAAATTTTGACAAGCAGCATTTTAGTTATAAAATTCCCATGAAAAACAAGTTGTTTAGTTAATGAATAAATGTGTAAATATATGTCTTTAATTTCTAAATTTAAAGTTAATATCTGCAAAAATTTAATTTTTTTATTGCATTTGGACAATTTCGAATTAAAGAAAGAAACACTGTTAAACTTACTGTTGAAATGTTGTAAATGAACTGGAAAAACATCACATTCTCTGAAGTTAAGGAAAGGAAGCCTGCGAGAGAATTCTCTCGCAGGTGAACCGTCCCAGAGAGCTCTGGCGGAGGCTACCTTTGGTGATGCCTTCGCAACTCTGTTTTTTTTAAACTAAGGTTCCCACATGCCGAGGCACCTCGCCCTGTTTTGAGAGGTGTATGTTCCGGGGTCGCAGACCTTGGGCAAAAGAGTTGTCCGATATTCCTATTGGAATAGTCGGCCAGCTGCCTCCTAAACTGGCCAAGGCATGGCGAGGGGTAAGCTGCGACCCCACAGCCATCGGAAGGGCGTGGGGCAAGTTCCAAATGCCCGACCTACCTGATGCAGGTTTTTCTAGGGTTTGTCCTGCATTACTTTTAGGCGAATGCCGGGTAGGATCCTTAAACTATAGCCCGGGGGCCCTAGTTAACCCTTGGCTACCTTCCTCTACCCTTTCGCACCCCCCCTTTCAAATCCCTTTCCTATGGTATGAGAGGGGAGTTGCCACTATGTGGATTACCCTATACATAGCCTGTCTACACAAAAAAAAAAGAAAATAACGAAGAACTCACACTGGACCCACGCAATAACTTTAGTTGACGTCCGCCTTCATAATCTTTTTCAAGACTTTTTTACGTTATTTTCTCCGTATGTGATTTTGTCAACTAGCAGAAATAATTAGTTTTGTTTGAATGTTGTCCGGTTAGCGTAAAAGTTCAATGAATTACCCAACAGCCATGAATATTAGTCTTCTGGATATTAACTTGATTAAAACAACGACCATTACAGACATTTTAAATTATTTTATTCAACACACTAACGACGTTCAGTCCGTTTTTGTACTTTAGTGAGGTTTAATAAAGTTGTTATGTTACAGTGGTTTTGTTATACAATTTTCCAAATCAGAAATTTACAGTATATATATCTTATTTTTTCTAATTTATGCCCTATATTTAAAATCATTCATAAATTTTCATCATTATAGCAATTTAACAATAAATGTTACCGAACCTAAAGTAAATTTTCAACATTATTTCAATCTTATGAATCGAAACATGTATTATTAAATTGAAAGAATAATGAAACTTTATGATTTTACTTTCAATATTACAAAATACTTTTATTAATTAATAAATTAATTATTATTCATAAAACAAGAAAATTAAAATATTAATTGTTTAAATACAAGCGATATACTTTTATCAATTTATTGTCGATTTTTTTATGCTATTCAATGATATTATAATTGATGGAGGTGTCATCGAAACCTTCGCATATAAAAAGCATATGGACTTCTAATTTGACTCCCAGTATTCTCGATAATATAAAAATAGTGATCAGGAAATGTTACTTGGCATGAAATTATGCATTATTTTCTTTTAACAAATAGATAATGAAGTGCCCAATGAACAGACAACGTAAAGTGATGAAATAAATATCACTCAACGTTTCTGCAATCCTTGTTGAAAAACGTGTAAGAGCTTTCAAAATGACACGCCGTTCAGACCAGGCGACTAACGACGACCGTAGGGATAGATTTTCCGGAATATACCGAATTATGATGTGTTTGTGTCAATGTCAAGTTGGTGGGGTAACTGTTAGTGAATTTCACATCGAAAATGCGTTGAGCCTGCATGCTTATTAAATTAAAGTAATTACAATTATCATCACGAGCCTGAATATCACGCGCAACAGGGCTCATATTGCAAGCGACGAATCATTTAATTGATAACGTCATTACACAGAACATTTGCAAAATACTCAACATTATTGAGGAATTAGTTGAATATATTCTCGCTCCGCAGTCATATATTAAGCCGCCTTCTGCGGGACAAATTAGCCCTCCCCCTCCCTGTGGTTTTATTGCAAAAGTAATCAATTGGTAGAGCGTCCAAGCGCGATCCAACGCACACATTTGTAGATGAGTTATTAATCGAACACCGCGTCCACCCGCCATTAATGTGGAGAGTCTGAGGTAAATAACCACGAAACAAAAAATACGTGCAATTACCTACAGAAGCTGTCCACGACAGAAAGTCTTTAATGAGACACTGGCATTGTTGTACAACTGCACTCGATATAGAACCATTTGTGTGCCTGCCTCATCTTTATTAAAAGATGTAATTTCCGTTCTTAACGTAAATGTGGATATATTCTGGAAAATTGTGGGTTTCTTGCATAGAGTCTCACATGTTGCAGTTAACTCGAGTGTTCTGTCGCGGAAGAGAAACGATAACTTGTGCAATATACCCACGATTCAAACCAAACCATAAGATGTGGAGCACATTAAACGAACCGAAACTTATTTAATTTGTCTGTTTAATCGTAAAGTTCATATTAATTTTTATAATTTCAGGCAATGCCTTGACCTGAGACGAGCTTCAGTGGACAGTATAGTATATTTTCATACTTATCAGTAAGATTGATCAAAATTTTTCTGTAGACTATGCATTAAATTCTCGCCTAGCCACCACGTGTATTTCTCTAATTTAGCCTGATACTCTAAAAAAAAATTAAAAAAATAACCTTGCTTTGTGAAATTGAAGCCTGTGGAAGCTGATCTTAGTTCCTACAGGGAGAACTTTCCTGGAGAAGCCCTTCTCTCTCTCTCTCCCCTCTCTCTCCCCCCTCTTCCCCCCTCTTCCCCCCTCTCTCTATTTTTGAAATAAGGTCTAAAACCGCTAATAGAAATAATTACCAGCATGTGTGGGCTGTTTTCCTGCAGGCAGAACCTTTCTGAGAGAGACGGAGAGGGCTACTTTTTGGGGATGCCTTCTCCTTTCTCCGTTTTTAAACTAAGGTTCCCACAAGTCGAGGCATCTCGGCCTGTTTTGTGAGGTGTATTTTCCGGGGTCACAGACCTTGGGCATACGGTAAGGGTTGTCCTCTGTTCCCATTGGAACAGTCGGCCAGCTGCCTCCTAAGATGGTCGAGGAACGGACAAGGGAATGCTGAGTCCCTCTCCCCTCTCTCGCCAAAAGAAGTTTGTGGGAAAAGTACTCAATGACCGACCTTCCTCATGCGGGATTTTTCTAGGGTTTGTCCTGCATCACTTTTAGGCGAACGGGTGGGATCCTTAAACTACACCCCGGGGGCCCTATTTAACTCTTGGCTACCTTCCTCTACCCTTCCGCATCTCCTATTTCAAACTCCTTCCTATGCTATTAAAGGGGAGTTGCCTCTACGCGGATTACATTTTACTTCAATTTAGGACTTATATCACTAAAGAGGTGAGTATTTTATAAGAGGAAATGGAGTGAAAGTATCGTAGTTAATAATGTTATGATTAAGATAAATTTCTGATAAAAAGAGGCCTTAAACTTACCCTAATGAAAATTGTGGAAAGGTGTGTCCAACCTGACGACATGAGACGTGTTATTTATTTAACCGGTAACTGATCAAAAATATATAAACATTAATATGAGTTTGAAGAGAAAGATAGCCAATTCAGACAAAAAGTGATAATATAAATACCACAGAACGTTTCTGGTATCCTTGTCCATTTCCTCAGGTGTGAAGAAGAACCTTATTCATTTTTTTCAATCAGACGTAAATTTTTTCATTTGATTAATATGAGTTTGTTGAACGAAATAGAACGGCTGATATCAGTATTTTTATATTGCTGAACTTGAAAAATTTCATCTATCGGTGGCGGAAACGTTATATTTTTATTATTTCAATTGTTAATAGTCTGTTAAATTGGCCATTCTTATTTGTTATAAAAACAGGCATTATATATTAATTAAATGAGATTAATGAAATACATGAAACCTAATATTTCAACGCACCTCATCTTAAAAGATTTATGTATTATTTCTATGAAATATGTCAAATAAAGAATCAATTTTATTTCATACTTTTTTACATGCGCTTTGTAATGCTTTTTAGACGAATAGGCTAAATTGATCTCTACGGGAGACATCTTGAATAAATGCATTGAGACTCAGTACAAGCTCAAATTTTATGAACGAAATTGATTTTAAATTTGTTGCAATTAAAATAGTATGTGCCAGATATTTTGAAGTTGATTGCAAGTTATCCACTCGCAATAAAAATATAACAGAACACCAACAGGAGTAATGAAGATTATTTGTAGTGACAAATCCTCCATATCAAACACAAAAAGTTAGCACTTGTGATGACATATTCAGCAATTTGGAACAGCAGTAGTTCAAAGTCGTCACAAAACAGCCAATTATTCCAAATTTGGAGGATACCCGTGGTAAAAGGAACATCTCAGACGACAGTATAAAGAATCAGTCTATGCGTTACGGGTTTACTAAATCTAAGATGAGCTCAGACTTACTACCGACTTCGAATCCGGGCACGGGCATGGATAAGTTACCTGTAGTAGTTTTCGAGACATTTGCTCTCACAGATCGATGTTGATAGTGAAGGAATGTGTAAAAGGAGAGTTATTAAGTTCACTGTCTAGGAATATGTATAATAGATTGAGTAGTGAAGGGATCATTTTTTTTCTTTATTTATTCTGATGATTTCCTTCTTTCAAATAAATAATATTCGTATGTAGGTTCGTTTAGTTATTAAAGAGTTTACAAAGTCTGGTTTAATTTCAGGAAAATTAACAAACGAAGACTTTTTACGTAAATCATAAGTTTATCTATGATTTTTTTTTTCATTTCGACCTTTGAGGATCACGAGTGATTTGTGGTTTACTTCACAAGCCGAAATATTGAGTTGCGCTACCACACTTGTCAGTAGCGTGTTTACAACTGAGATGCCAGATATGAAGCTGAAAATGGACACACATAACATCCATTCCCGTGCCAAAATTCGAACCGGAACCTCTGTGACGGGGCAATGACACTGACCACTACACCACAGCAGGTTGGCTTTTTCTATGTATATTACGTGTTTTTATACTTTATCTATAAAACTCCCACACAGTCGCATTTAATTATACATACATGTGTGTATCAACAAGGAACAATCGCCAATCAAACACTAGACAAGCGTTTAAACCTCAAAAACGGGTTGATATATCTGATATTGTTACGATGTACGATGGTTTGTTGTAAACCACCTATCTAAACTAGTTCCCTTCGTGATTAATATGTATGAATTTAATCTACAATGGGCAGCTTGCCCGGTGGAAGATACATTCAATTACAGTACATTATAATTATTCTAAGTAAAACTGACGCGTGAACAACAGTTCCATAATAAAGAAGTGTAGAAAGATTAACATAAATTGAGGTTAAATTTTTGAAAAAAACTCATTATATACAGATATTGCATAAAATTCTTCTGGACTGATAAAAATTGTCTACGGTGACAAAATATGTAAACAATACACTGTAACCTGCTACTTTACTTCCTGTTTTACAGACAGATATTATTGGGGTTCATCTTTATGTAACTTTGCTAGCACGGGATTCTTTTAAAGAGGAACCAACAACATGTGGCAGATTAAGCTATCTTTTGGCAACAGCAACGTAAGTTTGAAAAAGCCCAAGAAGGGTTACTGATGTGCGAAGAAGGTATTTACATCAAAATATTAATTAGAGTCTATAACTTATTGTGCCGTCCCGTCACTGGAAATCTCTTCGGCGACTGGAACCAGGAACTGTCGTACTTCTTGACGTCATCTTTGACTGATTAATTTCTAGTAACTTTGTATTTTATACTTTCACTTCGTTCACGACCTCAGTCTTTTTGAGTTTAGCTTCAACTGTCCACCCTTCTCACACTCCAACTGTCCACCACCCCAACAGTTTTTCGGGGTAGTCGCTTTGTCACGTTACAATACATACCGTTTGCGATTTGTGAATTTGATTGATTTTACGAAGCACTATCATTCCACTACAATACACTAACCTGTTTTCACTAAACACAGTTCAGATTGAGCCTAAATTTCCTTTCCGTTGGAGGAGTGCTTGCTCTAAACCCTGTTGCAGGTAAATTGTTCCAGTCATTTATTTTCCTGAATGAACACTGCAAGCACAAAAACTATATTTAACAATGGAACAATATGTCGTGCCGATCTCATGTGGTGTAGGATTCAGCGTGACATCCTCACATCACAGAGGTCCCGGGTTCGAATCCCGGCTAGGACATAGATTCTGTATGCGTTCGGCTCCGTAGTGAGAAACCCTCACTTGTTAGTTCCCCAACATATAAAGGCAACAAAGTACAAAGTCTCTAATGCCCTCAGAAGTTGATGCGACTATAACTCAAATAATGTCCAATTAAGACAAAAAGACTCTTCTTAGCACCTGACGAAAGGTACGAGGATCCCAGAAACGTTATGTTGTATTTATATTACCTTTTTGTCTGAATTGACTATCTTTCTTATTCATTGTTTTCAATCCGACATAAATTTTTTCATTAAAACTCAAATAATTGAAAGAGAAAATTTGTACGTAAGCACCGGCTTAATAGAGCGTCAACGTCACTGAGTTGCACTCGCACTCGTCTTAAGTCTCCCGTCCTCCATAATCTCAGCACCCTTAGAAGTATTCAATTTGATTATACTTTTTTCTGATAAATTACTGTAAAATATATTGTAAAGAAGTCCTCCCTACAGATGATATTTTGAGTGAAGAATATTTGTTTACTGACACCGCAAATGCCGACTTTACCGGAGTCTAACAAAGTTACGCACCATACATTTAAAAGCCTAACGTTGTTTTGATAAGGTGTCGTGCCGGTGTCCTGCCGGTGTCGAGTTGTTGAAAGACCAAAAGTGAAATGAAGTCCCGAGGCACCGCAGGTGCTTGGACTGGACGGAAGTGGACACATGCCGGTGTAAATGGTACATCCGTTGTAACTACAGACTTCTTGAAACTTAATATTTTTTTATTATCTGAAAAACCTAATTTTATAAAAATGGCCATGATTTAGAAAAAAATGTAATAATTGACAAATAAACTGATACAAATATATATTTTTTTCTTGATTTAGGACTTCATTCGGTTATTCCACAATTTTGGAACATATTAGTGGAATATTCTGGGGTTGTATAGAAATTATATACATTTCTCCTAGTCCTATATTAGGACCTGCTCCAATTTACACCTGACAAGGTCCTAAATTAAGGACAAAACGTTGTAAAATTATGTTTTTTTTTTCAATTTCTTTGTCAATTATAAAAAATGTCTGACTTACGGCTAGTTTTTAATTTATATCACTTCAGTACACAATTTAAGAATTAATTCGTTTTTTTCCGAAATTTAAAGCGGATTATAGTTTTATATACCTGTTGTTTCACTTGGTAATAATTTTTTATGCGTAACAGCCTCACATAAAATTTTTCTTTTCCGCTGAGCGCTCAATGTACTCTAAAAATTATTTTTAGCACCTTAATCAGTATTTACAGTTGTCCCCGAGCTTCACCAAATTCTTGGGTTACTGACACTCTTCTCACAAACCTAGGATGGATTTGGAAAGAGGTCGAAATGTTCCTTCTTATCATGTACGAGCAAATGTCAGTGTTAAACAAAACTAAACTTATATTAACTCTTTCAGTTTAAGAATTCATCTTCTGAATGATTATTTACAATTTATTTACTTAGTATGATGATGATGGGGACTGGAAGGAACAACAAAAGTGAATTGGACTATACTGAACCCCTAAATTTATATTAGATAGACCGAAATTATTTCTTATAAAATTAAATTTTGTAAAAATAATTGAAAAACAAATAGAAAAGATTTGCTATATAATCTTAAATTACCAAAAATCTTAGTTTCAGGAACTTTAGGACGGGAGTAAGCTACGACTTCTGGATGAAGAGCCAATTATGTCTGATACTGAGAAAGTTACAAGACTACATCTTAGGCGGGAATGATTTAATTCAATCCTTTGCTATTTTTGATTGTGAAAATGAAAAGAAATCGTAAGCGTGCAGCCGCAAACGGACTCGACTGACTCGTTCCTTTGTTTGCAGGTATCATTCCTATTAAAATTCAAGCCAAAAATATTACTTATATAAACTGTCTAAAAATAAATGGATAAGCCTTGATGAAATGGACAAAAACGCGACAGGAACTGCAAATGGGAAAAAGAACTGAACGGCATGAAAAATGAAACGATTGACAACTTAAAATTCAAAATATATGTGGAAACGTATCATAACATTGAAACCTTTTTATATGGCATTTATTTCCTGTGTCTTATTGATTATAAACGCAACGTTCATAATTAAGGGAAGAAATAACGAGACATGACGTCATAATCATGGCTCGGGCAGTAACAATTCACTGTTCTCCTTTCATTTTCACCAGTTGCCCCGTTGTGTGTACTAGTAGTTTCAGGTTTTCTACACTGGGAGGAGAAAGCGGTCCCAGGTCTTTGTGCCGCTGAACCCAGCTCTGAGCTGTGATTCAACCAGACGCCAGCGCAGACAGCAACATTCCTGACCTTGCATCTACCCATACGCGTATTTTTATCTCAAACAAAAGAACGACCCACATGCTCGTCCAGATTAAATCTATTCCACAGCCGCGGTTCTCAAGCACTCAACGTTTCAAGTATTTCCTAACTACTGAAAGTAAATATCAGTCTAAAGGACAATGCTAAATTATTGCACGACCTTGCTGTCCGGACTGCGGCCTACAGGCACACACTTAAGTTAGTTCCGTTGATTCAGAGCCGCGACAATTTGATGCTTAAATTAAACTAAACATTAATAGTTTAAGCTGTCTTTTTATAATCGCTAACTTATTTAAACGACAAACGTGAGAATTTCTGAACGCTTTTATGGACGAACGATAAATATACCTCCAAATTTGTTTCCTATAAAGATCGGAACAAATAGACCATAAGAAGATTTAAAAATTAATTATTCTTAAGGAATTGTAAGAATATACCACAACCGTAGCTTTATTATGATTCAATGAAAAACATTACATGGAATTTAATTTAATTTATTTAGCGTCTGATCGAGGTGTTGGGGGACACTGATTTAAATGCTGGCATTCACCACTCCAGTTAAGTTGACGACAAATGGCTACGGCGGAAGTGCGAATACGTAAAAAATGATAGAATATGTGTCGCTGAGATGAACATTGACGCTTCCGATGCTGGTTTAGGTCACTTGTTCGCGTTGGTTTGATTATAAAATATTAAAAATGACGATGGAATTAGTGACCAATTAATACCTTTTCCGGTCCATTATAAATAATTTGGGAAACTATAAATAATTTTCAGCATATAAATTCACGGATTACCACTTTGGAGCAAAGCGAAAAAAGGCAATCGTTTTAGGAAATAATTTCCGGCACATTTTCCAGATTATATCAGTGGAGCGTTTGTATATTTTTGGTTCTAATTTTTTAAAAAAACAATCTATTCAAAGGAAATTTTGCGAGTTTTATTTATTCATTTTTATGAAACGTGAGGCCATTCATTTGGGCTCAGAGATCACATAAATGTTGGAACTAAATCCAAACATAGGTTGTGTTTGTTGGTGGTTGCTTTCATCATATTCAAAAAATTGAACTATTTAAACAACGCAAGAAATTACACATTTTTTCATTCAGTCCTCCTCAGATTTACATTTAATACTCAATTTAATGTTGCGTTGGAGAAAGCGGTGTTCTTTCTCATGCACTCCCAACAAGTTTTCTACGACGGTTTAGGATGTGGCGTTGTAGTATTCGAACTCGAATTCTCTACCATTGGCGCATTACTCCGCAACACTTTCAATGGATTATTTTATTAATCAGGAATAGGATACATTTGATGATTCAGTGATAACAGAAAAGAAATTAAACCCCGTGTGACCCCCGAGCTTGCTGATTTGAAGGGTGCAGGCACAGGATGCGGACAGGAGTACCGGAAGTATCGTATGTTCCAAAGTAAATTTCCGCAGTCCAATTTTAGTTTACCGTCGGCGGTGAGGAGGTGTGTTTTGATGAGAAATAAATGGTCGAATAGCAGATATGCTAACGTTACAACAGTTACTTTCCGATCATGACTATTTTGCAACAAATTATGCACGTTCCTTTATTAGTTTTAATTACTTTCTTATGTTAATAATGGAATAAATACATAATGCATACAACGTATTTGTTTCGAAAGCTGTTTTAATAATTCATATGACAACTAAGAATGTTCCAAGAGAGTCTGTATCACTACATTAAACCTAGATCGAAATTAGTGCAAAACGATAGAACATTTGTATCGCTATTGTAAATACATTGATGAGAGGCACCAAAATTTTCTGAAATTATTATAAGAAATAAACCCTATATTTCATTTCCTACCAAATTCAAAAAAGTCCTTGAATTAAACAACCTTAGTTCTCTAAAATTTTAAATTTATTATACTACATTGTTCATGTATTTACAGCATTTTAATATTTCGTATTGAAACACTAATGGTGTGAGATAATACCAAGTAAACAGTGTCGATAAACAATAACTTCATTGGATTGACCTTTCTTTAATGTTTGCTATTTTCAAAATCTGTTTCCGCATATAATGAATTTAGATTAGAATTGAAAATAAAGTTTTAATTTATAGTAGAGATTTTTTAAAACGCTCAAAGAATTATAAATACATCCTCTAGTTTAAAAACACGAATTTACAATAATAAAAAGGACGTTAAATTTCAAGTAAAAAACCTTACTACGCTACCACTTCCTAATAAAATTTTGTTACCTTTTTATAGTTGATAATATATATATATATATATATAAAATAGTTCAAATTATATATTATTATTAAAAATTGCAATAAATGTAAATTATTAGAGTCCATCTATTTTTACTTAAATAATGATCAAACAGGAGTGTGTTCCTGAGCTGTTGATGCGACTGTAAATAAATCAATATATAAATAAAGAATTGTTAAAATGAAAAGATTTACGTCTGATTGTAAATAATGAATAGTAAAGATAGCCAATTGAGACAAAAAAATTGATAATATAAATACCACACAACGTTTCTTGGATCCTTGTCCCTTTCCTCAGGTGCGAAGAAGAGTCTAGAGCGACACATAGGCTCTTCTTCGCACCTGAGGAAAAGGACAAGGATCCCAGAAACGTTGTGTGGTATTTGTATTATCACTTTCTTGTCTCAATTGGCTATCTTTCATATTCAAAAAAGAATGGTGTTGATGTATACGAAAACTTTATGCCAATATAACCGACTAGCGAGGCATCTACATAAAGTTACCGACACAACAACGATCAATATAAAACTTCATTACTTTCGCAAAAAGACGCCCAGTATATAAAAGTACGGATTCAGACGGCAATGTTGATTGCGTAAAATGTGACCGTTCGTAAGGCTAGAATTTGGCTTTTAGATATGGTATACTAAATAATATTTTTTCACAACAAGGGATGTGATACCAATCCGGATTCTATCATGACTTTTAACACGTTGCTTTTGTTTTAATTAAAACCTTCACATCAGAATTCCTGCTATGGTTTTATAGATATTGATAATGGCTACCAACTCCGAAAGCCCTATCGAATAAAGTTATTATATACCGAGAAGGTTTGTGGTTATTTGGTATTCACGTTATTTTTACCATCAAAAATCGTGCAATCTCCTCCACAAATTACAAGAAGCTATTTCAAATGTCGAATTTCATGACTATGCTATGAATAGAAAATGTTTAGATGAAAGACTTGAGTCGTACGAGACTACTATTCACCACACGCGGATAATCGTCTTACTGTATAGAAATACTTCAATAATTTTGTCAATAAGTTGTAAAATATTCAATATTGCTTGGGACGTACTTCTGAGTACATGATGGTTCCTCTTATAGTTAAAGTTATTTTTGCACGGTGTTCATTGCTGAATACATCGTTTTATTTAGTCTACTTACATACTTTTTAACAGTTTATCCTGTTTATACTATTTTTAAAAATATTACTAGAGTGACAACAGTGCCCATCCTTGAGGAAGGAGGCCCAACGTTTGCCGATTGTATTTGAGCTTCGGAGAGACGTAATTTCTTTATTCTATAACTTTCTTACACGTTATAATAATAACTTTATCAAAAGTAAATATTTATTATGATACAAATTGTTAACATAATGTGTAAATACTATACTGCAGTCCTATTTGTCATACTCTGTGTGTGCTTTACTTGTGTTCTGGCTTGTTTAAAGGCACTCCTAATTGAATATAGTGTAGCATTACTTATTTACGTAATTAAGTATCCTATTTCATGGTCTGAAGTCTACCGGACTTAATGAATAATCAAATTATGCCAACGTTATAAACAATTTACAATATCTTTACTTAACGTGGCGAACAAAATCAATTAGCTTGCGTAACACGGTTATTAAGAAGACAGATATTTAGAGGCTCACATTCAATTTGAGATTATAAATGATGAAACTTATCTACACAATTTTAATTGGTTGATTATGGCACATTTACAGTTTTCCGAATGAATATTCACAAACGTAGACGGTCTATATATAAAATTGATTATTCAAAGAAACCAAATTAATATATTTATTTCGGTCGTAGATGCCAGCCCGCATACTGGAACAAAACACTGTGAGTTGAATATTAGAGAAATTTTTTTAAAAACGAGTATTCCGATAATTTTGTAATATTCTTCCTATTCTGGCACGCTGATGTAACATTACTCTCGCATATATATTCTAAGCACTTTGATATTGCTTATATTCGTTTTTTCTTCTCTCTCTTTTTCACTACTTATCACAATTTGTCTTCCGCCGTTTCTATCTAACTTTTATCCTTGATCCGACCGTCAATTAAAACTATTTTTGGTATACTTTTCACTGATCGATCCATCTTAATTCGTTTCTTTAAATTTGGTAAAAATAATTCTATAACATTATAATTTTTTACTCGTAGTTTCGTTTTTCAAGATGCGTCTGTGATGTCCTGGTTTGTTTTACATTAAGTAAAGTAATTTTGATACCCATTGCTTATTAAATAAAATTTGTTTCCATTTCAGTAAAGTATTCAGTGTAACGTTTAATCCAATTGCAATTGTTTAACTTTAAGCGTAACGTGTGGAGAAGTGAATACGCGCTTCCCATGTATGTACGAAGTAAAGTAAATGCACTACCTTCCAATACAAATTCAGATAAGTTCAATGTATTCGCCGAAAGAAAAAAATATGCAAAAACGACAAAAGATTGTAAGGCAACTTACATATGTCCTTGATGATATTATCCAAAGCGACTGAACTGAAGTTGAAATCTGTAGAAAACTGAACTGGCGTGCCGAACCCGAAGGAATGTTAATAAGTGGAAAGTACTCGATCCGTTTCCTGTTTGCATAGCCTCCGGTGTGACCATATGTAGCGGAAAGAAGAGTATTATTTAAAAATTCAAGTATTTATTAGTCTTCAGATTAAAAGGTATCCCTTTACGTAGCAAATATTCAGATAACCGCGAGAATTCAAACGAAGGTATGCTTTTGTGATTTTACTCAACTATATGTGGAAGTAAAGAACTAAAGTTATCTTTTGCTGTCACGACAATAAGGACAAATGTGGTAGGATGAAAAGTGTGACTGACGTACATGCAGAACATTGTGGTCAGAGTGAAGACATTTAGAACATATATTAATAAATCAATTATTGACCTTATACAGACACTTAATTTTTTATTTATGTCATAACAACGTTTCGATTCATGTTCGTATCTTCTTCAGTTATTATCCAAATCATTATCACAAACTAGAACTAAAAAGCAATTAAAATGATAATAAATTCATAAAGTTTTTGCGACAATCCCGTGTTAAGTGAATTGTGTGGCTCGTACGCTTTTTCAAAAACTTTGTGAATTTATTAAAATTTTAATTATGTTTAGTACTAGTTTGCTATAATAATACCTGAAGAGGATACGAACATGTATCGAAATGTCGTTACGAAATAAATAAATAAATAAAGTGTCTGTATAAGGTTAATAATTGTTTTATTA
Source organism: Zhengitettix transpicula (assembly GCA_037074705.1). Lineage (NCBI taxonomy): Eukaryota > Metazoa > Arthropoda > Insecta > Orthoptera > Tetrigidae > Zhengitettix > Zhengitettix transpicula. The sequence continues at coordinate 144,207,455 of CM073591.1, forward strand.
ATTCAAAACATTAAAACTAGAACATATATTCTAATATTGATTGTATCGAAACGTCGTACAATATAAATGTAAACTTGAAAAGTGTCTGTAAAAGGTCATAAATTGTTTTATAAATTTAGTGAATTTTACCTTCCCATTCGTGCCTTTAAATAATCTGTCCCGTGGGCTTTCGATTCGCTGAGTGTGTGTGTAAAAAAATAAATAAATCATAAAACATAATTTAATAAACTCGTAATGAAACCGGGATTACTAGTTTTTATTCAAGAACTGGAAGATCTGAAGAAACGCTTTCAAACGAAGCTCAGCCACATAGACCAAGAAACTGAATTAAAGGATCAGGATGAAAAAATCTCGGGTTCGATTACCGGTCCGGTCGAGATTTATCCACCCTGATCTTTTAATTTATTTTTTATTTTTGATATTGTATTTATATAAATGCATGAATGAACCTTTACTGAAAATAGTAATATTTAATGTTAGTTTTTAAAAGCCTATGGAGAATCTGCATGCATATTTTCACGTAGCAAGCGGATGACAGCACGAGGAGAATTGAATTATGTTGTAAATGAAATGGCATCCGAGCATATTTCTACTACATATTTCCAGAACGATGATATAATTAAAGACTCTGTGCTATGCGAACCTTGTTATACATTCTTAGTTAAACAAAGGGATACTTTGTGACTCATTTTGTGGAACCGATGATTAATAAAACAACTTCTCGCCATATAGCAGAAGTAATGTATTCAGTTGTCATACAAATATTTTTTTAAACTAACGATAACTTTATTATTTTACTTAAAATATTAAAGTCGGTTTGACAATAAAATAATGTTACTTATAACATAAGTACATGTACTAGTTTGGACTTACTTGGTTGATATATTCTTGACTTCTCTATTAAGTGCAGAGGACGTTTTCTTTTTAACCGACGAAGGGCACGTTTCTGGCGAGGTCATGAATTAGTTGATTTGGGTGGTTTATCATTGTTAATTACACTCTATTGCAATTCAATTTTATGGTTCATGCTACGGTATTTATACATAGATCTGTGCGTATTATTCAGTTGCGTTCAAAACCAGGGTACATCTGTAATCAGTGCTCTGTTTTGGATAACTTGTATGCAGCTGATCCCCAAATCCTGTAAGCGTATTGACATAGTGGTCGGATTAAACTCAAGTAAAGTAAACGTTTGATGTATAAGGGGAGTGGCGATCTTTTGTCCAGTAGATACTTGAATGAGCGAAGTCCATTACTTGTTCTCGTTACCAGGTTACGAATTCTGCCCATGTTAATTTAACATGAAGGTGTAGTCTCACTATCGTCAGTTAGGATGTTACTTTCATTAAGTACCATGTTCGGCGTTGTTACCGTTCTTCGGTAGGTAAATTCGATCAGGGAAGACTTATGTGTATTCATACTTGTTCGTCAAGATCTACACCAATCTGTAACCGCATTACAGTACATTTGAAAGTGTTTCAGAGCCTCATAAAAATGATTGGGTACACTGAGGGTGGCCACATCGTCTGCGAACTGAGGAAGAGTTATCTTTTCCTGTTCGGGGAAATCACTAACGTATGGGCCCCACACACTACCCTGGGGTACACCTGAAGATATTGGACAGTATCGTGAAATATAATTTTGGTACTTAACAACACGTTCATCCGCTGAGATAGCTGTGAATGATCCTGTAGTATCAGGCAGGTGTGGCCTGAGCTTGTGGAGTAGACCAGGGGTTCAAACCTTACCAAATGTTTTTCTTCTCCAGAAATAACCTCAGGCATACTGCTTTAGTCTTGTAAGTGTTGAGAATGGTATCAACTACTCGATGTAAATGTTTGGGACGCGAGTAGTGTGTTCTGAATCCCATCTCAGTGTTACGAATACGTGAAGCTAAGACCAGAGCGCATGAAGCAGTAATCGTTCAAATATTTTTGAGATCATTAGTATTAAACTGATAGGCCAGTATCCCTGCGGATCATTAGGGTTTTTATTAGATTTTTTAATTACCATGTGTGCAAGCTTCGTTTTATGAGGAAAGTGACCTGTGCGAATCATGATGTTGTACATTTGTGTGCGAAAAACAAATGCTGCATGATACTGTCATATCCTGGGGCCTTCTTATTTGGTGATCGTCGGATGGCGTTCATCTGTCCTGCCTTGATATATTTTTTTGAAGGGAGTTGCTGAAATGGTTCTCTCAATACTTATTCAACATGTTGAGTGTGATTTGGATGTTTCTCTGTATTTTGGAGAGAATTGGTCAGCGAGAATTTAGGCTAAAACATCGTATTTCTTTGCGAGGTGGAGAACGAAGTATTACCTATTTTGAGTGGCGGTGTGTCCGAGCTTGAAATAAGTAAATTCTTGGTCTTTTCCATAGGGGACCATTAGTGGAATTTAAAGTTAATGATTTGAATTCCACAGATGCAGCTTTTTGGGATTTTAGACCCAAGGTTAACTCTGAAGTAGCTGGGTTGTGGGACATCCTCTCTCCGGCATTTCATTCTTTCCCATTGTGCTCTACCACAATTATTGACTGCCAAAAATTGTTGTTTGAGTGGTGATGCGTTGAAGTTGGATGGTCGAGAAATTGGTTTGAATTGGTGGTGATTAGTTCACTGCTTGCCTAATTGCTTGAGTTAGTAGTGAGGAGTCTTCATGACCACTTTAAATTCTTATGGGTATTTAAATGATTTTATTTAAAAATAATTTATTTGTAAAATAACGCAAATAAAATTATTAAATTTATATTTAAAAAAAAAAGAAATATTTATCTGGGCGTAACTCTAGGGAGAAAAAAGGTTCCTCTTAAGACACGTGGACTGTGAAGAAAATCTGTACTGCAAATATCGTGCTTAGACAAGAATGTTTGGAAGATTGCCTGGTTACTGCCGGTTGTACTACCGTCGTGGTTCCCTCCGGAACTTGAACGGAAACGAATTCTCGATGAAGAATCTGGATTTGGCTGGCGTCGACACGTCACTTGAAGTAACATCGTCAGCTGCTTGTACACGCCAAAAATAAGTTGTCTATCTAAATGGTAAAAATAAATATTGTTTTTAGTGCACGAAGCCACCTTACTCCTAGCACCAATTCTGCCAGACAGTTCCCGGACTACCTCACAGGTCCTTTGTCTCCCCTCGTAACATCTGGAGGCTCCAGGCAATACCGTGCTTCAAATACAATGGCAGGGAGGCCTGACCGTAACTAAATGACCACCCTCGAATATGCATCATGCATGCGCGCTCCGACAACATTTAGAAGGAAAATTCTTGTTGCTTGCCAGGTGAAATGAAATTGTGTAAGAATCACAATTTAATAAGGAGTTATGAGGAATCGAATGACCACAGTGTTCTAATCCGTAGTTGTTTTTTTTTAGATTCCAGACGAATTAGACTTTGGCGTCGGCAAGGTGAAGTAATGAAGTCAAGAGTAATTAGCATAGGATAATTATCAGAATCCATGACCAGGTAGATGTCCAGAACATCAGGAGTGTGTGTTGAAAGTTAAGGATAGTGAGTAGGTTGACAATACAAGATCAATATCCGCGACAGTCAATATTTATTCGCAAAAAATTTAGGTACGCTTCCAATATTTAATGTGTAATAGGAGAAAAGCGTGAGTTTAACCCAAAAAATCACATATATTTGCATATGATTGAAAATTATCTTTGTTTAGGAAAGTAATAGTTGTTGGATATTGAAAAAAACCACGAAATAGTCTGATAAATAATGGCAATAAAAATATCCGCTTTAATTTCGTACTGCACTTCATGTTGTTTTCAAGGCACAGCCGTCACTAATCATCTGAGTACTGACTTTTATCTCTAAATCTGTATGCGAATGCTACATTGTAGTAAACCTTGTACAGAATTCTTATATATCGCCAAATTTGTAGTTTATTAGGAGAAAGTCTTTCGCCTCCAGTACTTCGTTATCAGTTTACTGGTTACTCCATTCATTAATATTTGGCACACACAAAACTACTCCTATAGTAATTTAATAATTTGCAAAGCTATTTCTTTCGGATATGTAATTATTTAAGAACCATTAAAGACCAGTCGAATTTTAGGGATTGTCGCTGTATTGATAAGAAAGGCTTGAATAATAATTCCTATTATTAGTTGATTAATTTATATATAGAAGAACATTATGGTAAAAAGGACTGTTGACGACGTTGATGAGCAGAAAAATCCAAGTTTTTAATTTTATTAAATAATTAGTTGGACGCTTTCAACTCTATTGTTATAATCATCCTTGCTGTACTATAATTAAAATCTCAATAACTTTAAAAAATATTAGTATCAATAGGTACTTAGTCACTAATATAAAACTATGTTGTTTATTCAACAAGGTCTGTTCTTAAAACAGTTTTAAGAACAGACCTGTGTTTTTGTTTTTTCTGCTCATATAGAAGAACTTGATCGAATTATATATATATATATATATATATATATAAAATGCATAATATTTACAGTTTATTATTAATAGTGTGCAAAATAATAGTTCGTTAGTAACACAATACTATTTGGTAATTAATTATAACTGGGAAATTATAAGTCAGACATTATATAAGAGATGTGTTTAGTAAATTGAAGAACGTCGCAGTGATCGAGGAGAACGTCGTCACCCCTGAATTGTCCTTCGTTGTTTGGAGAAAGCGTAGAAAAACGGACCAGTTGGTGACACGTTTTGTCAGGTTGGTAGGACGCTTATGAATAACTGTATAAGTTGTCGCCTTTGAAATACGTAACAACTCCTATTTTGGACGAAACGCAGTAACCTGATAGATTTTAGGGAGGGGGCCGACTTGCTGACCTTCGGGAAGAAGCCCCGCGCCACACAGGGCTTCCTCACAGCTGCGTTGCCACGTGCAGGTACTCAATACACATGCATTTCACTTGCATTCTCCACGGCTGTGCTCGCCTTCTTCGTCTTTCACAGATTTCATCGACAATTATTCTGATTTTCAAATAATATAGTATCAGGAAGGGAAGGCATTTTGAAAACAACGTTTTCTGTACAACTTCAGAGACAAAAATATTTATTAGAGCTATGGCAACAGAATCCGGAAACACCTGAAAGTTGTTGTCCCTTATATGGTGTACATTTTTAATTGACGTTTTGAAGGAATTTCTTAAACTTCACATGGATATACGTCTTGTGGTATGCACAAAATAAGCAACATAAATTATTACTAATACAAAAAAAAAATTAAATGTACAGAGAAATTAAACTTATACCGAACATCAATATGTAGTAAAACTGCTCTATCCTTATTGTGCACACGTTCCTTATCACTCCCACTTGTTTACATTACCTCAGCAAAACTAAAAGGAGAACTACACTGTAGGTAATCTGATATAGCTCTGTTTGCGGAGGAAATATTTCCCCATTCCAGTGTTTATTTACGCGAAAGGGTAATTCTGATCGTCATGATTCAAATGAACATATACGCAAGCTCTTTCTCCAGGATATACTTCGGACTCAGAACAAAGCATCGGGGTCCGATATCTAATTCCGGAACTTTCTCATGCCCGAGGTCCAATTTGTTGGTCTTGCTTCACTTTCCCATACATTTTCCAGAGGCTATCAGAAACTAGCTATATTAATACCAGAAAACTGCGCCGAATTCGGGTATAGGACATGTACGACATCATTAAGCCTACATAATTTTTTTTTAGGGCAACTGGCTACATGAGGGTAATCCACGTTGGACAACTCCCCTTTAATAGCATAGGAAGGGATTTGAAAGGGGGATGCGGAAGGGTAGAGGAAGGTAGCCAAGGGTTAACTAGGGTCCCCGAGCTATATTTTAAGGATCCTACCCGGCATTCGCCTAAAAGTAATGCAGGAAAAACCCTAGAAAAACCTGCATCAGGTAGGTCGAGCATTGGGTACTTGTCCCACGCCCTTCCGATAGCGGGAGAGGAGTTTTCTGTGGGTACGCAGCATTTCCTTCTCCATGCCTCGACCAGTTAAGGAGGCAGCTAGCCGACTATTCCAATGGGAATAGCGGACAACTCTTACCGTATGCCCAAGGTCTGTGACCTCGGAACATACACCTCTCAGAACAGGCCGAGGTGCCTCGGCTTGTGGGAACCTTAGTTCAAAAACGAAGAGGAAAAGGCATCCCCAAAGGTAGCCCCTTTGTAACTCTCCTACAAAGTTCTGCCTGCGAGAGAACATCCCTCGCAGGTACTGCCTGCGAGAGAATAGCCCTCGCTGACAATCTCTTCCATTAAGCCTACTTAGAGTTTTACTTGTATCTTTTCTTAACGTTCTTATTTGAAAATGCAGTGAGATAGACGCCTTCCTAATCACATGGTTTACTGGTTTTCTTTTAGTCCAGATTACTGCTCAGATATAATCCTAGATATTAGGAGCATTTGTCCCGCGGGACAGTGACTCCTTTTACAAAGTACCGTAGCTCTGCTTCCCGCCTTCCGCAAAAGATAATAGCTGCGTCCTTTAGTGCTGTTTATATTCTTATTTTGTAGCGTTGAGTGCCGTATCTAGACTTATTTCGTCCGAGCTATCATATTTTTCTATCAATTATACATGTATCTGCATAATTCGTTGTAAGAAATCAGGTATAATAATTCTCCAATCAGAAACGACTGTGAACGCCCCAAGTATGAAAATTATCCCCTCAACTTTAATCGTGACAATCGGACGTCGGCAATCAAAATTCCTGAATCCAACGAACCATTTGTTTATCGATACCTGTACTGCCAAGTTTACCCATACGTTTACCGTCTGAAATATTGTCAAATGCTTTTTCGAAATCAATCAACTTTTTCGCCTCTGTATATCTCATCCGTGAAATCTTGAAACGGTAATATGATTTGTCATTCACATGAGAAGACTTCTCTAAAGTAGTAAAAATCCTTAGTTTTCCAATTCCTCTCAAATGTATTCTACTATAAACTTCTCTTTAAATTTACATACAACTGACTTATTCGCCGATAGTTGGTTACACCCTAATTTTTTGGAATTGGTATTGTTATAGCAATATTAAAGTCTTCAGGAATGAACGAATAACTTATAAATATACTGAATGAAGTGGCCCAGGTTTTTATTTAAATTAACCCGGAGTAAGAATTTACTCTTGGTAAACATTCCATTTAACCAGCACCAATAGCGCCAGTATTTGGAACATTTACTAATTTACGATTCCCTTCCCGACCTAAGCCCTCGGCATCTAACTTCAAATAAACAACGACGATGCCTGCCGGTATTCGGGAACCCTCCTACTACATAAAATAAAAGTGTTTAATTAAAACAGTACAAAATACTCGATAACTTAATTAAGTCTAAGATTAATCGTGATACCTTAAAGGCGTAAACAAATACAACCGTTAACTAAATAGAGACCAAAATATAGCCAGTACCCTAAGTAAATAAAAAATTAACCGGTACCTTAAGAGGGTCAAAAATATACCGGGTAAGCTTTTCTCAACCTCGCCCACATCCACGACGAGGAAAATAAAATTTCGTCAACCACCATGATTAATGCTAGAATTAATCTCAGCTACTCCTATAACCTCGGAATCCACACTAATATCGGCATTTTTTTTGCGTTATTTTTATGTAAATAACTTCCACCACCACCCGCACCATAGTAGTGATTATCTCCCTTGCCTTTTTGGAGTTGAAATTAAACACACAAAAATTGTAGAATGTCACTATCAAATTAAGAGACCCCAGGAACATTTTATTCGACGCTAATAATGGCCGTTTAGGAAGGTTTTTAAATTCCACCACTAGAGGATGTCTTAATCCCTCAGTGTTTGTTCCTTGATCGTAAGTAACATGTGAATAAAGTTTGGTAGAAATTTGTCTACGAATAAATGGAAATTTGCTTCATCCCCTTTCACCACCCCATATTTAGGGGTTGAACCACAACTTAACTGATATGACGATTTAAATAATTGACATTTATAACTCTGGATTTGTCACCAATCTCGGTCGTTTCGTGTTATTTTTATGTAACGCCCCTCCACCCTTTATTATAGCTTTAAGTGATTTAAATTATACACTAAAACATCTGAATAGAAACTAATAATCACATAGACCCCGAAAAGTAATTTATCGACGCTAATATCGGCCATTTTAGCATGTTTTAAATTTCACCTCCGTTCAGCAGATGGGAGTTGACAAGCGCTTCGAAAGGCCGATATGAACCTTTGCGGGAGTGCGCACGACAACTCGCCAAAGTTTAATCGTAACTGATGAATGGTTTAGGAGTGCATAGGACACATAGACGGACATTCATTTTTATATATAGAGAGACATTAAAATAGAAAAGTCTTGTAATATACATAATTATTGTCTCGCCTCTCTTCTTTATTAGTTCTAAGTTTAATAGTCTTACTCTCATAATTCTTGTCGCTAGTGACTTGTCTGAAATTACAATAGATTTACATTCACGATCTCCATCTTCAACGTTGCGATTATGTTCGCTTTTATTATATACAGAGGGAAAATATACGTTAATTAATTCGAATATTTCTGATTCCTATGTTACAAGATGCATAAGGTATCATTCATTGTTTACTTTACGTGTGATTACGCATTTATGGAAAGTATTCAAAGAGGAGCCGTTTCAGACGATATATTTTTCATAACATTCCATTGAACCATCTTCTACCCGGTCACTGATTGTTTAACTTTATGTCTGAAACTTTCTAAATGATCCTGGCTATGGTATTTTTCGTTATAAGCACGTCTGACAGTTGTTATCAATATAATTATTCCTTATTGGAAAAATCTGGATCTGTAATAGTTTTCTTTTCTCGCTCAGCCTCGGTGTTATGGATGAGAAAATTAATCGACATTACGCAAACACACCGTTCAGAGAAAATATTGTTCCGTTGTCTGATACGGACAAGAAGAGAGAAAAACTGAGAGCTGCGACGAAAGAAATTATATCTAGGCACGAAGACAGTTAATATTCTGGGAGAAGGGTAATTCAAGCAGATAACGGAATAATACACCGACTTTTAGAAAAGTTATCGATTGTCATCGAGGATTAAAGATAATCATATCATGGCATAGACACGGAAGTTCGTAGACATGGAGTAAGGTAAACATACAGATATAACATACAATTCATTACAGAAGAACTTAACTTACAAAATAATCCTTATAATTGTGAACGTCTTCGTGTTCACGTAATTGGTTGTGCGAATTTTATGGCTCAAACTTAGAATAATAAGACAGTCTGTTGATTTAATTTTTAATGATAATGATTCTCTTAAAGTAATTACTTAATTATTCCTTTTTTATGACTACGGCAAGATTTTGAACTCGTACAGCATAACTTCTTTGTTATTTTCTTAAAACAGGATTTTAGTACAGAAATGGAAATGAAAAAGCTCTTCTCCAATTTGAAACAATTAGTTTGATTACATATAAGTCGAATCAAGTCAGTACCTCGTTGAGCAACATAAGACATCCTATAGGGAGATGAGTAGTAGGTTGGGCAGCGATCATGCAATTAGGAATGTAGCAAATTAGATGAATGAGGAGGCTGGACCGGGGATGAGAGAGATGGAGAGTCGCGTCAATTCAAGTCACGAAACTGATGATCAAAAATCTGTCACGTCAATTCAAGAGAACCTTGAATTTTATTAGAATTTGATTTGTTAAAGTTCGAACCTTATGAAACCTTTTGTTTACTTTCCAGCTTATGCGAGTTTTGTCAGTTTACCTATGTAAGACAACTATGGTTTCATACTGTTCAGGCCTTTATAAATTTTTCCTATTTAAATTGTTAAGGTCACTAGATTGTTCACATTTAACTAATGAAGGGTGTGAAATTATTTAAAGATGGTGTGCCATTGTTTTTGAAGACATTGGTGATTGATACACATATTTTCAAATCTGTATGTACTTAAGTGAGATTTAAACTTTAATATACTATAATAAAGTAGTTAATGACATTTTACAGACACTTCACTTTTTACCAATAGCGTTACGACGTTCCGATACATTGTTCGTATCTTCTTCAGGTATTATCCTTGTGAGGATACTTGGTGTAAAGTGAATTCTGTGCCTCGCACCTACGTTTTTCATTTTTTTATTATAGTTTGTCTTTGTTTAACTAGTCCATAATACCTGAAGAAGATACAAAGATGTATCGGAACGTCGTAACGCTATAAATAAAAAATAAAACAAGTGCAATTGTGTCGCTCTCGGCTCTTCTTCGCACCTAACGAAAGGGACAAGGATCTCAGAAACTTTGTGTGGTATTTATATTATCACTTTTTTCTCTGAATTGGATAACTTTCTTATTCATTATTTTCAATTAGACGTAAATTTTTTATTTTTAAAAATAAAGCCTCTGTAAAAAGTCATTAACTGAATTATGAATTCAAAAAACGGACGTAAAATAAAAGCTTTAATTTACTGTTATTATGTCATTAATTTTCTGGTTTTTAATTAGGTACGAGATGTTTTCTGTTTTCCAATTGCACATCATTCAATTTATCAGTAATCAAATACATAACAACAGTAATTGGGTTTGTAATCTTAGCGTATGTTTATTTAAATAAACGTACACGTATATACAGGCAAAAAATTCGCCACTTTCTACGCAGTGATATATGTATCCAATGGAAGGGAAGTTCACTCAGGATATAATACAATGTACGACTTGTTGTGAAACGACAAACAATCAATTGTCTGTGAAACTGGAAGTTCACTTTTGTAACTTACAATCGGTCTGATGTGCTGATCCATAAAAAGGACGTGACGTCACTGACATGCTTCCGATAACCTGAACAAGTTGACGCGACTCAGTTCAAACCGTAGAACGCCGTAAAAAAACGCCTGCACAAAAATTTGATTGTTACTCATACTTTAAGTTTGATTACTATTAATCACGTTTAAATTAAATTAAAATTTTTAGTAATTCCTTTAGTCATCGGTTGAAGAAAAAGAATACGTCAGTACATGAAATGACAAACAGAAAGTTACTTACGTTAACTAAAATCACAAAAGGATCTCTGTAAAATAGAACTGAGGATACAGATTAATATTTAAAATTAATTGATATTACATTCAATAACAAAAAATTAATTATATTCTTTTGAGACTCGTCCCGAATGTTTTGTAAGCTCTTCACGTGTTTCAAAAATCAAGAATATTTAAATGTGATAAGTTCGCAATACCTTCTAAATTACATCATTAGTTCTTGAATTTAATTATGATAAGAATAATTTAATGCCTCTTCAACAGGCTAGTTTTTTTTAAAAAAAATTATCTCATTTAAATATTATTAAATTTTATATCACCTGAAGACTTCCCAAAAATTATAGATGAAACGTTGTGTATCATATTACATACTAAAAAGGTTCATGACAAATTTTTTATATTAAATTTTATACCAGATCCATCCATTTAATAAAATTGTTTCTCACTTGTTAGGCCACGCTTATTAAATTGTTGATATGAAATTAATTTTAATTAATTGATAATATTAAAAGAAATATAATTACGATGGGCACAGATATTTGACTTATCATTACAGTTCAGTTAATTTTTAGAGTATCCTTACAATTCATACTAATAAATAATTCCTTAAAGGTAACGGAAACAGTTACTGAGCTAAATAAGTGTGTGTCTACACAATACAAAAGGAAGTATAGGGTAACTGAAAACACGAAACACACCAAGAAGAAGGAACTCCGAAGAAGGAAGGAAGGATGGAAGGGAAACAAATATTGGGTATTGAGGGAGGAAGCTGAGGATTGGTTTAAAAGATTAAAGAATATAGCAAAATCTGGTTCTGTAGATGTGTTGTAAAAAATTATTTGTGTAAAAAGGGCGATGTTATACTATTTATAGCTTTAGCACAGTCTCCTTATTTACCTACCATATCAATTTATTTCTTCATGTAGCTAGGAGTTTCAATTCAATGATTGAGGTTACTAAATTACCAAGTCTTATGGTTCATTAAAATAATTTGTCTATGGATAGCATTGTTAAGACTAAGATATTAAATCCAGATTTTGGCGATCAAGGGATTGACACAATAATCGGTAACTTTCTTTAAAATGAGTTTAGAAACACCAGACTATAGATCTAGAATAACGTGGCATGTCCTCCTTTTTCTTTTCGACCAGAGAAAACACCGGATCTAAATTGGTTCGATGCACACGCCACAAAGAGTTACAACTCTGCGACCGAATCAACGTGGTCCAGAAAGACAAATGAATAAAATTATGCATACATGTTTCGCAAATATATCAATCACTAATTATATACATATGTACAATGTTTTCATCTTTTCATAAGAATGATGACAATTTTTTTATATTAAAACTTGACGGTAATAAAATTTATACGTTGTTGTTGGTCTGTCTGCTGTATTGATGAAATATGTGGAGGTGAATAGTTTTTGTTGTGAAATCTAACAGATTAAGGCTGTGTTAGTTCAAAACAACAACCTGGAAATACGCTCAAGGCTGAACATTACAGTGAGTAATAGCGTCCAGACTCATCTTCGCGTCCACACAAATACCTTAAAAATCAATTAAACATAAAACATAAATACAGCCCACAGGATTGTGTGAATATGACAAAAAAAGCAACCGAAGATAACAGAAATTTTTTGTCTTTTATTATCATTGACTGCTTTACCCTGAATCAGTAAATTTTACGTTTGACTTCATGATCAATAACTGACAACATAACAAAATAAATAGATAACGTAAGAGTTACAAGGGTACTCTAAAACGTTCTCGGAATTAGATGACTGCACTACTCTAATGATTTTTTTCTCACACTGGGGCACAACTGTCAATGGACGTAGTTAATATTGTAAACAGTTAGCTGTAACCAGTGGTTTATATCATTTGTGGTACCTATGTTTTTAGAAATGAAAAATACAGAGTATCGAGTAGCTGAAGGTTTAAAGCTGACAGTATAATAAATGTGTATGGTGACTCTTCTATTTTAGTTATTACTGGTACGGAATTGGGGTCGAGTTTAAACGGAAGGACTTCCAAAACGCGTAACAACACTAAAAATAATCGAATAATTGCACGAAATGGTTTAAGAAGGTGCGTGAAATTTCTATTACTATAGGGGTATTAAAATAACTCAAAGGCTACTTTTTGCACGATGAATTGCACATGAAAAAGCTTTGTACAAGGTGAGCGCCGCACGTGCTCAGAGAGTATTCGGACGACACTTTCCCACCAGCGCTTTGTACATTTTACAAAAACAAGGGTGTTTTTCTGCGCCGGCTTGTGACAATCCGTAAAACATGGCTTCACTATGACAAACTAAAATCGAAACAACAGTTGATATTGAATTTGAATTTTCAACTCCGAAGAAGGCGAGACGGTACCGTCAGCGAAAGGAGCTCTGTTGATCGACTACCGTGAAAAAGGATAAAACAATAACTAGGGAAGACTAACGAAACTGGACCAAAAAATTAATGAAAATTAACGTGACTTGCAGAAAAAAAAAATCTTTTACGTCCAGTACACTGGACCCGTCTACAAAAGCGTCTTCAATATGGCAAAATTCAGGGATTTGCAGAATGAAGTTCCAGATTTGACTCCCTACGATTTCCATCTCTTCTAAAATCTCAAAACCTCTTTACTCAGGGCAAGAAGCGATTGTGGCTGTAGGCGTGTGCTTTGCAGCATTCGCGGCAGAACGTTTCAGAGACGGGAAAATGGAACTAGGGCATCGCTAAGTAACATGTATTAATGCTAAAGCTGATTATGTTGAAAAATAAATCTGATTTGAAGACAGAAATGGTCATTTTAGGCAAATAAATTTTCAGTCACTTTAACATAATGAAAAATATGATACCACAAAATAATAATAAATTAGTCAGATAAATAAATTAAAGAATAACATATAAGATTTTTTTAATCTTTTGGCTCATTGAAATAATATATTAATACGAAAAGGTAGTTAGTTGTACGCTATAAAAATAAATGAAAAATATTATTCCGAAAAAATAATGAAATATATTCAATTTTATCTTTATAATTTTTTTTTACATAATACGTAAGAACATGAGAATTTTTAATCCAAAATGTTATTAATGGTCAAGTATAAAGCCGGTAACATTTCAGGTAGTACGGTTATTAATACTTAAAACAAATACTTATTATTTCACGTACCACTCTTCAGGTGCCTCTTTTATTCTAAAGACGGAATAAACTGTAATTGAGACTAAAATGCATATCGTATGAAAATAAAATCAACGAAAACTAAATTAAAAATGTATTTGAAATGTAAGGGATACTATCACATGAACACAAATGTGTGGCGACTAAATTATTGCAGATTTCGGTAACACAAGACGCACTCATTAATTAATAGGAGGTATAAATAAATTATATTTATCGTAAGATATAACTACATACTGATAAAGTAGAGTTAAAAGCTTAATTACAAGAAAATATGATAGTTTTATGATATAGAGCGTCCACTATATGAATGTAATACTGATATGAAAGAGGGGGAGAATGAGACGGAGAAGGATACATGAGATGAGGGACAGGAAGGTAGAAAGGGAAACTCGAGTTTGTAAGTTAATGGGAGAACTTATTATTTAGAAAACCGCTGATTACTCGTCTTTCACCAGGGGATGAAAACATCGTGCACGGCTCTTAACATTATACTCGGCTTTCTGAACAATTTCTTTGTCCTTATTCTATAGGCAAGATACGAGTTACTTAATTCATTATTCCAGCATCACTTTTTTTAAATATAATACTTTTGTTTTTTCTTACATCTACGAAAATAATTACATTTTCACTTAATCTTTTCAACAAAAATTTTTCTTTCCAAATAATAATTACATACCCTCAAAAAAAAAAAATTTAAGATGAATTTTAATTTTCAAAATTTTTAGATGGCGGTCGCCAATTTAAGATAGTTAATTATATTTTCAGAGAATACTTCATCAGCCGGTTTTCTGTCAAGCGAAGTACCTTCTTACAGCTCAGGAAGAAAAATGTTTATTCGAAATTGATGCGACTGTTTTATTGTGAAGAAAATCAGAGTCACAGAATTTTGGACTATATTTTTTTGAATCTTCTAATACATTAAACGTAAATGTACGCGTATACTGACATAATTCAATTCTAAACCATACACGGAGAAAAGTATTATTTTATATATTTATATATATATATATATATATATATATATTGTAATACTAATAAGAGGCCAGTAATGATTTTAATAATTGGATTGTTATTCTTCAAAGACAACAATGTGTAGGCGGGCTTTGTTCGGCCGCGAAGGTTTTTTCTGAAACAGTCTGACTGATATTGTAGTAGGGAGCGGAAGGTAAAATTGGAGAGAACTAACATCGTGGCCTAAGTACAAAATTCAACCGTTTTTTTTTTTTTTTTTAGGGCAACAGGCTACATGAGGGTGATCCACATTGGGCAACTCCCCTTTAATAGCATAGGAAGGGATTAGAAAGGGGGGATGTGGAAGGGTAGAGGAAGGTAGCCAAGGGTTAACTAGGGCCCCCGGGCTATGGTTTAAGGATCCTACTCGGCATTCGCCTAAAGAAATGCAGGGAAAACCCTAGAAAAACCTGCATCGGGTTGGTCGGGCATTGGGTACTTGTCCCACGCCCTTCCGATAGCGGGAGAGGAGTTTGCTGTGGGGACGCAGCTTACCCCTCGCCATGCCTTGGCCTGTTTAGGAGGCAGCTGGCCGACTATTCCAATAGGAATAGCGGACAACTCTTGCCGTATGCCCAAGGTCTGCGACCCCGGAACATACACCTCTCAAAACAGACCCAGGTGCCTCGGCATGTGGGAACCTTAGTTCAAAAAAACCAGAGAGATGTGAGGGCATCCCCATAGGTAGCCCCCGCCAGAACTCTCTGGGAAGGTTCACCTGCGAGAAATCCTCTCGCAGGCTTACTTAGTTACCCAAAAAAATTCAACCGAGAAAGTTACAAGTTTTTAAATCCAAGTATAAAGTTTGGACAGCGAGATACTTTGTAAAAACTGCAAAGAATAATCATATATTTAGATTCCTACGCGTACTGAGATCAACATTTTCCACATAAAGACAATGTGTAACAATATGTCTGGCTGATGATCCGGAGGTGCAGCAGATCCAGCTCCCGGAGGAAAATCCACTAACTACGACCGTGTGTTTGACCATGAAGTGTAGAGTCAGTGATTCATGACCTTTTTAGCGTAAATTGTGTGCCCAAGCCGAGGAAACTAAGTCTGGTACCAGCCGAAAATTTTGTAAGTAGAAACCAAGTTAATTACGTTTGTAAACGATAGTTAAATGTATTCGTCTGATTTCGTTCGTCACATTTTGATTTTGATTGTTAATTTCTTAATTTATAAATTCTATGATTGTTCTTTACTTATCAAGCCCAGGTAATTGTAATAAATTTATTTATTACAATATATATATATATATATATATATATATATATATATAGGCCTATTAATAAGTCAATATTACTGATTTTCAAAAGTAATATAATAACGGGTTTTGATTTATTTTAATTTTAATAAACTTCCACTTCTCCGACAGAAAACAAGATAGTCTACACCTCTTTAATTTTATATTCTTTGCTATAGCTTCTAGTGTCACTTTGAAGTAATTAATTTTTTCTCTGTCTGAAACTTATAGATTCCTTCCTTACAAAATGCTAGTTGATCAAATTGTACATCGTTATTCAAAGCTTGTTCTCTTGATATGCTCTATGCATCAATTTTCCTTCGTTCACAGCATTATCTTCTTAAGAAACTTTGACACCACATCTGTTCCCCCGACACAGATTAAAGTGCCTTACTTTGCACGAGGAATTCCCCTCATCAATCCTCACGTAGTTCTCCGATATTCCAAGATCTAGAAGATTTATTATTTCTATTTGTCTTCAAATAGTGAATATGATCCGCCATTACATGCAAGCGATAAGTTGTAGTGAGAAATAAGTACTTAATCAAATACGTTACGAGTTTGACAATTATGAATATAAAATATTTATACAGGAATGTCTAAAGGAATAAAAAAATAATCACACCATATAGTACTAAACCCTAAATGAAAGATTTATCAGATTTGTAGTAAAGAACCAACCGCTTCTTTAAGACGTGCAATATGAACTAAATTTAGATTGTTGTAAAAAATAGGAAGGAGAGAAATATATTTCGGCATTCCAGTTGAATTAATTAAATTACGGTACTATTTGGTCTAAATAACAAAAATCATCATTCTTATTCTGAATGTTTGTTACTTTCTTACAACTCCTGCTAAGTGATTAATTTACCATGTCGTCTTAATAGGACGTTTTTCAGACATTCCTTTCGCTTTCGTAGAATCATCACTGCACTTTTTCTGACAGTGCATTTCAATGCCAACAATTTTTCAACTCTTTTTTTTTGATAATCGTTGAGTCGTCGTGATGAGGCAAAATTTTCAACACGAGTTTTATTCCGGCTGTTTCTTTTCCTGTGCAAAAATGGAGTCGCGAATTACATTGCAGACGCGTCATTCCGTTTGTCAGATCATCCTGAGCTTATTTTTATGAAACATTGCCGGAGAAAGCTGGCTGACGAGAGTAACGGATGAGCGGCTGCAGCCTTCGGGGGGCAGTAATTGGATCGGAACGTGTTTTTGCCAGTGGGTCATCCACAACTAAACTGCTGACCCACAAACCTTGGAACTACGTATTATCTTTTGCTATCGCCAGACACTTTCATACGACGACTCTTCGTTAGGGCGGGACACGATTCAATAGAATTATTTTGATGGATTTCAGACCGTGAACTGCGATGCGCAGTTCAACCAGTAAACCGACAACCTCTACGTGTTTCTCTTTCCCTTCCCATAACAAAAACAATGCTTAAGGAAAGGTAACTTTAATTAGATTCGATTTGTTAGAAAATTAAAATTACAAATTCACTTTTTGTGGTTAATTTTATGTATATTGTTCTACACATACTGTATGCAAAATCAAATTTCACTGTAGGAATACAAATTACGAATATGAATGAAAATGTGTAAAGAAAATTGGCGAAAGCGGAAACATGTACAGGGTCCTCTGACACTGTTTTTCACATTCCTACTATTTTATTTATTTATTTTTTCTGACAGTTATTTCTTGTTTGCTAAATTAGACAGTGGTCGATATAACCCCCAAAACCCAATGGCTCATCTTTATATATATATAGCTAGGTGCCCGGCGTTGCTCGTGTACTTATTTATATAAACTCGAAAAAGTATTTAATTGAATACTTAAATATATTCCTTGAGTATTTCAGGATATAATCGTCACTCAGTCTTCATACATTACGAAATATTACATTGATGAAATTGTTAGCTAGACTCACAACTAATACAGCGCGAAAATTAACTTACATTTTCCCCAAGGATGGTAATTCGTATTCTTCTTTATTATCATTCGATGGAATATTTCTGTATAAAATTATACTTTTTATTTTAAAAAAATATTTCTGCTTTATTTCATTCCTAATAAAGGAGATATTTCCTTTGTTCGTTGCGTAGTAACGTCTTTCTCTCGCGTGACGTCATTGTCTCTTGGCGCGCAGTAATTTAATATTTAATGATCACGGTTTTTAATTATAATTCTTTTCACATGTATGCTAGGCGTTTCTCACCCTCACAGTACCGTTTCTCGTGTTTTGAAGAATTTGTGTACCAATTTTTGTTGCAATCTATCCACGCTTTTAAATTTGTTTAGAAATTAACGTAAATACATACATACATACATACAAATATACATCCTTTTTTATTATATAGAAGATATATATATATAATATATAGTATTATTTCCATTAGTTTAAAGAAATAATGTAATTAGGTTTATAACTACAACTGTTAAATAAATAGAATAAAAATCGTAGATTCAAATAAAATTGAAGAATCAAAAACAATCGTCCAAAACTGGCTTGAATAAATTCTTTACTGAAATTTAATGAGTCATTTCGAAAACGGATCAGCTACGATTTTTTTTTCTTAAATTCACTTTTCCGTTATACCAATGCTTACATGTGTCATTACATCGACTCAGCGCAAGAATGTATCCTTTACCACTTTCTGACTTGCCTTTCGAAAAAGGATCCGAGTTCTCAGATTTCGTTCCAGTAAATTCAACGTACGGAAATTCTCAATTTTCAACAATGGTTGCCAAATTTATAAATATAAATGTGTTGTCCATACAGAGTGTGGGTAAATGTGATTTAAATGAACAAAAACTTTGCTTTGTAAGAAGTAAATTTTACGAATGTAATAGTGGCAAGCCTGGAATCGTCATCGGCCGGAAATTCATTGACACTATTCTCGGAGAGGAAGGCTTCAACTTGCTCAAACCAAAACCCACCAGAAATACTGAAAATGCGATATTAAAAAACACAACCTGCCTACGTCAGCCATTCCTGATATTCATCGACGCCGAAGATAAAAAGAGTGTTAGCTCGGAAAGCGATATATCTACATCTAAAATGGTATATCATGCATATTTTCAGTCCGTCACGTCTTACGGGGTCGTTCACAACACGCGTTTCAAATTTTTAAACTTCAAAAGAGGGTCGTACGAACCATATCGGATGCGTATTGTAATGCCACTTGCAAGCCTTTGTTTCGGAATCTTGGGATTTTAACATTCCCTTGTACGTATATTCTTGAAATTTATCTGGAGAAACATTAATTTATATGCCGTAAACAGAGCAAATCATTTACACACTAGAAATCGCTCTCAACTCCGCATTGAAAAACGTCGCCTAAGCCTTTTTGCATCAAGCATTCGTTATTCCGGGATAAATCTAGACAATAGTCTTCTGGTCGAAATAAAAACTTTAATTATACAAAATTTATTTACAAAAAGATGTAAATATTTGTTAATTAATGGAGCATATTACTCGCTGAAAGAGTTCGCAGATAGAAAGGAAGATTAGATCCTCTATAATAAAATAGTTTTCTGGTATCCTATCAAGTTATGCTACTATTTTACAATTATAATATAGTAGAATTTAATTGCCGACTTATTTTATTTTTCATGTTCGACGAGAATCGATGTAAGATTTTCTGCTGGAAACTCCGTCGAATAAAAATTGTAGATTAATTAATATACTTATTATTACTTTAATTACTAATTATTTTAACATAGTTTTAAATTATATATTTTTTTTGTAAAGTAAAATGTTTATTTTTTAAACTTTGTCATTGTAATAATTGATTATTTTCATGTAATCTTATATTATGAGGTATCCTATTTCCGTGACCGAGGACTAATAATAAATCTAAATCTAATTGATAAAATTTTTTGGGTCTACTTTTTTTAGTCAGTTCCAAATAATAAAACGTAAAAAATGAATACAATAATATTTCATGTATGCAGTTATTTCGTAATAAACGTTCACAAAGAAATGTGTTTTATTTACAAAATATTTTTTCGTTAATTTACAAAAGAGATCTTCTCGAAAAAATTGTGCAGACGAATATTGGTATCAGAATAGCATGAACTGCTACATGCAGCCTTGCATCAAAAGATATGTTATTGAGGTTCAGTAATTTACTTATTATATACTGCACAAATATAATTATTAAATAAAATTATTAACTGTAGGTTGTTTCAGTTTACTTAAGGGAAAGTTTACGGACACTCGTCACAAAAATAGAACTGCCCTTCCTGAATGCAACATGTAAACCACCTATAGTTTGGATTTTTGTTCGACTTTGTCTACGAAGGAAAATAAGACCCAGTATTAAAAAGTGTCCGTAAATTGTGCAATAAGTCGTAAACTATTGTCTTATTATATACTTTAATTTTTGAGAGGTAAATTTAATTACGGTTATTTATTAGGAAAACTTTAACACATGCAAATCTTTTCGTATTATAATTTTTTTTCGCAACCAAATTGTTTTGAATATTTCAAAACAAAAATTAAGAACCAAGATTACCCGATGCCGACCTTTTCTATATTACCGGAGTCACAGCAATGAGAAAAATGCAATTGTCAGACCCACTAAAAAAATCTGCAACTTCATTTTAAATTCGTTATTGAGTTACCGTCATTTTTTGTTGTAGCATAATTTTCCAACCAATTTTTTATTTTTTTATGTGAAGGATAACTGAGGAAATTCAAATAATAATCCAGAAGGGACCCCATTTGGGGATAGTGTGGTATTGACACGAACTAAACACACACTCTTTCTCCTAGACATTTGCCCCACAACGCCGCTCTTGCGTCAGCTCAGGTGGTGACGTTTCCTTGCTTTACCTGGACCTGTCTTCTTTGGTTCAAGAGTATTATTAGTAATAATATAACCATCGTGTAATATTCACCAAAAGCACCCTACGGCCATCGCAACACAAACGCGTTTTGTTTATCACTGCTTAATCGATTGGCGATTCCGTGATTCTATGTCGCCAATCTTCTGACCATGCACGATTCGAATAAAGGTAGTCACGTGTATCCACGATTGTTCATTTACGCGTAAAAGCATTTTCTCGGCAGTTTTATCTGGTTTACGGTGTGCCAATTAATTCTTGCAAACTTGTTTTCCGCGGTGTCCACTGAACGTACCCAACGAAAGTGTGGTCGGCGTTGTCAAACTATATGCACAAAATATATTACTACTGGCGTTTATATTTGAATGCCATTAAACTATAACATTCCAGATCCGTATCATAACATATTGTTTTGAAAAACGACACAGAATCAAAGTATAAAGCATTAGTTTTTTTTAGGGTAACAGGCTTCATGAGGGTAATCCACGTCGCGGCAACTCCCCTTTAATAGCATAGGAAGGGATTTGAAAGGGGAGATGCGGAAGGGTAGAGGAAGGTAGCCAAGGGTTAACTAGGGCCCCCGGGCTACCTCTCTATGTCATTATATGTGGCTGATTACATTTAACACCTTCAATTTAGTATTCACTATGAAAATGTAGCATAGTGATACTAGTAAATCAAACAACATTACGTAAAATGAGTAACTACTCCTTCTCCAGTTAATAGAACGCTGGGACTTCAGTCTGCTGGGAACTGTAAGGAATCTAGTAGTTCGTTGTCTGCAAAAGTTGTGGATTCTCGTTCAGACTGAAAACGAACCTTGTTCTATGACTGGATCCTGTGGAACTTTGTCTACTTCTCACTCTTTCTGACATTCCCTCCTTCATCCCAAATATATCATCGCAATAAATGATCTCCCTTCAAATCAGACCATGGGACACCTGTGAAAAATCAAATGTATATTGAAAATTCTATTCAAATCATGTAAGTAAATATTATACGTAGATAAATATAATAAAGATCGATACCATTTAAAATTATTAATATTGAGATATTCGTACAGTCCCCTACTGTAGCAATCATGCAGAACTACCAAAACCAACTTCAATTTTAAGCTAAATGCCATTAATTACAAGTTCCGGATGCTGAGTTTGCTTTCAATGAAATATTACGGCGAATTTGCAAGAACTAGGATTGTAGAGTGAAGTAAAATTAATAAAATATTAATAATAGCGAAGCTGAGAAAGCATAAGAAACAAAGTGCCATATCAATGTGGTATTTATATTCTGCACCTATTACACTCATTTTTGCTGATTTATGTTTTGCTCATCGTTCTTTCTAAATATATTATAGGATTCAACATTATTACCAAATGTTTATATGTAGCATTTGTCGTTTTACATGATGAAAAATATGTATGTGATGGATGTTACGGTCATACGTGAATGTAAAATTTACACGTCAAGTTGTGATGAAGAGTGCCAACATCCTAAGTTTATATCATGTTATGTAACACGCACTGCCTGTTCACTAAGTTTACGCCAAGAGCCGCATTGATCTCTGTTTGATTGCTTTTCTATTACAAGGTATTAATTTTTTTATGAACGTAATGTTTAACAGCTTAAAGCCGGCCTTGAGCTGGTCCTTTGTGTTGTGCGAGTTGGTACTTCTTAGCCGTAGGAGTTGTAGGTCACACCCAGACGCTCGCCCTTGCTCGGACAATCAGTGGGTGGATCTACTCCCGTTAACCTTAACTTTCACTTACCATCCGTTCATCCGGCGTCGCTCGACCACCAAAATAAAAAAAAAATAACAATAAAATTAGTAAATTCATATTTATTTAATTATGACCTTGAACACCAAATACAGTTATCTGACATTTAGCCTAATAAGATCAACTTTCTAATTTCATACAACTGTTTTATATTAGTAGTGGACATAACACAGCTTTGTGCTCCCGCATAATAATAATAAAAAATCATGCATCTATGCAACTCGAAGATTCGACAGTGGTATTTCCGCCTCATTCTTAGAATGAATTTATCCGTAAGGTACCAATTTATAGACTGATTTTTGCCTACGTAATTGGGACAGCTCTATTTTCCACTTGCATAAGTATTAGTTCATTCCGTAGACCTGAAATAATGCGTTGTTTGTTATCAAATTACGCAGTAGGAAACTAATCAAGGTCAAGACAGTGCCTTCCCCATCCACCATAAATATTTATTTCTAACAGGCGCGCAAGAAACAAACATTGATGAAGTCTGCGACAGAAAATATTAACTGTCGTCTGCGGGCTGGATTCTTAGAGTAAGATAACTTGAATTATAATAGGGTAGCGTTGTTGAAGTTAAATATTGGAGATGGAGAGATGAACTTGGGAAGATATAAAATGAACTCGCGAACAAAAACAGATGTCATTATTTCTTCTAGAATTTAACCCTGTAAATAAATTCTGATCGTTGAAATCTTGGCATGACTTTCCTATTCACATAAACAGCAATTATATTAACAGATGCTCCTTCGAAATGTAGATGAAAATTGTAGTACCAACGTAACGAGATATAATTTAAAGGGAAAATGAAACTTATAAATAAACAACAGCCAATTTGAAGTCAGAAAAAATATATTTATTTATGGAAAATTATACTACGTTTCGTCGCTAACTTTGCGACGTCTTCAGGTTGAAGTTTAACACTACAAAACCATACAAAATAATTACAATCATTAATAATAAAATTTTTTAAGAAAAATTGGGCAGAAAACAAACAATATTAATTTCGGTGGACTTACATATTTTGATAGTCAGGTCATTCTCCATTGACTGCCGTGGCCAAAATACACAATATAATACGAGTACGACCAGTAAAACTTAAGTTACATTGTTGAATGTGGTTTACAATGGAAACAATTTAGAATTTAAAATCATAACAATATATAAATTAAAAATAACAAAAGCAAAGAGTTATAAATGTGGTTCAAATAATTAGTTTAATTTTTTTTATTGTTAGCATTTTTATATGATCTGATATAAAGCATTTCACTGATTGATCTCGAGAAGTAGTTCGTTTAAGTATTAAACGATATTAATTTAAATCTTTCATTAAAATTTGTTTCCAGAAATTGTATTGAGAGATTTAGAAACTTTAAGTATATCCAAATTATATTACAACTCCATATGTTATTTTAGGCACGTTGATAATATTTTTTGCATTATTCCCAAAATTCATGAATTATTTACTCTATATCTTTAATGTTTATCATAATAATTTAAAGTTTACTTTTGAATTGAACAGAACAAATCCATTATTTATTTATATATTTTGATAACTGTCAGTAATAATAAATTAATAACCAGTTGCATTCAAAAAGTCTACATATTGTGGGAGAGTTCTCAATTACATGTCCTACCATGCTCTTTTCCATAAGAAAGCAATGGTTTATAGTTAAATATATAAAGCTATTAATTATCTTAAATTAAGTACCAATAAGTTAATTTCATTAAAGTAAAGAACGAATAATGAATAAGAAAGAAAGCCAATTCAGACAAAAATGGTAATATAATTACCGCACAACGTTTCTGGGATGCTTGTACCTTTCGTCACGTGCTAGGAAGAGCCTAGACACAAAGTTTCTGAGGCTTAGAGTGTTGCCAACTGACCAGTGCAGTTGTGTTTCTCTAGGCCATTCTTAGCACCTGACGAAAGAGACAAGGATCCCAGAAACGTTGTGTGGTACTTATATTACTCTCTTTTTTTGTCTGCATTGGCTATCTTTCTTATTCATTGTTTTCTATCAGACGTAAATTTTTTTCATTTTGTTTGGATTGTCAAGCCACATATATAGGTCAAACCAAGCGCTCATTAAAAACTAAATTAAAAAAACACGAAAATAATGTAAGTAGTTTTATTAAAAATTATTCCGTTTAGTCAAAACATATTTACTTAAAGCATCATAAAATATATTGTTGTAATGTATCATTTTTGGAAGTAGAAACGAACTACTTCTCGAGAATAATTAGTGAAATGTTTTAAATGAGTTCATATAAAAATGCTTTTAAATTAATATATGAAACTATTAATTTGAACAAAATAACACTTTGCTTTTGTAATTTATATACTGTTCTAATTTTAAAAACTAAATTGTTTCCATTGTACACCGCATTCAACAATATAATTGAGTTTTTACTTGTAGTTCTAGTTTTAAATTGTTTATTTCGTCCACGGCAGTCAAGGGAGAAAGACATGACTCTCAAAAGTTGTATGTCCACCTAAATTTATACTGTTTGTTTTCTGTCAAATTTTTATTATAAATAATATTTTAATCATTGCAATTGTTTTGTTTGGTTTTGTGGTGTTAAACTTCAGCGTGAAGAGGTCCCAAAGTTAGCGACGAAACGTAGTTTAATTTTCCGTAATTAAATATATTTTTTCTGACTTCAAATTAGCTGTTGTTTATTTATAAGTTTTCCCAATAGTCCGAATATATATATCATTATGAAAATATGAAACGTCTCTTTCAATATTACCAAGGGTTGCCTACAACTTCACAAGTAGACACTGAGAATGTTGTGAATAATTGCACGCTAATAAATTCATATTCTAATTGCTTAAATATTAACAGATAGTTAGCATTTGGTATGTAGACGATGGGGAAATTTGTTTTTTATAGAATAAACGGGATCATAAAAAATATGCTCTGATAAATAAGGGGATTATTGCCAACGATTTCCTGCTTCTGCGCTTTGAACAAGCGCCGAATGGATGAGAAATAGAGATCTTAAGGTGCAGCGACAACGTGAGGGACAATGGAACTGGTAAGCATAAAAACACTAGTAATACTGCCATCAAGTTGCTCGTACAGAAGCCAGAAGCAACCACCCAGCCGTCCAGCCAGTAAATTCAACGACGCGACGTAAGGAACACGGCTCGAAATCGGGATCACCCAGAGGAAACATAAGTAACAGTTTGTTTCACCGTTTCGGTGCCTGGTATATCCATAACTCACATTACGTCAAATATTAAGCGAAACATATGTTCGAAAATAGTCAGCATATCGGATGACTAATTAAATTCATTAATTTTTCGTTACTCTATTTAATTACATTAATTACTAGGAAGAATGAAACGTATATATTCAATTCAATTTTACAATCAGCAATGAATTTAAAAATAATTGGAACTGTTATAATATTTATACAGTAAAGTAAACTACAGTATATTGAGAGCTCTGAAATAGCGCTACATTAACTTTACAGTAAATGAACCGAAAATGCTTCTATTAATAAACTATATATGGCATATATATTGCAGGTGAAGTTTAATAATTATGTGAAAGTGCCAATTAAAGTAGGAACTAAATCCGTCAAAGAGTCATGCGGCTGAATTAACCTGGAGGAGAGAGAGAGTTAATATTAAATGAATTTGCACCTACAGTTCAAGCCATATGATATGATATTGATAGAAATATTGGCTCCAGTAAACAAAAATATATTGAGTGCTTATTGTGGCATAAAGAAACAAGTAAAATAGACACAAACAATAAAAAGATCTGAATAATTTTTATGTTATTAATGATCCACCATTTGTTCATTAAACGAAAATACTATGCGTTTTAATCATAAAACTAATAAATCTGCTTTTAAAGCAAATTATTCAACCTAGTAAGTCCTTCCCTGCCACATTTTCAATAGTTGTTCTATACGTCATATCTACACGATACATTTAACTGTTATATATTCTTGAAAGTATGCTTCTATGTAGATTTTGCATGTGTTTGGTGGTAACGTTGCTGCAGTTGTCTGTGGTGGTTGGAGACAGACCATAATTGGAAGCACCATCCCCGGAGCCGCGTATAATGAGACCAATCTCCGGGTAGGCTTTCTCTATTAGCAATCTGCGAGACCGCCGGATTCAATTTGGACCCCCATCCTCCACACGTGTCCATAGTCAGCGAATCCGCTAGCTTCCTCATTTCCTTCTACAGTTCACATCGGTGCGTAACGCATGCTACACCGAAGATCAAATCTTCTTTGACAATGTTTGTAGGGCTATAGAGTAGCAAAATACATGACGTTCATTAACTTACTCTTGCAGGCTTACAATCTACACCTTTCTTTTTCATTAAGGTTTATTGCTTTTTCAAGCCAAATAACTTTATAAATTGATTATGAAAATTGAAATATAAAACTGGAAATTAAAAATCTATAATACAAGATGGCCCCCTGTTAAGTATATTCTTACCTTACATATCTATTTTTCCATTTCTGTAATATATTTTCTCATTCATATATTTTGTAATTAACGTATTGGTCTATTTATTTCTTTATATTTTCTCAATCATATTCTTGTTTATGTATAATAATATGTTGTTCATAAAAATTTTCAATTCAATATACTTTCCAATTCATAATTTAATTTTTTTCAATATTACTTGTTAATTATTTATGTGTATCCTTTTTCTCCAATAAATAATTAAAGGAAAAAATACATTGATGACGCAGTTTTATTTGATTCCAAAAATTCAATGAGAAATACAGAAAGTTACTTCAATGGTTTGAATTAATTTTTAATATTGAGAAAACTATAGCAAGGATAGTTTTACGGAAGAAATATTTTTCAAAGAGGACTTGATGATTTGCAAAAAAAAATTAGTTAATTTGGACTATTGTCCTATACTGATCTGAAACACAAGCAAAATGAAACAAAATATCTACGTCTTAAGTTATGAAGTGAGCTTTTGGAGAACCATGAAAAAAAACAATTGAAGAACAATTGAAGAGATACTACTGTAAAGAGAACAGTTAATTGAAGAATAGGGTACCGGGGATCTACTTGCTATCCTACGTTATTGGAGGGACAAGAAATATTATGATTTCAATAGGTCTCAGCAAATCGACAGTTTGAAGGGAAAAGAAAATATAACATTTAAAAAGGGAAAGCCGATAGGCCTAGTATTACTAAAGATAAGAGATAAATTTTGAGAACGAGACATTGAACCTGTCTAAAGACAGAATATCTCGTAATTATATTGTAATAATTAAATATAATATGAATGTGGCGTTTCTAAATGAAAGAACTTAAGTGAAAACTATTAAACAAAATTTATTAACAATTTTAAAACAAGTATAAAATACACAAAATATTTGGGATCTCAGGGTCTTGAACTGGGTTTGATAAATGACAGACACATCGGTATACGTCTTTATCCTAGAAGTAAACCTTACAAAGGAAAATTTTAATATTTTAAAAAAAATTTAAAGCTTGCTAGAATATGTTTAAATAAAGTGGTATAATCAAAATTACATTTACTTTTTATGGAAATCAATGCGTCTGAACATAGACGAAATTTGTTGCGGAAGAAATAATACTAAAGATTGAATTTAAACAATTTTAATTTGATTAAGAATTAAGAATCTCATTTTATCGATAACTAAATAATTAAAGAACGATCTGACTTTTCTCTTTTAAACACGGTTTACAAATGATTTTAAAGTTTTTCTCTACTTACGGCCGCCCAGGTCTCTTTTTATCTTTTCGTGCACAATTTTGGGGACGTCACTGATTCTAATTACTCACAGACTCTAAATGTTCACAGGCTCTAATTGGCGTTGTTTGTTAGTAGGTTTAACACAAATTGGTTGGTTCTCGATGCTTTACTGCAACCTGGATTTGTAGATCTCATGACTTTAGTTGAAAATGGACTTCATTGGTACGTCTATGGCCAGCATGATGAATCTACGCTCGATCACCGAATACACACTAGTTGCTCTGTCTCCTTCCCGACTGAATATTGCTTTACTTTTTAATATTTGAAAGCATGTTTGTGACTGGACCACATTCTTTCGTTCTGACTGCCGACTGTAAAACTTTTCGTCTCATCTATTCGCTGTCTGCTGCCCGACTGTTCGTTCGTCTCGCAAATTTTGAGCGCGTAGAACCTTCTCGATCGATCAACAATGCTTTCTTTGCCTTGCCGGTTTGTTGCGGCGTCCTCTATATCCACTAATAATGAGTCCTTTACAATTCAACTTTTCAATTAGAACAATGCCTTAATAAAATTACTACAATATCAATAATGATTCAAATTCAACAAAATTAGAAGTGAATCCAAGAAAATTCTGGCCAGACAGCTTTTAAGCTGAGTCCTAGAACCATAATTCAATTGAAGGCAGAACTGTCTCAGACAATTAATTATTCATTAACATATTCATTTGAAAATTAGCAAAAAATCTTTTATAAGACAATTGTTGTTTTTAATATGAAGTGAACAATTACAATCGATAAAAATGTTAGGGCGCTAAGCATATTTAACTTCATAGATAACGTTTGTGTGGAAGAAGCATTTCTGGGTAATCATGCATAAAATAGCAAGACACCGGACGAAATTTTCAGTAAAAGTTTTTCCTGGAATGGAATGGGGAGCGTCTAATCGTCGCAAAATGACGCTGAAGGACGGCTACGTGAAGATCCATGAAAGGACAGCTGGTAGAGATGGAAAAAAGGAGTCGATAATTCAGTGTCGTTTGGTATTGCAGATAGAAAAATTAGAAGATGCAAGTGGATGCAGTGGAAGTTTTAACGTCTCGTCGCCAGACGAAATTCCCAGTCAAACAACGCCATCAAAACTCACGTTCATCAGGGTACCTAAAAAATTAAATGAAAATCATATATAAAATAATGATTACAGGTAATTTAAACTTGAACATTAGAACTGGATTTATTAAAGTAAATAATAACACAGAGCATCTTATACCGCTGAGTAAAATATACATGTTACTTTCAAATTTATTATTATTATTATGTTATAATCAAATTGTAATTAAATCTCTGTAATAAATTAGTGCATTTAATTCCCGTTCCATACTACGATTCGTTTCATTTCAGAATGTTACTGACTTTATATCTTGCAGAGTAGCATTGCCCACATTTACTTCAACAACCAGATTATTGCCACAAGAATATACTAATTCCTAATTGGAAATTTGGATCGTTAAATTCTGGTCATGCTGCGAAAATTTTAAATTGTTACCAAAATGGCAGGATAGTATGACGTTATGAGAAAACTATCAACTTTAGTTCAGTTAATTTAGATTGGAGAAACACCCTCATAGATTTTAAATGATATTAATGTAAAGTGTGAGCATTATAAGACTTTGTAAAATAAATTATGAAAAAATTTGTGCTGTTTGTACTGGCTGAGTTATAATAAAAAAATTCTTACATCCAAAAATATTATATGATATAGGAAAGGTCATAGAAAATAAAATATACTCAACTGTGAAAATCTTGCTGATGGGAGCCTCTTGCCTTTTACGGGACTCCGATTCTACTAACAATGTGAAATTAATATTAATAATGAGAAAAAGAGACCAAATTAAAAATACATATAAAAAACAAAAATATGAATACATAAATTAGAAAGTACATAACAAGGAAAAATTTGTTAATGAGATCGAAATGAAAATAGAAAAAGGTAGAAATGTAAAAGGATTAATACGTAAACGAGAAGAAAAAGTTGTTATAAAAATGATAGAAACTTTATAAATAATACATCGATTAGACCTGAAATATTGGGCACAGTAAGCAATTTTAGTTTGTTTAATTCAATATTCTACTATTATTGTTGTAGTTATCCACTTATTGTAAATTGAAGCACTTCAGAAAGTCTGTAAATACACGATATAGTAACTAACACACGACCACAAATTTATTGTTTTTACTCATATATATTGTAATAAACATCAAATTTTAATTAATTAACAATTAATTTGCCCCACGTTGAGGGTGCCAAAATGTAGTAAACACCAAATAAAATTACAAAATTTCTTGACGTGATTATTTACATTTGTGTTCTTGCTATTTTACAGATCTCAGGGTCGTTTATTTGGGGCTTATAAATAAAGAAATAATTATTTTACATTTAAATTAACAATCAATTTTTTTACATCATTAGAGTTAAACAATAAAATAAACGTGAAACCGAAATCTGACGATTTGATCCTTATTTAACGTTTACAAAACTTTTATTAAATTTTTTTCTACTTACAGTCTCTTTGCTGGTACCAGGCATTCGTTTTGGGCTCTGATGCACTATACACTTTTCACATCTAACAGGCCATAATTTCTCAGAATTTAAATTTATTTCAAAACACTGTCCAAAATTTTGGTATCTATCAACTGGAACGATTACTTCGTACAGCTCCTGTGGTCCTCGGCAATAAGTCCCTCTCTCGCCAGCAAATATGGTATTTTTCGTTCTAATTAGTGGTCAGTCAGATTGTTATCAACTCGCTGATGATTGGCTGCGAGGGCTATTCTCTCGCAGGCAATACCTGCGAGGGATATTCTCTCGCAGGCAGAACTTTGTAGGAGAGATACGAAGGAGCTACCTATGGGGATGCCTTTTCCTCTCCGTTTTTGAACTAAGTTTCTCACAAGCCGAGGCACCTCGGCCTGTTCTGAGAGGTGTATGTTCCGGGGTCACAGACCTTGGGCATACGGTAAGAGTTGTTCTCTATTCCCATTGGAATATTCGGCCAGCTGCCTCCTAAACTGGTCGAGGCACGGAGAAGGGAATGCTGCGTCCACACAGCAAACTTCTCTCCCGCTATCGGAAGGGCGTGGGACAAGAACCCAATGCCCGACCTACCTGATGCAGGTTTTTCTAGGGTTTTCCTTGCATTACTTTTAGGCGAATGCCGGGTAGGATCCTTAACATATAGCCCTAGTTAACCGTTGGCTACCTTCCTCTACCCATCCGCATCCCCCATTTCAAATCCCTTCCTACGCTATTATAGGGGAGTTGGATTACCCTCATATAGCGTGTTCCCCTAAAAAAAAAGTTATAAACTCCTTCTCGACGAAATTTTCGACAGTCCTTTTTTTACTTATTGGATTTCTAACTGTGGCTTTACTTATTGAGTTTATATGTCCATACTTTACTCAATATAACTCTATATGCCACAACTTTTACTCGATCAAATTCAACCTGCGACTTTTCTTGATGAATTTCTGCCCGCTACTGCTGTCGTTAGACTGGAGTTTTAGAATGCTTTCCGCCGACAAAGGCTCGCTTGTACATTGTTGATTTTGATATTCTGGCCAATAAAAATCCACCACACATTTCCAATTATCAAATCCCTAATTGCCTCTAATTAGTATTACAATATATATATATATATATATATATATATATATATATATATATATATATATATGTATGTATATTGTAACGTTTCAAAGGGTGAGTACGTTGATATATGTGTACTTTGGATGTATTCTTGAAGTATTTTGTGTATTGTTAAGGTTTCCTTTGGCGGCAAAAATCTCAACAATCGAGACTGGCGCGCGATTGTTATTTTTTGTGTTTGTAAAGTCAGTCCTCATTTCGTCTCCTCGGAGATCGGGTGGTCGTTGAGACGCGTAAATCTCGTAACAAGTGCTCGCTCGGTGGGTGGCACGTAGAGTTTAAAAAGTGTGTAGTACAGAAATTGTACTTTAAAGCCACATGTCGTATAGGTCAAAACCACGCCTGAGTAATTTATGTTTGATGTCTCGATAAATAGAACATTAAAATCATCAAAGTTTGGTTATTCACTTGTTGTAATATCGTGCCACCCAAGAAGTGACGAATCTTAGGATCCGTGCACGTTATGCTAGACTCAGGAATTATTCTTCATCACGGAAATAAAGACTCGGCGTAGTATCGTTGCAAGTTCTTTGCCCAAGCGAACCGATTACTACTATATTTATTAATTATTACAGTTACTAACATCTTCGAAACACCAACTGCTTACGAATCGATCAATAAATTCATTAATTAAGTAGTATTCACCGCACATGAAATGATTCAACTGTTTTAAAATAAATATTCTATGGTTATTAGTGGTTTTTACACCTATCAGCAACGTTTAAATAGATTTAACTCGGATTGAATATAGGACTGATACAGTTGAAGCTAATGCTTCAAAACAAGCGTTTTCTGGTTTATTATTCGCGGCTCACTACATTAGTCAGAAGTAGTTTCCATTACGTTTAACAAAGATAACTTTATCCATGATCGAAGGTTTTCCTTTTGTAGTTGTTGCAGAAAGAGTTCTCGGGTTTCACTCAGGTACCAACAGCGATCAAACCAGATTAGACCTAGAAAATGACGACAGTGAAGGTGGTCGTTGAAAATCGCCGTTGGTACACTTGTGGAACCCGAGAAATATTTCTGAAACAATACTTCAATATTTACTCTAGGCAAATTTAATATTCAAAATTTTTTACAAAGCCGTTTCATGTTGCTCTACAATCCTTTTTAGCTATTATTATAATCGATCGTTTTTGTACCTTGAAAATTTCTGCGTTACAAGGAGATTGATCTAAATGACAATAGCGTAACACATGATGCAGGGTAAATAATTATGATATCCAATCTTGTTGGAACTTTAGCGAGGAAGCTGGTATAGCCTTATTTAGAAGCCAATATTTTAATCTGATATTTCAATTTTAGCCCTCCATCAATTCTTATATCTAGAAACAATGCATTGTCAGAAATCTTATTGTTCTATGTTTAATATTTTCCCCTTGTTGGGAAGTTGATCAACTTGGTCTTTTGTAGATCCAGGAGATTTGAGGCATACGTACATTCCAGCGTTTGAGCGTCATCGACTTTTAGGTTGAATGAAGTTGAATCACAGTGTCATGAGAACATAAGAAGAATGTTTAATGTTTGTATATTTAGGGAGTTCAATTATATTTAAAATGAAAAAGTGGGCCAAGAATAGACCCCTGAGGAACTCCATTAATAAATTTCTGAACGTCGCACGAATCATTACTGCCATTTATGTAATGAATTTGAAGTGTACCTTTATGTGGTACGAAATAATAAAAACCCAATTTTTCGGTTCCACATAAGCGTGCTAAAAGCTTTTTACATATAGCTGACAACCTTGTAAATTAAATCCTTAACGGTCCTATTTCTCTTTCCACAATTATCTGTGATGAATGTATATTCGTTCAATTAATCTGAAAAAATTATCAGTCATATATAATATTTTTTTATGGTCGAAACAAGGTTTCATTCATTTTAAAGAACCACAATTGAAATCAACACTATAAATATCTATGTAGTATCAATGGATGTATATTTTTTTAGTTTTTTTGCCTTTTTTTTGGGGGGGGGGGTGTAGACAGGCTATGTATAAGTTAATCCACATAGTGGCAACTCCCCTCTTATAGCATAGGAAAGGGATTTGAAAGGGGGGATGCGGAAGGGTGGAGGAAGGTAGCCAAGGGTAACTAGGGGCCCCGGGCTATGGTTTAAGGATCCTACCCGGCATTCGCCTAAAAGAAATGCAGGACAAACCCTAGAAATACCTGCAACAGGTAGGTCGGGCATTGGGTACTTGTCCCACGCCCTTCCGATAGCGGGAGAGGAGTTTGCTGTGGGGACGCAGCATTCCCTTCTCCGTGCCTCGACCAGTTTAGGAGGCAGATGGCCGACTATTCTAATGGGAATAGCGGACAACTCTTACCGTATGCCCAAGGTCTGTGACTTCGAAACATACACCTCTCGGAACAGGCCGAGGTGCCTCGGCTTGTGAGAAACTTAGTTCAAAAACGGAGGGGAAAAGGCATCCCCAAAGGTAGCCCCTTCGTATCTCTCCTACAAGGTTCTACCTGCGAGAGAATATCCCTCGCAGGTACTGCCTGCGAGAGAATATCCCTCGCAGGCTGGTCCCGGGTGTTTTTTTGCCTTAACTATCCCTTTTCTTTATGCTTTTTCTTTCAAGTAATAAACTTGCACTCAGTAAGAAATAAGCATTGTATATAATAAAACTTCGGTCACCGTCGCCAAAATCGTCCAATTTCAGGTACGTCTGTGGATATATTTCTTAGAAAATATTAAGTTCAGCTAAAATTGTAAATTACTTCAATCTTTAACAGCATTTCAATGACTTTTGTAATATAAAATTTTTTGTCTTTCGACAAACTCTTACTCTGTTATTTCGTTCACTCTTTTATACTCTCAGTTACCATTTAACAAAATTTTTCTACATTGTTTCGTTCTCAAATATGGCCAAAGGAAAATGAGCCCTCCACAAGCAACAAGAATAAAAAGAAAATAGCCTCATTGGGTAAGCTTTCTAAAAATACATACTTCAACTGCACAATTTGAAACAAGTTATTAACTAGCTCATTATTAGACAGGCTGAATAATACATTATAATTTGTGTAACACTTTTCATACAGATGAACAGGAATTGTGTTCATCCTTAGTGGAGGATTGAACCAGTGTCAGTAACTGCTAATCACGCTATACGTGTTAGTGTAGTTAAAATCCATCCATATTAATTCATATAATTAAATCGTCAGCATACAGAAAAGTGTGACAATTTCAATATAATCTTTTTTTCAGTCAAATACTGAGATTTCAATTTACTGTAGAAGAATGCTTTCAAGACCGTACATAAATGTATCAAAGGAGTACCTTCTTTCTAATAAAGAAGAGTTTTTGTTTGTATGTATGTTACGCATACAAATCTATACTCAGAAAGAAAATTTCACCAAATTTCGTACACGTGTTCCTTGCGACCATAAAACAAACACTGTCGGTATGAGACACGTCTACCATCACCAGGAGCGGAGGTGGACTGGGGTGGAAATATTAAAACATGCTAAAACGGCCTATATTTGACTCGGATAAGTATTTTTAGGGGTCAAAAATTTATAGTGTTTCTACCGTTGTCTTTGTATAATTACAACCCCTTACAGTATGCAAAAGGATCAACCTTAGAATTGGGGGTCGAGAATCTTTCCAAGAAAATCATGCGAATACAACCGAGGTAGGAGTCAAATCCAATGTTATGGAGGTCTCTCAGTTTAATTATGACATTCAACTTGCCATTCAACCCTCAGGGGCGGGAGTGTACGGGGTTGGACATTTTGAAACTGGACGATTTTTGCGTCGAATAATTATTTTTCGGAATCAATGAGATTCTTAATATTTTCTGTGTGTCCTTTCGGTCTTGGTAGGGGAGCAACCTGAAGGGTGGGGTGGAGTGGAATTACATAAAAATAAGGCAAAACAGTCGAGATTAGAGTCTAATCCGGGGTTATGGTTGTCGCTGATTTTCATTATGATTTTCAACTTGCCGTTTAACTCTTCCAAACGGGGGTGGTCGGGCGTGGAAATTTTTAAACATGTTAAACGGACGATATTTGCGTAAATAAATCTTTGTCTGTGTGAATGACATTGAAAGTATTTTTACCGATGTTCTTTGTGTATAATTTCATCCCCTTTCAGCATGGGAGAGGAACTTGCTTTGGGTTGATGGTGACGGGACGTTACATAAAAATAACGCAAAAACAACCGAGATTCGAGTAAAATCCGAGGTTTTGGATGTCGCTGAATTTAATTATAACATATAACTTTTTATTTAACCCAGAGTAGCAGGGAGGTGGTGAAAATTTTTAAACTTGTCAAAATGGCCGATATATTTGTCGTTGGGGTCAATGAGATCAACTCTTTTCGGCATGGGAGATGAGCACAGTTGGGGATAGGTTTCGAGGTGCGTTGCATAAAAATAACACAAAAGTATCCGTGATTGGAGGAAAATCGCGTGTTGTGGATGTATGATAACCCGAGTAACGCCGAGCAACCTGGTAGTATATAATATAATAGTGTTGAGCGCGCCGAGGATCTAGAGAAGGTGAGACTTTCGCAGAGTGCGAGCGCAACTCGCTGACGTTAGCGACAGCAACGGAGCACGAGTATTCACTTTCACATTTTTATCATTGTAATAGTACCAGGAGTTTTAAGTATTGAATCCTATACAGTAATTCCCATAGGGAAATTAGACTTTCCGGGTCAGTGTAGAATCTAAACACCACGTTTCTATGGCATGCGCTGCCATCTTCTTCAGGTTCAAACTCGTGAACTATTTATTCATCATCTCCACCGGGAGAGCTCTCGTTCTCTATTAACTAGACTTGAAGGTTGTAGAATCAGGGAGCTGAACATTAATTTTCATTTAGTTTAAAATAATTATAAATGGTGGTAAATTAATAAGTTATAGCTTAAAATCTGCCCTGATTACATATGTTTTCATATTATTATGATACATTTACTTTAACAAACCTCATAATGCTTAAATAAACAAATGTTAGGTAAATTAAAATAATAGCTACAATTAATATCAATTCTCTCCCTTGGATAAATAAATTTTGGTGAAATCTGAATTTTTAAATTCCATTTGATTCGAGTTTAACAGTAAATTTTTAACTTTTAAAAATATCATTGATAAATCGAGTCTGATATCAGTGTTTCCTCAGTGACTTAAATTGGAGCAATAACACATGAAACTTAAAATAAATTAGAAGCCCGAGAAGACTTTATACAAAAAAAATATTTATGTAATAAACTGGTACTGTTTTAAATGTATACCTACTCTATAATGTAGCTAATTTTTACCTGAATCAATACTACAACATGCCTCCTTCATTGACCGCTCAGAAATTGTCATGATTTTCTAACGGATCAGGATGGAAAAATCTCGACCGGACCGGGAATCGATCCAGGTCCCCTACTTGATACGTTGGTGCTCTACCATCTACGCATGAAGTCTCGTACATGGTCTTGAGTCGACTATGAGAACTCAGATTCCCGGTTCCGTCGAGTTTTCTCCATCCTGATCCTCTGATTCAGTTCCATGGACTACATGGCAGAGCATTGTTTGAAAGATTCTCCTCCGTTCTTTCTGCTATAGGAGCAATTATCGTAAAAATTTAATTTCTGGTCTGTTTGTCATCAGAATTCAGAACAATATATTCTGTTGTTAATCGAATTATCAAAATTATAGTTAAATATTTACGAGATTCGTTTTTTATATATGGATCAAAATTAAACCAAAGAGGCCACAAGTTAAATAAGAATAGTTTCTACATACATCGCCCAATTATTGAAATACAGAATCTTTAGGCTTTATATAGCCCTGGTCATCTATTAAAAATAAAACAAAATATACAGTTTGCGAAATTCATAGTGTTTCAATTGGACCAGTCGGCCAGCTGCCTCCTAAACTGGTCGAGGCACAGAGAAGGGAATGCTGCGTCACCATCGTAAGATCGTGGGACAAATACCCCATGCCCGACCTACCTGATGCAGGTTTTCTAGTGTTTGTCCTGTATTTTAGGTGCATGCCGGTTAGGATCGTTAACCTATAGCCCGGGGGCTCTAGTCAACCCTTGGCTACCTTCCTCTACCCTTCCGCATCCCCCCTTTCAAATCCCTTCCTATGCTTTTAAAGAGGAGTTACCACCATGTGGATTACCCTCATGTAGCCTGTTGCCCTAAAAAAATATAATGAGTATGTTTCAAAATATCCGATTATGCATTAATTTTACAAATTTTATGTTGTTTTTGTTTCTATATATATGACAAAGGTTATAGCAAGCCTAAAGATTCTGTATTTCAATAATTGGACGGGTAATTAAAATTCTCTGAGGTTGAAATGACGATTTATTTTATCAGATGTGTACATGTATAAGCCACGAAGAGAACATGAGTCACACTCAGATGAACTGTTCAAACAGTTGCCTAGGTAAAATATTTGCACGATAGTTGAATCGCGGGTCATGAATGCACGTGCAATGAGAACATTCATGAATTTCTTCGCTAGACACGAAGTAGCTCTCTAGGGGAGAGAGCTATGGTGCGTATCCCGGAGTAATTACATTGTACAATTGGAGTTTTTGTCATCTGCCCGTGACATTTATTGCTATCGATGTTGCTACCCGGCACCTTGGTTGCCTGTCAGGAGCGGGGAATATTTAATGAATCTGTCACACCTCCTCTACCGTTGAGCGCTGATTTGCGTTCGTTCGGAATTGCTTTCAGGGGAAGGGTTTATTAGAGGGAACCGTATACAAACCTCCCAACGTGCCTCTGCCAACAGCGGTGCTAGCATTTAACAACTTGAGTTATTGCGTTCGTTAACTCTGTCTTCGTCGTAACCGCCTCGGCAGAACGAAGGCTAACAGCATCATTTCTATGGGATCGTGCGTACCTCCGTGAAAAACCCAGGGTGGTTTACACTTTTAAAATGGGTGATGATTAGAATCGGCTTGTACTTTTAAAAAAAACTCAACTCTACTTTTTAAATCATTGAGAGCATCTGGAAACTTAGGAAATTTTTACAAGAGGGACTATGTATCAGCATGAACCAGAAAGTGAGAGAAGCAAACGGGATACAGGCAGTAAAGAGGTGAGAGGGATACGTTAGTTAAAAAGTTAGTAGGTTAGAAACACACAAAAGTTAAGGTAAGTTGTTTTAGATAGAGGGTGGACGTTTATTTATATTTCGTGGATGAAGATTTTGGTGCAGATATTAACATTTGATTCATACTATAATTGACAATAGTATTAAAAACTTGTAATTATAATTAGCAGTATTGACAAGGTGTAACCACCAAATTTTTTTTAACTTAGACATACTGAAGAATGTCCTCTAAGTGGCCGCAAGAAGAAGTAAAGTGTGTGTTGACAGGAAATGTACAGGAGAGAAATTCACGTAGTGGCCACTCCTTTCAATATAACATACAAAAGGGGCTGAAAGGAGGAATGTGGAAGATTAGAGCAAGGTTACCTGGGGCCCCAGGACTGTACTACAAGAATCCTACCCGGTCTTCATCTAAAAGTGATGCAGGATTAACCCTAGATAGCCTGCATCGGGTTGGTCGAGCACTCTTTACTTGTCCCACGCCCTTCCGATGGCAGCAGAGGGAAAGGGAATAGTTGTGAAGACAGAGCGAAGTATTCTCTTCTCCGTGCCTGTTTAGGAGGCAGCTGGCCGACTATTCCAGTCAGAATAGCGAACAACTCTTAGAAATCTAGACAGTGTAGTCAAGCTATTGATAGGGTAATCCACATAGTGGCACTTCCCTCTTATAGCATAGGAAAGGGAGTGTGAAAGGGGGGATGCGGAAAGTAGATTAAGGTAGCAAAGGGTTAACTAGGGCCCTCGGACTATGGATTAAGGTTTCTGCTGTGGTGGGCTTCTTCTATATTTAGGTTCAAAGGTCGAGTTGACTAATAATATAAGGTTTGTTGGGCGCCACCTGCAAGAAATTATTCACTCGCAGGAAAGAAAATACAATATTTAATTAATAAAAAAAACAAGAATTTTTATCAGAATTTGTATAATCGCCCATTGTCTTCTGTCTGCTGATCGACCCCCGGCAAGCCACGTTACCATGTTTCCAGGCAGTAATTTAGACAAATGTTATAAAAATACTTGGTATACTAATTAAAAACTAAAGGCGCACCATACTACCCGGCAATTTGCGTAAAAGTGATGCAGGAAAAACCCTAGAAAAACCTGCATCAGGTAGGTCGGGCATGTGGTACTTGTCCCACACCCTTCCCATGGTGGGACAG
The DNA here is from genome assembly GCA_037074705.1 of Zhengitettix transpicula. Taxonomy (NCBI): domain Eukaryota; kingdom Metazoa; phylum Arthropoda; class Insecta; order Orthoptera; family Tetrigidae; genus Zhengitettix; species Zhengitettix transpicula. The sequence goes on from CM073591.1 coordinate 144,248,157, forward strand.
GGGTTTGCTGTTGGGTCGCAGCTTACCCCTCTCCGTGTCTTGATCAGTTTAGGAGGCTGCTGGTCGACTATTACAATAGCGGACAATATATGTATATATATATTAGGGAAACAGGCTACATGAGGGTAATCCACATGTTGGCAAGTCCCCTTTAATAGCATAGGAAGCGATTTAAAAGGGGGGATGCGGAAGGGTCGAGGAAGGTAGACAAGGGTTAACTAGGGCCCCCGGGGTATGGTTTAAGGTTTATATACATTCAATAAAAACTTTTAGGTCTGTGAGATGTTATTTTTTATACCTACTGAAATTCCAAAAATTTCTGATTAAACACTCTATCTGGGTCATCTTCTACAAACTTAAGTAAATCTTTTAATAAAGAGAATTAATTTAATTATTGAGTGTGAACTAATTAACAATCGAGTTTATATAATTATAAACACTGAGACGTATCAAATATAATTAGGCTGCAAATTGTATTTTATAATTATAGTTTTGTTACTAAATTTTATTTATTTTAGTACTGTAAATCCAAAGACTTAACCAATTACAGTGATAAAACCACAAATTTATATTTATTTCATCTTATCAAGCACTATGCAACGATCGTACGGCCATTACAGTCAGCGTGATATTAGATTTTTTTTACTCTAGCATGGAAGTGGATGAGTTCATTTCTGCTTCTGTGTTTGTGTTTTGTCAGTGGAAGGACCTTTTAATTTCCGGCTGCAACGCGATTTTGCATGTCAATTCATCTCCCGCCCTCTCTTCCCGTATTCAGCGGTAGACATTGTCTGGTTTCCTTCCTCGAATCAAATATACATGAATATATTTCGTCGGGTTGTCTAAGGAAGATTACAATTTCGAAGGGAAACAATTATGTGTCATAAATTTCAGGTAATAAATTAATTCTGATAATAGTTGTAATTATATTTACCACAAATATAATTAAAATGTGTACATTTACTTCTCCAATAAAATTTACGAATTAAAATTGTACCAAATTTTTTACGCTTGAACGTTGAACGTCAAATATGTTTTCCTTAATTATAGAATTAAACATATTTTCAATTATAATATAATTAATAAAATATAAATTTTAATGTATCCACTACTAGGAACATTTATTTTATCTAATAATTATTAAATCTTGACTGGAATAGCTCAAAACTGCGTTAAGAGAAAGCTGCTATTTTTATTAGCGTCTTTGGTAAAACACAGCTCTTGTCACTTGTTCTAAGAAGGGTCCTCGTAAAATGGGAGAACCTTTCCTAATGTTGGGAAATTATTACGGTAGTGTTTTCCAGTTACCTTCCAGCGAATAGGATGATGGACCTAATACAGTACAGAACCGCGCGAACGTAGTCAGCGAGAGATCTTCATTGGGTTTTATGATGATGAAAGTGAAATGGAGACACACACGACATCCGTACCCTCGCCGAGATTCGAATCCGGAACCTCTGTGATGCGAGGTAATGACACTGACCACACAGCAGGGCAACAGTTTTAATAGGTTGGACTAAAATTATTTTAACACAATAGAGATTACTTCGCGTATAAAAACCTGAAAGGTATTTCCTAGAATTGAATGGTTTCTTTATTTCCTGGTAAATATTAATAATGAAAACTTCAATCCATCTCTTAAGAATTTAGGAACCTCGAATGTAGTGTCTTCTAAACAGGTATCAATAAAATTCTCAGTTCGAGGCGACACTACTAAGGTAGTCATTACATTAGAAATTTACACAAAATCACGTAAGATACCCGAATAACCTCAAGAACAACGTTAAGGTCGTCTGATCAATGGAGAATACAAATTCGGTAGAAATTTAAATCATTCAAAAGAAAAAGAATAATAAAAATATACTATACTAGTCTAGTAGTAGGTTTTTAAATGATAAATTAAAGGATATTTTACAGAATTTATTAACTAATTTTCTGAAAATGGACTAAAATAAAAAAATATAGTGTTCAGTTAGCCTGACAAAACCATCTGATCCCTTAATCTCAGTTAAACATGGTCCTCCAGGCGCGTCAAGGATTGAGATACTTGGCAGTTACCTTCGTTGATGTCTGGCCGTTATCGTGTGGCACTCTCGATCTCTCCGGGTCCTCTTGAAACTGCAAGTTGGGGCTGCACGTCCGTCGCTGGCGACGGTTTGTCCTTCTGTGTCAGTACTTTCTTTTCAGCCCCCTCGCTGGATGTCAAAAATCGATCGTCTCGATCATCTTTGGATCGATCTTTCCCGAACCAAGAAATGTCATTGGTTCAGGCAGTCACGTGTTAATTCAAATTTCTGGGATTTTCAGCGAACGTTTCCCACGGTGCGACAGTCCAGGTAACTTCCAAGGGTCCACATCATACGTGTCTAATTCCAGACTGTAGGGATTATCCCCCCGTCTCGGCGGCGCATGCTCAAATTCCAACTTACCAAGTTCTCAACTCTTGCTAAAATCTAATTATATTAAAATGAAACATATATATATATATATATATATATCAATAATAAAACTATCGCGCTACACTAGCAACCTCAAAGAATTGTACAAAAGCTGCGGGAGCTATCCGCAAGTTGATTTAATATTAGATAATGCAATAACAAAAATTAATGGCAACATTTAAAAGAAAGAATGTTTTCTGTAATAGTGTTCTAAAATATATGTTCATTTTTCCAATTGGACAAACCGAAATCTATTCCTCTATTTTCAGAAGTTTCATATATAAACACGGTTAATGAAAATGAAAATAAAATATAATAATACGAAAAATAGCCAAATATAGACAAAAGAAGTGATGATATAGATACAACACTATTTTGAGTTTTGTCAACTTATTTGTGAAGTTTTGTCCTTCGAGGTTGCTATGTTTTTTTATTTTTCTAAGCACCTGAAGAAAGCAACAAGGTTTTCAGAACGTTGTGTGGTATTCGTATAATCACTTCTTTTGTCTGTATTTGGCTATAATTTTTTTAAAAAAGGTTTAGTTTTTATATTCATCCAATTGGGAAACGAATTAACATTTTCAAAGATTGCAATTTTTTCGTCTTAATATTTTCTGCTACTATCAGAGATTTCTTTAAATATGTAAAGTCTATGTTTCTACAAGTAGAATATTCTTGTATGAAAGTCATTAAGAATTAAATGTCACTTAGGTGAAAGCATTTTTTGAATCTGGTTTGTTGTTTGTACATGATTATAACATAATATGCTATATATTGTAATACAAATTAATAAGGACATTAATTGTTTCAACATAAAAATCTAAATTGTTTGAGAAACCCATTATAGCGGCAGGAGCTTTTGGAACAACAATAGAAAACCCGGCTTTGTTCCTTTGTCGGAAGGTCTGAAAAATGGCGTAGCTCGCGCTAAATTGCGAGACGAGAGTTCAGTTCGCAGGAAACATTGAGGAGAAGCAGTTCGCAGGAAGATATTGTGAGATAGAGTTCACAGGAATATATGGTTGAGATACAGTTCGCATTATGATATTGAGAGAGTGAGTCCGCGGAAAAACATTGAAGAGTAGATTTCACGGAAAGACATCGTCGAGGTATAACAGTTTTTGGAAGGGGAATTCAACAGGGTTGGCAATTAGCAGGACAAAGTAAAACATTCACAAAAGCATAACGTCAAAACCTGCTAAGTAAAAGTAGTTTTGTGTCCATAGCTGGCCAGAATCAGTAAAAGGTCAATGCAGTAAAGACTGGTAAATCTGCAAGCCACGGAGTTCAACTACGGCAAGCAGAAGTCACCTAGGGCGAGCGGTCAACCGATAGATGACGAAAGGAGGTACATCCGAGTTCCCGACATCATATAAAATTTTGGCTTAAAATTTTGGTGTAAAATTGGCCGAGAAACGTAGCGGAAGGCGAAGAACTACAACAGCAGCAGCGGTATATATGTGAATGAATGAGTGTATGAATGAGAGTGTGAATCGAACAGTTAGGTATCCGTAAAGGCATTTACAATTGTTATGTATGAATGTTTTACCCAAATAATGACATTTTAGTAATGACAGAATATTAGTACGATCTCGTCATCGCGGAGCAGATTCCACGAGGAAGGAATTCCGACAACTAGAAGAGGAGGCTGGACCTCCAGTTAGATGTCACCGCTGCTTGGTGTAAAATCTGTGAGTTTTAGAAGCAGTGTAAAACCCCGCAATAGTGTTTTCGAAAATGAAAGGTATGCTGGAATGCTGGGCAGACGTGAGTAACAATTTACAAAACAATTAATTATGTAAACGTAATTGAAAGACAGACGTCAGATTTCGTTCTTCTTTTTTTTACATTGTTAATCAGACTCAATCTTTTTACTTCTTAATTTCGTTCTCATTTTAAATTTCGTTTGAGTTAATTGTCGAGTAAATTTCTTTTCTTTTAATTGTGATGTTTTTTTTTTAAGATTATTATATAATTGATGTCCATTTGTATATATTACAATATAGTTGTAAGGGACACAAAAGCAATTCTCAGGTGTAGTTATGAACCTTGTAGCAGTATATTTAGTCTCGTGAATTCATATTTTCTTGGTTAGGTGTCTGCTTGATTATCCAATTTTAAATTCGACCGGCGTACTTTGTTTATAATAATTAACTCGAAGTATTAATGCATTTGCGGTCATTTGTTAAGCCTCGATGCCAAATTAAATAACAAATTTAACAATTTGAAACCAACAATTATTTTATTCACGATGAAAACGAATTTATAAAATTAGGATTGTTTATTGAAAATATTTTACGAACTTATGTCCTTTTATCAGATATTTATTCCAACACTTAAAAAAAAGTGGGAAAAAAATTAAATAGTACACAAACAATTCCGTTTCTATCTTCATTGAGTCGCCCTGTGATAGTTTCTACGACGTATACATTTCTTTTATATATAGGGAGGTCTGTTGGCATATAACACAGGCTGCTAGACAACTCAAATCAATTGACTACGACACACTGATTCAAATGGAATTACCAAGCGGTTTCGCCATCTGATTGAATTGAAACTTTTTCAGTTGAATCACCTGTACTGACGCAGCTGACACTTTACTTTTTCAATTGGCTTGTGCTCTCGTACAATTACAAGTGTCTGTGGTTACTATCACGCTACATTTCCTTAAAATGACAAATCTCTAAGAAGCTGACGAAATACGGCTGTCCACAAATGTTTCAGTGACTGACATATTAATATTACTTTTGATGTAGTAACTTGTCTTTACTTTTCATTTCGTCCGTGTGTGATGTAGTAACTTGTCATTGAGTCCGCGTTAACCATCCATGGATGTGTTTGGAATAATATTTTGGAGACTGAGTTCTAAATCAATACAAATGCCATTAAAATAATCGATATAGTTCATATATAGTTAATAATATACTATTAAATAAATTCAATATTAAAATAAACACAGTTGCTTTCCCACACAACTCATCGATTAGTTCCAGTATAATATTGTCGGTTATGCGTTTAATATTAATTATATAACAGATTCTGTGCAGACTCGGACGATGTGACGATAATCTGAGGAGCAAAAATGTCCACCGCGTTCGTTTCTGATTGGGCCCCGAGCGATTCCCTGGGGTCGCGACACGCTATTCCCTGTGCAGTGTTCAGGCGCCACGTACCACCATTACCCCTGTTGTTTTTTGCTTTAATCGCAATTATTAACATAAAAAAATTTATGATACAAAATACCCTTTTTTCAATTTAAGTTATCTTTTCAATCTTAAATTAATAAAATTCAAACGCCTTTTTGAGTTTTGTCAACTGACTTGTGCAGTTGTGTCGCTGTAGGCTCTTGTTTTTTTTACTTTTCTTAGCACTTGAAGAAAGGAACAAGGCTTCCAGAAACGTTGTATGGTATTGTAATAACTAAATAGATTTCCTTTAATTAGTTTAAATAATTTTAAATATGTAATAAACAACAATAATGCGTTAATTAATTTAAATTGCCCCACGTTGTGGAAGCCAATTTGTAATAATTAATATTGGAATTAATTAAATGAAATAATCAACAAGAATTTAAAACAAAATTATTTATTTTCACTTTGTAAATTTAACTCATAAACAATTACAATTTAAAATATTAATTTATCAGGGCCTTCACTGGATTTGATAATGGACACAACAAATTGATTTTAAAATCTTATTAACAAACAGTTTACATTTACCTAAACAATACGTCGATAGAAATAAATTAAAAAGAAAAGAAATTAACTTTGATTGACAATTAAAAGAGAACGAAATCTGACTATCCTTTAATTACGTTTATAATTAATCGTTAGTTTTGGTTTTGTTACTTACGTAGTGTCCAGCTGGTACCATCATTCACTTTGGTTTCGGAAGTACACTACGGCAAACTTTTTACACTGATTCTAAGATTCACAGATTTTACACTATTGAAGTCGAAATTGATAGGCTCCCAGGAACTCGGATGATCCTCTTTTTGTCAGCTATCTGATGTCTGCTTGCCTTATACGGATCCTATGATTCGTAGATTTGTTAAGTCTTTTACCGCTTTTGACTTAAACTGACTTCCTTTCCTGGCTACTACAGACGTAAAACTGCACTCCTTTCCTGCTGATAGACGTAAAAACTGCTAACTTAGCGATATTCACGGGGTAATACTTCCGTGAATGTTTTTACTTTGTCTTAAATTCACAACTTTGTTTAATAATTCATTAACGATGGCTAGTCTCTGCTCTAGTATTATTCGTTCCGTCCTCTGAAATGTCCCGCCACAAACTAACTTCTAGTGCTCACGAGTTTTAGCGCGCATACGCCATTTTTGACTTTTCGACAAAGCGGCTGAGCTTGCTTTTTCATTGTCTCTTTGTTCGATCAGACCGCTATAATGGATTTCTCAAACAATTCAAATTTATGTCCCAACAATTAATGGCCTAATTAATTGGAATTACAGTATATTTATGTGACTTCTTTTGTCGGTATTTGGCTATCTTTTTATTATTAATAAAATTCATCTTTACAAAATGAATTAATATTTTTTCAACATTGTTTATCGAATTATGGTAAAAAATGTGGAATTTTCACTTAGGATTCAAAAAGCATTATTTTATACTACAAATTTATATGTTATGACTTCTGTTTGTACCATCACTATCTCATATTTCATATTTACACAGGAAAATTTAGGACTTGAAGGCCATTTTATTCTGATATGGTAAAACTGTATCTTGTTATAATACTGGGTTTCCCCTAAAACTTCTTCATATCACTCTCTTAACACAAGGAAAATTTATTCATTATTTCTGTTAAGAATCTGAAAAAGGCCTTATAGCGGAAAGCCATACTTGAATACCATAATATAGATGTACCAGTCTCTCAACACAAGGAAAATTTATTCATTATTTCTGTTAAGAATCTGAAAAAACCCTTATAGCGGAAAGCCAGACTTGAATACCATAATATAGATGTAAGGTTTAATAACGAATATATACAGTGCTTGGTATCGCACCAAACTATGCTTTGACTCTGGTGGTATTCCGCGAGTTACGACTCGATACTCGCATTTGAGTCGCGTTGTCAGCTCACTGCAGGTATAAATTATCTGGGAAAGTACAGTTCATCGTGTGTTAGTGTTCCATTTTCTTCATGATGCAGTAGACGTTATCGTCTGTCTGTTTACATTGCATCGTCGTATTGGTTGAATCAACGCAGTTCTGTCTTGTGCTTTCCAGCTGTGTGATGCTTCGGTTAGATACGGCGTTGGCTTTGGTCGCATTTCTTGCGTATTAAGGTGAAGACGAAGGATCGCAAGCGGTCGTGTGATTCAACAAGAATCCATCTTGTACGTTTCTTCAGGACAGTTTTTTACATTGTAATTTATTACAGTAAATTCGACTAATTTTGTTGGATATACAGGCCAAAGACTGGTAAAGGCCTCAAGTGCTGTACCTTGAGAAATGCCTTCTATCTAAGATAGCTCTGCCAGTAAATCCGATCTCTCACATCCAGTTGTGGCCCTGGGCAATGCAGCTTACGTTGTAGCAAAGAGAGAAGGGTGCTTAATTTAAGGGATTCCAGTGTCATCGGTCCTCCAAATCTTGACCTTGGGGAGCCATTTCTGGTCCTCGAGCAGTACTTCATTTTCGCTCCGTGGGATATATACAGAAATGTAAGAATCAAGAAAACAATGAACAGAATCATTTGCTAAAATAATGAAACTATTCCGTAAATCACAAATTTTTTTTTTTTGTTCAAACTGTGAAATTCTTAAAAGAACTGCACCATATAAACGTGCCAAAACATGAGTTTCGAATACAGGCATTTTATTGTTACATCTAGTGAATGATTCGTATAAGAATTATTTACTAAACAACAAAATATCGATTCTGTAAGAAATCCTTGGAAATTAATTGTGTCATCTTGGTTCTGTCCCATCGTGTTTAAGTAATTCTGCAGCAGTAATTTGTATCCGTAATTCAAGAGATTATTTGAACTCCATTAGGGAGGATCTGCTATCCCCTATAATGTGTTGTACGTCACGGCGTTTATAACGTTCTTGTTTTCCCATGTTATTAGATGGGACAAAAATCACCGCATGTTAAATCTGGGCTTCTTTGTTCCACTAGTATTGAGTCAGGAAATTCAATTATCAGGAGGTTCGAATGTTGTCTAACAATTCGCGTCATATTACATTTCGTTCGTAACAAGAATGCCAACAAATACTTGTCAATGGTAATAGAAATAGCTTACTCTAATTAATTTTATATTAAATTCCTTTTAGATTAAAATCTTTTCGTGCCAGACACGTATATAAAAAGGAATATGTAGGCTAAGTTGTAACGTAATATCGGAGGGCAAAATTATTAATTTTATATTAAGAGTGTTTCAATTCGCAGTGAAAATTATTGTGGAAAAACATATTTACATTTGCTGTGTGCCACATTGCAAAAATTATTTTCAATTATCAACAACGATGTTTAAAAAATCCCGTTGCAATAAAATTTTATAATTTTAAATTGCGAAGAGAGTCGTCAACAAGCCAGAACTATAAATATTTAGATGCCGCCTGACATAGTTAAATGAAATTTCGTCTTAAGTAACGGAAAAGTTCTCATACGGTCCGCAGAAAAGTTGTTGGTAAGGGCCTGCTTCAAGCCCCTGCAGTTAGCACGCGCTAATGGTATTTACTTGTCACATTGTATTGATCAATTGGCTGTAGCTTTAGTGGGATGAAACGAACAGTCCCATAACTCAGCCACTAACGCGAACATTAATGACACAGACTCAAATGGTGGTAGATCCTTGGCTTAATATCTGCAATTGCAAACAGCCGGGCGGCAAGGTAATTATTACCCCGTAAAATTGGCAACACAACCGCCCATAGATTAGCTATGCAGCTGCAAACATCTTAACAGCCGATTTGCATCTCACGACACGACGGAAGTAGTCGTGAGTCATCCACGGAAAATGACAACTATTTGATTGGTTGCGGCTTTCTTGGATTCGCCGTGAAGAGTCTGAAAGTCGCCGCCAATTACGAGACTTACCTGAAGTGAATGACCCTGAAGTCACCTTCACTAGCACTTCTCTCACAAAACGGAAGTCTATTTCATTCAGTATGAGATCGGAATACCTACGTGTTGTACAGCACATACTAGGTCATTAATTTGAAGCGTAATAGAATAATAAACGTCGGGTAACCAATTTTTAATAATTTTCGAACGACAGATTTGCCTACGCTGGATCAGATGTGCGGTTAAACACGATACAGCCTAGATGTATGTAGCGAGACATTCAGGAAGACAATAGTCGCCATTTGAAATTAATTCTTGGGGAGTAGGATAAAATTACACGAGTACTAAACCAGTCTTCTCGGGAAGACTCAATAAAGTCTCCGAAAATTTCCAATAAATGCTACGATAGTGAATAAGTGGATGCCAGTCCGGTACAGAAAAATATCTTGCAAAATACTACAGTAAGAAATGAATATGACATTTTTGAGTTGGTTAGGGAAGAGCTGGAGGTCCACAAGACCTTTAACTTGCTTAGAAGTATTAGTAACGTCAGATGCAACAAAAGCTTCAGTGATGAAGAGGCAAGGCAGTAATAAAAACACTGGATTAAGTCCCTCGAAAGGCAAAGTTCGTTTGTTTCCGTGGTCTAACGAGTTAGTAAAAGAAAGGCACTGAAGAAGACCATACACGACTCACCGAAACATTCTAAATGTGATGCTGGAAAAGAATGGTGTGTACACAATTTATAGTCAGGAGAACTAACAACAGTATCAAGGGAGACTAAGCTTAGGTTCCCTTAAGTAAGATACTTCATTATAAGGAAGGCAATGGAACAGCTGATAAGCTAAATGATTCCTACTTTAACATATAGAAGTTTATACAATGTTATGTTCTGCCTATAGGAAATTAAACTCTTATATCAGAAGTATAAAATGAACTAATAACTTTTTAGTATAGTAATTTCCAGAATTTTGAGGTACAATTTTAATGGGCCAACAAACTGGTTATGATTTCATCTTAACTTCTTATAATTATTCTTCGTTCTCACATATTCCTGTAAATAATTAATTTTTTCTGCAGTATATTATTTTAATTCTCATATCGTTGCAAGGAGTATCATAATTGTAAATATAACATAATAAAAATTAATGTTAGCTTTCAATTCTACAGGTCCTTAATACTGTCTTAAATCAACTACTAACGAGACGCAAGATTACTTTGGTGTCTGACTAAAAATTCAATGATACATATTGAAAATTTGCTAGTAATATAAATAATCCTTTTAATGCGATTTTTCATTATTATAGAGCTTTCTAACAGGAACTTTAAAAGGAGCGAAAGAAAGTAATGTAATTAATTGGTTGGGAAAATCGCATAAGTAATCAAGGACATTATAGTGCTTCGATGTATACGGGCAGGTATGCCAACGCTCAATACACAATCTTTCGTAATCCGTTGCAGTCACATGCATCAAACAGTTGGGCGTCAACGAAAGGTTGCCTCGCGCAACAGGAAAGTAGTTTAAGGTTAAGGCAAGAACAGCCTTGACATAGAATCGATTCTGATCGAGTTCACGTTTCAGAAGCAATTGAGGAAGATAGATTTCGAATTAATAAATGTCACCTGTACCACAAGAATTTATCTGCTGCTCAAAATTAAAATATTTTTCTAATAATAATTTAATATCTATGCTTACGAACCAGCACGATACAAAATAATACGTATTTCGGTCTCGAATTTCTTATGCAAGATTCGTGTGACCTTTCTCCATAATTAACAATCGTCACACAGTGTAATTCTGTTATTATTAAAAATTGAGGTGTCAATGACGTAATGAATTTAACAGTTAGAATTTCCGTTTATAGTACTGTTACAATTTCTTAGAAAATGTCACTATACTAACGTATTCCTCTTCAAGAGAGATTTCTAGTTCTCTTCACAAGAACTGAGCGCTCGTTCCTAAATGAATTACTGCCTGCTTCGTTAATTGTCACGTTGATCCGAAGGAATTGTCTGCTGCCAAAGATGAGAGCTCTTGGATGCTGTATAACGATTTAATGCTATTCTACTCGTACTTTGATAGACGAATTTCATCTTTATTCCCACGGAATGTTTGTGAACTTTAAATATTTCTGAAACGATACCTGTATACTCCTCCATTTTGATTCATCGGTAGCTTGGTGTGCACTCGGCGTTGCTCGGGTATTTATTTGAATAAGCTCGGAGTATTAATTGATTCGACACTAACCTCTTGGTAAACATTTCATTTAACCAATATCAATAGCGCCAGCGTTTGGAACATTTAGGCATTACAATCCCCTCCCATGTCTAGCCCCTAGGCATCAACTTCAAATAAACCAGGATGATGACTGACCGTATTCAGTAATTCTCCTGCTACATAAAATAAGTGTCTAAAAATCACGACGAATTAAAACAGCAAACAATACTAGGAAACTTAATAAATTCCAAAAATACTCCGGTTCCTGAAACGAGTAAAGAAATACAACCTATAACTAGATAGATAGCGGGTACCTTAAGGAAATGAAAAGATTAACCGGTAACTTAAGAGGTTCAAAATTTCTCCGGGCTACCATTTGTAAATCACGTCCACCTCCACGTGGAGGAACATACAGTTTCATTAACCATCATGGTTAATGCGAGAACTAAACACGGTGAGTCCTATAATCCCGCGATCGACACTCGTAACGGTATTTTTTGCATTATTTTTTTATGTAACCCCTCCACCCGTACGGTAAGGTGTTTACCTTTCTTCGCTTTTGGAGTTGAAATTAAACACTTAATTCTAGGATGACACTATCAATTTAAGCGACACCGAAATCGTTTTATTTGACAATAATAATGTCCGCTTAGGAATGTTTTAAAATTCCACCGTCTCCACTCCCACCCCTAGAGGCGGTAGGTGTGTCTTAACCCCTCAGTGTTTATTGCTGGATCGTAAGTAACAGGTGTATAAAGCCTTTAATGTCGTAAACGGAAATTTGAATCGCCCCTTTTACCTCACTCTTAGGTGCTGAGCTACATTTTAACCAGTATGATAAATGTCAGAATTAAACTAATTGACATCCTTAACCCTGAATTTGACGCCAATCTCGGATGTTTCGTGTTTTATTTGTAACAACCCTCCACTCCGTCCCTTAGTTTTGCTGACTTTCATTATACAATAAAACATCTGAAGACAAAACTATTCATCTCATCGACCTCGAAAACTAAATATTCGACTCTAGAAATGACCGTTTTAGCATGTTTTAAAATTCTTCCCCACCCCATACGTATGGGCTAAACTACAACTTAATTGACATAATGAATGTCAGAATCAAACTCATTGACGTCTATAACTCTGGATTTGACACTAATCTCGGTTGTTTTAAGTTATTTTTATGTAACGCCCCGCCACCTCCTCCTTTATGGGTACATACATCAGGATAGAAACTTTTAATCACATAGACCCCGAAAATTAATTAATAAACGATAATATATCGGCCGTTTTAGCATGTTTTTAAATTTTCCCCTGCGTTGACCCCTTGGGAGTTGCCTAACGCTTCGAAAGGACGACAGAAACCTTAGCGGTGGTGCGCACAAGAACTCGCCAAAGTTTCATAGCACACGGATGAATGGTTTAGGAACTTTTCGGGGACACACAGACATTCATTTTTATATGTATAGAGAGATCACGGGGCCGGAAAAAGTCTTTGTGTAGAGAAGCTCCATTCATGTTAAATGAAGTTAAATAGTTTAAAAATATTTACGGCCTTATTTTAATATGGATTGTTCAATACACTTTGTAATGCGGGATTCAACTCTGACCATTGTAGACAATATAGAGAATAGAAACTCAATTTGTATTTTTACTTGTAGCCCTCGTTCTTATTTTAAATACGTGCATTATAATTACCCGGAAAATGGTAAAAATAACGTCCAGAATAATGTATTCAGTATCAAAAGCTGCTATTAGAGTCCCTATGTGTATATACAATTCATTAGTGCCAAAAATTGAATTCTCAACCAACCGGGTCTATCGAAAAGACACCGTTTTATCACGGAAGAATTTCTTTTCCTGTAAAATATATTATTCTTTTAGATTTATTTATATAGGATTGATTATTATATATTTAATTCACTGCAATTCTTTCATCCCGTCGGAAACTAAACACTAGTACTAAATTTTCCACAAGTTTTTACTAAAAAATAAGTAGTTCGAGGAAGCTACTGACATAATCATCTTCGTGATAACATTTAAGAAAATTTAACTGGAAACAAAGTTAAAATACACAACATGTAGATATAATTATTAATATTATAAATGATTAAATCTTTACATTTTTTATTACATTTTTATGATTACCGTTTTTTAAAATGTAACTCAAGATTAAAAGTCACATGGTAAAGATGTAAAATTATCGTTTTATACAGACCTACTTGTTGTAAAACTTTGTTCCGTGCATAGAAAAGACTAACTAAAACAGAGTAACGCGTATAACTATCCATATCTATGTAAGACGTGAGTATAAATTTAATCTTCAAACGTAACTAAATATGGATTTAAATTTTTAGCTTACAATTTATTCTTCGACGATGTTATTACATAATTAGGACCAAAATGGTCTATTCCAACCCATTCAGGACTTCTGAAAAAGCTTTGAATCAATCGGATACCAGGAATTACAGCTTTTTAAGACTGATATTGTTTAGTGATCCCATGAGACAAAATTTTTGCAACCTGTAGGTGTGACTAATATAATTTTACATTGTTTCTTGTGATTTTTAATCTTTAATTAAGAAAAAAGAAGCCTGCGACAGATTTCTCTCGTAGGTGAACCTTCCCAGAGAGCTCTGGTGGAGGCTACCTTTGGGGATGCCTTAACATCTCTCTGGTTTTTGAACTAAGGTTCTCACATGCCGAGGCACCTCGGCCTGTTTTGAGAGGTGTATGTTCCGGGGTTGCAGACCTTTGGCACACGGTAAGAGTTGTCCGCTATTCCTATTGGAATAGTCGGTCAGCTGCCTCCTAAAGCGGTCAAGGCACGGCTAACCCCTCACCCGCCATCGGAAGGGCATGGGATAACTACCAAATGCCCGACCTTCCTGATGCAGGTTTTTCTAGGGTTTTCCCTCCATCACTTTTAGGGGAATTGCCGGGTAGGATCCTTAAACCGTAGCCCGGGGATCCTAGTTAACCCTTGGCTATCTTCCTCGACCCTTCCGCATCCCCCCTTTCAAATCCCTTCCTATGCTATTAAAGGGGACTTGCCACCATGTGGATTACCCTCATGTAGCCTGTTACCCTAAAAAAAATCTTTATTTAAGTTTTAAAAATTGTAAATAAGAAAAACTATGACTTTTAATGATTTTAGCTATGAATTGTGTACTTTAACTTTATGATTCGAGATAAAAAAAACTAATTTGCCAAGAAGATGATTAAGGCCTTAGCTGAAAGCTGCATTTATTATTTAATTTTGAATAAATAATTCTGAAGAATTTAGTACAAGTGTTTAAATTTCTACTAATATATAGTAATATTAAAGTGAAGAATGGCGTAACACAAAAAACGGGAAATGTTAAAAGTAATGAATTTTAGTACATGATTTTTATGTCAAAATTAATTTTGTTTATGTAATTAAAAGCAGAAAAACTGATTATATTTATCATATTTTTTTAAAAAAATTGTTTGGTGAAACATCGACAAAAAAACTGTTTAACTCAGAACGTTTTTAACAGTATTTAAATGAGTCACAAATGATAGTTTTTGGATGTATAACGATGTTCTTGTATGAAGTCTATAATTTTGTAACACAAAAGAAAACTTCCCGTCAAATCTTAATTTTTTAAACCTTTATAATTGGAAGGATGGTGGTCCCCAGACTTCTGTTTGTAGACCGTAGTTTCTTGAACTGATGTTTGTATCGTTGTGACAAACTAATATTTTCGGAATCAATTCAATAGACCTATTTTGACTCAAATTTTCACCAATACCAAATTAGAATCGTCTGAAATATAAAGATATTTGGAGAAAATGAGGAGAATTATATCAATATTATCTTCAGATAAAAATTCCTTAAAGATAATAACGTAAAATTAATATAATTTCCCGTGTATATTTTAATTATTATTTTTTACAATATTGTGTGTGGATGTATAATTGAAATGGCGTTTCATCTTGTTTTCAACTAACGGCAAAGGCAGATTAAAGAATATCTCGTGTTGAAACTTACAGCACCGGCAACAGGTGTCTTCTCTTCAGGTTCCTCGCTCCTTGTCCATCATATAACCCCTATCGTCCAGGAATTTTACCAGTAGAAATGCGCTATGACGGCGGTATACTTCGTTATACTTAAATAGTATTCATAGATAATCCCACAATTTGTATTTTAAATTCCGGTCACACATATACTACAATAATTTTCAAGTACAGCTGAGTAACGGAAGCGTAGATAAAAATGTATTTGATTAAACTTTTTCTGGTACCGTTACATTCGTGACCAATGGTATATCGTAATGCAGAAGTGTAAATTTCAATAATACACGAAATATCGTTAAATTTTAAAAGGTAATATTGAACGATTGTACTAAAAAATTTCTAATAGCTTAGTAAATATTTTAATTGATATTCTAGTGAGTGTTAACTGAGCTTGTGGCGTGGGGGGCTTAAAATTATAAACAGATATAAATGATTGGTTTTAAATTTAATTTAATTTAACAGGGTCCTTTCAATTGTATCTAAGCAATTTCAATTCTCTCAGTCATGAGTTTAAATTGAAGATAATTTACTTTAATTGACTGCTTTCAAGACTCAAACAAATTACTAATGCGTTTCGTGGGCAAACCTCGGGTCGATTTCTTGAGACTCAGAACATAAGCAACAATGGTCGATTGTGTGGGCGTACACGTGGGGCAGAAATCTCAAATTATTTTCGTCGCAGTCGCAAACACACCTGTTCGTCTTTGCAGTCGGAAGTCGGCTAGAAGCCACCGGCAAATCGTCACAGGAAATCTGTAATCCTTAGACAGCTTCCTCTTTGTCCATCGGCGTGATATTTCTCAGCATCGGTGAAGTATAGCTATCTTCTTCTCCTCTTCCGTCGTCGGGACTTTTTTCCTTCAAGTGATTGATTTGAACTTTACATTTCTCTCCTATTCCTTTAAAATTGCCCCACTTCCTCCTTCTCGAAGTTGTATATCCGAATTACCCTTTTAGTAGCTTGTCTACCTTCCAGTTAGACTTTTTTCCGTTATCCCACCACACGGTGGAAACCTCTTTACGTTTTTTATCACAGCGTTGGTCTTATAATTTCGCGGGCTTACTCTCGTTTGTTGTAGGGGTTGACCTTTTGAGAATTTAGCTGAGGTCGTTGGCTTCCATAAACCGCTGCCTTTTGTCCCGAGGCACGATTTCTTCTGGACGACTCCGTCACCCCGGTGCCAACTCTTATGATTTTTATTTCCCAGCAAGCTACAGCTCGGCACTGGCTACAAAATCGTTTAGCTCAAATCATATAAAAATCTTTAATTAATTTGGGGGTGTTCATCTGCGCTACTGAGTAAACCAAGAGTTGCCGAATTTGAAGGATTACTAAATATCAACTGACAATTTATATTTGTAATATTTAATCATTTGTAAATGTATATGGTTATTAGTTTTTGAGGAAAAGTCTTAGCTTTCCAGTTTTACTACTTGTTTCTTTTTTCAAGTAGTACCTACCCTCATATTGAATGAAATACCCTATCTGTCCAAAAGTAACTCATTTACAGTGAATGTTAGAGTTTTGGATATATCAACATATTCAGTCTTATAAACATGGAAGTGGGTATTAAATGGCGTCTATAAGTTATTGGCGATCAGTGGAATCTGTACAAATGGATAAGGAGGGTGTTCAATTTCATTCAGTAGATCCTTTCTAGATGGGCTCAATTGGGAGGAAAAGATGTATTAATTGTGTAAGAAGGTCACGGGAAAACAATCTTCAAATTATTACTATGAGAGAAAATTGCAGGAAGTCTGAATACCATACTCCAGATATGTAAGAGATGAGATTAGAAAGTCAAGTGGGATAATCGTGAGATATATCTGCAGGCCTTAAGGGCAGTCCTTTGTTGTGGATGGCGTGCATAGATTAGGAGTGTCCCTGTCCCCTGACGGATTAAAGACGTGTGCTAATTGTGAGATCGATGGGAGGAGCCACCTCGAAACTGCCATGCCGGCTCTGCGCTGCTCGCGCGTCTTTTGTTCGCCACTTCTTTGTGCCACAAAGAGCTGCCAAGGAACAAAGCTTGGTCGGGCTGTCTTTCAAACACAGAAGGTTAGCAGTTCCTCCAAAAGCAATCAAATACGCCGCCGTTGTTCCAGAAGGTACTTTCAGCGGCTCGAGATTCGATTGAGATCTTTAATGCTGGAACCGTTTTCCGTCCGGAAAAACTCTTAAACTGTTCTGCGTGAATATAGAAAGATAATTGGTGGGTTTTAATGTGATTTTTTACAGGTCAAAGTACTTATAAGATGATTAGGAACCACATATAGTAAATATTCAAAGTAGGTAACTGTAAATAAGAGCGAAGAATGCAAATCCAGGTTAACACTTCGTGAAAGATATGGCCTTTTGTAACTCAAACCATATCGGCCAACAGGATTCGTCAGTAATAGCTGAAATCCTAATACTCCTAAAAGTTGAACGCAATTTGAGATTACAACTATCATGTAATTAAATAGATGAGATTGGTGTAGGCCTACTCTGAGTGGTGTCGTACACGATGTGATAATTAATGAATGCCAATTTGAAAACTACATTCCTTCCTAAAGAATGGATTTAATTAAATAATAATAATAATTTATATACGGTATATAATTTTTGTAAACTACTAATAATAAAACATTAAATTTATACATCAGAGTTTATTTCTCAAATTATGTCCATACTGACAGGATTAAATAATTAAATAAAAAATATTTGTAAATAAATTAAATGTATGGTGCTAACTGCTTAATGTAAATAACGGTAAGCGGTTTGTAGTCTTCGGAACAATAAAAAATTCACTTATGCGAAACCAGAATAAATTCAGTTTAGAATCACTTGGTTATTTGCAGGTTCGTAATCCGTACAAGTTCTATTATTATTAGTATATTGATTAAATAATAGATTAGAATATTTCGAATTGCTTGACACACTATAATATAATTTTCTTGATTTATATTGCATAAAACATCACTTCAACCATCAATTAATTCAAGGCAGAGGGTATGCCATCTACATTAGTACCGAAATGAATATTTTCCTGCCAGGGATTTTGAAATTAGGTTCCGGTAAGCCGTGAGAAATTGACCGTAGTTGAAGTCCCGGGGCCGTAAGACGTTTAGAATACGGTGAAAGTAGTTCGCTGTTCTTATTGGACCAGTCGACCAGTTGAATTCAAATCCGATCGAGGTATGAGTTTGGGAATGCTGCAGAAGGGAATGCTGCGTCCCCACAGCAAACTTCTGCCGCTACCGGAAGGGCGTGGGACAAGTACCCAATGCACCATCAACCTGGTGCATTACTTTTAGGCGAATGCCGTGTAGGATCCTTAAACTATAGCCCAGCAGCCCTAATTAACCCTTGGCTACCTTCCTCTAACCTTCCGCATCCCCTTTTTTAAATCCGTTCCTATGCTATTAAAGGGGAGTTGCCACCATGTTGATTACCCTCATGTAGCCTGTTACCCTATAAAAAAAGGCGTGCGACCCCACAACAAACCCCTCTCCCGCCATAGAAAGGGCGTGGGGAAAGTACCAAATGCCCGACCTACCTGATGCAGGTTTTTATAGGGTTTTCCCTGCATCACTTTTAGGCGAATTGCTGGGTAGAATCCTTAAACTCTAACCTCGGGGCCCTAGTTAACCCTTGGCCACCTTACTTACCTTTCCGCATCCCTCCTTTCATCCCTTTCCTATGCTATAACAGGGGAGTTGCGACTACCCTATACATAGCCTGTCTACTCCTTCTTATACCTACACACTTCAGAGCATTCTCTCGCAGATGAACCTTCCCAGAGAACTGTGGAGGAGGCTACCTTTGGGGATGGCTTTACTTCTCTCTCTTTTTTTTTTATCTAAGGTTCCTACATGCCGAGGCACCTCGGCCTGTTTTGAGAGGTGTATGTTCCAGGGTCGAAGACCGTGGGCATACGGTAAGAGTTGTCCGCTATTCATATTGGAATAGTCAGCCAGGTGCCTCCTAAACTGGTCAAGGCACGGCGAGGGGAAAGCTGCGAGCCCACAGCAAACCCCTCTCCCGCCATCGGAAGGGCGTGGGACAAGTACTAAATGCCCCACCTACCGATAGCCCTGGGCCCTAGTTAACCCTGGCTATTTAATTCAGCGTTATACACGCGACTTGCTGCTTTGGGTAGGTACAGTTCCCTTTAAACAACAGGATCTGGTAGGGGGATGGCCCAGTATGGTAAACCCATCCCCTGTACAACAGAGAGCCCCAACAAGTAACAACTCCTGTCCCTGGACCCCTGGAAATGGAGATGGTATTCAGGTTCGTCTTCCATCTGCTGAACAGCAGGTGGGCCAGAGACAAAATTCCCTTAAAACTACACCATTGCATACCGGACGTCCATCTGTCAGTTCAATCAAATTCCTCGTCCGGAATGTTCTATCCATGACAACAGTTCCGCCGTATTCGTCAGACTACTTGTACGGCGATGATAGACCCCACCTACTAACTTGCGGTCTGCTAAACCATTGCCCCCACGAGGCCAACACCTTTGAGGGGTATCAAACAGATAGGCTTCCCCTCCCCGTGGTACTATTGTTAGAGGTTACACCTCAACCGAGAATAGTCACGGTTCGGGGGTGGAAAAAATAAAATCATCACCCCCTCCCACACATTTTTGTTTATTAGGGGTTGAGCGCCGTGTGGTCTGCATGGGAATCATCTCGTGTACTACTCCCATGAGCAGTTCATGGGAGCGACACCTCAAGCGACTATCCCACCGCTCACCCCCTCTTCCCCTTACTCTCGACGTTAAACAGATTCCGACAGGGAAAAGATTGTACAAAAGAAAGAAGAAGTCCGCTAAACGGCATTAGTCCTTTCAATAAAACGTAAGAGATATAGCACAGCTCTCCGTCCAACAAACGTCAGCCCTGCGAAATAAACCAATAGGAAATGAAAAAAAATGATAGAGCGCAGCTCTAGTCAAAGCGATAAAATCATTCAGGGCGAGAACGAATAGTTGTAAAACAAAACATTGTTTAAAAACATAAGAGATTGAGCACATCTCCTAGTCAAGACGATAAAAGAAAATCCATCCGGGAGCTAATCAAAGGGGAAGGCACATGCGGAGAAATTTAATCACATAACATTGTAAAATTGTAGTCTAAGAAGATTAGGTAGAGTTCAATGGAGCACCTCAGTGCCGTTAAGGCCAGCGTGCGTAGGGTACTGGCATCAACAATGTCGAGTTCTTTGAGGCACTCCACCGTTGTAACAGGCATTGCTCCTCTAGTCCCAATGACGAGGGGAAGAATTTTAAAAGTCTTAGCCCCCGTCAGTTGCTTAAGTGAAGCTTCCAGTACTTTATATTTCTCCAATTTGGATGTGTGTCCCCTGCTGAGGCCCTCTCCATCCTCGTGGCAGATTGTCACGTCAGCCACGAGGACCCTTTCCCCGTCAATTATGACGAGGTCCGGTTGGAGGGCGCCCCAGGCAGGGTCCACTATTCTTGGTTCTTTAGTAACCGTTTTATTTCCTTTTTCCATTATCTTTTTCTCGATTATATCCCTTATTTCGTTGTGTCTCTTCACCCTCAGGGCCTTTGTGCCGGTGCATCGGCCCAAGATGTGTCCAAGTGTTTCTGGTTGGGCTTTACATTGTCTGCATGTAATATCATTATTCTTAGCATATCTATTTATGGCCACTTTATTACCCCCCATATTTGTACGTAATTTAATGGCCGAAATATATCTTTCGGATTTAAGTAGAAATGGCTTGTATAGCCATTAATTACCAATAGGGTCATTGGTAAATGCACTGACACCCTTACCCTGTGAGTCTAAAGAGGCGCATTCTTTTAATTCCTTATCTTTTTCCCTAATTTTAAATTTGTTAATATCATTTATATTAGGGATCGGCCAACCAAGGTTGGCAGTGTGCGCCATACTTTTCATCCTTTTTGTTAAGCCTGACTCCTCGGCAAGAGCTCTTATTGCAGGGTCCTCACTATTTATCTACTTTTCTACTTTTGATAGTCATTGATCTACTTTTCCGCATTCCCCCATTCACTCCCTTTCCTGTGTTATAAGAGGGGAGTTGCCACTATGGGGATTACCCTATACATAGCCTGTCTACAACTTCTTCTTCTTTCTATCAACACACCTCTAGGCTACTTTGCACCACGTTCCGCATCCACTATTTTCCTTCCATTTCCATTATATTATAGAGGAGAGCCGTAAACTTTCATGGGTAGCATATCACTTAAAAAATATGAACCTAGTCATCCATTTATTGAACTTTCAGCGATCGCCTATAACTTATTGACGGATGTATAGTAAAGGATGCCCATCTCCCTGTGCAGAAGGTGAGGTCTTCGATCTGTCAGCACGTTCTATCATTGCTTATTTCACATGGACGATGATTCTCGTCTTTCTTTTCTCATTCACTTGAAGAAATGACTATTTTTGTATTGAAGTAAAAATGATTAATATTTGATAAATATCAGATTAAATCTATATAACTCGTTCTAAGGAAAACTAAGAACATAACATATATTTAACATTTGATACCGGCGTACAATCTATAAATTTTACATAAACAGATTTCGGGTTTCAGCCATCGTAGAAGTTTGATAAGTCATACATTTTTTCCAACGACTACATGGTTTTTTAACTGTACTACAGATCTGTTTCTTAACAAATTTCCCTGTTGTCTCCATACCCAAACATACTTCGCGGTTTCTATTTTTTTTAAAAAAATTAATTTCATAACATAACATTGAATCATAGTTACACTTTACGGAAAATGTATTACAATTCGTCTTTTAAATAAGCGACTCTTCTTTTAATGACACCAGGAATCATTAGAGCGTCATTCGTTTCATTATTTATGGCAAATTAAGTCAGAAAAAAATGTATTAAATTAATTTCAATTCTTATTTAATGAACATTTATTATTTAATACACTTAATAAATCACACATTAATGATTAGTTGGTTTTTCCCCCAGATATATATAAAATGAAAGAAAAATATATTATCTAGTTAACAAACATCCAAACAAAATTACAAATGTAATCCGTAGAATAACTTACATTAAGATGAAACTTATTGAAAACTCCTAAATTTCTTAATAAATTGTCATTTATTAAAAGTTACTTTATTAATCAACTCATTTAATAAAATAATTTCTGACTTATTTGAGTACAAACCTTTATAATAATTTATTAAATGCCAGTCAATGTTTAATTTTAATCATTATATTTATTTGTTTAAACGTTATTAACTGAAAAGTACTTCAAAATATTGTACGCAGTATAGAATTGTATTTATTAGTTTTTACTGTTATTTACAGAGACCACTTAATTATATTAAATTTCGTTTTCAAATTCGTTTAATGTTATAATAAAACTTGTTTCACTGTTGACGTAAATATAAAATAGTTCACCTATGTTTAATGCTTTATTATCCCTGTAGATGAAAATCAAGAGCTTCAACATTTTATTATCTGTTTTAACTTAATGTTGCAGCCACCGTTTTTTAAGAAAATTTTTTGTCTGCTGGTTCAAATTATATTGTATTCATATTTCCTTTAATTCTAAAGCTATCGTAACCGAAATTTTACATCCGTAATTTATCCTATGCTACACAAATTTTTTTGTTGCTGTACTAATGATTGAAACCAGACTGTCGCTTTTTGCATCTGTGAATCTCTTGTCTTCATAACGCAACGAATTTCTTTATATGTTGCAACTATATTTTTTCGCAGTTGAAGACTCAGATAATCCAGCTTCAAGACGGTTTACAAGGAAATGAACGTGATGCATTCTCTAACTGTCAGTTTGTAACTCAGTACGTGTACCCGTCAGTCTTATCAGTCTGTTAAAATTAATAATCGCTGATACGTACGAAAACTCTGCAGTCTGCATATACGTCAGTGATAGGATATTGAGTGACGTGATGGGGTTAAAGGTTTGTGAATGTTAGAAAAAACTATTATTTTTAATAATTAAGCCAATTTTAAGTCAGAAAAAATAATTTATTACTTTGACAACGTTTGATCGCTTAATTTGAGACAGCAGCAGGTTCAAGATTAAAAAAATTTTGATTGACAGGTCGGTGTCTGCCGTGGCCGAAAAAAAGTCTGAATACATATATAATATAACGTTTATTAAATGTTCATAAAAACTATTAATAGCCTTTCGAGTAATATTATGAAATAATACTTATTGTTGAAAGATTAGGTGAAAATAATGAAAAAAATTAATAAAAATATAGTGGTTGATTATTTTTTAAGGAATAATAATAACTATAATTACTTTAAATTTATTTGATAAATCTTTATTATATATATGAAACATAGAACCAGGCATATGTCTAAATAAATACAAGTATATGTATTGGCCGTATGGTAGACTACATCTTTTTAAATAAATTTAGCTGGAGTTTCCTAGCCAAACAGGCTTGGACGATGGACATCTGTCGAGTAGGTGTGGACATTCACGTATCCGAATGTCCTGACTTTTTCTTCTCCTCCTTGTATTCTTTTCCTTTCTTCTTCGTATTCTACACATCACCTCTCTTCCAACATCTTCACTTCAACTCTTCTTTCTGCCGTTTCAGCAGGTTTTTCTTAAATTGGCACGTTATGCCTTGGTTTTTCACTTCTTTCGTTCTCCACCCTACCCAACCAATCATATCGCCGAAATTCACCAGCCAGGTGTTCTCAGTTTTAGTCGCGTCTGTTTAATAACGGCGACTGCAAGTTTGGAGTCTAATCTTTATGCCTCTTCTGGAAACACGTCGCATCCCGTCTGTTCCGCCCATTTTGTCTAGTGCTCTGTCACAAAGCGAATGCCCACCCGCTGCATAAATTGAAATTTCAAAGAAAAAAAATTAATAGCATAAAACGCGCGTTATACGTTATTGAGCCACAATATTAGAAATAATGATTTTGTCTTCAAAATTTTTTGTTTCGGATTTTCAACTACATTTATTTTTATTCCACTGAAATTTCTGTCTCTTGAAAAAGTAACCTATAATAGTCAATGTCGAAACACAGGTTGAGGTGTATAGATATATATATTGTAATATTCACAAATAAATCTACCAATTTTTCTAAATTATGCCCCACATTGAGGGTCAATTTGTGGTTACCACAAATTATACACTTTTATTTTTAAACTTTGGGCGCCAATTTGTAATAAATTCAAATAAATTACTTAAATATTAAAATGATTTGATGTTTCAGTAAGAACTCAAGAATTTAAAATAGACAAACAAATCAATTTACTAACACACAATTTACATTTACACAAGTAATCAAATGATTTTTTACAACAGTTGGTAATTAATGTTTTACTATGAAATTTAATCTTTCTCAGGGTTGTTTACTTTGCCTTAAATCAAACAGATACTTGTTAACCAATTTTTACAATGAAATAAAGAAAACACATACAATAACCAAATTTGAATTCTGAAATCTGACGATTATACCTTTACTTAAAAGTTTACAAGTATACCAACTGTGAAAAATTAACTTACAATCTCTGGTAATCCATGAAATTTGGCTCACTCGCATACGAACACTCGCTCACTTTATACAGGCCATAAAGAGCACCAAGTTGTGCACACAATTTACACTGAACACTTTCGTCACTACAACTTCGCATATTGTTCACGTACCAGCAGACTATTACCACCTGACTGAAACCTTCTCACGATGACTTACGGTGACGACGACCTAGATTTATCTCGGCCACATAACTTGGCCCAAAGTCCACCGACGAACTCTTATTTATTCCGGCCACCTATCTTGGCCCGATCCGGTCTCGAGGACCACCACCAACGATCTC
Organism: Zhengitettix transpicula; assembly: GCA_037074705.1. NCBI lineage: Eukaryota > Metazoa > Arthropoda > Insecta > Orthoptera > Tetrigidae > Zhengitettix > Zhengitettix transpicula. The sequence goes on from CM073591.1 coordinate 144,273,687, forward strand.
TCCTGACAGACTGACTTTTACGACGAACTCCTATCGACGATCACTGCTAATAGACTGACTCCCTTATTTCTTCTTACGACGACTTATATCTCTTTCTTTTGCGCACATAACAACCAATCCGTGTGCACTTCTCCCCACACCCTCGTCTAATTTACCATCTGTCTCTCAATTATCTTATCATTACCTCGTCGTTGTGTACAACTCGTGTACCTTCTGCCGCTGATAATACAAGTCCAAACTACGACTCAGGATGGTCTTTTTCACACCACTCCACAGATTCGTGCGCAGTCAGAGAGAGTTCGGGTGCACTTTCGCTCCTCCCCACAGAGTTCGGACGTACCTTTTCCCCTTCTCCACAGAGTTCGGGTTCACTCAGAGTTCGTGTGCAAATCTGCACACCGCACCTCAGAGCCGGGCGTACACACACACTTAACTCACCCTCTTTTAATTTGCCATCTGTCGCTCAATTATATTATCATTATATCCTTTGGTACAACCTGAGTGCCTTCTTCCGTTGACCACGCGAGTCCAAATATTTGTTCATTAATTAATTATTTTTTTAAATTACTACAATATATATATATATATATATATATATATATATATATTCCAGTTAGGTTTAGTGGTTGTCTCTGACATGCAAATACAACTTTAAAGGGTAACTGTTTCTGGTTTAAAAATAATGGAATTGTTAGTCAACGGGATTCTAAGTAACTGATATTTTTTCTATTCAACCAATATTAAAATCGTGTGCAGTGTTGATGTATTTATGAAATTCTTGGAAAATTAATCTGCACTGACGAATATGTGTGAAAATATTTAGCCGTCAGCGCCAACGGGTTATAAAATTGTGTTTGGAATTCAACCAGAAGTCGTAGAAAGGGAATGCTAAAAGGCTGTATGTAGTCACGGTCACTGTCAGTTTGAATGTTGATCGAAGTAATTTGTTATTTTTAGCTGGACTTGAATTATTTGTACGGAATATAACGCGCACATCCTCCAACGAATGCTGCCGAAGTTGATCGATGTTTGTCGAAAACGACTACACTATTGTTCTGCAGCTTGATATTTACTTCGTGTTGACCTATGCTAATAATTAGTATATTAGAATTTTCTTTATTTACACATTTTAATATATTGTTTTTTTCTCATTTAAATAATTAATTTTATACATTTTCTCGTTTTTGTAATTATTATTATTATTATTATTATTAGACAAATATACACTTATTTCGTATTATTATTATATTGTTATTTGTTTGGATGTGTTTCCTTTATCATTGATGTATTTATTCTCCCAGGTCTGTATATTCAATGGTTTTGTTTTATAATACATAAAGGCTATGTAATGGGTCTTAAACTTTTCCTTTTAATCAGTAAAGAACTAACGGAAGGAATAAATATAAATCTACTGATGACGTGGAAGTATGTGCTACTGGCCCCAACACTTTGTATACTTTCTGGTAACGTTTATAAAAATATTCACAAAATTTTTCCGTCACAAATAATAAAAATAAAAATATAATAGATTTTTATAACAGAAAATTTTGGAATTCTTGACGTAAATAACAATGTTTATTTACCGTTAATTTTCTTCCGTGTAAAATCTCCCAAAAATACAGACAGACAAGGGGGCAAGACTGTTAACTAGAAGAAAGTTATTTTAATAATAAGGAAGTTCTATTTCACAGAATAAGCTGACTATTACAATTTTATTTTTTCCGCATAACATTATGGAGTCCGTAGAGGTTTGTTCAAATGGACTGAGCTCTTTAGAATACGTCCTCAAACTAAATCCTCGGTCATAATTGGAGTATTATGTATTTCAGAGGAATAGTGCTTGGTTTCTGAAGGACGATGGTTCACGTCATGCAGTATTGATTTGCATGAGTAAGTTGACTCGTGTGCTAGTGGCCGCTTTCGCATACACCAGGCTTCACCGCCTATTTCACTCAAATAGATTTATGAGAAGGAAACGTTTCCACTGATACAAATCCGGCGCAATAAATTAGTTACGCCGTATGAAGCAAAGGTATTTACTTCCAGCGCGAACTGAGTGTGATTTTTTTTTTCACTGGATTCAACGAATGATCCGTCGTTTCGATATGCTCTTCAATTTTCCCGCGTTGAATTCCGTCTCGTTCACTGCCACAGTGAACTCAGAAACTCTGCAGACTTGTAGTTACCATGTTTTACAGTATAACTGATGATAGGATTTGACGTTTATGAAAGATGTTAAAATGTATAGCGCTTGGATTTGATTATTATGATTTTTCTTTGTAATAATAGGAGCTACCAATTAATTATTACTGATTTTGTTAGATTTTAAAATTATTAAAATTAAACTTTAATACAAATTATTAAAAATATTTTTTTTCTTTTAGCTTCCCCCGAAATATGGACACAAATCTCGGATCCTTTACTCAAGAGGGTCTCCAGTTGATAAATTTTCGTACGTCACGATTTTAAAATTAGATTTCGAAACGGTAAATTTTAGAATATTTTGCAAAGAAGTGCCGGACGGAGCACTCCTGGACTACGGGATAAGTAGGACGAGAGTTACAGTTTTAGTCGAACGTAAAGTATCTTAAATGATTGTGGGCTGGACACTTTTCTAGGATCTAAGATGGGGAAGTGACACAGAGGCCATAAGCTACGAAGAGTACGGCCAAGTCAAGTTGTAAAACGTTTTGTTTAATGGATTCCACGCCCTGAAAAATCAAGTGAAATATCTTTATAATGAGTGTAATTGATTTAACAGTGCTTTTAAATGAGGATTGGCAAGATAGTCTCACCACCGGGATACGATCCCTGGATTTTTAGGCTATAGGGACATTATTAGACATCGATAAAAATAATAAGAAAGATAGCCAAATAAAGACAAAAGAAATGATTATATAATATAATATAATATATATTGTAGTATTTTATTTAAGGACATTTAAATAAACTGCACGTTGGAGCAAACAATTATGTAGTAATTGGGCGTTCAATAATATGAAATGTTTTACAAGCGGTTTACACAAACAATTAAAATTTATTACGAACAAACAATAAAATTTTAAAAAAGTTATTAAGACTAATAAATTTCAATTTATATTATCAATTAATATTTTACAATAAAAAACACTATTTCTGTCGGTCGATTACTGGGCCTTGAATAAAGAAAATACTTGTTAAACAATTAATTTTATCAAGCTATCAATGAATTAATTCATCAGTAGATTATTACAATACAAAACATAAAATTTGAACTTTAAATTCTGAACGAAATTGGAAATCTGACGATAATATCTTTACTTACGAGTTGACAGATAGTAATTTTGTGAACTTTTACCTTAACATACTCAAGGAAATTGCCTCGTTGGTACACGCACACACACTTGTTACACTTTATAGACAGGCCATTTTTATACACTGACTCTAATCAACACTTTTAGTTTGACAAAATGATTTGCAATGGTTGGTTCACTATTCGTTTAACAAATCTAATTAGCTCGTTCCGAAGTTTGTTAACTGCTGGATGCAGTTACCTGGGCTCCCAAAATTGAAGAAAGAAGAAAAATGAGAATGTAATAATTTAGACTCAGCACTCTAAGTATTTAGCTTTAAATTTTCGTAGTTATCTGCTCACAAACTGCAACATGTAAAATGTTCTAAATGATTTAGCTGTTGTGTTACAAGTATCCAGACACTTTCGTCTGTCCACTGCTTTATTCCCGAGAAGACTGGCCTACACTCCGCGTCTAGCGAACCAACAACTACAATACCAGCAAGCTTTGTATTCTTGCCACATTCTTGTATACGACTTGTGTGTTTTTATGCCGCCGTCAATGCGAGTCCAAATTCTGTTCATTAATTAATTATTTCATTTTAATTACCACAATATATATATATATATATATATATATTATAATGCCAATTAAACAGGCCATTAATTGTTTTTAATATAATTAAATTGTTAGCGGTACGAATGCGCAAAGGCGACAATGAAGGCGGGTTTTTCCTTTGTTCAACAATGGAGACCGCGCGTGCTTAAACTCAGTATGCACTTGGAGAGCTAGTCTAGAATCGGCGATTGAAAGGTGAAGGAGTCAAAATTCTGCGTACGAGAAATGAAACTGTTAAAAGTCGACGGGGAGATAATATAGTTCAGTTCACCTAGAGCAACGAACAGTAAAGTTTGCAGATATAAAGTATGAATGGCGAGATCCTGTATTTCTACCTGAAAGCAAGCAAATATTTTACGGAGAGATTTATTTAATAATTTGCACACGGTGAAGCAAATGGTTGCTTCGAGCTGATTGAACAATTATGGCATACAGGGGACCGACAACCACTAGCAGACCAAAGGGGGCGGCTCATCCGAGGTTCCAGATAGCAGAGGACGAGTATTTTAATCGTGTGTATTAAAATTTTAAATGAAGTGTAGAGTCAATGTATAAATGGCCTTTTATTGTGGTAGTTTTCAAGATACAAGAGAGAGATCTGGTACCAGACAGACGGTCCGTGACTAACAATACTTTTATACAAATTTTGTAAACGATAATTAAAAAGGTATAGTCAGATTTCGTTCAGTTTTCTTTTCACTTATTTTCATATTGTTTTAGGTTAACTTTTTATATTTGAATTGTTAATTGTCAGGTTATAGATCGATTTTGATCTAATTATCAAACCCAGTTATGGCCCTGAGATAAGAGATTCGACGAATTTGACTGTAATGATATAAGAACTGTATGTTCAAAAATGCCACGAATTAATACATGAAAATTAAAGTATTTGTTTTAAATGGATGAACTTCGGCATGAAAAATAGGTTTTGTACATTGTAAAATTTATCAACAATAATAAATTTCTTTTAAAGCTTAGTAAATGTTGTTAATTTATTCATTTAATTTAAACTCTATCAAGGTGTTTATTACAATATATAATATAAAATATAAAGTATCTTAAATTATATTATCACTTATTTTTTCTGTCTGTATTTCGCTAGCCTTCTTATTATTAATTTCAATTTGACGTAAAGTTTTCAGTTTAATGAGACCAATAATTGATGTATAATCTGTGGAAGCAGTATTTATATATGAATGTGAGTAAAGAATACCGGTTCATACCAGTTGACTGATCTATAACTAAAGTAGTTTATTTCTAGAATCTATCAACGTTTCGGTTAAATATATTCACTTATATTTGTTTTTTTAAGAACTACGGAGCTTTGTTTTGGCGGACAAAGTGGCTTGTGCCAAGACGTTACTCAATTGCAGTTTAATAATGCTTCTATTCAGTAGTATTAATCGAAGCGCAAGGCAGGTGTCGGCGGAACTGGCTTGGTCAATTAGGCAGGGCCAACTGTCCTGGATGGACCAGTAATGAGGTCAGTCCAGTTATAATTAGTTGCGACTCCACGAGGAACCTCTCACAGATGATCTGTGTGTCAGGAAATAGACGCTTTCATCTTCGTCTCGTGCGCGCTACCGTAAAAAACTGTTATATAACTAAAATATATTAACTATATTAGTTTTGGACAGATAGTTGTATTACAACATTGTTCAGTGGTTTATGTATTATAACGAAAGGCCAAAAAGTGTAATGGAACCAAATAATCCAAAATAAAAACATGCGAGAAATTATTAAAATGTTGTGTCTATCTTTTGAAAATTATTAGATGAAACGTAACTATTGTAAATATCCTCATACAATTCCCAATATACTCCTTATAATCTTTTTGTTAGTTTCTGCCCCAGTACTAAGTAATGTTTTTATTATTCACTGAATAATTTCAAAGTGTAATAAAATGTAAAATAGGTAATTAAATTTAAATAGCCATGGTCTGTTTACATGCATTGCCTTTTAGTATTGCTCATACTGATCGTAATTTCTCGCTGCTTCTGTTGTCCCTTATTTTTTACACTTTAGGCGCTTTTTTATCTCTTCTATACTCTAGTTAATTCAATCATGAAATTTAATACCAGAAATTGTTTTGGAAATAGTTCATAAACATACTATTTTCGGAATATTAATGTCGAAGTTAACAATTTAATATTTCTTCTGCTTAGAACAAAGTTATTATGTCAAACATATGGCACTAGATTTAACGCCATGATCGATGACGACATAGTTAAGTGTTCTTTTTTGCAGGTACCAACTCCCTCTCCGAGTGGAGCCAATCAGGTGCCGTAAGCACGTAGAACTTGACCTCTTTAGATCGTTGCGGTGTGTGTATGTTTATTTCATGGGCTTCGTGGCTACGCCTGACTTTCCTCCTCTCCCTCAATTTGCGCCACCCGCCTTCGTTCCTGACGCTCACTATAGTATTAATCACGCTATGTGCAATTTAATATTGCTGCATCATTGGAAAGCATAATTTAAAAGCATATTGAATTGTTGTGGAGGACTTCCAAACGTTGTAGAAGATACAAATGTTGTACTATATATACACAAGTAGGGACTTGCTTCCGATTTATTAAATTGCCGTTCTTTTAGTTTAAAAAATACTATAGACAGAAATTGTTTGTGAATTTAAGTAATTCTGTATCAGTTCAGAATAATAATTAAAAACAATGTTTTTTACAGAAATTTTTTCCAAAACATTTAAGATTTCGTATTAACAATATAAACTTAATTGTAACTGACTTTTCCGCTGATCTACCGATAGTGGTTCTTAAAAAACTTGAGTTTTAAGTGATAAAGAAGTCTCCATATCTTTGTTCAGGACCTACTCAAAATGTCGATATTGAAACTCGATGGTAAGTCATACTTTTAGGAATGGAAGGAAACGAAGGTCTGCGGGGATCATTTCTCGACCCATTATTACATAACATACAACCTTTCAAAGAAAGGGGGGGGGCCCTTTCTTTTAAGGGTAACAGGCTACATGAGGGTAATCCACATGGTGGCAACTCCCATTTAATAGCATAGGAAGGAATTTGAAAGGGGGGATGCGGAAGGGTAGAGGTAGTTGACCAAGGGTTAACTAGGGCCTCCGGGCTATAGTTTAAGGATCCTACCCGGCATTTGCCTAAAAGTAATGCAGGGAATACCCTAGAAAAACCTGCATCAGGTAGGTCGGGCATTGGGTACTTGTCCCACGCCCTTACGATAGCGGGAAAAGAGTTTGCTGTGGGGTCGCAGCATTCCCTTCTCCGACTGTTCCAATGGGAACAGCGAACAACTCTTACCGTATGCCCAAGGTCTGTGACCCTGGAACATACACCTCTCAAAACAGGCCGAGCTGCTTCGGCTTGTGGGAACCTTGGTTCGAAAATGGAGAGAGGAAAAGGCATCCCCAAAGGTAGCCCCTTCCTGTCTCTCCTACAAGGTTCTGCCTGCGAGAGAACATCCCTCGCAAACTACCTCTCCTCAAATCCCTTCTCTGTGCTTACCGTATTTAAATTACTGAAGTAGACTGCGAGAACACAAAATGATACGAAATTTTGCTGTCACACAGCAGTTGAACCTATTTTTTTTAATGCCAAATAAATCTGTCGATTAGAGTTGGAGAGAGAAAATTTGACAACTTAACTTTATCAGATTTCATCAGAAAACAAACATTGGTAATTTATCACAGCACATTCCACTCGTAGGCATCGACGTTGATGATAAATTAAAATCGGATTACCACGTCAAAAGATTCTCGGACAAACTGAGATCAATGTGTTGTACATTAGAGCTTTAGTTAATAGTTAATGAAACGGACGCAAGTGCTGATTAAATTACTTTTCGGAATTTTCGCTTTATTAGCTATATATACAGGACAGTAAACTCCGGGGAGTTAGTGAAAGCTCAGATATATTTGAACTATTTGAGAGAACTGTGTGGATAATGACGAAAATGATTATATGAAAAGAAGCTTGAAAATATTTACGTTATATTATATTTTACAAATATTCAAATCTTCGAGAAGAAACATTAGGCTATTTCAGTCGGAGAGAATGATTATTATAATATTTAAAGTAGTTAAACAAGTTGAAAAGTATACTCTCTTTTAGAGTTAAGAATGAAAATAAAACCACCTTTCAATTAATATGAACAAAAGGCAACTGTTCATTATCAGTGTGAAAAATAATAATTGATTATGTGGTAACCAGAAAACATACAAATATTAATAATATCGCTGCTCTATGTTTTCCTGTCTGTATTCTTGCGTGAGAAACAGGCTAAGTGTCGACCTGTGAAGATCCTGTCGTGACCATTTTGTGCTTTATTTAGGTGGCCTGATAATATATTAAATTTTTATTGTTTTTGTAGAGTTATTTACAGTTGTTAATGTTCACATTTTTGTGCATAGCTTTGTTTATACATTAAATTGTATAATTAATTTATAGAACACGATTTATATCGCAGTATTCCTAATATGTATAATATTTTTTTTCTGAATTTGTTAAATTTTCTCGTATTGATTGATTTTATTTGATTGTATCGATGTTTTTGACTTCGTCGTTAATAGTAATATAAAAAAAGCAATTTATATTCCCATAAAAAGTGATTCCGAGATTCATTCGAAATCCAGTATTGGTACATAGACTTACGAAAGTAGGATCTTTTGTAGTTCATTGAATGAGACGAAGAAGTCTTGACGTCAGAAGCAGGAGATATTTTTATTGGGAATTTCAAAAGTGGAAAGCGACTTATAACTTGGATATATTAGTGCTATATTAAATAGATAAGGATAATAAATTGTGTGGAATTCAAATATTTTGGTGGTTCAGGATCATACACAGTAATATATCAATATGGGACTTTTTTATTGATAATATATTTTTAATCTTAAATTGACTTTAATTTATTTATAGAGCGAGCATATGAATTTTTTTTGTATAATTTCAAATAATTTTAATATACATACAATAATAACCATCTTTACCAGCCCTACAAAATAATTTTTCTTTTTATTTATTAATTTTCTAAACAATCAGTTTTGCTTACTTAATAGATACTTTCCTGGCTTCGTTTATTTTTTAATGGTCACTTACCTAGGAAACTTTTAAATAATTGATGTTTTACTGTATAAATTATATTTGGTTATTTGCAATGGTACTATTAATTTAAATATTCTGTGTGATATCTTTCTTAAAATTTAATATATTTCGAATACTAGCAAAACATTCACTAAAAGATTCGTAACAGATTTGATTAAATAACTTTTAGAAAAAAAAAATTATTTACTTATTTTGCGACCTCATGAGGTTGAAGTTTAAAATAAATTTCGGCCGCAGCAGCCAGCAGTCTATCAAATATTCTTTTAATCTTGAACCTGATGAAATAAAATAATTAATGAGCTTATACAAACACTTTTTATTCATATCGTGACGAAGTTTCGAAATCCTTTTAAATCATCTTCAGATATTTTACTACAAAGGTGGTATTTACAAATGATTATATTTATAGTATAATTGTACAAAGTAAACAAAGGAAAACTAAAGTAAACAAAAAGAAACAACAAATTAATATAATAAACTAGCACACGATTAACAAGTTATTAAATTCACACTGTTTTGAAAAAGGGTCCGAAGCACACATTTCACGTAACACTTGTCAGAACAAGGTCTTCATTTGTTTTATTAATTCAAAACAGCCCTTAAATTAAAACTGCGAACCTGATGAGTTCGCAAAATAAGCGACGAAAATGTTTTATTTTACATTAATAAATTTTCTTTCCTGATTTAAAATTGGCTGATTTTTATTTATTCATTATTAGTTTTCTCAATAGGCTGAATATATTTTTATATATATATATCTTTAAAAAAATCCTGTGCTTCCTGAAATACAAAGAATATAATATACAATTTCATATTCAACTCAAATTAAATTCTTGACTGATAACAGAGTGAATTAAATATATAGGACCACGCCTTTTCTCTGGAGAGTATAAATTAAATTTTTGACTTCCTTCAGTCCCGTGGATTTTTCTGTAAGAACGTTTTGCAGGATTTCATTGAACTTTTGATTCCATATGAAATGTTTCTGGTCTGTATTTCTACACGAAAATTTCAAGCCTCATTCCATGTGTTCACCAATCGTAAACAATACCCTTGCGTGTGTATCACAGTGATGTCGCAATAATTCCCCGGCTTTCTCAAGAATGTTTATGGCTACATCCAAGCAGAGTCCGTCTGTTTCTCAACGATGTCTTTGCGAAAGATGCGCAATTGCTTCTATGTGTCCGAAACGTATATTTTCTTAATCAATTACATATATATATATATATATATATATATATATATGTCAAAGGAGAACGGACTGACTATCAAAATATTGTTAACCTTCAGCGTGAAGAGGTTGCAAATTTATCGACGAAACGTGGTTTAATTTTCCATAAATAAATATTTTTTTTCTGACTTCAAATTGGCTGTTGATTATTTATAAATTATCTTAAGATCAGTGTCGTAGAGTGGCCGGGGGGGGGGGGTGATGGCGCTCCGACCCGGGCGGCACTTATTTGGGGCGGCAAAATTTCACAATAATCAATAATAATATCTTGAAATTTGAACGAAAAATTTCAACAATTTCTTTTCATATGCTGACGCACTTACAATTCGAACCGATTAAAATCAGCACAGAACCTTTTATTATTTAATCTGTGATGGATCTGTGGAATCCCCTTTCTTTAAAATAGTGTAATCATCTCTAGATTGGCAACACCGTCTCTGCGAAGTAGTTGCCTTGTGGTGATTCCCCGTGTTGTATTTTATTTTGCGTTCAGATTGTTACGACTAACATTCTAGTGAAACATTTTTTAAAAACACCTGCAACATCTGTTGTCCGATTCACATTAACTCAATTAACGTGGAACATTTCATGGTTTTATTTAAATGCGTGTTGTGATTTTGGATTCTTAAATTATTGAGATTTGTCGAAAAATTGTAAGTAAACTATAAATCGATGATGTACATCAGCGCTGTACAACCTTTTGACTACTAGGGGCGCACCTGAAGTGGCGCACTTGCTCATACCTCTTTTACTACTATTACCTGCTACTACTAGTAGCTACTCAAAAAAAGCATTTAAAAATTTTAAATAGTAAAAATTGGCAAATTACAATATATATATATGGAGGGTGCCAAGAAACGAGATGACGGGCGCCGCGTTTGACAGGCCTCGTTTAAATTTTCGACTCTTATATTCCAATTTTTATTTTTGTTTACCTGCTAGTTACCAGTATTTGCGTCATACTAAACGGTCAATTTTGTGAGTTAAGTAAACTAACTCTTTGTACCTATACTGTAACGCTTGTATTTTGGTTTAGTTTTGCTTTGTCTCGGAAGTGTTGTTTGCTGTGGTTTGGAGAATTCGATATCGTGCACGTGCGTGGGGGTGGAGGAAATAAATATTTCCATCCAAGAAATTTTCGTCTCCTGTCTCGATTGTTGACCTCAACATGACAGAATAGTTGGCCATTGTTGACTACGGAACTGCAGCTGCGTGCTATAACTCTTGTAACAACGGAAGAATCAGTGAAACTGACATTTCGACGAAGTTTTCTAATAATGAAAAAAAGTAATAGATTGGGTGGCTATAATGGAGGGAACGGAGATAAGCTTTTGAAAGTGGACAGTGGTGCTGCGCTCACCGCAGCTGGTGGATGTGATTATGTGAGGCTCCGTATAGCGTTACGTGTATACGTTTTAAGTGTCACCGATCTAAAAATCTCATGAGTTCTGCTGTAAACTTCTCCAAGTTGTTGTCTCTGATATAGTACGAGGCAGAATCATCGTGAGAAAGGGGCCACAATTTGATAGTGAAGAGTTCATCGAAGCCACACAATTTAGTATGACGGCTTGCCAGCAATCCATCCCGGAGGCCGACGCCTTAGCCAGTGGCCAAGCCCTGAGTCGACGCTTTGCAACGGTCCTGACTAAAGTCATCACTGCAGTTAACCCGTTCTGCCGGCTGTGAGATACAGAGTCGTCGGTACGAGAGCTACAGCAAGCAACACAACACAGAATAGCAGTACGTATTTGCTAAGGGAAGCAGATCTCTTCTCTGTAAATACCACAGGTGCCTGAGATAAGAGTTTTTCATGATTAACTGTAATAAACTTATTACAAATTCTTTAATGGTCAATAATTTTTTTGATTTAACGTAAAAACCCAGCCCACAAAAATAATTCTTTACAATACTTATATAGGTTAGGAAATTGTGCCAGTGATGTAGCCGTGGCGGGGGTGGGGGCGGTGGGGGGACGACCGGACCGGCCAGAATTTTTCGTGGGTGGCAAAATTTTAGAATTTATGTGAATTGTTGAACTTTTTGGATTTAAATAGCTAAATAATGTGGCGGAAAATTTGGCCTCCGTCTCGGGTGGAGGAAACCCTCGTTACGCCTCATCATCTGGCACTTTTCTCCGGAAATACATTAAGGTATCAGACAGAAAATCACTTTGATTATACTGAGAATTTCCTAGATAATTGTCATCCATATGGACATTTCCCGAAATGCTGAAATTTGTAATATATGTACGACCCGTTTCCATAAATACATATGTGTCCTGTAGCGTACATATGATACATCTATTTCATTATGCACACACACACACACACACGGAGCATTTAATGTTGCAATGATGAAATCATCCAAACGCAATATCGCGGCTTATGTAATAATTATTCTATAGATAAAGCAAGTAGTCTTTCCCTGAGCAATGAATGAACAATTCTCGGGTTTCTAGCAAAGAAGATGATGACAGTGAACGTCATCGAATCGTCGCCGTGATCTTTCTACGCAGTTGAGAATATTTTGTTTATTCTATATATATCAAAACGGAAGATAAACATTCTGTGTGGGTTCGTGAGTGTATTTTGAGACGTGAAAAATTCGGTGCCTAGAGTCAATCTGAGTTCAGAATTGAGGACCCAGAGGAGTTTTCGAATTTTTTAATAATGAAACCATATGTTTTCGAAAAGCTTCCTTGTAAAATTGGTCCCTTGATATCAAAGGTAGACACTTAAATCTATAAAAGCTATTAGTGTAAGACAACAACGTGGTGTAACTTTGCAATTTTTAGCATTTTTAAACTTGGAAGAAATAATTTCAATATTAAGCATTTTTTCACTTACCACTGGTAAAATTCTTATCGCCGATTTGAAAGTTGAGGATATCTGCAGAAATAACAACTCATAGTACTGCTATTTCGATACATACAATTCATCAGTGACCTGGCCGGATTTAGTCGTTCAGTTTTTTTAAAAAAAATTCACTGTTAAATTAATTTCGTAAGTTATTAATTTTTATTTGAATCTCTTCCACGGGCGTGCTACCGCCATTTCTTTTGCAACGGGGTGCATCATAACTGATAAAAAATCAAGAGAATGCTTTATTAATTGCTATGTAATTAAAAATTTAAATATGTACACGGACAAATTCATACAAATTATACGGCTTTGGATAACCTGATCTCTTAATTCTCAGGGTTCACCATGGATTTCGTTACCGCCCTAGACGCGTCAAGGGTGGGGTCCTTGGCAGTTATCGTCCGTGTATCTGTGGCCGTCGTCATGTTGCATCCTGGGACCAGTCACACTCGAAACGTACTCTGGATCAGGCGACGGCACGTTCCACAATTTAGTCACTGGTAACGGTTCGTCGACACAGCACCTTCGCAGCTTGCGAAATTTCGATATTCTCGGCCATTTTAGGTCGATCTTTCCTGGACCAAGAAATATGACTGTTCCAGGCAATCGCGTATTTATTTAATTTTGATATTTCCGGAGACGTCGCTTCCCCAGATAACGTCCGAGGGTCCGCCCCCTACACAGACTGCAGGGATTATCTCTTCGCCACGGTGGCGCCTGGTCAAATTCCAACATGCAAAGCTCTCAACCCTTGCTAAATTATAATGAAATTATATATATATATATATATTGTAATAATTAAAAAAGTCTTTAATTAAAAGAAATTCTTAAACAAAAAAATTAATTAAAATTTGAATGATAGTTATCCACACGTTGAAGACGTCAATTTATGTAATGATTTAAAAGGTGGTCTTAATTAAATAGGAATAATTAACAAAATTATTATGATTTATAAAATTATTGTTGATAATTACACATTATAAGCCCTGATTTGCACGCAGAATTCCGTCAATTTAACAAACAAATATTTCAATTTTATTTTATTAATTCGTGGCGTTCTATGAAAATACAGCTTTATATTTTTACAATCAACCACGTCGAATTTCTCTTTATCTCATGGTCATCACTGGGTTTGATAGTAAGAACAAATACAATCTAATGAACTAAAACATTAACAATCCAAACTCATTGAAGTTAACGAATACTATATTAAAAACAAGAAATAAATGAAAACGAATGAAAAGAAAAACGTGATCGAAATCTGACCATACCTTTAATTATTGTTTACAATTATTAATAATTGTTTTGTACTCACGACAGTGCTACTGGTACCAGTCCGGACTCTTGTAGCTTGAAGTCAACACCCACTAAACAGGTCATTATTCACTGATTCTACACTTTAGATTTTGAACACACGCGGTCGTTACTCTCGATCTCTGCTATCCTGTAACCTGGATTATCCGCCACTCCGTCAGCCCTCGGACGTAGGTCTCCTTGAAGTCTCTCTATGCGAAAATTAGTTCAGTTTATGAAGCAAAACTTATGCTTCTAAATTGCGATTTTATGAGTCTCTCCGTCAAAATTGTTTACTTGCGTTTTATGTAAACTATTATATCTTGCCGTCGGACTTCCTGGATAGCCCTATTCATGCTTTTAGATTAGCAAACTTTACTGTTTTGTATCTCTCGCAGACTCTTTTATGTATCCTTTCTCGACCCAGACTCCACGCAAACTCGACACAGACAGTTCTCTAAGCGCGCGGTCTCCAGTCTACATTGTTAACAAAGAAAGACCCGCTGCGATTGTCGTCTTTAAACACCCGTAGCGCCAACAATTCAATTATATTAAAAAAATTAATAGCCTGTTTAATTGGGATTACAATATATATGCCAATTATGAAACTATCGCGCTACAGCACTTTGTCTTTATAAGTTTTCCTTGGAACGTTCCATAGTTCAGGTTTACCGTGGTAAATATTAATTAATTTCTCAACCTCAACTTTCATCAACTCTTTTTTTATCACTCAAGTTTACTCACTATTTCACATTGCCTGAAAATTAGACGAGCAGTCAGCTTCCGTCGGTTTAATTTGAACTTGCAACAATAAGTGTTAACATCTGTTGGTATAGATGTGTAGACACATGTCGCTAGTGAAAAAAAAATGTCTGCGAGGGATGTTTTCTCGCAGGCAGAACCTTGTAGGAGAGATACGAAGGGGCTACCTTTCGGGATGCCTTTTCCTTTCCGTTTTTGAACTAAGGTTCCCACAAGCCAAGGCACCTCGGCCTGTTCTAAGAGGTGTATGTTCCGGGGTCACAGACCTTGGGCATACGGTAAGAGTTGTCCGCTATTCCCAATGGAATAGTCGGCCAGCTGCCTCCAAAACTGGTCGAGGCACGGAGAAGGGAATGCTGCGACCCCACAGCAAACTCCTCTCCCGCTATCGGAAGGGCGTGGGACAAGCACCCAATGCCCGACCTACCTGATGCAGGTTTTTCTAGGGTTTTCCCTGCCTTTCTTTAGGCGAATGCTAGGTAGGATTCTTAAAATATAGCACGGGGGCCCTAGTTAACCCTTGGCAACCTTCCTCTACCCTTCCGCTTCCCCCCTTTCAAATCCTTTCCTATGCTATTAAAAGGAGTTTCCCAACGTGGATTACCCTCATGTAAGCCTGTTGCCCTAAAATAAAAATAAATAAATAAAAACACAAATTAAAATATATTTAAATATTCTTGCTTTTACAACATAAGCACCTAACTTTTCAATGTTTCTAACTACTTTTCAAACAACTTTGTTTTCTTAGGGCAAGTTCCAGTATCCTTGGAGGCAAAGTATTCCAGTCCCTTTTTTACGAAGGGAAATATTAGCCCACATCCGTTCTTTTGTGCTTTTGCTTCATTTTATAATTCTGGTCGTTTTTAGAGAAAAATGTGGGTAAACTTAAATTATGTTTACATCTGACACTTTTCTCCAGAAAAAAATGTCAAGTGTCAGAGAGAAAATCTGACAGATTGTTTACATACTTAATGAAATTACTATAAATTAGTGTCATCGATATGTATATGACAGTTCTCAAAATGCTAAAATTTATATAAATGTACGACCCTTTTACACATTTAAAAATGTGTTCGAAATCGTACATATCTTTCATTTTACAAATACGCTGCCATACAGAGGTAATTCTTCCTCCATAAAATTTTCGATGCGTAAAATCGCGGCCTGTGTAATTATTCTGATGTCAAAAAAAACAAACGGAAAAACGTTCTGTTTGGATTCGAGGGTAAATTTTGTAACGTGAAAAATAAATCAATTGATGCCCGAACGCTGTTTTCGAAATTTGTAGTAATGAAACCAGCTGTTTTGACACATGTAATTCATCATGGCCGGATTTTGTGCTTCTGGTTTTTTCAAATTCGCTGTTAAATTGGTTTCTTAAGTTACGAATTTTTCTCTCATTCTCTTCTGCTGTCGTACTAAAATCTTCCGCAATTTCCGTTATGGCAAAATGTTTTTTCACTCTGCTTTATAACTTTATCAAGTAACTTCTTATATATATTTATTAATTCTTCAACTTCAGCTTTTAACCTTTTATCACTTTTATCAACTATGGATTGTTTTCATTTCTACACGACTGGACACTTATTGCACAATTATAAAAGTAGACGAGCAGTCAACTTCCACGATATCTGTCCGACAAGTTTGAACTTGCAAATAATCAGCGTTTACATCTGTTGTTAGTAATGCGTCGACACATGCAGCTGATAGAAGAAATTTATATCTGTGACATTAATTCTTCACTGTTTACATTACCACGATTTCTGTCTGACATAAAATGTCATGCAAAAACTGTCAGGTGTTAACGTACCTTTAGACGTTCCTTTATTTCTGTCCAGGCCGGTTAGTCTGTGTAAGCCTTTTAGAGTGCACCAAGTCTAGCCTTTTCCCTCTTATCGCTGAGCGTTTCTCATTTAGTTTCGTACCTTCACAAAACCCCCGCCCGTTTTTGAATTTTTCCAGCGCATTGATGTTCTCCGTTCTGTAAGGATCCCAACTTACTGCCCCGTATTCAATCACAGGTCTAACTAGAAAAGTGTAAAGAGACTGCCTTGGCCTCCCTTGTTCTTTTCTTCAACACCCTGTTAATGGAATGTATCGACCTCCATCCCTATCGCTTCAGATGCATATATTATAATATGAAAATTAAAATAATGAAAAAAAAACAGGATGTGGTCAAATTAATATGGTAAGTTATGATTTCATATGGAAATAATTTAAGCAATTAAATTTAAAATACAAAACGTTTATTAAAAATTTATATTTAGTTGGATATCGTACAAAACTTTTACATAAATGCCACTGCTTTATTGAAATTCTTAAAATCGTCAGGATCCATTATTGGACCTCTAATCCGCAAATATAATTAAAGAAAAACATAATGTTACAAAATAGTGCATTAAATTTACAGAAAAATTTTAAAATTGTAAAAATCTATAAAAATCTGACGGTGTGCAATTTTATACGAGGTTTACAATGAAAATTTCGTTCGTACCAAATCATCAAAGCAGCTCTCATAACACTGCTTATTCACTTCTCCGATAATTTAAAAGGATTTTACTTATCAGGCCACAACCTACGTTAACACAGTTCAGTCGGAACAAAAAACCTGATTTCCACGTAACCAATAAAGGCTTTTACTTTGCCATATTTCCGGTCAAACTTATTACCAGACACGTATCCAATATATTCCTTCTACAACCTTTTCTTTCAAGATCTACCAGCCATGTCTAAAAAAAACTCATTCAGCTCCCATTGGAGAGACTGAACTGCACTTCACAGTTTCAGTTCGTATCGTCGAATGTCTGAACTCTAGTCAAAGCTTTTTCACCTAATACATTGCCGACAATAATTCGTCTGAAAACTCCACATTCTTATGCAACGCTGACTTGCCAACAATACCTGGGCCATAATATTACGCTGACAATACAAATATTAAAGAATTTTCCAAAAATCCTTTCATTATACACATTGAAGGTCACAACAATATATATATATATATATAGTAATAATCAACTATTTATGCGTTTAATTTATTTGGCCCACATTGTGCTAGCCATTTATGTAATGATCAAAATGAATAGGTTAATTTAATGAAAAATATCAAATTTTTAACAAACAAAATAATTTATTATCCATTTGTGGCTTCCAATTGCAATTAAAATTTAATATCTCTTATCTCAGGGCCTTCACTTGGTTTGATAATTAACAGTGAAAATGTTTTAATAATCTGATTAACAATTCAGTTTAAAATTTACCTAAAAACAATAAGTCGATAAATGAAAGAAAGCTAAATGAAAAGTGAACGAAATGAAAGATGAACGATATCTGACTTTTCCCTTTTAGTTATCGTTCACAAATATTTCTATCCAAGTTTTGTTACTCACATTTTGTTCGACTGGTACCAGCATTCTTCCATACCTCCAAAAGTACACTATAATGCAAATTTTATTACACTGATTCTAAATTTCCTCACAGATTCTACACATAAGAAGTCGAAATGCAATTACTCAGCTCCCAGGAAACTCGGATGATTCCCTCCTAATTGGCCAGCTATCGGATGTCGTTTTCCCTCAACGCGAAATTGTTCAAGTTCTTTATAATGAAGCAACCCTTGCTTCAGCGTTGGCTAGTTGTTAGAACATCTCTCTGTCCAACTAACTGCTTGCTTACAGGAACTCACGATTTGCGGATTTTAGTCTTTTACTGATTTATTTATCTATTTGAATTGAACTGCTAAGTATCTCGGTGAAGATTTGTTTTTTATGTCTCTCCTCTCGTGGCTGATCGTAGACGTCGACTTTTCTCTTTCGCTCCTCGCCGTAGACTGCAAACTAACTATACTTTTACGCCCGTAATCGCCATTCCGACTCCTCAACAAAAAAACAGAGCCTGCCGCTTATTGTTGCTTTGCTCGTCCTCACCGCTACATTTAATTTATTCGCTAACAATTTAAATTATTTAAAAACAATTAATGGCTTAATTAATTGGCATTACAATATATATTGTAATAATTTATCAACTAGCTTCTGTTATCTTTTGACAACAATTCATGATATGAATTATGTGGCGTTTTTAAATAAAAAGAACCATTACATGAAAACTATTAAACAAGATTTACTAACAATTTTAAAACAAGTATTCAAATTATAAAATATTTGGGATCTCAGGGTCTTGAACTGGGTTTGATAATGGCAGAATTTATATAATCAAAATCACAAAAATTACATTTAATTTATATGGGAATCAATGCGTCTGAACATAGACGAAATTTGTTGCTGAAGAAATAATACTAAAGATTGAATTTAAACAATTTCAATTTTTATCAAGAAATAAAGAATGATCTGAATAATTAAAGATCTCATTTTATCGATAATTAAAGAACGATCTGACGTTTATCTTTTAAACGTGGTTTACAATGATTTTAAAGTTTTCTTTCTACTTACGGCAGCCCAGGTCTCATTTTAACTTTTCGTGCACAATTTTGGGGATATCACTGATTCTAAGTACTCACAGACTCTAAATGTTCACAGATTCTAATTAGCGTAGTTTGTTAGTTGGTTTAAAATAAATTTGTCGATTCTCGATGATTTACTGCAACCTGGATTTGTAGGTCTCGTGGATTATTGTTGAAAATGCACCTCATTGGTTTTGTCTGTTGACTGAAAACTAGTTCAATTTCTGCATTTTTGATATAACAGAGTACTGGTTACTGGAACACTTTCTCGATCTTTAAATTAGACCTTTTTCATTCTCGCTGCTGACTGACTAAATTGTTCAACTTTTCGTGTATTAGAATTTTGTGGGGTTTACACCTCGCCGTTCATTGCCTGACTGTACTACTTTTGTAAATAGACTTTGCTGGTCTTTATGCCTCGCCGTTCATTGCCTGACTGTTCGTTCGTCTCTTAAATTTTGAGCGCATAAAACCTTCTCGACCGATCAACAATACTTTCTTTGCATTGCCGGTTTGTTGCGACGTCCGCTATATCCACCAATAATGAGTCCTATACAATTCAACGTTTCAATTAGCACAATGCCTTAATTACCAATTACTACAATATATATATATATATATTCACTGATTACATTAGTTAAATTTCTATCTCACAAGAATAGCTTTCTTTTTTCTTTATATCTCCTTCGGTATAAGTTTATGATTAAAATACAAATTGCTTAATATTAGCCAGAGATCATTCTAAACCTTGTACGAAAGTAAAGGTGGGGAAATGAGTCACCACAGTATCGTGCATGTGAATCGTTGCCTTCGATCTTGCATGCATTGGTATCTCAGTAGTAACTGATCTTATAAAGTCGATGTTCATGTTCAATGCTTCGTTTTCTCCTCTTCGAGAATTGTTTGGTACGATTCTCAGAAGACCAATGAAGTATAATGAAAATTTTCAAAGTGAGTGGAAGTTTGTAATTTCCACGGAGGAGCTATGAGAGAGAGAGAGAGACTTTGAGCTAGGGGATTCGGGCGGATCTGGCAGCTGTTTCCTCGCGTGGCCGGAAGCACGGCTGGCAGCTCAGGGATGGAGGTATTTATGCCTGCTGCCTGCTGCTCGTGCTCGAGCTGGACAGGTGCGCAGCCTCGTAGACACGCAGCTGCTCGTAAGACAACTCCATACTTCGATCAAACTCCAATAAAACCACCCCATGTCACATTGCCTCTTGTTTGCCAACGTAATTTTGTCTTATTCTAGTTTTAGCCTTTTCTTGCAATCCTACGCAACCGAACGATACAGAGACTATTTGATTCCACGTACCCGTCTTTAACGCACTGTTAACTAAATGCCAATGTTATTCCTGAAGACACTGTTATTAATCCCATGACAATGAAGTTGCTAACAGCTTATAATTCAAATGTTATTTTTACATAGGCCTGCAACTAACTCCGCTCTCTTGACCTCGAATTTATCAAAATATAACGCCTAGTTTACGTCGTGAAAGTATTAATACAAATAAAAAAATTCGTGGAAATCTGTTAAGCCGATTCTAAATTTATCCTTATCAAACGAACCGAAATACAGACTCGTTAGGGTCTTATATATACACACACTCGCTGGTCCTATCTCTGGGATTAAAACGCGGCTCTTTGGGTCACAAAGATTTGTCTTCCATGTATTATTGTTGACAGGGACGGTCGGACAGATTTCATTAAAAAAAGTTTCTGTACTTGCTATCTCGATCCGTAAGAAAGTTTTTAGAAATATGTAACGACCATCCACTATTTAAAAACCTCATTTTAAACTCCTTGAACATGAATTTTTTCACTTTACAGAAATAATGCAAAACGGAGATTTCATAACTAAGTTAAGAGTCTAAAATGGCCATTAACCATCTGTAAAAAGAAACTTAAAGTCTGTCCAGCTTATTGTTATTTTTATGGGGCATTATAATTCTTACATATAGCCAGGCATGATCATGCTGACGATATTACATTGGTGACGCGAAACAAGGACACAATCGAGGAAATGTTTAATTTTATGTAAATGTCAGGATACGACTATAGAAGAAAGCCTCCAAATTAACCCTTTTGAAAAAACAATTTTGAAGCTCTCAACTGAATAATGAAATCATTGTACACGTTGAATTTTTTTAAAAAGATTAAAGTCTTTATTTTACGTCTGTTTTTGAATTAATAAATCAGTTAATGACCATTGACAGACGCTTTATATTTTATTTATAGCGTTACGACGTTTCGATACATGTTCGCATCTACTTCAGGTATTATCCAATTTATTATACTAAATTAGCACCACAAAAAATTACAATGTTGATAAATACAGAGTTCACTTTACACCGACGAGATTGTAGCAACACTTGGTGTTGACTGATTTATTAAAAATATGATAAATGAGCCTACTTTATCAATATAATTATGCTATTAAAATCAAAACAACTTTTCTAAAATCAGAGATTTTTTATGAGTTTACTAAGATTCGTGATATTCTTTTAAATATGTTATATTTTTATCAGTCACACAAAGAAATTTAAAGGTTAATTTCTTCAGACTATTTAATTTAGATGTTAAAGAAGTTTCCCATTATGAGATTCATTTTCCAAATATTTGTGTATAAAATTAAAAAAATTAAAATATACAGTTTAACTAATTTATAATCTGTTCCATCACAATTGCACACGATGATCAATATTTTCGGGGTATCCAGAATGTAATAATTACCACTCTCCGTGAATTAGGCACTGATGATGACAAACTCCGACAGTTAGTTCATCGTCCAAATAAATGGCCTGGAGAAATTAACAATTTTAATTTTTGATGTGACTGATTAACAATATGGGGATATGTAAAACGAACCTTCTTTTCATCGCCCTAAAACTGAAGCTTAATAAAGCATTTATTAGAGCGCTAGTGACGTTCGGCTCGGAAATGACGATTACGCCAGATTCTTTTTTACGTGTTTTTTAATTTATACGGGCAATATATGAATCTATAACATGAAATAAATGATGTTTGATTGAATATAATGATTAAGAAAGATAGCTAATTCAGACAAAAAGGGTAATATAAATACCACACAACGTTTCTGAGATCTCAGAAGTAGTATTTATATTACCCTTTTTGTCTGAATCGGCTATCATTCTTATTCATGGATCTATAAGAAATGGTGATAGTGAAATAGCAAGAATACTCAATACTTTCCCCAGCCCTGTATCCATCACTTTCGTGGTATTCGTATTCACTTCTTTCCATTTTCCCATAACACTGCCTCTTTGGCAACCTCTCTTTTGCTCATCCTCTCAACGCGGCCTAGAAATGTAAACCAGACTTCATGAATCTCATTATGTTTTCGCCCCTGGGTATTCTTGCTGATCAAACGGGTTGACATGTGGTGCGAAGAGACGCAGAGTAAGGCAAGAATGGAATGGTGGTGTCTTGATGGAGGCCAAAACCCACCCCAGGCTGTTGCGTCAGGAAACAATTTAATTAATATGTAAACAAAAATCGTTGTTGTCAACGAGCAGGTGAGAAGATATATAGATAAAGTCAAGAAGTAAAGTAAAAATAATAATTTAAAATATTTTATACCGTTAGTAGTATCACGACTTCGATGCATCATTTCGAGTGAACATTGTTGTTTTGAGTGGATACGCCTTATGTGAACATCACTCACTTTGCTCCCGAAGCAATATGTAGACATATTAACATCATACATCACAGACAGAGATTACAGAGAGAACGCTTTCACAAGCTACAAGCCGTAAAGGCCATTGTTAATATTCTTGAATTGAAAAAGACCACGATCAATTTATGTAAAAAATCCGTTCTTTGAGGTCCTAAAATTTAGGCCGTGTAAGAATTGTGATTTGTAAATTGCATGTGAGCCCGCATCAGGTCTAATCGATTTAGATGTGGGGTGGACAGGGATAGCTCAGACGCTAGAGCATCCGCCCGGTAATTGGGATGTCCAAGGTTCGATTCCTAGTCAGGTCGACATTTTTCCATCCTGATACTTTAAAACTCCGTTTGAAGTGTCAATGTGTGCTGAATCAATGCAGGATGTAACTGATTTAATGTTGCTAAAAAGATATGTAACAACTAAAAAAGTTTCATGAAAATATTCCTACCGTTTCCTTGTAAAATGAAAACGATATCGAGGTTATGAGATGTCCAAAATTTTGGGTAAAGACGGTAGATGGCAGTCTGATATTTCTAAAAAGTTCTTACTACTCAATACAACAACAGAAAAAAGGTTTTACTGCTAGCGGTCCTGCCTCCATCCCTAGATAACGAATGAGTCTTTTAAATATTTTATTTAGTCTTCTACCCTTTCTTTAACATTTTCTTTGATTCATAGGAAAATTGTTTCCGGACTCAATGTTTCCAATTGAACTTTGTAAGCCGAGATCTTCAATTATCAAACGGACAGTCGACAGTTAGTTAGTGCAGTAATGAATGGGAAAAAAAATGGGGTTTCTCAAATTTAAGTAAAAAAAAATATTTGAGTTTAGTTACAGAAGTTATAGAGCTACAGCGAAAATGGATAAGTTTCGGTGATTCATGGCATTCAATTTTATTCTGGAAACAAGTAGATGGCACTGATCCAATGAGGTAAATCGTATTAGTAATAGATTATTTACGTCCATCGGTCCCAAATTGCGAGAATTGAATAGGACATCATTCTAATATTCGGGGATAAATAACGATATGATTCTCCAAAAAAGTGATAATATAATAAAATACTTAAATAACTATGAAATGGACCCTAAATTAAGTCACGTTGGAAGTAAAATATAGTATTGCAGTGATAGGGTTAGTAAATGATGAAATAAAGGGATAGTTTCCAGAATTTACTAATTATTTTACTGAACAAGAACAAAATAAAATAAAATAAATACAAATTATGCGTGTTCAGTTAGCCGAGCCAAACAATCCGATCCCTTAATCTCAATTTAAACAATGGTTTACGGTAATTCACCCCAGGCGCGTCAAAGATTGAGACACTTGACAGTTACCTTGCGCACTGCATCTCTGGCTGTGATCATGTAGCACCCTCGTTCTCTCCGAGCCCTCTGGATGATGCAAGTTTGGGGCTGAACGTCTGTGCCTGGCGACGGTTCGTCCAGGAGTCTTTCTACACTTTCTTTACAGCCCCTTCGCTGGATGTGAAATATAGATGTTCTCAACCAATTTTAGACCAACCTCTCCTGTACCAAGAAATGTGATTGGTTCAGGCAGTCACGTGATAATTCAATTTCTGGGGATTTTGGAGACACGTTTCCCACGGTGTGACAGTCCAAGTAGCCTCCGAGGGTCAACAACCCACGTGTCTACGTCCAGACCGAACGGATTATCTATCCGCCACGGCGGTTCCTGGTCTTATTCCAACTTGCCAAGCTCTCAACCGTTGCTAATATCTAATTACATTATATATATATATATATATATATATATATATATATACCAATTATAAAATTATCGCGCTACAGTATAAATACTAACTTAATAAGTTTCAGAATGGTAGTAAAATAAGGAAACAACGAAAATAAAGGAGGGAAGGAAATATACAACACTTTTTGTGTGTAGTAAGTTCTTTATGATTTATTATAAAAGTTTCAGTTGTATTCATTCACTTTCAATGACGCATGCACCGGTAATGGAATATGTCTGAAAGGTTCCTTCGTGTCACTTATTCTGATGCATAAGAGTTCTTCTTAAAAACGAATAATTTCCGACTTCAATCTACGTTCAATTTTTCAATCGGGATCCACTCTTCCGAGATACGTAGCTTTATCTAGGCGTTTTATATTTCAGCCCGTGGTTTATAGGCTACGTACTCAGGCGACCTGTGTGTCTGAAACAGTGACGGACTGCATGGTTCAATATCACACATATTGTTCATACAACATTCGATGAAATCATATAAAGACTATATCTGAAGAAATGAACGAATTGAAAATTGGCTATAATTCAGAGATATCACTGAATTAAGCTATCGTCAATCCAACAATTATGAAACTATAATAATTATATAAATAAGAAACCAAAAAAGGGACAAAAATAAATTATAAATAAACAACACCCAATTTTAAGTCAGAAAAAAGTTATTTATATATAGAAAATTACACTACGTTTCGCTTCTAATTTGCGACCTCTTAAGGTATGAATCTACAAAACAAAACAAACACGATGATTTAAATAATTTTTTAAGAAAAATTTGGCAGATGATAATCAATATAAATTATGGGGAACTTACAAATTTTTATAGTTTGGTCGTTCTCCCTTGACCGGCGTGGCCGAAATACTTGGTATTAAAATTCATATCTGAAAAGGTCGCAAATTAGGGACGAAACGTGATGTAATTTTCTATAAATAAATATATATTTTCGAACTTAATTGGCTGTTGTTCATAAGTTGTCTTAATAGTCAGAATATATATATATATATATATCATTACTAAATATGCAAAAATAAATGCTAAATGGATACCACATTATTACTATTTAGAATATATTTTTGTTTGCTACATGGCTATTTGTCTATGTATTATACTTTCAACCCGGACGGTTTTATATTTTAATTTCAATAAGAAAACTGAGTAATTCGATGATTTAACCAATTAGTAGTCAAGAATGCGTTTGGGATAGTATTAGTATATATTAGATTATATTCTTATGTATTGATATAGCAACAACATTTTCCTCAATACCGGAGGTAACCGGAAGATTTTTTAAAAAACAAATATTTATTTAGTTACTATTAACTCCCAGTTGCGAAATATGGACGATGAGTGCAGACTTCAATTTGCTCAAAGAAGTGTAAAATGAACTACGTAACAGGAGAAATCTTAGGTTACAATGTAAAAGATACATTGCCAGGAGAGAGACGTGATATAGAAAGTGACACAATAGACGGTCATTAATAAGTAGGACATGGGCGGAAAGTAGTAACTGGATTGAAGTTGCAAAGAAGAATGAATGTTGTGAAAATAAAAGAGTAAATTATTGATGCCACACGATGGAAAATTACCCTCTATAATTATAATTTAAAACAGGGGACGAATGAAAGCATTCCAGGTGTCTGTTGAGGATCGATGAGAATTTTTTCCGATTTAGAATTGTATTTAATTTTTATAGAATGTAATTGTTAGATAATAATATCCGTTTTAATATGTATAAAATAATATAGATTTGCATTTTTATATGTGTCAAATTGCCGCTGTGAGGAGAATTTAGAAGTTAAAATCGATTTTCAAACAAGTGGTTATACCACATTTTAGTTTTGAAAAGGTATTCGCAAAAATTAGGTGAAGTTAACCCATATTACCCAACCATTTTTTTTAGCTTTTTCTAGTTATTACTTGTTTGAAGCATGATTTAATAACATTAACAATTGCATAAACTGTTCTCGGGTTTGCACTCCGGTCAATTGAAAATCCAACACATCGTTTCCATGGCTTGCGCTGCCATCTTCGTCACGTGTAAAGCCTTTGTTCTTCAATAACAATAACAATTTATTAAATAAAACCAGAAATCATTATAGAACGTAGTAATTTAGGATTATTATTACATTTTTGGTGAAAAGGACTGTTGACGTAGACGTTGATGAGTAGAAAAAACCAAAAACTGTCTCCCAGTTTATAACTTTATTAAATAAATAGTCGGAAGCTTTCAACTCTTTGTTATAATCATCCTACATAAACAATAAAAATCGTTACCACTTACATAAAAACATCAAGTTACGAATACTTTGCAACACCTTCAGCTTAACATACCTTCTTGTCTTATAATTAAAATCACATTAACTTTAAAAAATATTAGTACTTATAGGTATATAGGTACTTCCTCAAAACTATAAAACTATGTTGTTTATTCAAAAAGGTCTGTTTTGAAACTGCTCCATTAGGTGGTTCAGTGTGCAGCATTTCAATCGAAAATCGACACTATAGAACCGAAACTGTAGTATCGATTTATCATATTGTTAATAATTATTTAACTATACATATATAAGAGGTTATACATGCATGTAAATATATAAACCTCAACAAAGATGCCTAAATAAATTAAAAACTTACAATTGGTTACAATTTCTTATTATTTTTAGATGTTTTACTTATCAATATTTTAAGTATCTCTGCATATTGTTTTTCTATTTCTAAACCTTCGTTTCTATTATTAACAATATTGTTTCTGTTTATTTATTTAATAAAGTTATAAACTTGGAGACTGTTTTTGTTTTTTTTCTACTCATCAACGATTATTATTACCTAATATTACATGTAATATAATTTTTTTTTATAGAAAAGCATCAACCACAACCATAGCATAAATTTTTAAATATTTATTATAGTTAAATATTAGTCAGTAAAATTAAAAATTATTTAATAAAATATATTTGTTATGTTAGTGAATTTATTTATGATTGAAACTTGATACGTGGAGAAAGGTTTAATATTAATAAAATATGTATTGGGTCTATTGAAGTAAAGAATGTGTCAAGGGGATCGATGTAGAAAAAAATTTTGGGAATCTGTGATTCAAACAAATACTCTTATGGCTTGGTGTTATTAATTATTATTGAAATGTCTGTTTTTAATTTTTATTTGTAAGACTACCCTATATTTGATCTTGCCTTCGATGCTCATGTGTAGGTAAGAGATAATTTTATAGGGAAGTTGGCATTTTATGATTATCTCTTCTGAATGTGTTAATATAATTTTATTTATTTGTTACATACAATATCTCCATTGAAATATTTGTGATTGTAACGGCGATCTGCGATTTTAGTAGCGCTTCGTAATTGCGAACATTAAAAATCTATAAATCAATAGATTAACTTGTAAATGGTTTCCAATCGAGTGATTTCGGTTTACCTTTACGATTCAGTTATCGAAGGATCCTGTCAAAATTCCTGTCAGTCTGCCACGCTTTACAGTGGAAAATAGTCGAACCCTTTTTACTATACTTTTATTTTTATTTTCAAAGAGCCGTAAGAAGATTTTTAGAAGTAAGAAACTGCCATGCAGCATCTCGTGACCGAATGACGAGTCTCGAAATCTGGTTGTTAGTAAATCAAAAGGAATTTTATTCGATTTACGTCAGAATGGTCTTTTCTCTAAACGGTAAATCAATTTCAGGCCATCTTAGATTGTATCCCATCGTTTTAAACAAATTAAATATAAAATTAAGTCTATCGCAATTAATTTTCTTTTTATCGGACATGTAATTGGTAAGTAAACAAAAGTCTCAGTTTAAATAGCTCTTAGAAAAATCTTCGTGCTGGAAGAAAATCCTGTCGCATCAATAGCTATGGTGATGAGTATTGTGACCTACACTCGCAATAAGAGTCATATGTTCAGCCTGAGGATGTTCCAGATGGCGCCCGGAACAGTACTGCCGTTCCGCTTTGGTACGAGACAACGGGTTTCCTTGTGCGTTCGCTCTGATCGTTATCTTGTTAATTTCCTTTGCTCTCTCCCCCTTAAGCCAACAAAATCTTGGACTTGTCAACAAATATTTTGATCTCTACTCTTCTGTACATCCAAACAAATACCTTATCTCGAAATAGGAAAATATTATGTAATATATCATGCGGGGAAATTTTACGTTTTAAAAGACTCGCTCGATTAAAGGGACACTGTCGTTATGATATTTGTTAATATAGATGACGGTAAACTCATTTCCTCGCATTCCACGCATACGAGAGTTGGGAAAGTCTTTTGTTAATTAATAATAAGAAAGATAGCCAAATTAAGACAAAAGAAGTGATAATATAAATACCACACAACGTTTCTGGAAGCCTTGTTCCTTTCTTCAGGTGAAGCAAAACGCAAGAATTTAGAGAGACATAACTGCACGAGTCAGTACGCAAAACTCAAAATGTTTTTCCAGCTCATTTACATCGTTTAACTAATAAATTTAACAGTATTTATTTTCCTTAATACGAAACTTACATATAAATACAATAACAAAATAAAATTTAGAAATTAAAGACATACATTCACACATTATGATTTCATGATAATTTTATAACTTGAACGGTGCCTGCGAACATATATAATGAATTTTTCTTTCGCCAAACCTCTCGCTTAATTAGATATCATTTTCTCCTAAGGGCAGTCAAAATTAAGAAGTTTGATAGTCTTTTGAGTTTTGTCAACAGACTCGCGCAGTTGTGTCTCTGTATGCTGTTGCGTTTTTCTGCACCTGAAGAAAGGAACAAGGCTTTCAGAAACACTGTGTGGTATTTATATCATCACTTCTTTTGTCTGCATTTGGATAGTTTTCTTATTATTAATTTTTAATCCGACGTAATTTTTTTTCTTTTGTTAATGTTTCACAGGGCCAGAAATGGCTCTCGATATTTGTCTGTAAATGTAACTCCTCGTTTACTGAAGGCAATATTCGTACGACACAAGCTAAACTGTCGCCTTAAGAAACAAAAAAGGCGACGACAACCATATCGCACGTTAATATAACGAAATCGTTAACTTTCTTCCAATAAAAACTGCGAATTCATGAGAAAAAAAATTATTTCTCCTTAAAGGCAAGATGTTACGGAGATGTCAATTTAATGCGTTCAGAAGGAACTGCTATTATTAAAGCTCACCTTGAGTTGCACGACTTAAGAATTTTTTTTTTCTTTCTGTGAAGTTTCTGAAAAATTGGATAGAGGCCGTGCATGTGTTTTAAGGTTCCAACAAATTTGTGCCGAAACTGGATAAATATTTCAGTTTAATATAGCAACGATAGAAATGGAAGACATTTCTAGTTAAGTACTGAAACTGTTTCATAGGAACATTAATTTATTTAGGAACGCATGTTTAGCGACATACGAAAATTTGACGATTCCGAATTGCTTAGAGGTGTAGCGTGTGTGTGTGAATAAATTAACATTCAGGACGCATAATTTTTCTTTTCCCTTAATTTTCAGGTCCTTTAAAAATAATGCTGACTTAAATTATTATTATTTATAATAAATAAACAGTAAAAACGTTTTCAAAGCTTAGCTCTTAAGGACTATGAAACTGAATTACATTATTGAGATGAGCAATTTACTCGGAATATACATTCTTCATTGAAGTCTTAAATTTAGACCGTGAAGAATGTGATTTAACAAACTGTAGGTGAGTCTATTGAGTACTATATAATTGGTGGAGAGACTCGACCGGGTTGGTAAGAGCGCCACGTGCCAAGTCAAGGTCCAGTCGATATTTATGTTTCATGATTACTTATATTTTTAAAATAATTTTCTATTTATCAGATTGTAAAATTATCTCTCTTTTGTTTTAGTTGTGCCGAAAATATCGTGGTACTCTCAGGTTCTCCTTCTTACTTTTTTCCTTCTTGACCTCATTTCAATAACATTTCTTACAAGTAAACTAAAGAATTTTGATAATATTTCAAAAAAACAAATCATGGTACATATCGTATATTTAAGTAACAAAACTTCCGGAAGTGTCGAGGAGTATTATGATTTGTTTGACTTTGGTACCTGGCTTCACCCGAGTTAGATCTCATTTGACGTACAAATTAAAAATGAAAATTTTTGACAGTAACATCGTTTTATATTTACGGTTATTTAAATTCAATTTGTAATCCCAGGGTTAATATTTACGTTTTATCACAGTGATAAAATATTCTTTGATTTTCCTCCCGGAAATAAAATTACGAAAAACAATCAGGCGTAATTTTTTTTTCAACATTAGAGAAACATGGAGTTTATAAATTATTATTGAGCTTTGTTAATTACAGCATATGTCGACCTAACTTCGAACTGGACACGTGATTAATAACAATAAGTCTTCAGCAGAGTGGGAAGAAATGTCAGTAGCGTTGGGTGACGTTACATTTAGATGCGTCTCACGTAAATAATATTTTTATGCGAGTTTTGCTTTATAAAACAGTTTAAAGAAGTCCCGCGGCGTAATCGTGCTTCGCGCACCGATGCCCTGTGGAATCATGTTCAACTCAACAAAATATAATATAATACGTGGTCATAAGGGCCTGTAGTAATCTACAGTAGTCACAAACCGTGAGCCGCGAATCAGCTTTATATACTACACACTTTTATTACGCTATTTTTGTGTATTTTAGCGTGAAGTACCCTGTCGGTGACGAATGAACCAAGACAATTTTATTAAAGGTATATTTCGAATAATAATAACCATCATCCACATTTCCAGAAGTTTCGTTAATTTAATATTCAATATGTAACAGATGATATGTTGGTGTTGAAATATTTTCAAAATTATTTAGTATTAGCTGAAACAGGAACAGTCTGTGTTAGTGAAATGTTCTTGTATTAAGAGAAAAGCTACGATATTTTGAGAACTAAGAGCGAACGAGTCATACGTTTTAAATGTTAGAATAAAAAATTATAAAAAAATAAAAATAACAAACAAAAACTATTATTTGTATATACATGTATATATTGTAGAGATAAACAATTTGTAATGTTCATTTTATTTAAATATTTTCTTTGATTTTCTTGTCGGCGTAACTTTGAGACCAGAGCATTGTAAAGAACATTCAGCGTGGCGCAAGACTGCAGAGACTGTAATGATTATCGAAAAGCGTAAGCACACACAACTTTGGCGAAAAACATTCAGTGTGTTGTGGGAGCCGGACGAGTGTGTTTTGGGATGCTGAGCAGGCTGATTGAAGGGCCTGACCAGTATGGCAGTCATGACGAGAGTCTGTTGTGGCGAACCGGCCAGTGGTGGCTGCATTCAGTGTATGTATTAAAGGTTTTTCTACATCAAAACTGAATGTGACAATACGTACGACAGAAAAGTTCGTGAAACAGTAAAGTAGAAAGGCGCCGAAAATGTTGTGAAGTGAGATTTTTTTTATAAAATTTTGTTATTGTAAATTAAATTCGTATTTTTCTTTTGTAACTTTGGTGAAAATTGCAAATAACTATCTATTAGAGGCCCTGTAGGTGGCCCTGAAGTTTTTGATTCTCATTAAAGCTGAGGCAATTATTAAAAACATAAAATGTACAATATTCAATGTAAGTCGAAATTGTAATTAAATAATCTTTTGTTATCTCCATAAAATAATTTTAGTTTACTTTCAAGGTGTATCCTAATAACGTTCTTCTTTCGTTTCCTTTAAATTGTGTACAACATAATTTGACTCTCTATCGTGGTGGCTTATTTTATTTAATTAATAGTGTATACTAATATATATATATATTGTAATACCAATTAAAGAGGCCATTAATTGTTTTAATATAATTGGATTGTTAGCGGCACGAGTATTGAAAGTAACAATCACGGCTCTTTGTCGGATAATGTTGCCGGGAAAATGCGCGCGAGTAGGAAGACAGTTTGCGACGAGAAGCGAAACAGATCAGTCAAAACGAGAACTGAAACGTTAAAGGAGTCAGGCGAACGTTACGGGAAAATTTGAATGCTGATCTAAAAGTATGAATAGCGCGGTCCAAGAAGTCGAACTGCGAGATCTATTAGTTTACATAAAACGCGAGTAAACAGATTTGACGGATAGACTCAAATAATAATCGCAAATTTGGAAGCAATAGGTTTTGCTTCACACAGACTGAACTAAATTTCGCATAGAGGCATCAAGGAGACCTATGTCCGAGGGCTGACTGAGGGGTGGCTGATCCAATGTTCCAGGTGGCAGAGAACGAGAACATCGACCGTGTGTATTAAAAATTTAATGTGTAGAATCAGTGAATACTGGCCTTTTTAGTGAGTGTGGTCCTCAAGCTCCAAGAATCAGATCTGGTACCAGAAAGACATTCGTGAGTACAAAACAATTATTTAAAATCTGTAAACGAGGATAAAAGGTAGAAGTCAGATTTCGTTCATTTTTCTCTTCATTTAGTTTCTTTCATTTCTTTTCTTTCATTTCGTTTATTTTCATATTGTATTAAGTTGGCTTCAATGAGTTTGAATTGTTAATGTTAGTTTATTAAATTGGATTGGTCGGAATATCAAACCCAGTAATGACACTGAGATAAAGAGAATTTCGATGTATTTGATTGTAAAATATAAAGTTGTATTTTTTTCTAGAACGCCATGAATTGAAAAAATGAAATAAAATATTTGTTTGTTAACTTGATGAAATTCGGCGTATAAAGTAGGGATTACAATTTGTACTTTTAAAGAATAAAATTTTAAATCTTAATAATTTTGTTAATTAATTCTTTTAATTAAGACCAACATTTTAATTATTACAATATATATATATATATATATATATATATACTGTTGATAAGTTGAAAAATGATATAAAAGTAAACATTACAAAAGGCACAAAAAGAAATACGTTACAAATTAATGAAAGGACTATTACATTGATATTTATTCTCATCCGTTTTTGTTCTTTCATCGTGGTAGATCTGTCGTTTGTGGGGACTTGGAAGAGTTGGCACTCTGAGTCGAATTTTGCCTCTGAGTGCGCACTAATTGAGAGAGTGACTCGACCGAGCATCAGAGGTAATTACCGCAACTGACGATAGGGACGATTAAAGTGCCACCTACAGAGCGTTGAACAGGAAAACAACGGCTCGGATCAAGTCCTTCCAACGAAATGGACTGGAAGGATCGACGGATCAGTGATCCGCCCGCCGTAAATAATTTGCAGTATACGATGAATAACATTCTCTGAGTAACTAACACATGTATGTACGCCAATTGCAAACTGGTGCATTTGTAAACGAGGTCGTGTGGATAAGATATTATTAACGAAGGTTATAGATGAGAAAATATTTTATTAAAATTAGGAAGTGTTGCATAGAGAAATCGGTCCTGGATAAATCCTCCAACC
Organism: Zhengitettix transpicula; assembly: GCA_037074705.1. Taxonomy (NCBI): domain Eukaryota; kingdom Metazoa; phylum Arthropoda; class Insecta; order Orthoptera; family Tetrigidae; genus Zhengitettix; species Zhengitettix transpicula. The sequence continues at coordinate 144,308,074 of CM073591.1, forward strand.
TTAAAAATGACTGTATGAATTTAGTGATTCACAAAAAAGTCACTTCGATAAAAAAATAAATTGTTAGGAGAAATTATGTATTTTTTAATCCTTAGTCTTTAATTTCTTTAAGTTGTCACTTAAAAACATTAATATAAATACCATAAATAGAAAATATCATTAATGGCTAATAAATTGAGTTGTATGGATGTATATTATTAGCTGCGATTGGGATCGTTTCCTGTGGAACTTTAAAACAAAAGTATAAACAACTTTGAAAAAAGAACAAAAAAAAATCCTAAAAAATAATAAAATAATTCTTAGAAATTTGTCATGAATATTTGTTCACACTCTCTATTCCACATTTCTCTTCACTTCGCTAAAGAAAAATATAGACATAAACGTATATATTATATATCAATATGTATTATATTATGTAATAAAAAATACACTTCACTTCATTAATGTACTAATATTTTTTTTAGAATAACAGACTTTAATAGCATAGGAAGGGTTTGAAAGGGTTGACGCGGAAGGGTAGAGGAAGGTAGCCAAGGGTTAAATAGAGCCACCGACAATTGCTGTTGAAACGCAGCATCCCTTCTCCGTTCCTCGACCAGTTTAGGATTAGCTGGCCAAGTGCTCCAATGGGAGTAGAAACAACACTTACCGTATACAGAAGGTCTGCGACCACGGAACATACACCTCTCAAAACTGACCGAGGTGCCTCGGCTTGTGGAAACCTAAGTTCAACAACCGAGAGAGAACAGAAGACATCCTCAAAGGTAGCCTCCTCCAGCTCTCTTGGAAGGTTCACCTGCGAGAGAACCTTCATTGTACATTTATTTATATTATTCTTAAAGCTTCTTATTAGAAGATTCTCCTCAAACACTGCTGGAAGTAAATTGTTCCAATCGTGTATCCATCTGTTTAGGAATGACAATTTCCCTACGTCGGTTTTTTGTAGTCTTGTTTTAATTTTAAATTTGTGATCACCTCTGCCAATGTAAGTTGGTTTTTCGATCTTATACCGTATGCCTTTCCAACCTTTGTTACCCTTATATGATTTAAATAGAGCAAAAATTCTATCTTCTGGTTGACAAAGATTCCCAGCCTAATTTCTCAATATTTTTTCCCCCGTGAACAGATCCTCGTATTACAAATTTTCCTGACCCGCTCTGAAGTTTTTTTTTTTTGACAACGTTGTCAATGTCATATTTTTTTTATATTTCCCTGCAACTTTTATCGACATTTTCCAATAATTTATATTATGTTACATTTTTATATTATACAAATCAAATATAAATATGACTAAAAGAAATAGATGCACATCTCACTGTAATGTAAAGTGAGACCTTCATTTCTGCTTTTTCTAATTCAGTATTTCCCTTTCTTCTTCTTTTTGTAAATTTCTCATTGTTGTAAGGTTTCGTGTTAAAGCAAAGAATGTAAATAAATAATATAGGTGTGTAAGTAGATAAATAGGTGAATGAACTGAAAAATAGGTGAAAGGAAAAGAGATGTGCTCGGCACTATTATTTTCCCGGCAAGTAATGCCTGGCGGTGGTGCCTTGGGGGGGGAGTAACAGAGACTGATGGGGGTGGGAGTTTTAGTCTACGCACTGAGCCCCACATAACCTCTACGGAGGTATGCGTAAATGCATTTATGGTACCTCCTCAACAAAACACTCACACATATTATATATATGGAATACCATGAAGTCGAGAGTCGGTGCCGACAAGTTCAAACTTTCGGATGCTTTAGCCCCCTTCTGCAGGAGTGTAACGTGCAATGTGATGGACCTCAAATATGTATATATATGTTATTCGTATCTGTTCTTACACCCACATTAAGTAAGGAAAGATCGAACATAATTTTTGCAAATTATAATGCTGAGGACTAATTAGCTACATTCTATGAATAATATGTTTTAAATTAGACATTCACTGGATCCTTCTTTCGCCACTTCATTTTAGTGTTACCAAAGGACCTTTCACTGATTTTAATTGTTAAGATTGAAAGCAAATTTATATGAAAACGATAAAATAATTCTCATCCATTAAATATACTTCTGATTAACAATTATATTAATTTGATTTACTTTAAATAAATTGAAAGAACAGTTAATCAGAAATTTATTATGACAATTTAAACCGTTATAATAAAACAAACACTATGTTTCATCTTTAATTTTTTTGAATCTCTTGAGGTATAAATTTCAAATAAAATATAAATTCGTTATCTAAAAATTCCAAGAAAACATAATTTTAGAAATTTGATTGCGTTTTAAATTTGTCGAAATAAATTACTGACTAATTGGCCTTTTATATTTTTTAATAATCATTTAAAACTGAGAACAATTTATTAAATACTATCCATATATGATAGATTTCTTTTCCAAATGTGTTGGCATCTTTAGTTTGCCAGTTTCTTATACGAATGCTTGGCTACATCTTTAGAGAATTTCTACCCTATTTAGCAATGTCTTTGTCTTTCTGCTGTTTATAATTCCAATTGCAGAAAATCTTTAACGTACCATTGTTATGCGTGTGATTTGTTTCCTTGCGTATAACTTGAGCCGAATGACGCATGCGTTTAGGAAAGCTATGCGAGCAATGACGCGCATATTAGCCTGCAGAGATATACTGTACTGGATATCTGTCATTGCAACGCCGTTCTAGTATAAATTAGCAGACACGAATGTGGAGTACAACTTGAGCGATCGTAACTCAAACACATTAATACCTCGGCGACTATAATTCAGTCCAGATTACGTTTCGCTAATTTATCGTCACCTTGCTCCAAAGCCCAACCGGTCAGCACTAAGGGACGAAGGGAGGATTTTTTCCCGTGGAAGGCAATGCCTCAGCATTTGACAGTCCGGACTTAAACCCTGTCACGGCGGGATCTCTTCTGCTTCCCAACTGTTCCCAGTAATCTCCGGATTTCGGGGCTGGAGTCTTTATTGTGTCCCCAGAAACCTTCCCCGCCACCGTCCAAAGTGCCTTATAGATTTTGTCTGCACTGCTATATTACTCGGGTACTCAGCGAAGGTTTGCAATATATATTATAACTGAAGCACTATAAAATTTATTGATAAGTAACTCTTTTTTATGCTAGAATTAACACCTGAGTAATCAGTTCTAACGTGGTCTGGTCACCCCACTCTATAACGGTGGCACAATCTACGAGAACTGCACATCAAATCCCAATTATCAATGACAGGATATTCGTTATAGCATTTCTTAAGTGAACCACAGTTATAAATTTCAATTAACTATGTTGACGAGAAACAGCAAATCAGAATATGCATAGTATTTACTTGTTTACCTATTTAATACATAGTTTAAGGGAGAGGCGTATATTTAAGATTTATAAATTGAATATGAACTTTTATTTGATAAGTTATGAAAGTTTCTTAAACTTAATTTTTAGTAACTACTAGGTCATTGAGAGACGTTTCCCGGTACCAGTCTTCTAGTCGACCTGAAAAGGAATTATTCTATTCGTAGTGTAAAAGAAGAAGAATCAATTGGTACAGGCTATATATAGGGTAATCCACATAGTGGCCACTCCCCTATTATAGCATAGGAAAGGGACTGAAAAGGTGGATGCGGAAAGGTGGGCACGGTGGCCAAGGGTTAACGAGGGCCCCGAGGCTATAGTTTAAGGATCCTAACTTAAAAGTTATGCAGGGAAAACCCTAGAAAAACCTTTATTAGGTAAGTTGTGCATTTGGTACTTGTCCCACGCCCTTCCGATGACGGGAGAGGGGGCACAGCATTTCCTTCTCTATGCATAGTCGAGTTTAGGAGGCAGTGGGCCGACTATTCCAATAGTAATAGCGGACTCCGGAACATGCACCTCTCAAAACAGGCCGAGATGCATCGGCTTGTGTGAATCTTAGTTCAAAAACCCAGAGAGAGGAGAAGGCATCCCCAAAAGAGCTGTCAGTGTAGTGTAAAAACGCTCAAAATATTATATATGATTATACACAGTATTTTTGGTTTCAAATCCAACAAAAAGAATAAATAAATGATGGGGTAGACCCTTCCTTGATCACACAACATGAAGTTGCAAATTCACTCCGCAGTAGTTAATAGACTACCTCATTGTTAAGTTCAATTATGCAAGTTTTACTGGGAATTGTAATATCTTAAAACGGAGATCCAACGGAATGAGGGGTACCGTCTCCCTTTTTCTATTAAGATGGTAACTTCATTTACATTTATTTGAATATTTTTAACTCAAGGACTTCTAGGAGGTTCCAATTTTACTAGAGTTGTGATTAGGTATCATCCGTACTGTCACTAATCAGAATAACGATTCTGCTCTAATTTTGGGTATTTTGGACGAATCATTATTATTAAGATAATGCGTAAATTTTACTTTAAATGTCGTCGGAACGGTCGTCAATCATTTCAGACAGTCCGAGATCTTTGGCTTCGACTGAAATCTCCATCAAGTTGTATATTTTATTCTTAACCCCTTCTGATTTCTAGATCATGCAGAATGAGGCTGTATTTCGACTAAACCGACAAAGAAAACGTCTCTGTTCATATCAGCAACCCCGAAAGCTATGAATTTGACAGAAATATGGGTCTTTTTTAATTTTTTTATTTCTTGTATTAGGAAAGCGATTATTTGCTCTGGAAGGCATCCAATAAGACACGCATAGTCTCCACTCCTGCTGTTAGGAACAACAATGGATCATGGGCCAGAGAGAATAAACAAAAAGCATGCTATTTTATGAAACCTGGCAAATTTGATCGCAATCAAGGGAATAATAATAACATCATGGTAATCGTTGACAACTAAAGATTAGAAAATTATGGTGCGCTTATCGCATTTAACTTGAACATCAAGTAACTTTTTTAATTTTTTCTAAATTTCTGCCTGGAAGCATTGGAAACGTAGCTTGCCGGTGCCGAGTAGCCGTCAGAGGACAATTGCGGGACGGATTAGGGAAATCCACGGGTCCCGCAAACAAGGTCATGGTCGGTCAAGAAAGGAGTAGACGGCCGGGATGGTATGGTCCTAAATTAGAATAAAGTATGGGCCACGTGCCAACGAGGACCAATCTGGACATAGTGATTTTTGGGGTCCGAGAGGGACATCTCTCGAGACGTAAGACAGTCGGTGACCATCAGCGGAGGAGAGTGAGTCTGCAGCAACTAGAGTGGACTTGGGCAATTTGGGTTTGCACGTTGTGTTTCGGCCGTCTGTTTCTGCAGCCACAGACACCAACGATAGACGACCCATGCCCGAGCTGCAGAATTGGTAAACCGCAGTCTATGTTTCCGGGTAGCGCGCCGATTTGTTACAGATAAACCACGGTTAATCTTTGCTAGGCTGGCAATCTTTCATTATTAATAATGTGTGCTCAAGTATTTCGGTTTTGTTTAGGATAAATTCTTGGTTTTTTTTATTAATTAAATATTTTATTTCACCCCTTCCTGCCAAAGAGTATTTTCTTTGCAGGTAGAGCCCAACAAATCTTGTAATATTAAAATTTACCGTTTAAATCCAAAATTTTAAGAAAGCCCACTACAAAATATCTCGCCAGTTGCCCCAATAGAAGTAGCTAATGAAATTAAAACAAATCTGAAACAAAAGAAAACACCATGTTTAAATCTAATCACAGGGAAGATTTCAAAACATCTTCCTAGGAAGTGTATAGTAATCCTCACGTACATATTTAATGCAGCATTTAGATTAAAATATGTCCCTGCGTGCTGGCAAGAATCGGAAGTGATCATGATGCAGAAACCAGGAAAACATCCCAACGACGTTCTATCTTATAGAACAATTTCTTTACAACCAATAACTTCAAAACTGCTTAAGAGACTACTACTTCAGGAGGACGCGGCCAATAATATAAAATAATAAACTAATACCAGATTTCTCATTCGGGTTGCACTCAACAATAGATCAATTGCATAAACTAAGCGACATTATTTTACGCTTACTGGAAGAAAAACAAGTCATTTTAGATGCTTTTCCAGCCTTCGGAAAAGTGTGGCATGAAGGCTTTGTACGTAAAATAAATCAAATGCTCCCAAATAAATATGTATCATACATCAGAGACAGACTATTCAGAATTAAACAAGAAGATGAATATTCTGATCTGAAAAAGATGAGAGCCGGAGTTCCCCTGGGTCCTATCCTCTACTTATTATACACTAGCGATATCCCAATATTGGATGGAACTGAGGTAGCCACATATTCAGATGGCTCCAAGGCAGAGAAAGACTAAAATCGGCCAACTAGAAGCTACAAGAAGCCAGCATTGCAATAGCAGACTGGGCTAAAAATTATAAGATAAATATAAACGACCAAAAATCAATTCGCATCGTGTTCACAAATACATACTGACTCACCGTCAGTACATGCAAATGGCTCTACTGGGCCATATGAGATCAACGCCCAGTAGGTATGCATCACTCTCGACACCAGACGTAGGCGGAAAGAGCATCGTAAGAAAAAATCTGAATTAAGTAGAAAACGAAGACAATATTATTGGCTAATACGAAGAAACTCCAAACTCTCAATTTTATAACAAACTACTGATTTCCAATCAAATATTGAATTTAAAGTGACTCTACAGTATTCAGATTTGGGGCTGTGCCTGTGACACATTATGTGCATCCAAACTTTTCAGAATTAAATGTTAGGAATATCTTGAATGGCCCCTGGTATACAGATCTCCATCGGAATCATGGTGTTTCCAATCGTAAAAGAAGAAATAAAAAGGTATGCTGGGATACATGAAACTAGGTTTCACTTGCACATCAACCCAGTGAAAATCAGAAGATTGAAAAGAAGAATACGATAAAGTGTAATAAGACAACATTGGATAGACTCTAGGCTTTAAGTATATAGATTAAGATTTTCAGAAGAAAATTAATAGTTAGTCTTAAAAGACTAGTTTCCAAGCATGTTGATAGTGTTGAAAGCGAACTTAAACTGGAAGGGGAATGTCCGCTTATCTCAGATTAACCGCAAACTATTAATTCGACACTATTATCGGGTATTTATGAACTATTTTTGTATATGAATACGGATAGGAAAGAGATAGAGAGCACCGGTTAGTAAGTTTAGTAAGGAGTACGCCAAATTTTCAGGGGATAAGCCCCACCTCCCACCCACCCCGCCCCTATTCATCAAGACGTTGCAGTCCTGTTCTGTCTTGATGCAGGGTGGCTTAGTCCCTTGAAAATTTGACATACTCCTTACTATCCTGAATGGCGACGCCAAGTCTCAATTCCGGGTAAGTCAACAGCACTCTATTTCTCTTTTTTGTCCATATTAATTAATTAAGTTGTTGACAATGCCACTTCATCCTTAGCTGCTTATATATATGAAACAGTTTGAGGACAGCTCGGAAGAATAATCCAGCTATGTCTTGAAGTTTGCATATTAAGGAAAATATTACATGAACGTTTAGGTTACCTCCTACTACATTATATATTTTTTAGTAGATGATATATCAATACGAATCTAAGCCTCTTACACTATCGTGAGCATATCTCTAACAATCCTGGATCATTGATAACAACGTGATATACTGGAGTTACATGTGTAATTTCGGAACTGTTTGGTGGTCAATGAATAAAATGTACCATCTACTGTCAACTCGGATGTGTTTCACTTCCCACTTTTGGGATTGGCAGAGAACCAGACGGCTGCAAGGTTATATTTCTTCCTATGTTTTAAATGAAAAATATAAATTATAAAATATACCTATTAAATACCATAGAAAGGTAGATGAAAAATTTAATAACTCAAATTTACCTGTTAATTGGAAAAATTTAAAAGACTATGCATTTCCCGGGTTGTCATATGTGCATAACCCCCGATTTGACTCCCATCTCGGTTGCTTTTGTGTAATTTCTATGCAACGCCCATCGTTTCCTATCCATAAATGTGCTCACCTCTCATGCAGGAACGGGTTGAACTCATTGACCCCGAAAAAGTTTCATTTGGTTGTTTTAACATATTCGAAAATTTCCAACCCCGCTACTGTGGGTTAAACGAAAAGAATTAATTCGACGCAAAAATCGGCAGGTTGTATTTCTTGAAAATTTCTACCTCCGCCCAGCCGCTCCCACCACCTCGCGTAGACCAGGTTGTCATAATTAAACTCAGGGACATCCATAACCTCCGATTTGACTCGAATCTCGGCTGTCTTCACATTTTTTTAACGTCCATACACCTCCTCCTTTATTGGTGCGTTAAGGGGTTGAAATTATACACTAAATACAGATGGATAGAAAATATTCAACACATATACCTCAAAAAGTATAACCCTAAGCATGCTCCCCTCCTATGTCGAAAGGGGTTGAATTTAAACTTAAACATGGGTAGAAATATTATCAATGTCATTGACCCGACAAATCTTTATTCCGCGCAAATATCGGCCGTTACACATGTTTGAATACTTCCACCCCTGAATACCCAAGCTTGAGGGAGTTAAACGGCAAGTTGAATGTTATCATTAAACTCAGTGACAACCATAACCCCGGATTCGACTACAATATCGATTATTTATGCATTATTTTTATGTAACTCCACCCCCACCCTTAAGGGTTGTTCCCTTCCAAGCCCGAAAGGGGTTGAAATTTTACCCAGAGAACATGTAGAGAAATTTTTTGAATCTCATTGATCCCGAAATACATTTATTCGACCCAAAAATCGTCAGGTTAACATGTTTGAAAATTTGTACACCCACCTACCTCCTCGCATTCCCTCCCATCCTATACCATACCCGCGGTTGCCCAGGTTGTCTGCGACATCCATAGCCCAGATTTGATTCGAATCTTATTGTTTTCACATTTTTTTAAACGCCCATACAACTCCTTCTTTATTGGTGTGTTAAGGGGTTGAAATTATACACTAAATACATCTGGATAGAAAATATTCAACACATATACCTCAAAAAGTAACTAATCAATATCGGCCGTTATAGCATGTTTTTAAATTTAATCCCCGTTCATCCCATTGTAGCTGTCTAATGCTTCGAAAGGCCGACAGAAACCTTCGCGAATAAGAACTCACGAAAGTTTCGTCACAATCGGTGAATAGACACAGCCTTGCAGATATCGATTTTTATATACGCAGACATTAGTTGCATAAATATACGTGTTATTAACAACCATGATATTATTGAAAAGAATTGGTTCGGAAACTGTACCTGGTCTTTAACTGCATTATAATTCTGTTAAGGTTTTGGCAACGCCGATTTAGTCACGCTCAACCGCAAGTCTTGGCATATTTTCTTCGCCAAAACAATAACTCGTGAACTAGAAGCTGAGATTCGGTAGAATGTATTCCGCTTCATAAATATCACAAAACATAAAAGTAAAACAAAAATATTTCTCTTTTGAAAATTTTAAAGCAAAGATAAAAGACGTATTGTCTTATAATTGTCTTACAAAGGACAGTTTTATATTTATACTTTTAAGGTTTTTATTAAAATATAATCTTCTGTTTCTGAACCGGCGCTGGTTGTCAGTTTCGGAGGGTTCGAAACGTTGTTCCGGCCTGCGGCAGGTGGTGCGACCAGATGTTGAACGAGGGCCCAGCTGCCCCCCCCCCCGCTTCCCCCTCCCTCCCCCTCCCTCCCCCGAACACCTTGTGTGTTTTTATGAGCGTTTGTCTGCGCGGGCGTCTTGCCCAAATTGTGACAATGTTTACAAATAAACAACACTGCGAATTGCTGTCCGCAGGGAGTTCAAGAACATTGGCCTCAGGGTTCAACAACAACCTGACCTAGACAACACAAGCACAGTCTGCACTCAGACTTGAGACATAGGAGATCAGAACCCTTGCCTTCATCTTGTCGTGTAGTGCAAATAAAATATATAATGACGAAATTTATAAGCTGCAGAAGGTTAGTTTGACACATAGACATTTTTGCAAATATTTACAATTAATAGTTTTTCTCCTATTTTATTTTTATATTTTCACAATATGTAAACGAAATTATTTTCCTTTTTCTTCCGACGGTCATAGGTTCTCCTTTCATTGTTTAGCGAAAAAAATTATTTCTTTTTTCCTCTCGTACTATTCTAGTCATACTTAACAAACCGAAAACTACATTACAACATTATAAAGTTTCCGGAAAGTTTTCTTTTGATAGGAACCATTTAAAGAGATGGAGGTGTCAAATCTACAGGGCAGAGAATTCGATACGTTCAGCAAAGATTATGGCTGGGTCTCTGTTATTGTCTAAGCAATTCTCTTCCAAATATGCTACAAAATGTAGCATCACTAACAATATCAACTCTTCCGATAACTTTCAGTATTATTTCAATCGTGTAACGAAATTTATCGTTGGGTTCTTACATATGATAGTCTTCGATTTTAAGGCGCAAGTGTTTGACTGGAACTTTGCATAAGTAACACCTTACAGCCAGAAATATTTTTTTAATTGAGTAGTACCTTTGTTTTGTAAATCTTTTCATCGATCTATGTGTAAAGTTATTGACACTATTTCATTTATGAGAAATTTAACAACAGCATCCTTGTTAGTTGTGAGCATACCTTACGAAATTTATGTCATTTCTATTCCTTCCATGTTTATCAATTTCCAGTTTTCAAGGCGTTACATTTAATTTATTTACGGTTAGCAATTTGTTAAATCTAGTTAGAAAAATTGAACTCGACTCGAACCTATTACAACTGTGGTAATATATTTATTTACCACATAACACTTTATTATTTGAAATCAAGGAATCTGGCGTGGACATTCCAATATTTTATTAAAACAATTGATTACCTTATACAGACACTTTTTATTTTTTATTTATATTGTAACGACGTTTCGATACCTGTTTGTGTTTTCTTCAGGTATTTTCCTAAGGAGGACGTAATTACAAATGATTAGATTTATAGTGTAATTATAAAAAGTAAACTAAGGCAAACTACAGTGAAAAAACTTACCAAATAAATATAAGAAACTAATACAACAAAACTATTAACACGTTGTTTAATTCACACAGCTTTTAAAGATGGTCAGAGGCACATAATCCACTTAACGCTAACAAGATTGTAGCAAGACATGCTGAAGCTTTAAAGGTTTCACCAATGAATATTTTCATTTTTTTTCATTCAAAATTATGTGAATTTAATGACTTAGTAATCGTTTTTTGTGCTAATTTTTTATATTAATTTGGAAATAATTTTTAGTACAAGTATACTATAAATCTAATTATTTACAAATACATCCTCTTTAGGAAAGTACTTGAAGGACGGAATATATGTATCGGAACTTCGTTACAATATAAATAAAAAATGAAGTGTCTGTATAAGATGGTCTATTGTTTTGTTAATTCAAAACAGACGTTTGATTAAAACTTTTAATTCTAATAATTTTCTTGGATAAGGGAAGTTTTGGAAAACCGCAAGTTTATATTCTGTGAAAAGGCGAAACTATTAAATTCAATGTGATGCAGTAGTAAAATTCATCGCGTATGCCACAGGGAAGCATAATAGTGTCATTAATGTTTTTGATTTCTATGATATTGCGACGGAAATATATTCGATTATATTAAATCGTACAATAAAGTATGAGGGCCACTCCAAGAGTAATGCACAACATTTATTTTCAAATTATATTCTCATACAGCTGTCGTTGCTTTTATTTTGCAGTGTGTTGATGAATCCCTTATGAACAAAATTTTATTTTTCCACATAACCCTCAACCATGTCGTCAACTCTCTAGTGCATTGTGTGGTCTGCCGCTGCAAGCAGTGTCCCGAATATTGGTGTGACATCTTTCAGCCCGCCGACTAACTACAGCGATCGACAGACGCACCTACATATACCTTTTGCATGTTTCTCTATATCTTGTTTTCACAGTCCAGTAATCCTACAACAGCACGTTTTTGACGAATTTCAAGTGCTGGAGCCATCTTGAAGACATTTTATAACAGCGTCACTCACGGAAACGTGTTGAAATAATTTTGTACATGAACGGGGAGAACGTATCTACGAACTCCATAAATTACAAAGAAGTTGAGTGAAAATAAGTTCATAATAAAATAAGTGCGCATTGATTTCAGTGTGATCCGCGTATAAAGGGTGTAAACGCTTTTCAGACCGATTTACACAAATTATATCGACGGATAGAAATTAATAGTATAAAAAAATCAATTTTATTAATAAAAGAAGAATTTTATCGCTTTATTAGGAAAAAGTTAATTTTGTTTAAACTTGGCGTAACGTTTAATGAGAACCTAAATTAATGGAGTCAGTCAATTCAGTACCGTGGAAGAGGTGCAGGTCGTTGTACTACATTAATAAATACTTAGGAAAAGTACCAGTCACGCCAAGTCAGTTACAATACGTCCCTTGTTCGATCAGTCACTGTATATGGAGCATTTTGAGATCAACACAGAGCGGAATATTACGTAGATAAAATTCAGAAACTGGCTGTTTTGTAAGGCTTCAGAAATATGGGGTGTTTGTGTCTAAATGTGAAACACCAGGATGGAATTTATGCACTGTATAAAGCTTATACAGACCGACCTGTCCGGAGGGGTATAAAACATCGTCTAAATAAACCCGCGTTTTGGTCTAAAAGCGTGGTTTCATCTGGACGATAAAGCGCAAGGAGAAAACAACGGATGTGGAAAAATAAGCCTGGATTGAAAGTTCTAAAGACTTTTCCTAATAATAAGGTTATAATAAATTTATTTAAATTTTTTAAAATGGTTCAATAGTGAGGAAAGAAAAGTCATAGATTTAAGAGCATTTAAAAATACGGTGATTTTAGTCATCAGTCATGCGACATAAAATTCAAGTTCTGTAGCATTAACTCCTTTTATTTGTAGTAATTTCGGTAAATTTCTGTTGGTTATTTTTCTATTGTTTTGTTAAATACGCAGCAGTGGCCATTGTGCATTCAGATGATTGGTGCCGATTAAGCATTGCAAATAACACTTCGACCAATGTAGTTCGGTTTCAGCACAATAGATTTTTTAAAATTGACTCAAATATTTTGAATCGGAAAAACTCTATTGGAATCGTCTATGTTACAGTATGTTAACAGTTGACTACTCTCCCCCTTCATAAGCCCAATGAGGCTAGGCAAGTTTGTATGAAAGTAAGTGAACATAAATGACTGTTTTATTGCCAGTCATTGTAATACAAATTGTGACTGATTTAAGTGTCTTTCCGATGATATAAAATATTACGTTATTTCAGGATGATATCATACAACATAAATATGATCAAATACATACGATTCGCCAACAGTGTAAACCGACGATATTTACGACATTGTGTGCATATGAATACAAATGGCTCGTATACGGTGAAACACGATGGGCAATGGTTATACATAGACTTTATATTATACTAGCTGGGTGCCCGGAGTTGCCCGGGACGTCAATTATCTATAACCATTCATAAGACTCCAATTTTGGTTACTTTTGCGCTATTTTTATGTAAAGCTCCTCGAACCCTATCCCTAAATGTGCTCACCTCCAATGCCGAAGGAGGATGAAGACATTGACTAAATATATCGGCCGTTTTTACATGTTAGAAGATGACCACACCCACAAATATGCGATAATGAAAAAGAATGTATTCCACGTAAAAACCGGCCGATTACATTGTATGAAAATTTATCCCCCCGCCCAACACCTCACAAACCCGTCGCGTTACCCAGGTTGTCACAATTAGATTCAGCGACATTCATAGTCTCTGAATTGATTCGAATCTCGGTTGTTTTTGCGGGTTTTTATTTAACGTACCCCCACCCCACCCCTAAGCTTGTTCCCCTCACAGGGGTTAAATTATACACAAACAACATCGGTATAAATACTATCAATGTAATTAACCCCAGGAAATAATTATCGCAAATATCGACCGTTTAACATGTTTGAAATTTTTCACCCCCGACCACTCCCGCTTCGGGGACTTAAACGGTCAAGTTTAATGTCATAATTAAACTCAGTGACAATCCTGTTAGTTTCTGGTTTATTTTTATCTATGGCTACTTCCACGCCAACCCTAAAGGGTGCACCCTTCCGAGTCCGAAAGGGGTTGAAATTATACTCAGAGAACATGTAGGGAAATTTTATTAATCTAATTCATCCCGAAATATATTTAATTGACGAAAGAACAGCCGGTCAACTCATCCCAACCCAGCCGATACCCGCGCGTTGTCCAGATTGTCATAAATAAATTCAGCAACATCCATTACCTTCGATTTGACTCGAATCTCGGTTGTTTTCCCGTTATTTTTAAGGAAATCCCCTCCAGCCCCACCCCTATCATGCCTACAAACAACATGGTTCGAAATACTATCAACGTCAATGGTCCCAGGATTTATTTATTCCACACTAATATCGATGATTTAACATGTTAGAAAATTTCCATCCCATCCACTCCCGCCCCTTGGGGCTAAATGGCCAATTTGATGCTATAATTGAACTGGACGACATCCATAACCTTGAATTTGACTCCAATCTCGGTTGTATTCGCGTTATTTTATTGCAGCGTTCCTCCACCCAACACCTAAAAGTGCTCTACTGATAATCCCGACCCGCTTCTGGGGGTGGTAGACGCGTCTCACCCCAACAGTCGGTAGAAACACTATTAATATCTGTGACCCCTAAAAATATTTATCCGACTGAAATATCGTCTGTTTTAACATGTTTAAATATTTCAATCCCCGTCAACCCCCGCTTCTCGGGGTGGTAGACGCGTCTCACCCCGACAGTGTTTGTTTCCTGGTCGCAAAGAACACGTGTACGAAATTTGGTGAAATGTGATCAACCGATATAGATTTGTATTCTCCACCCCAAACCCTAAAGGTGCCCTTTTCCCAGGGTGTAGGGGATGAAAATTATATTCAGAAAACATCGGTAGAAACACCATCAATATCTTGGACCCCTAAAAATATTTATCCGACTAAAATATCGGCTGTTTTAGCATGTTCAAATATTTCAACCCCCGTGCACCCCCGCTTCCGGGGGTGGTAGACATGTCTCACCCCGACAGTGTTTGTTTCCTGGTTGTAAAGATCACGTGTACGAAATTTTGTGAAATTTTCTCGAGCGGTGTAGATTTGTATAACGAACATACAAATATACAAACATACAAATATACAAACATACTAACATACAAACATACAAACATACAAACATACAAACATACATACATACACTCATTTTTATTTATAAGATTAAGTGTAATAATTATTTATATAAAGCCCTTTCGTTCTGGTAGAAAAGGGATTATTAATGGATTGATTTATATGGTTTAGGATTTTGTGAACAATTGTTCTAATAATGTAGATTACGTGGATAATATTTTCAATGAAGTTGTAGTAAACTAAATTATAAGCTGCGTTAGCATGTAGAGTTTTTGTTACATGTATTTGTCCGTGATTATTTGTTGCTTTATTTCTTCTGAATAATACAACTTCAATTACGGAGTAAATGTAAAATTATGTTTATAACAATTTATAATATAAAAACTTTTTAAAAGCGTATAAAAAGCAATGGTTCTGAACCACTTTTATTTTTGATTAAACGTCGTTATTAATGGAAACAACATCGGTTAAAATAGTATGAACAACGCCACCCCTAAATCTACTACTTTCCCGTGGTGGAAAGGGTTGAAATTTTACTCATATCACATCGGTAGAAACACTATCAATGTAGTTTACCCATAAACACATAACATTTTGGCAATTTTAGAATAATAGACAATTCTCACCCCCAGCCCTAAGCAAGCTCACCACTAATGTCTAAAGGGAATTATATTTTCAACAACATCCGTTGAAATAGTATTCACGTAATTCTCCTCCAAGAACGCGCAAGAACTGACTATTTATCTTCCCTTCCAACCCCCACCCCTTCGGGTTAAATGGGCAATTAAAAATATTTATCCGAAGTAAACTCACTGACATCCATAACCTTCGATTTGACTCAAAACTCGGTTGTATTCGCGTTATTTTTCTGTAAAACAACTCCACCCCAAACCCTAAGGGTGCCCTTTTCCCAGGGTGTAGGAGATGAATATTATATTCAGATAACATCGGTAGAAACACAATCAATATCTTTGACCCCGAAATTATTTATCCAAATCTAATAACTGCTGTTTTAGAATGTTTAAGTATTTCAACCCCCGTCCACCCCCGCTTCTGGGGTTGGTAGACGCGTCTCACCCCGACAGTGTTGTTTTCCTGGTCGCAAAGAACACGTGTACGAAATTTGGTGAAATTTTATCCACCGGTATAGATTTGTATTCTCCACCCCAAACGCTAGGGGTGCTCTTTCCCCAGGGTGTAGAGGTTGAAAATTATATTCAGATATCATCAGTGGAAAGACTATAAATATATTTGACCCCTAAAAATATTTATCCGACTGAAATATCGACTGTTTTAGCATGTTCAAATATTTCCACCCCCGTCCACCCCCGCTTCTGGGTGTGGTAGGCGCGTCTTACCCTGAAAATTTTGTTTTCATGGTCGCAAAGAACACGTGTACGAAATTTGGTGAAATTTGATCCACCGGTATAGATTTGTATTCTCCACCACAAACCCTAAGGGTGCCCTTTTCCCAGGGTGTAGGGGATGAAAATTATATTCAGAAAACATCAGTGGAAACACCATAAATATCTTGGACCCCTAAAAATTATTATCCGACTAAAATATCGGCTGTTTTAGCATGTTTAAATATTTCAAACCCCGTGCATCCCCGCTTCTGGGGGTGGTAGACATGTCTCACCCCGACAGTGTTTGTTTCCTGGTCGTAAAGAACACGTGTACGAAATTTGGTGAAATTTGCTCTACCGGTGTAGATTTGTATAACGAACATACAAATATACAAACAAACAAACAAACATACAAACATACAAACATACAAACATACAAACATACAAACATACAAACAAACATACATACACTCTTTTTTATTTATAAGATAACAGACTGATATTAAATTGAAACTCATGGGTTTGATTACTTTTTAAAGTTGTTAAGATTTATGGAACGATTTATTCCTGTCCCGTTTCTGTAAAATATCTTTTCACTCATGTATTTATTTATTTTAATTCATTTTCAAATTAAAATGAAAAAAATTAAGTCTGATTGAAAATGATTAAGAAGAAAGTTAGCCATTTCAGATAAAAAAGTGATAATACAAATACCACACACCGTTTCAGTGAAGTTGTGTCGCTGTAGGCTCTTCTTAATTGAGGTATTTGTATTATCAAGGCCGCACATTCATTTTCAGTCGCAATATTTTTATCACCTCATACCCCGTTTTGGAATGAAATTTTCACTGAAACCGTAGAGAGTGACATTAAGTATCTGAGCGATCCCGTAAACTGTTTAATCGTCTCCAATATAGGCCGTTATTGCATATTATGAAAATGCCACCCCCTTCCACCCCCACTCATAGGGGTGCTTAAGTTATTTTAAATCCTCGGGATTTGTTCCTACGTGCACCAAAGTTTGGTTTAAATAGTTCCACGCATTAATGAGTAACTTAATTTACAATAATAATCGTCTATAATAATATAAGTAACATATTAAGTAATAATATATATATATATATATATATATATATATATATATATTGACTATTGAGACAAATTATAAATAAACAACAGCCAATTTGAAGTCAGAAAAAAAATTAATTAAACGACGTTTCCCAGTTAAATTTCCGACCTCTTCAGGTTGAAGTTTAACTCTACAAAACAAAACCTAACAATTACTACGATTGAAATAACAATTTTAAGAAAAATTTATCCGTAAAATACAATATAAATTTAGGTGGACATACAAATTTTGAGTGTCAGGCCATTCTCCCTTGACTGCCGTGGCGAAAATACACAATTTATTGGCTAGAACGACCAGTAAAAACTAAGTTACATTGTTCAATTCGGTTTACAATAGAAACAATTTAGATTTTAAAATTATAACAATATATGAATTACAAAAGCAAAGTGTCATATATTTTGTTCAAATTGATAGTTTCATATTTTATATTGATAGCATTTTTAAATGAACTCATTTATAACAATTCACAATTCTCGAGAAGTAGTTCGTTTTTACATCCAAAATTTATGATGGTTTAAGTAAATATGTTTTGACAAAATAGAATAATTTTTAATATTACTACTTATAATATTTTCATGTTCTTTTAACGTAGTTTTTAATGAGCGCTTGGTTTGTATGACAATCGATACAATTAATTTTCTAAATTCCATTGCGCTTATGTATATTGTCATTTTTGTTTTCAATATTATTTACTATGTTTGAATAGTTATGAGACTTAAAAATAATTCTGACACCATACCTATCTAACAGTCCAATTCATTTATGTTGCAAGCAAGGTACAACTAAGGATCTACATTTTTTGTTATCATTTTTAATCTGTAAATTATTACTCTTATAGTTGATATTATTTAACCTGATCTTAATGTACTTATTGATAAATTTAAGATGATATGAATTGAGTGAAAGAATGTTCTTGACTTTAATTAAATTATCCTGATAAAACTTAATATGAGATAATTAATAGTTTTATCTACTAAACTATAAAACATTTTATTTCTTTTGGAAAAGTGGATGCTAGGACATGTAATTGAAAACTCTACCAGAATATCATGATGATTTGGAAACGCAGTTGTTATTAATTTATTTTTACTGACAGTTATCAAAATGTCTAAAAAAAACTAATGTATTTGTTTTGTTCAATTTCAAAATTAATCTTTAAATTATTATGGTAAGTGTTAAAAATATTAGTAAATAATTCAATATAGTTTTGATAATAATGCAAAAAATGTAATCAACATATTTAAAATAACATATGGGTT
Source organism: Zhengitettix transpicula (assembly GCA_037074705.1). Lineage (NCBI taxonomy): Eukaryota > Metazoa > Arthropoda > Insecta > Orthoptera > Tetrigidae > Zhengitettix > Zhengitettix transpicula. The sequence goes on from CM073591.1 coordinate 144,326,894, forward strand.
TGAAATATAGTTGGGATCTAAATAAAGCTTCTAAATTAATTTTAGATTAATGTAGAAACGAACTACTTCTCGAGATAAATCAGTGAGATGCTATACATCAGATAATATAAAAATGCTACCAATTTAAAAAATTAAAAATAATAATTTGAACAAAATTTATGACACTCTGCTATTGTAATTTTTAATTTTTATATTGTTATAATTTTAAATTGTAAATTTTTTCCATTGCGAACCACACTCAACAAAGTAACTTAGTTTTTACTGGTCGTTCTGGTTTTAAAGTGTGTATTTTTCGCCACGGCAGTTTGTAAGTGCACCTAAATTCATATGGTTTTTTTTCTGCCAAATTTTTCTTAATATTTTTATTGTAATTGTTTTTTTTGGTACTGTTAAACTTAAAACTGAAGGGGTCGAAACGTAGTTTAGTTTTCCATAAATAAATATCTTTTCTTTGACTTCAAATTGGCACTTGTTTATTGACATATTAAGTGTACCAAAATATTATTATTATTATTACATAAATATGTACCTTCTAGGAAAATGACCATCGGGAAAATGACCTGTCGGGAAATAGTTCATCGGGCAAGTGTGTGTCGGAATTTTGTACTAGACCCGTGCGTGCGTGTGATGTCTTTGTTCCTCATGTGCGTATATTAATATGATATACTTCAGTGCTGTGCTTGTTATCAATGTAAGTAATAATTATTTGTCTTCTCCTATTTCCTCAGAAGAGGACGAATGGCATATATAAATCTATATAGTGTAGTATATAACCGAACAAGGTAAAACACATTCATGCTCCGAAATTTTACGATTCTCTTAAACCGTTTTTACTAAAAATGTTTGAATGAGTGTACGCGATAAAGTAAGTAATTAGGACATATTATTCAAAGAATCAATCCCGATTCTTACAGTAATCTTTCAACATTATAGTACTCACAATTTTCTCTATACAATTATTTTATAAGATAAATCGACCTTATAATTAATTTTAGCTTTATTAGCCTACTATTATTACTTTACAGCAGTTCATAATTTTATATCTTAGAGTTTTTTAAAAAAAATTCTTCGCATTATCAGAAATACCGCACAAAAACTTTCCTGGCGCCAGGAACAGTTTTGACGCAAGGCAAGAAACGAGAAGCAGGAATGTTTCCACCAGTTGACGCGATGACGTGCAATGACCGACCACAAATCTGGCACACAGCTACCTCAACGGACAAACGGAGAGCAAATTAGTGGTTATTTTTAGGAGTAAGGGCATCAGCAACGCCAAGCCACAGCAATTAATCTGGGTCCGCGCGAGAACAACCGCGCATCAATCCAGGAAATAACCTGACGGACGCAGACAAGCTCATTCACAAGGATCCTGATACCGTGACCTGGCCACGCCATCCAGCATGACGGACGCAGTTCTGGAGCGTGTACGGTGCGCGGGTACCGTTCATCTCATACGAAGAGACAGGCGCTCAACGAATACAGTAAAATTCAACAGTGTTTTCTGAAAATAAAATAGACTGTTAAACTTAGAAGAGGTAAGAAGACTTAAGAAGTGACAAAAATAAAATTAACATTCATATTTATAAATATACAGGGAATATTGTAAATATTTGAATACTGAAATAATAGGAAAATTAATTTAATCGTAATTCATATGTGATGAACGTATCTCTCATTGGTATTTACCACCTTTATAAACAACACTCAGAAAACTGTTTTGAGAACTATATGTTTTGGACTTGCAGACATTGGGCATTGATTTAGTTCCCCATAGAACAGTCGGAAAGCTGCCTACAGTCATAGGAAGGGCGTCGGACAAGTACCAAGTGCAGATTTTCTAGGACCCTAGTAAACCCTTGGCTACCTTGCTCTACCCTTCCACATCCCCATTTCGGGTTACTTCCTTTGTTATTAAAGAAGAGAGGCCACCACGTGGATGACCCTCGTGTAGCATGTTACAAAAAATTGATTTATTAAATGAATTAATGTTCTTGAAATTGTGTTGATGGTTTCGATTCTTCTGTCATTGCAATTATTTTAATCTGAAAAAATAATTAGCTTATATTACCGGAAATAAACGAGTAAATTTTTCATTGTTTGTAGAATATTTTTATAATGAATTAATTAGTCACATTACTTATATTTGTGTGTAGCATAAGCCGTCGGTTCAGCCAATGTCCGCAAAATACAAATGAGTATATTAACTCATATAACATAACAAATAGAATATTAACTATATTGTTAAAAGGGAAATTTATCTCTTAAAATAATTCTATAAATTGGCAGACGAAAATATATAAAAAACTGTTTATATTTTCGCTTACACTTTTTCTTCTCAATTATATCGTGGAGATAACTACGATTAAAAATGTGTATATAGTCTTAATCCATTACATTATAATAATTGTAAAGGTGTTTATAGACTATTTCCAGAACAAGAAGAAGAAAAGAAGATACCACATATAGGGTAATCCACATAGTGGCCCCTTCCCTCTTATAGCATAGGAAAAGGACTGAAAGGGGGGATGTGGATAGGTAGAGCAAGGTAGCCAATTGTTAACTAGGGCCTCCGGGGTGTAGTTTTAAGGATCCTATTTGGTAATTTACCTAAAAGTTATGCAGGGAAAACACTAGTCATATATATATATATATATATATATATATATATATATATATATAAGAAAGATTATGCAGTTGGTACTGGTCCCACGCCCTTCAGATGGGGGAGGGGTTGCTATGGGATCGCAGCATTCCCCTCTCCGTGCCTTAACCAATTTAAGAGTCAGCTGGCTGACTATTCCAACAGGAATAGCGGACACCTCTTACCGTATGCTCAAGGTCGGCGACCCCGGATCCTACACCTCTCAGAACTGACTGAGGTGCCTCGGCTTGTGGGAACTTTAATTCAAAAAACCAGAGAGAGGAGAAGGCATCCCAAAATGTAGCCCCGTCAGGTTTTCCGGGAAGGTTCACCTGCGATAACTAAGAAAAGTTCCAACAGGATTCCTTGATCCTCAAAACGACTACAAGAGATCGCGTAGGACACCATCTAGCGTAAAAGAATACCTCTACGAGAAAAAGGTCAGGTATTATATTTCTTCCCTATTTATACATTTTCTGGCCAGTAGTTTTCAAATTCGAAAGACCCCAGGAAAAATTACAGTGGCCTAAAAACCATGATATTTTTCACATGTCTTTAGTTTCTCGCTAATAACTAAAGCATTCTATTGAGAACGTTGTACAGTAACAACATATTATATAGAATTAAATTCTGCGTCGAATATTATACTTGACTATAAAATTTGGTCGAATGTATCGATAGGAGTCGTTTGTCAAATGAAACATATTTTAGGTCAGTTTCGAAAAGAATGCAGTTTGCCGTATTTCTACTGATGATATCTCCAAAATGGTTACTTGGTATACTAATTTGTCATAGATAGAGTTATGGAGAATGTATTCTTTAACCAAAGCATTAACTTTTTGTCAACGTCCTTTGAGAATTTCTGAAAATACACTCATTTAGTTGGGTGGTTGCGGCCGAACCGGGTAATCCAAATGGTGGCAACTCCCGTTTAATATCATAGGAAGGGATTCGAAATGCGGTATAGGGAAGAGTAGAGCGAGGATCCTAGGGTTAACTGGGGCTCCCGTACTGTAGTTTAAGGATCCTACCCGGCATTCGCCTAATAAAAGTGATGCAGGAGAAACCCTAGAAAACCTGCACCAGTTAGGTCAGGCTCTTGGTACTTGTCCCACGACCTTCCGATTGCAGGATGATGTTCGGAAGCATCATTGCGTTCTCCATGCCTCAAGCAGTATAGGAGGCAGCAGGCCGACTGTTGCAATGGGAACAGTGCCAAAACACCTGAGTATTTTTATTAAGAGAAGGAGATGATAAATATGAATGCCAGACACAATCATCACATATTAATTAGCATTAAATTAATTGTCCTCTTATTTCCTTACAGAAATATTAATAATATTCCCTGTATATTGATAAATATCAATGTTAACTTGTTATTTGTGTTATTAATCTTAAGTAATGTTGAAGTTCATGGCATTTTAACAGTATATATATATATATATATATATATATATATATATATATATCCATAGCATTCATAAAGGCAATCGTTAAAGGAGTTCCCGTGCCCTCGGACAGAGGTCGCGTCTCCACAGACGTAGCGTCCAGAATGTAGCATGTTGGTTAAATTGAATCAAAATAAAAAATTCCTTAACATTTATTAATAATTGAACATATATTAAGACAAAGCATAATAAGTTTATTGAGTGACAACGTCATACGTAGTTTTATGACTGTTAAATTTAGCTGTATTCTGTTTCTCTACTTGCTCACGCCGGAAATTCAGTTAACTCTCCACATAGATAAATACACACGTTTGTCGAACGCATCACATACAACCACTGTCTAAATGTAGCTCTTTGTTTAAAATTCTGTGCAGCGATCTCGGAGAACAAATATCGTCGCTATTGGCGCGCTACTCAAAAACCAACTACGCCACGAGCTGTGACGTGGCGGACGACGTCAGCTGTGAAGCTTGTTACGTCGCTACCGTTACGTACTCTGGACTACCACGTAGCCTGACGTGACGGATTACCAAGTTGAAATTAAATTCTTAAAAAGGATTCGTAAGAGGTAAAAGCGTAAATATAATTAATGTGACGTGGCCATAAATGAAATTTATGAAATGAAAAAATTTACGTCTGATTGAAAATAATGAATAAGAAAGATATAAAATTCAGACAATATTGTTATTTTGTAATGCGAATTAAACAGGCCATTAATTGTTTTAATATAATTAAATTGTTAGCGGTACGAATGCGTAAAGGCGACAATGAAGGCGGGTTTTTCCTTTGTTCAACAATGGAGACCACGCGGGTTTAAACTCTCTATGCGCTGGGAGAACGCCAGTCTGGAATCGGCTATGAATGGTGGCGTACGAGAGATGAAACAGTTAAAAGTCGACGGGGAGATATAATACATTTGGAGTTCACCTAAAGCAACGAACAGTTAAGTTTGCAGATATAAAGTACGATTGGCGAGATCCTGTATTTCTATATGAAAGCAAACAACATTTTCACGGAGAGATTTACATAATAATTTGCACACGGTTAAGCAAATGGTGGCTTCACGCTGATTGAACAATTATCGCATAGAGGGGACCGACAACCACTAGCAGACCAAAGGGGCGGCTCATCCGAGGTTCGAGATAGCAGAGGACGAGTATTTTATTCGTGCGTAATAAAATTTTCAATGAAGTTTAGAGTCTGTGTAAAAAATGGCCTTTTAGTGTGGTAGTTTTCAAGATAAAAGAGAGAGATCTGGTACCAGACAGGCATTCCGTGAGTAACCAAAACTTTGATATAAATTTGTAAACGATAATTAAAAGGGTAGAGTGATATTTCGTTCAGTTTTCTTTTCACTTATTTTCATATTGATTTAGGTTAACTTTTATATTTGAATTGTTAATTGTCAGTTTATACATTGATTTTGTTCCAATTATCAAACCCAGTAGTGACCCTGAGATATAGAGATCCGACGTATTTGATTGTAATGATATAATAACTGTATGTTCATAAATGCCACGAATAAATAAATGAAAATTAAAGTATTTGTTTTTTTAAAAAGTGGATGAAATTTGGCATAAAAAATAGGGTTTGTACATTGTAAAATTTATCAACAATAATAAATTTCTTTTAAGCTTAGTAAATGTTGTTAATTGATTCATTTTATTTAAGCCTACCAGTTGTTTATTACAATATATACAACGTTTCTGGGATCCTTGTCCCTTTCATCACGTGCTAAGAAGAGCCTAGAGAAACACAACTGCACTAGCCAGTTGACAAAACTCAAAAGCAACGAAAACGCAAGGACAGTGGGAGAGCCGAAGGGTTAGCGTAACAATAAGGGAGCAACGGTAATGGGACAACAGAAGGTTTAGCGGAATAATAAGGGATCATAGCCATTATTGAGCTTCATAGTGTCTGTCTGTACATTAACAGCTGTGATGTTGGATTTAATGTGAAGCATCTCTGAAATGAGTCTCGAATTGTACCTGGTGTCAATGTCTAAATCTTAGCATTTTGCGAATCAAATGTATGTATAGAATTGATGATATGTTTGGATACTACAGATTGTTTATCAATGGGAAGTTTGATATTAGACATATGACTTTGATTCGTGTATTAAGGGAACGTTTTGTTTGCCCTATGTAGCAGGAATTACAATTAGATCAAGTGATTTGTAAACGACACAATGTTTGCTGTAGGTGTCAAGTGGGTCCTTGTGGTTTTAATCAAGTATGAAAGCGTATTAGTGGATCAGTAAATGACGGATATTTGATATTCTTTGAATATTTTGACAAATTTGTGCTGTAGAAATTTGTATTAAGCGAATACGAGAAAAAATTTGGCTTGAGGTGTTTGGGGACGAGCGACAGTGGGATGTTGGATTTCGTTCAATCAGCTGTTTATGTGTTTAATAATGAAATTTAAAGGATACTTATTGGAGATTAAAATGTTTCGGACAATATTTAAGTTGTGATGATGGAACTTGGAGTTGTACCGCTCTAAGCTCTTCTTAGTACCTGACGAAAAGGGACAAGGATTACAGAAATGTTGTGTGGTATTTATATCACCCTTTTGGTCCGAATTGGCTATCTTTTATATTCATTATTTAAAATTATTATATAAATTTACGTATAATACACCTAACGTCTCTTTCCCAGTTCCTTATATTTTACAATATAAGAAGAATTTAATGGATAGAATCCATTAAACAGAAAAAATTAAGACTGCTTCCAACAACATTCAGGATCGAATTTTTTTATATACTTATATTAATAGTAAGATTAATTTTCATATTTTATTTATGAAACTGGAAATAATTGAAGGAAATCTTATTCAGGAAAGCCTATAGTTCTCTTACACAAACTTGAATACGAACACTTTTGCTTCAGGTCATTTACACACAGTCTAGAATTGTAACAATTTATGCTTCGATTTAATTGAATGCCCGTTACGCATTTATTAATAAGCTTATTCCAACGTTTACAGTGTTTTTATCATATTCACGGAGGATACATTTTCTCACCGAGTTGAACTTCGATCTTTAGTCCAAAAACGTTTTATTTCCTCCCTCGAAACTTTTACTTGTACAACACAGTAGACATCTGTATTCTTCTAAGTTGTCAGTTGTTTAAAAACAACTTTTAATGAATGACAACTGTAATTTTTCGATTAAATATACCTTGTCAATTTGACAATTAAAACTAAATAAAGGCAATTTTTATTACGAAAATTGACATTCCGTACAGTATAATATTATGACTGGGCAGCAAATTCTCCCTCAACCTCGTTTCTCAGTGGTAATCCATAATTGATAGTACTGACACTATTTACTGCCATATACATCCTTATATTTTTAAGAAAATTCATAAATCATGATATACATTAGAGAATAACTCAAAGATATTTTCCTTCTGACGGTGCCTCCCGTTGTTATGAAAACCGGGAATTAGACGGAAATGACAGAGCAAAACTGATGTCACTTCCTGTTATTCAGGTTTGAAATATTGATGACGATATCTTGAGTCTCATGACAAGGTCACTGATAATTCCATGTAAGTCATGCTAAACAATTCAGAGTAGAAAGTGGGACAAACGTTAATCTGTTTATGGCCCGCCTCCGCTTTTACATTAGTATCCAATTAGAACCGCCTTGAAGAAACGAGAGAATCCTTGAATTTCAGGAAGTCATATTACTGTTCTCATCTTACATCACTTGCCATGGCCCACAACGCGATGAACCTCAAGTTCTTTCTAAACCCAATGCCAGCGGGTCTCATAACTCTGTCGGTTTATGTTGCATTGTGCACACCTAATTTACATGAGCGCCTAAGTGAAAATTAATATACGGTATGAAGATATTTTACTACAGGTAGTTTGTTCATTTAATACTCGCTTCGCTATAGTACCAAAATTTCATGAACTTAAAATAAACTCATTTTGGGCCATTCTGTACTTTTCAAACTATAACTACAAATTGTTAGTTCAATGTAGGAAACTCTTTTCGAAGAAGGGTCCTCTCAGGTCTTTGCTGACACAAAACGCATATCGGTACCATTTGTTCTGCAAGCCAAGGACCGATAAGACTGCCAATATGCTGGACGCATTTGTACAGGAACTTTGCAAAGCACCGGTATTATTGTCGGATTTCCTTGACCGGAATATAGCCGAGATTTTATTAGAAATTCCAGCCAGAATGATTTGATTAATTGGTTTCGTTAATCATAAATTACCGAAATAAAACAAGTTATTTTCATCAGTAGAATACAAATATTTAGAATATTCTAAAAATAATATGTGAAAATCTAAATAGAAAGATTTGGAATTCAAAGATAAAAAATATGAAACGTTTCTTAAATGTAGGCTGATATACATATGAATAGAAATGAATGAATTTGTGTATTTAATAAAAATAAATTACAGAATTCGTGAAAGAGACAACATTTGAGTGTTTTTATGGATTATTCAGGAAAAAATTTCATCAACGAGTAGTGTGTGCTTTTATTTGATTTATTTATTCCATTAGTCCTCGTATGAGAAAATAGGATCCGTCATTACATAAAATTACAATATACTTATTGGATGCTACAATTATTAACAATTAAACTTAACATAAACATAACTAAAAATCGGGAACACAAATTTCCCTGTCCAACATAAGTAAAAGTAATATATGGTAATAATAATAAAAATAGTTATTCTTTAACGTTATTCAGGCTATAATATAATATTTACAGTATCCAAAAAACTTAGAAATAAACAGCTACTAATTTGAATTTAGAAAAAATATATTTATTTATAGAATATATATATATATATATGTGTGTGTGTGTGTGTGTGTGTGTATGTGTGTCAGTATTCAAACAAATTTAATATTCACTAGTTAAAATATACATATTTCGAGAATTAAGTAACATAAACTGTGGAATTACACAAGACACAAGAATAAACACAAAACCTGACACACGCACACTATGAAGAAACACAAACGACGGAAAAGTCACTGCACGAAACAGAACAACGAGGAATCTGCCTTTCCGTTGAAACTTCAGGCCGTACATAAAACAAATAATGAAAAGAACAGAACAACTAACAGAGACTAAGGAAGTTATGCAATAAGTAGCTTAAAGAGCAACACATTGAACTTTTTCAGTGTAAACAAAAAATAATTATTAGGGGAACGATTGAGAAACTCTTGTACGGAGTAAATACTTCTCTGGCAAGGGGATGCTTGTTCGATCTGAGAGCTGAGCGATTTATAGTCGCATAATCATGTAAAAGAAATATATGAAATTTTGAACAAATTAATGCAAAGCGTAAGTATAATATTCTGTTTTCTATCAGTGTTCAGAAACAACTCACTATACAATATATATATATATATATATATATATATATGTATATGTATATATATATATACATATATAAACGTGAATATTTTCTTAGTCAATAGTTCATACAAAAGACAGTCAAAATTAGTATAGCACAACAAAATGTAAATATATTAACTTCGTGTTGAAAAAAATATTCAGTGCTGACCCAACTTAACTGCGTGAAGTTTAATTAATGAAATAGTAAATTTGTTGATTTTTAATGATGAAAGAAAAGATTTGGCTACCTTTATTATTATTGGTTTTTAATTGTATAAAAGTTATGAAAATATTTTATTTACAAAAATTAAAGACTTAAATTATTTGAAATATTTAATTAATTTCCCACAATTTAATGAAAGTAAAATTAAAATATTGTTTTTATATTTTCAGGGTTCTTTGCTGAAAATTTATTGGTAAAGTTTCTAATAACAATAATAATACAATAAAAACATATATGGATTAAATGCCAAAATACTTTGATCACTGACATTTCTTAGCCTCTTGGGATGATTCGTTGAATTATAAATGATCAAAACTGATGTGTTCTCTGGGTGATTGTCCCGCAACGTGAACCTCCAAGTTAGGATTTTGACGGCTGCCTGATACCACTTAATTTCGCCTTATCTTTTACCCTTTAAATATTAATTGAATGTTTTCGTTTTAAATGCTCTCCGAAATCCCTTCTCTTTTATAAATATTGTGTTACCCATTTCAGTATCGTTGTCTGGTTTCGCTTAGAACAGCAAACAGTTTTTCACTTATGTTGTGGAATTATTTAACTTTATCAGTGGATGGCCGTAACTTATTCACGTCCTCTCCCTTTGTATGTGTTTCTTCCGGTCCAACAAACCCTTGGAAATTCTAGTGCTATTCACTTAAGATTTGATTCTCTTTTTGTTGGCATTACTCACCAAGAAATGAACTCGCAGTTTTTGATTGTTCTGTTCAGATTCCTGACCTCCGCCGCTCGAATCTGCTCAGAGAAATCAGCGGACGTGAAATTGAAATCGTACTTACGGGCAATGAATCAAGTCAAAGAATCATTGCGCTAGAGAGCACGTTATTTTGAAGGTGTTGTGGCGACGCGGACGTCCTTCAGTTCCTAAACAAAATTAGCGCCATCTCTTCCAAAATTATCGCACGCTATTAACGTCATCCAATTACTAAGTCACTCCAACATCTTCCTATTTGTACTCTTTAGCGAGCCGAAGCGTAAGCATATTTCCACAAACTGTTCCAAGTATTTTGGTGCTCATTGGGGGGAAAGGTTTGCTTAATCATCAAGGCAAGATGGCACCCCATATCTTTGGGATTCTACGTTCTAAATTTGTAATTTTCCTCAAGAGTCTATCCACATCGTAGCATCCACAGCTGCAAACGTTGGGGAAACATCTGCATGCCCACTGACTTGATTAATCTATACTTCAATTCCTATCTCTTTTAGTAAACGTGAAATTCGTCTCATAATTACTTAGCAGCAACAATTCGCCATTGTCACACTTTCTCCACTTATCACAATAATATGGGTAAATAAATTTTGTGATATTAGCTAAGATGAGAAGTGTGAAGTCGCGTAGAGTAGGCACCAGGTGTAACATGCACGTGCATGCGTGTGCGACAATACTCGCACACCCCCACTGAGGGCAGACAAAGCACGGCGAATGAAAGAACTGCCAACAGCTGCTCCCAATGTGAAAGGAAATCCTCTACCGCTTTCCTGGTCTCCAAATCGGGCCAGGGGACGGCAAGTATGCGAAGCTTTCAACATCATTTTTATATAACAGAATATGACAACAGTTCATTTGGGACTGTTTTCTTTTGTATTAGCAAAATAATTCCAGCTCTGAGCTGACACCCGCCATTTTCAAATTAGAAAAAGAAATATTTCTGCCCTGTACAGTTATTTGTATAGACAATGGGAAAATGCTGTACTTAGGGCACAAATTTACTAATTAATAGTAATGATTCAAATACTCTAGCAGAAATTGATCCATAAATAAAATGAAAACCTAAAATAGAGGTTAGTGAGAAACATTTATCAATTAAATCGGCAATGAATATTTAGACAGGATGATTATTACTGATGGGATCAACAAGGAAGGCTTCCAGTTCAAAACACATGATATTATAACAGTTTTAAGGAACAGGAAGAGTCCGTCAAAAATGCACACCACTGATGTAATTCTTCGGAAACGGCTATTATTATTTTCTTATGTTTGGATATAAACTGAAATGTCAATGTAACGTTAATGTATAATAACAATCAATTTTGATATTCGCTCAAAAGTAAGTGTGTGACAGTCCTTTCAAAAACATCATACCTTTTTGCCGGACCTTGTATTAGCTGGTGGCAGTGGATCACGTTTGGTTTGACGTAAAAGCGCACATCCTTGCATCGCAAGAACAAGCCTTAGACACGTAATGCTATAAAGATTTACATTCCAAAAACATCACACACTGCAACATGACGGAGCGAAAAAGCTTGCATCGACAGAATTTAAAAGAGTATAAAACTCGGTACAGCAAGTATTCAAGCATTATTTATTGACATATTTGGAAAAATCATGGAATAAGTAGTGAAAGGAACTGGTAAAGCCAAAGACCAGTAAAGGTTCTAGAGAACGAAAATGAGAAGCTCCTGTAAGGCGCTTGAATTGAAGCTGATGGAGTAGTTGAGAATAACGCCTCAGATATTGTGACCCCTGGGGTATGAAAATTAACTTTGCTGACATCAAAATTCGTGGAGTCAGATGAATTGATGAAAGACAGTAACGTCTAGGCAATGTTTCACCTTTGAAATAGATCAGCCAGGATCACCCCCGTTGAGTTTCGGTGCTTTTGAAATACATTGGATAAACAAAATGAGTCTAATTTGTAGCGATAAATCACCGCGTCAATAAATATTATTTTATGTATTACATAAATGTAATTATTACGAGCATGGGAAAGGGTTTCGATCGCCTGACCGGGAATTTGGCGGTGCCGATACAAAGGGACGTGGGCCGAAAAGAAGAATTTAGGAAATAATTAGGGGCCTTCACACACAGGCTCATAGACTGGAAATGTAAGTAGAACACAACACTTGAAGAATAAAGATAAGATTTAACTAATAAAAAGAATATGGAAAGACCAAGAGCCAACCATCTTTGGACGAGAGTCGAAGAATGACTCTAACTATTTCTTAGAGCTTCCGAGGAGGGGAAATTCCCCCAATATATCATATCAAAAGTGGGGGAACCAATAGTAATTAAGAAATGGCCGCCAAAAGCTGAAACATAGTCAGGTTTTTCTGTCGCCTTGCATTCTCACGCGATTTCAGATGAGGTAAGACAGACAGCCGTCTATCCTTCGTCCGTTGTCACCTTAAACTCATTTTCGCCGAAGAAATGGGGTGAGTCCTTCCACTAAGGAAGACATGATTATTGGAGACGGTTGGAGTCAGTCAGCGAGAGAGAAAAGTATGAAATAGATATTGGCCGTGGAAAGTTACTGGCTTGCTGCTGGTGCTTGAAATTGAGAGTTTGGCCGAGGAGCGAGTGACTGATCTGGAAAGGGCGACTTTCAGTAAAATGTGGTCCAAATCAGGAACGCGGGAGCAGAGGAGGAGAGCGACATCGCTGGTGGCGCGACCTGGACAATACGACAGAGTATGGGATTGTAAAAAAAATTGTAAACCATGTCCAATTTGCGTCGAAGCTGCCAATTCTTGGTTAGGAGATCGTTCGAAAATCTATGAAAAAAAAAACGCTCGATGAGAAGGCCATAAAGACCCTGAGGTTAATATTCATGTTTCTTATTATATTGTTATATTTATACTTTTTTTTAAAAAAAACATTTTATATATACTTAAATCTAATGTTTGTTTTTATTCAATGCCACATCCAAATAAATAATAATATTATTAGATAATAAATAAAAAAGCTCGCAGTAGGCGATGATATGTTACAAAGTTCACCAAACTCATATCAGCAGATTTTAGATCTTTGCACATTTTCACAAATTATAATATTATTTTTGGCTAGAATAAGCATTTTTTTATATCGTAAATCATCGAGTGAGCCATTATAAATCTCTCTCGCTTTCTGCCCCCTCCTCCTCCTCCTATATATAAATTGTAATGACTCGTTAACTTCTCCTCTCTCTGATTTTTTGAACTAAGGTTCCCACAAACTGAAGCACCTCTGCCTCTTTTGAGAGGTGTATGTTCCGTGCTGACAAACCTTGGCTATATGGTAAGAGTTGACTGCTATTCGTATTGGAAACTGGTCGAGGCACGGAGAGGGGAATGCTGAGGCCTCACAACAAACCCCTCTCCCGCCATCGGAACGGCGTGACACAAGTACCAAATTTCCGACCTGATGCAGGTTTTTCAAGGGTTTTCCCTGCATAACTTTTAGGCGAGTTGCCGGGTAGAATTCTTAAACTATAGCCTGGGAGCCCTAGTTAACCCTTGGCTACTTTTCTCTACCTTTCCGCATCCCCCCTGTCAAAACCTTTCCTATGCTATAAGAGGGGAGTGGCCACTATCTACACCTTCTTCTTCCCACTCGTTACTTCCAATTGGTAATTTCAGATTGTTTAGTAGGGAATAATGAATCTTTTTATTATGATAATTAATTCGTTTTTGATTCTATTATCTTAAATTAATTTGTTTACAATTAGAAGGAAAAAATAATAATTAACTAAGAACACTGCGGTCTTTGGAAGGTTTTGAAAAAAAAAATATGATTACTTTTTTGTTAGCATTGTGTTGATGGAGATTCTCGTTTTACCGACCATTCGAATATGATGTAACAAACAGCTTTATCGAGTAGCAACTTACATAGATTAAATATACGCACTTTGCAGTTACAGAAAGGAAAACATTAGGAAGCGAAAAGGTAACCAGCTGCCTATTGAAAACTGAATTTTATCAAAGATTCCGACGAGAATACTATTCCAGTTAAATATCATAATTGAAAGTTGAATCCACAGAACGAGCCCTGGAATTTCGCGAAACGCCGAACCATGTAAACTGGTTTAGTATCACATTATAGACGAGCGACTTGTGATTCATCCCAGAAGAGACTTTCCATAGCCTCACCAGCGGAGAAGTCGACTCTCGTACGCTTGTATTATTAAAGCTGTTTTTCTGGGCGAGGCCACTTTCAATCATTCATTATGGAATCTGGGTCAGGAACTGATGTTCACATATTACTTTTATTTTGAGACTGTGTGAAACTTTAACAGCCAATTTATTACGAAGTTGCAATTAGAAATTTCTTGTAAGCCAGATTTCGGAATTGTAAACATATGACTCATTTTGTATTTACACCTTAGTTCATCAAAAGTTCATTGTTAATGGTTTCAGTTAAAATAATATTATATTGTTTTCTCCTTTCAAATATCTTCAATAATTAATCTAACCTGGTAAAAAAAAATAGAGCACATAATATTTGGTGTATTATTAACAAACACTTTTCCGTATTATTATTATACATAAATCAGTAAATATTGTTAAACTGTTAACTGCATGTCCTAAAACCATCAGCTTCTAGTAATATATTATTAAAAAACATGAAAATACCAATGAAAGTATGACCAAGAAACCAGACAATAACATATTATATATTAACCAACTCATAACGTTTCCTCCACCAATAGGAGGATAAAGTGAGCATTAACTGGATAAGGTGCACCGATTGGTGGAAGAAGCGTTATTAGTTGGTTAATATGGTACTGTATGTTTGTCTGGCCGTACTTTCATTTGAATACCATAAATTTAACAGATTTATTGAAAAATGTAAATATTTTCTTTTACTAAATGAAACGAAGAAATCCATTCATGATGGATCCCGAATTTCCTTAAAGGCACTATTCGGCTGCGGTAGATTGCCAATACTGTAATATATATGCTGTTGGTAATTTTTGTGAGACTATGTAACCAATCTGAATAAATCGATATCTGAACCAAGTAACAATCAAATCTACTATTCATTTACCCTAGTGAGTTTTGCATTGAAACATTTTTCTGTGATGACGGTTACGTGGTTTGAATTCAGGAGGGAACTACTTGGGGCCCGCCAAATAATCAAATTCAGCTGAACAATGAAATGATACGGTCCGGGGACCTTGTTTCAGGTTAGTGCGTTCGGTCATTACCATCACCAGCGAGCTCGAGCCTGAAGGTCAGCATGAGATCCTAGGATATTCTTTATATAGTCATTGCTTCACGAAGTTCAGGGACTACACTTACCTATCTGTTGATCGACTTGTTTTTGGACTATTTTATTTAATCCAGTACGAAGTCCATTCTGCCTCAGTTTCACTGCCGTTTATTTCTCTTATCAACTGTAAGTAATTCGAAAATGAGCAGGAAAATATTAATAACACAATAAAACTACATATGAAAATCATATAAGTAACATTTTAATAAAATGTTTTTGCATTAATATGTTTTGATTATAACGCATATTATGGCTATAATTGTTTAGTATTGAACTCTGGACTATTGTTCTGTGATATTCTTTGAAAAATGGGCATTATATAAGTACCATTTTATAGACACTATGACAATACTGAAACTATAGTAACACACAAGAAATTTTACAGGGAAAACTTATTCTATTAGGAAAAACTGAGAGAACGAGACAGGTGGAAAACAATAAGTGAACAATGTTCACACTTGCATCAATAGCAAAACACATCACTGAGGATATACGTCAACAAGAAAATATATCAAATTAGAAAATATTAATAAATAATTAAAGTCATAAACATTGCGCCTGAAAAAAAAAATAATATACTCTTAAATTATTGTTCAACTTTCTATATCAAGGCTCAATTTATTTGAATATATATGGAATACGCATATTGTAAAATAAACTCCGTCTCCTTTAATTAATTTATTGTTTAACTCTCGCCATTACTAAAGCAACTAAACACTAAACAAAGATATAAATTCCGCTTCTTCTTCTTATTCACTAATAAATGTAATACGTTTATTACACACGTAATGAAAAAGTTTGCTTTTTTAATTTAGCAATTGTGTTTTTATGTTTTAATTTGCAAGTAAGAAGTATAGGTAATACACCTTGAAATATAACTAAAATTTCAGTACACAAAATAAAATAAAGTGAAAAAATGGACAAAATGGATTGCAAATTTAAAAAATATATTAAATAGAATGGACAGGTTAAACGCCATAAGTATTAGCCTAAGAATTTCTTACATATTAGAACATCAAAAATTAATTTAAAACACTATTCATAAACTTGTTACACAATGAAGAATTATTCATAGAACGTAAATTCGCCATATACACAATCGCTCATTCTGTCACCGCCTCTTTCTAGACAGGAATCTCTTCTTGAATACTATCGACATGAGTTGGAGTCTGGACAGATATGAAACAAGAAAAAAAACATCCACTAATTACTTAGTTTTTTTTAGAGTAAAGGCCTGTATAAGAGTGATCCCCGTGATGGCAACGCCCGTTTAATAGCATAGGAACGGATTTAAAAAGGGGGATGCAGAAGGGTAGAGGAATGTAGCCAAGGGTTAACTAGGGCCCCCGGGTTATAATTTAACGATCCTACTCGGCATTCGCCTAAAAGTAATGCAGGATAAACCCTATAAAAATCTGCATCAAGTAGGTCTGGCATTTGGTACTTGTCCCACGCCCTTCCAATGGCGGGAGAGGGGTTTGCTGTGGGGTCGCAGCTTACCCCTCGCCATGTCTTGGCCAGTTTAGGAGGCAGCTGCTTTTTTTTTTTTTTTTTAGGGCAACAGGCTACATGAGGGTAATCCACGTTGGGCAACTCCCATTTAATAGCATAGGAAGGGATTTGATAGGGGGATGCGGAAGGGTAGAGGAAACTATCCAAAGGTTAATTAGGGCCCTCGGGCTATATTTTAAGGATCCTATCCGGCATTCGCCTAAAGAAATGCAGGGAAAACTCTAGAACAATCTGCATCAGGTAGGTCGTGCATTGTTTTTTTCTTTTTTTTCTTTTTTAGCTACATGAGGGTAATATACATTGGGCAACTCCCCTTTAATAACATAGGAAGGGACTTGAAAGGGGGGATGCGGAAGGGTAGAGGAAGGTAGCCAAGGGTTACTAGGGCCCCCGGGCTATGGTTTAAGGATCCTACCCGACTTTCTGAAAGCATCTAGGTCGAAAGCTTTACCGTTGTCGTATTCTTCCTCATCTGTATATTTTATCTGCCAAGACTGGGATAAGATGAACCAAATGCCTATCGCACGAAAAACCCTCCGAAACGTGTTGCTTGTCAGATTCAGTATGTATCCATTTATTAATTGTTCCTTAATAGAACGGATGTTCTATTAACACCTATAATTTTTTTAAAATCCCCGTTTTCCAATCAGATGACGTCAGGAGACTAACTCTGAGGACTAACTCGATAATCCTTTCCATGTATCATTCCAATTACTTATATTTGTCTAATAAACAACGAGGAGATTGGTCCAATATTGCAATACCACATCACGCACGTCATGGAGTGAAGAAAAACTGTATTTTTATTTACTTGTTCCTAAATAAACTCGAGGGTCTAGTAGGAAGATTGTAGTGGACCATCAAGTAATTTAATTTGGTTAATCGAAAATTATTAAGCAAATAAAAATTAGGTCGTCCAAAACTCAACCTTTATCTATTAAGAAATTTAATTTCACTTTAAAAAATTGTGATATTAACGGTTAAATTCAATCTTATCAACTTTCACCGAGATTTCTGAATGTGAATTAGTTGTCGACTGTGCTTTACATTTTGTACTATAGAAGTAGGGTTTCCGTTACTGAATATTGTGATCAACTAATCAAAAGACTTAAAGGGATTGACGAAAATTCCTGTTTATAATACCATCAAGCAATGCTTTAAATTTATAGTATAAAATAATGGATTGCGTGTTTATAGATTTTTGTCGCGATTTTAAACAGCCCCGTTTGTGTATGTAACGCAAAATTTATTCATAAAACATACTATGCATGGTATTTGTAGCGTCTTTTAAAAATATATACGAAGAAGAGAAATTATTCCATTATTTCATGAGTCTTAAGATGATCCTTTTTAGAACTTGATATAAGGTTTGATATTTTGCCGGATTTTCTCGAAATACCTTTGCCGAAAAATACACTAAATATTTTCAAACGCCGAATCCTCAACGTTATCTTGCTAATGATCCAAAAATATTTTTAATCTCCAACAAAATCATTGTCACATGGCACCTCCCGGGCGACCTTCACCGCCAATTTGCCAGTGTTTCCTTTCCAACCGCCAAAATCCCATCATGTTGTTCAAATTTACGACACACCTTTTGAATTATGATTTCCAGTGCATCAATGACAGAAAAGTTCAGTCACCGTGCCAAAACCATGTATCAAGTCAGTTTTTGTGACCGTATTTCTGTCAACTGTAGTTAACAAGATTTTGCGAACAAATGTTTCATTTGTTAGCCCCTGCCACGTTTATAGATTGTATTTGCTCACTATAAGAAATGTGGATGATTCATATTTTAAATAATTATCAGGATGTCGTCTATTATATGCGTCCCTTCGTCTGTATTTTCACTCAAACCATATTCAGAATTGAGCTCTACTTAATCAGACAATGGAATATCATCTCTGAATGAAACAAGTGACGGTGCAGCAAATTTCCAACCTACTCATACGTTTCTGCAAGCTATGAAAGGCAGTAAGTCAGATGTTGCGATAACTCGGGCACTTCTCTATCTCTCCTTCTCTCTTCCGCCCCGTCGGACCACTTTCTCCTTTAACAACGGAACGGAAGGCAGTACATGGAAAGTCATTAGGCGCTTAACACTGTTGCTCCCTCAGGATACACTACCCATAAACGCTGCTGTGTTCGCTGCGATACGAAAACGTGCTTCTCAGGGTTACGAGAATAACACATTGGAAAAATACAGCCGAATTTTTTTAAAAAAAATTAAAAACTATTTAATATTTTTCCCGGATAAAAATACAGCTCAAATTCTTCAATATCACAATCAAAACACAATATAATACACATCAGATCAAAATGAAATTTAAAATTAACAAGTCAAAAATATTACTTGCATTTAACTTTAGCGATATTATTAAATTAAAACAAGATAAAAATTTAGTTTTAAAGAATACTTTAATTATTATTGAATAAAAAATTTAATTGAAAATGAACAAAAAATTCACTATAATTTAACATTAAAATTTTGAAATTAAAATAATTCAATATTAAAAAAAATATTTAAATTTTTGAAATTCAATTAACTCCTTTCAGAAAAATATTTGCCATCAATATGACAGTTTAATCTTAAATTAAACTACCTGAAATATAATTTCTTAAAAGAAATTTTATTTCTTTTTGTATTTAGTCCAACTTTTGCATTTCAATTTACATCCAAAATAAGTATTTACGTAATTCTTGAACTCTGAATGTAATTGGCCACAAAAAGACAACTAACAGAAAATTCGTGCAATTGGTAGAAGAAACGTTGCACGAAGTTTTATTTTAGCTGTCTGTGGGAAATTACATGCAAATATTTATTCTTACAGATGCTAATTAATATTATCTAGTATTCAACTTGGTTATTTAATACTTTTTAAATATAAAATATTCTTTTGAGATTGTTTATTAATCACTTGTATTGATAATTGCGATGGTATATATAATACATAAATAAATCATTACTTAATATTAATTGTAAGAATAACATTCTAAAATTATTTCTAACGTTACTCGAAGCACAGTGTTTTGAAGTTACTCGAAAAACCTGGCTTGATTCCTTTTTCTCCTATAAGCTCACCTGTACGCACATTAACTTTGTCTCGAACCTAGTTTACCATTTCTATCGGCTCACATAAGCAAATATTTTGGCTTCTGCCTAATTTTCGTTTTTATCTTCATCTAAAGGCAATTAGTTTCCCTATTTCACTGCGGTTGGGTAGAAAACAATGCGACAATAAGCAAACGTGCAATTATCAACAATTGAAAAATTCTGATATTTAATTTAAATGACGTAAGAATAAGTACTTTTAATGGTACAACAAGCTATCGGCAACCACTGTGCCTGGGCTGCGCTGAGCCGTGTAGGTCCCTGTAAGTACAGGAGCTGAACTGCCGGCCTGCTGTGGTGTAGTGGTCATCGTCATTTCCTCACAGCACAGAGGTCCCGGGTTCGATTACCGGCGAGGGATTGGATGATGTGTATGTGTTTCCACTATCGTCAACAGAGATCGTCTCACTGGAGAGTTTCCTGTCGGCGTCAATGAAAAAAGAATGGAGGCCTCTGTTCCTCAGCAAGCACATTGACCTATAGAATATTCAAATTATGATCTTCTATATAATAAAAAAGGATGTATATTTGTATGTATGTATGTATGTATGTATTTACGTTGTTCTTTATACAAATTTTATCGCGTGGACAGAATGCAACAAAAATTGGTACACATATTCTTAAAAACACGAGAAACGGTACTGTGAGGGTGAGAAACGCCTAGCATACATGTGGAAAGAATTATAATTAAAAACCGTGATCATAAAATATTAAATTACTGCGCGCCAAGAGACAATGACGTCGCGCGAGAGAAAGACGTTACTACGTAACAAACAAAGGAAATATTTCCTTTATTAGGAATGAAATAAAGCAGAAATATGTTCTTTAAATAAAAAGTATAATTTTATACAACAATACTCCATCGAATGGTAATAAAGAAGAATACTAATTACTTTACCATCCATGCGGAAAATGTAAGTTAATTTTCGCGCTATATTAGTTGTGAGTCTAGCTAACAATTTCATCAATGTAATATTTCGTAATGTATGAAGACTGAGTGACAATTGACAATTATATCCTGAAATACTCAAGGAATATATTTAAGTATTCAATTAAATACTTTTTCGAGTTTTTATAGATAAGTACACGAGCAACGCCGGGCACCCAGCTAGTTGTCAAATAAAAAATATAGACACAAATTTTTAAAATAATTCGGTGAACTAATGCTCCTTAGGCCAATTTTTAGAACATTTGTAGAATATGGGATTGACACTTTGGGAACTTCGAGGCTGTCTGTGGAACCATAAATAGGAAATATTTTTCAAAGGTGTGGTAGAATTTATTATCCCTAGAAAACTAATAAATTTGGCTTAAAAATGTTCCATGTTGAGTAAATGTCCTTCATGGTTGGGACATCTGAACCTTATAATACACAGAAATGCCTCAGACTAAGACACGCCGTAACTTGTCAACTTAGACAAACTAATAAGTAATGCTGATTTGGATATCAGACGGTCCGAACCACATAAATCTGTCCAAACACCAGCATTTGAAGATGATGCAGGTCTTATCAGAAAGCAAGAGAAAACAATAATAAATGATTGTGTAAGGTTAGAGTCTGCAGAAGCAGCACAATTAGGGTTCATTTTCACCGAATTCACTTGCAAACAGTGGCGGCTCGTGAGTTTATTTTAAGTTATGTGCTACATCATCCCAAAAAGTTTTTACGATGATAAAAATGTAAAGTAATAATAATACAACAGCGATAGTGTTACCAGTACTCTGAGTCAAATGACTCGACCCGTGATACATTTATAATTTTGTCCACATAGTTTCCCGTACTGTCTATTTTTTAAAAGCGGAATAATTTAGCATCAAGCAGACACTCATAATTTTGAACACGAAAGAATTTTCCTTCATATATATTTTAAATAAAGCTAATTTTTGGTTGGTAGTTTTTTAGTATTCAGGGTAGGATCCTTAAATTATAGCCCGGGGCTGTGAAATCTCTTCTTATGTTATTAAAAGGGAGTTTATACCATGTGGGTTATGACGCTTGAATTAAAAATGCAGCCCCTTAAATGTATTTTCTTCAAAATAAACTTGTGATTTTTCCAAAAACATTACCAAAATGTACGATTACTATTTATATTTTGAAATATAAGCTAATACTATTATAAATGTTAAAACCCTTCTTTAGCTGTCACATATAAAATTTATTTTAAAGTCACTGACATTAAAAAATGTCAGGTTTTAAGATTTCCGTTAATTTAGCCATTTATAATATTAATAAGAAAATACAACAGTTTTTTATCGGTTTATTAGACAAATATAAAGTAATTTAAAATAATATTCTGTAATGGTTCAAATTTAATTTAACGTTGCTTCGTATGAAGTCCCCTTACTGTGCTGTATAGAACGGCAGGGACCTGTGCTCAGCTGAAATGAGCACGGCGGGGCAGCAGTTTGTTGAGGTACAGGGGGGTACTCCGCATGCGCATTCGTCATCCCAGAGCTGTTCCTGTGCTGTGGAAGGCTGAGCACACATAGCCGCAGATAGAAATACCAGGACCGATTACACGCAAAGAAGGCACTTTAAAACCTTCGATATCAAAGCAGAAATTTAATCAGTTAAACATCAAAGTATTATAAAGGTTCTCAAAATTAAGAAAAAGTCATTCTTCCTAAATTTAATTATGTGCCGCAGTACATGAGCACACACGCACGAGACGCCACTGCCAGAAATAAAAATATTTTAATGAATATTGTAAACATAGCAAAAGTAAACAAATTAAAGTATTTAGGAGCTATACTCACTAGTGATAATATCAATTCTATAGAAATTAACAACAGAGTAAGTCAAGGTAAGAAATGATATTACAGTCTAAACACGTTAATGATGTCAGAAAGAAGGCACGAGTAAAATAAAAAAATATACAACATTAATATGACGTTTATATATATATATATATATATATATATATATATATATATTTATATATATATGAAATTAAAGTTTTATAATGGAACAATATTATATTTCGCCACACATTGGCACGCCAAAAATGTAATAACCGGAATGAAAAAATGTAAAATAAAATTAATATTAGAATGGAAAATTTTATATTGAAGGAGAATGAATAAGAAAATTTATTTAAAATGACCAACAATTAATTTATTATGAAAAAATACTTCAAATTACATAATAATTACTCGCCGATCTTTTACATTTATTTCATTCAAACAAACAAATTTAACTCTTGATCTCAGAGTCTTTTTTGGGCCTTTAAATAAAGAATAATTTACTCCCTTTTCCAAACAATCAATTTAAAACTTAATATTGACAAATATTTAATTCAAAAATCGAAATCTGACGAAGTTTTACCTTTAATATAACGTTTACAATTTAATTTAAATGATTTATAACTCACTGTTTTGTTCTGGTACCTGGGCAATTGGATTCTTTCACCAACACACTCTCACTTTAAGCAAATAACGAAAAGGCCATTTATTACACTGAATTTACACTTTATAACTGTTGGACTTTCAATATTTGCGGCACCTCGTAGAATTCCTCCTCGACGATTCTCAAGATAATTTGGCGTAACACTCAGAAATCTTTCCGAGTCACTTATCTCCATTACCGCTGTCCAACTTTACTTTTTAATAATTGTCTCGTTGATTTAAGTTACGAAACACTTGCCGTCGTTTCTTACTGCCTGCTTCTACTTAACTTTTTAATATTTTAGTTTTTCGCTGTTCCCATTGGAACCGTCGGCCAGCGGGCTCCTAAGGTACGGAGAAGGGAATGCTGCGACCCCACAGCAAACTCTTCTCCCCCTATCGGAAGGGCGTGGGACAAGTACCCAATGCCCGACCTACCTGATGCAGGTTTTTCTGCATTGCTTTTAGGCAAATTCCGGGTAGGATCCTTAAATTATAGCCCGGGGGCCCTAGTTAACCCTTGGCTCCCATCCTCTACCGTTCCGCATCCCCCCTTTCAAATTTCTTCCTATGCTATTAAAGGGGAGTTGCCACCATGTGGATTACCCTCTCGACTATTTCAAAACACGAACACTTACGGTCACTCCTGATTGCTGAGTGCTATTTAACTTTACATTTTAAATATTTTAAATTGTCCACTAACACGTCCGCTTTCTGTCGTTTTTGACCGCCGACTGTCTACATCACCAACTCACGCGCGCCATGTCTAAACAATACCTTGCCTGTTTTATTATTGTCCATTATAGTGTCTTTGTGTATGTTTGCCGGTAACAATTCCAGTTCAACAGTTTATAATTATTAACTCTTGCTCTTTAATTATTACAATATATATATATATATGCTTGTGAAAGTTGGACATTCAACTAACTATGAAAAAATTGAGAATATTTGCAAGGAAGATTCTGAGGAAGATACATGGCTCAATCTGTCTCAATGGTTATATGGAGGATAAATTACAATAATGAGCTATATAAACTGTATACAAACCTAACATAGCACATACAATAAAAATATGTATGCTTAATTGGCTATACGCATTAGAAGAATGGATGATATTAACTCATGTAAAAAATTTACCTTCTCACAGCTAGAAGAGGTAGTAGAAAAAAAAGGAAGACCCAAAGTAAGATGGCTCGAAGGAAGGAGTCCTGTGAGAGCGGTTCTCCCGGAGGGGGTCTACCTTTGGGAATGCCTTTTTTTCTCTCAGTTTTTGAACTAAGGCTCCCACAAGACGAGGCACCTCGGCCTGTTTTGAGAGGTGTATGTTCCTTGAGCATACGGTAAGAATTGTCGCTGTTCCCATTGGAACAGTCGTCTAGCTGCCTCGTAACTTGATCGAGGCACGGAGAAGGGATTGCTGCGTCCTCACATCAAACCCCTCACCCGCCATCGGAAGGGCAAAAGTACCAAATGCCCGACCTACCTGATGCATATTTTCTAGGGTTTGTCCTGCATCACTGTTAGGCGAATAATTCTTAAATTATAGGGCGGGGCTATCAAATGCCTTCCTATGCTATTAAATGGGAGTTTCCACCATGTGGATTACCCACATGTAGCCTGTTACTTTAAAAAAATTGTTCGAAGGAGATTTGAAGGATCTATAAACACTGAAAAAAGCATGGTGGATGTAAGATAAGAATAGGTGGAAATCTATCATTAAGTAGGCTGAGGCTTACAACGGGCTTTAACATCGGTTAAGAAGACCGACATTTGCCTCAATCCTTGACGACAGAGCTGTTTACTGTTCGAAACTTCGGTCAATCACTCCTTTTGCTTTTCTCGTGCCCCTGTGCTGAATTACCTTTCCTCTTTCCCTGGATCTAATTTCCTTCTTTGAACTATTACGCCGTATTTAATTCCACCAATGGCATTAAATTTAAAATCCAAGTGATTATAAGATGACGAAGTAAGAGCAGAAAAATTAGTTACAACTGTTAACGTAACATGTATGAAAATCGAAAGACATTAAGTTTCAGTGAAAGGTTGGGTGAGAAAAGGAGATTTTTCTTAATAAGCAGTGTCAAAATGAGTGATGCTCTGCGGCGTGACCCTAGTTGAAAGACTTATTGAGTGGATTAGCTGCAGTGCGGCCTACAATTTGATTGCCGCTTCCGCTTCTCTGCCGGTGTAATTCTTTAGCGCAGAGAGCAATTACAACCTATTAGGAAGGGAGGTCGTATTTCTCATCCACTTAACGCCCTCAGTGCAGTACGTCTACACGTCAATTTCTTTTTATTATTTTGTCTGTTGTATCTGAATTGGTACCCCTGTTATCGTGGCTATTGACCAATTAAATTTAAATGAAGTGTTTCTACGGCTACCAGCATCTCAATTGTAGTTCGAGGGGAATGAAAAGGTTGGGAACTATATTGAAAATACTCACGCAAACCAATCTTTATGTGGCATTTCGTGTTGATTTTGACGGCACCGTTCGGAATGGTATAATTAATGTCTCACAAAAATGTTTATTTCTTGATAGTTTCTGTTTTCCATTTTTTTGGAACGATACGGCGTTTCATAAAAGAAAAGTGTCCTTGAGACTAAATTTTATACAATTATTGTAAATCGTATAGCACACGGAATTTTACGGAATGAATTCGTCGGTAAATCGTTAAGAACGATAGGGGTTGAACATATTACGCATTTTTTTTTTAGATTTACGTTTTAATTCCGCAAATTAATCAATATGAGTATGAATATAGGACTATCGGGTTTCTAATCGAGTAAAAAAATTGTATTCGCGACGTTTCGATAACGTTCACAGCTATCGTCTTCTGGCTTTGATGAGTATGTTTTATTCTCCAAATGTCCAACGCATACAGGAAACACCTCTCAATCCTGAACTATGTGTTACGACCTAAGGGAACATTAATTTTACTGCTACGGTTAATAACCATAAAATTAAAATACAACTCGTAACGAGGAATATTTTTCGTAAGATTAGTATTTTATTACTTGAGGGTAATAAATTATGTGGCCAACTCTAGGGTTTTTATAATTGTCTTATACACGTCCCACTGGAGTTGGGTTTTCTGTGGGGACGCAGCATTACCGACTCCATGCCTCGACCATATTTGGAGTTAGCTGGTCCACAACTCGAACTTTTACCGTCCGCCCGAAGCACATTCACATAAAAAAACCTACCCAATTTGGGTTAGTGGGAACATTATTCGACTACTCTGGACAAGAACTAGACAGTCAAAAAGAACTTAGGAAACGGTTCTTATCCCGCCTCCATAGTAATAAGGATGATACTAACGCTTAAATAGCTTCCGGAGCTGACCAGAGAAATACTGTATCAAAAAAACCTTTTCTTTCTGTGATAACTACTGCCAGAGAACTGGGGGAGGCTACCTTTGGGGATGTCTTCTCCTTTCTCTGGTTATTTGAACTATGGTTCCCACAAGCCGAGACACCTCGGCCTGTTTTGAGATTTGTATGTTCCGGGGTCGCAGACCTCGCGCATACGGTAAAATTTGTCTGTTATTCCTATTGGAATAATCGGCCAGCTGCCTCCTAAACTGGTCAAGGCACGCAGTGGGGAATGCGGCGTCCCCAGCGCAAACCCCTCTCCCTCGGTAGTGCGTGGGACAAGTAAACACGTGCCCGACCTACCTGATGCAGGTATTTCTAGGGTTTTTCTTGCATCATATTTAAGCGAATTGCCTTAAACTATAGTCCAGGGGCCCTAGTTCACCCTTGGATACTTGTTATACCCTTCCCTATTCCCCCTTTCAAATCCCTTCCTATGTTATTAAAAGGGAGTTGTCACCATGTGAATTACCCTCATGCAACCTGTTACTCTAAAAAAAATAGAACCTACTTTATGGTCTGAGTCATGTCTAAATGTTGGTACGTCCAAAGGAAACAATAGCCTAAATATTTAATTATTAGATAAACAGTTGTAGGCTCAAGATCACTTAAGAAAGATGGCAGAGTACTTTACTCCGGATGGAAACCCAAGAACTGTTTATCCAGGATATAATCCGGGAAAAAACAGCAACAAAATAACAGATTAAAATACAACTGAGTCACAAATTAAGATAATCTGTAAAAAGGAATATTTTTAATTTATGCCAATTTACTTCGTCGAACTTAACGCGTTACAAAAATTTATCAAGATGTTCAAAATTCAACACAAAGTTGTTGTAGAACGATTTCTCGGGTTTCCAACCGGGAGCAATAGTCATTAACACGCGACGTTTCGAAAATCAACATCTCTGTCGTCATTTTATAGGACAAAGATTGTTTTAAATCTTTGTTTTTAAATAACGTTCGACTTGTACAATTTCCCACTGTTAACAACCGTTAAAACCAATTTTTAAAACTACATTATGTGCTTGCCATTTATACAGTGTATTTATTTCAGATATATAATACGGTGGACGTTGTAAACTCCACATCTCTTTGAAATCCCAGAGAAAACATTACATTTTTTTTGCCTAAAATCACGTTTCTTCTTATCTTGCAGTGGATTTCCGTGTATTTTTATTGTTCAAGACCGGTCATTTTGTTCCAATGTCACTTCAACTCCCACTTCACCCCTTGAATGGGGGTTCTCCTTATGTATGTAGGGCATATATTATTGGATAGGAAAGAGAGGCTCATATGGATTATCTTATCGTGGAAAACGGGCACCATGAAGCACAGGATACGGAATTAAATTTCTTTCAGTTGTTAGTATCCTGCTTTTGTTTCCTGACAGGTATCCTCTTTTTGCTGTCTTTATGTAGCTGCGTCGTGTTGCAATGTACTTTAGTCTGATCTCAGGTGAATGGCACAGCGTTTATATCTGCACAAGGCTTTGCTGGAGGTTCACACTGACAATGGCGAGGGTGGCAGGATTAGTCACGCTCTCCAGTCGCCCTCTCCCCTGTGAATCACCACAACAGCGTCAGATCAAATTCGTCCACTTTGTTTAAATATCTGCGCATGACGTGATTTACTGTAAATCTCCTCCCAATAATATGACTCGGGGAGCGAACAGGAAATAAATGAATGCTGCCATTAAGATGGCTAATTTCTGAACATCCAGAACTGCAAAATAATTACCCTTTGTGATTATAAAGAGGGTGGAATAATAACCCAAAAACCATAAATGACCTGAACATTCACCTATCAACTTCAACTAAGAACAAAATGATACTAATTAATTGAATAAAATAATGTACGTTTTAGATTATAAATGTAACTAAACAAGTTAAATTGTAATCTCAGTTACATAAGTTATTCCTTTATTTTTGTTTATTTTTAAATTAGACAATGTAACTGACACTCTTAAAAATTTATTGTCATGTATCATTTCAATTATAACTGGCATATATTTTATTCAAAATTTCTTTTCCATTGCATGAAATATTTTGGAACCCTGTTAATTGAAGATTTGTCAATTATTAGAATCAAGCTGTATGCTGGAATTTATTTTATGTAACGTAATGTCACAAATTTTCGCAACGCATGTTAAAATATATTATGTTCAAATTTTATAATTCAAAAACATATAAAAGCAAACACATTATATTTAATAAAATTATTTATCTTTCCCAATTTAGGAACGAATGTTCTGTTTTTCTATTTGTATATATTTCAGTGGCAATGTACTCAATGAAGTGAATATTTGAAATTAAACTTTGTTACTTATTGGCCATTATATTATGTATTTTTTTTAATATACGTCAAATAAAAATTCAATTTTGTAACCAGTACGTCGCCTTCTTTTTATTTCAAATATTATCTTTGTAATTATAAATCTTAACATTATCCAAGGACTCTGCTTACAAATTTATTACATTATGGTATCTTGAGTTCCGTTCAAATACTAGAATGCTGAGAACTAGACTCTGAAACGTGATGTAATGAACATCCTTACAAATGCAGTCGTCGAGGTCATTGTATTTCACGTGTTTGCGTGGGAATAATATTACTTAATTTACTCATACCCAGCGTCTCGAAATTTCTTTCCTAATACAAAACACTGAATAAATAAATTCTTGTAAATTAAGAAATGTAACCAGTATTTATTTAACCACAATAAAATAAAGACAACGAGATTTGCGCCATTAAGTCTCCTATAATAATTTTCCCGCATTCCAAAGTGTATACAATATCTGTCCATTTCTTAAACTCAATATTTATATATTTTTTTAGGGTAACAGGCTACATGAGGGTAATCACATGGTGGCAACTCCCCTTTAATAGCACAGGAAGGGATTTGAAAGGGGGGATGCGGATGGGTAGAGGAAGGTAGCCAAGGGTTAACTAGGGCCCCCGGGCTATAGTTTAAGGATCCTACCCGGCATTCGCCTAAAAGCAATGCAGGGAAAACACTAGAAAAACCTGCACCAGGTACTTGTCCCACGCCCTAGCGATAGCGGGAGAGGAGTTTGCTGTGGGGACGCAGCATTCCCTTCTCCGTGCCTCGACCAGTTTAGGAGGCAGCTGGCCGACTGTTCCAATGAGAATAGCGGACAAATCTTACCGTATGCCCAAGGTCTGTGACACCGGAACATACACCTCTCAAAAAAGGCCGAGGTGCCTCGGCTTGTGGGAACCTTAGTTCGAAAACGGAGAGGAAAAGGCATCCCCAAAGGTAGCCCCTTCGTGTCTCTCCTACAAGGTTCTGCCTGCGAGAGAATATCCCTCGCAGGTACTGCCTGCGAGAGAATAGCACTCGCAGACTCCTTTTCTAAACTAAATATAATTTCAGGAACTCCTTTATACAGTTAGGTTTATTTCTTAACTAAAATGTTGCAACGAGAGGAGTATGAGAACTAGAGATTGCGTAGTCAAATCGCAATAAAACGAAAATTCACATCATCAAAACATGTAGTAAATGAGAATTTTTTTTGGAAATGAAACACAAAAGAAAAAGTAATATATAAGTAATAGTTATATTTGTCGGACAAATTTCCGTTAAGTCAATAAATAAATAAAACTAGTAAGAAAAATTATTTTTGAAAATTTATTGAGTTGTAGTAAAACAGAAACGTATTGACGGATATATATATTTTAAAAAAAAATTAGAATGAACATGATATCAAGAAATTTATAATTAATTCATGTAAATATGAATGAAAAATTACTTACAATTTATTTACTTCAATATTACCAAATTTCAATAAATAATAAAATCTTTGGCGATTAATTTCTAAAAGCTTTTCAACACAAAGTAATCGAGTGCAGCATACACTTTGCTATTTAGTGTCATTTTTGGTTTTGTACATCAAAATAAGGATTTCGGATAGAGGAAATTTTGATAATTTAGGTAAAATGGTTAAGAAATTTGTATAATAGACTTATTAAGGAAAATTTTATACAAGGAAACTTCACCTAATAATATATCTTGTAATGCACACTCTTTCAAATGGTGTATTTCTCTGATGTATAGATATTGATTATAACTGGCGAAAATGTTATAACTGGGTAAAGTGTTTGATGACGGAGCTTTTTCGCTAGATTATTGGCGGACAGGATCTTTTTTTTGAATTTGATATCAGTCAAAATAAATTAAACTAAAATGATTAATTTTCGTAGTTTTTATTGAACAATGGAGGGCCTGAACAACAGCGGAGATCGCCGGACGACAGAACGGATCGCCGGGGACGACACCAGTGTGCCATTGTAAGCTGGAAGTATTCATTTTTTATTTCCAAACACCATTGATTCAGGGAAACCCAATTATTAATTGCTTATTATTTTTTTTAAAAAAAATGCTTCGGCTATTTTAAGCAGTTTGATTCCCCACCATACCCTCAGAGAAAGATTCACATAATTAATAAACATTGTACAAACATATTATTATTATTGTTACAGATAGATATTTTCAACATAAAAAAGTTCCAAATTAAGAAACTAAACGTCAATATTATAATAGAAACACATTCACAAATATTGTATGGCTATAAAAGTCATTTTCCGAGCAAAAAGGTCACAGCTAAGCAGGGTAGTACCTTAAAAGTTCTCAGTACGATACAGTTCTTCGAAATTGCCCGTTAAATATTTTTCTTGAAAATAACATCTGATTGTGATTTTTTTAAAATACCCAAAATGTAGAAATACTATTATTTTCTTTAAATGATTTATTGAATAGTTCTATTGTGTTTTGATAGGGCTGGTTTTCCGTCCCCTTACGATGTATCACGGCCCTGCTGATAAATTATCATTTTTAATATTTTATTAACCGTTGATATTCCAAAGCAATTATAGCATGACCAGACTACGTAACAGATACACTTGGACACACTGGCCATGCATTTCTTAAAAGGCTCAATCGGGCCAGGCCATACAGAGACTATGGAAACATTACATGTTAATTAGGAATATTCAATAAAATATTTTTTATAACTAGAATGTCAGTAGGAATCTTTCATACACGTTCATTTTTCACCGATGGTATTATATTTTGGATTACTTGAACACACTCATGAAAAGTGATAAGCTCTGATATTTATAAATATATTAAACATTATACCTGGAATCCCGTCTTATCACGAATCAGACCTTATAAGGTAATAAGCAAGGGGGCGAGGTCACGTGGTGGGGCACGTGTTAGCGCTGAGTAAATAAAAGTCACCTGATTTCGGGCTAAGACAAGGAGGTGGGGGTAACCTATGCTCCTCTATACATACAGGCCAGATAACACCGGACTAACACTATTGCTAGAAGATGATGGCAGTGAACGTCATCGACATGTCGCGAATACAATTGTTTACCGAGAAGACTTGATTCACCATGTACAACGAGAAAGGCTAAATTCTTTATTAAATTAGAGTCTTATGAAGGAACTTAATATCAACTCCGAATTTTTACTGTATATACCCATTTACTGTACTGCTATCTAATCTCAACAAATTAAAAACTTTATAGACCTCGTTAAGAGAAACTAAATAGTTTTTTTATTATTTCACTGGAAAAATTACGTTTATTCTTTAACAAATTAAACGGAGTATTTTTGTCAAAATATATTAGAACCACGACGTAACGGTTGTTATAAAATTACTTAGATCTTCACTATAATGTTTTTTAATGAATTTGAATACCGCAGTTATTTTGATGGTAAAAATGTATTATATATTCCATGTCTCGGGTAAAGTGTATATGGAGTGGAAAATGAGATGCAGTAATATTTACATTCTCAGCCTATGCAGAACGTCACGTTGATTTAGGGCGGACGCATTCCATCTTAGTTGTGCTGGAAAAAGAAATAGAAACATGTAAGCAAATACACGAAAAGATTTGTAACTGTTTTTAATATTAGAGGTTTAGACACAAATATTTCATGCTTAATGAATTATTGAGTTAAGTGTGTATTTTTTTGATACCGATTGACAATATAATTTAAAAACCTGAATATAAATAAGAGTAGTTTTTTTTCAATTTACGATTATGGATATACAGGTAATAGAAAGTATATCTAATATGCTTTAAACACAGATAAAAGACATTTCAACACTAAGATGTTCGATGGAAGAATACATATTATTTATTAATCCAAAACGATGTATTATCCATTTTTAAACACCCTACAGACTTAACGCCAATAAATTGGTATCAATGCATAGATTAATCAGCGTTTTTCTATGTTATCTTTCACAAATAATAAACTTTAGTTAACTCTAACAAATCTACGCGTTACAGAGCAAAACTTGGGTCAATTTTTGCAAACATCGAATACGCGTACGTCCATAGGGATATATACGTAATATACGAATTATAAAGTAAACAGGTTTTGTAATTTTCTTATTAACGATTCTTTAGTAGACTTTTTCGAATGAGACATAAATGACTATTCTTTAAATTGTTTTTTCTATTTCAATTCATGAATGTTTTTTTATATTTTCATAATGCATTTTGACTGATTTTTAAAATTTCAACTACATTGAAATCAATATTTTTTTTTGCAATTCTCTTAATATACCGTTCTCATTATATTGAATCACCGACGAATTGCAGAAGTTTTGCATGGGGAACTTTGTTGGAGTATTTAATGATTTTACTAACGAAAGTTGTTTTTAATTCTGTATACAGACATAATTATTATATGTAGCCGATATAGAAGATTTAAACAATGATCGTTGTGCGATATTTATTTTTGTATAATAAATAAGTTTTGTTGCTTCGACAAGAGCAATCACTGACACACTCACAGATATAAATAAAAAAGGACAGAGCATGAATCAAAAGTAGTTGATTAATTAATTTAATCTTAATTTATTACGTGTTAATAATTTTCAATGTTTCCTGATTTTGTGCAAGTTACATATTGATTAATTAATTCCACTACAATAAATGATTTGTAAATAGGTTAAGAATTATTGTACTAGTTTGATTAAATATATTATGAATTGCCAATTACGAAAGCTTTGTTTCCAAGAATATAAATTAATTATATTTAATGATCATTTTTACTTAAATTAATTGAAATGTGGGCAATGAATAATAAATGGATCATGCGTCTAAAGTACTATTAGAAATATATAATTTTAACAAGAATTGGGATAAAAATGAATTTACTGCATTTCAAAGGTATTGAGCAAGAATGAAAAGTTTAGCTATAGTTAAACCGGGTTGGTTTGTGTCTCGATTCAACCTAGAACTTGCACGCAGACCGACGCCAATCAGTTGGAAGTAAGCGAATTTAAATTCGTCTATCTGATTGGTTTCCGAAATACAAATTTTGTATAAAAACGTAGATTTTTCGTTCTTCGAGGATCTCTTTAGTCAGACTTTATAGAGCAAGGTCTGTGGCAGACAGCACCGCAAAAATTATAAGAATATGTCACGGAAGGTGTTAAACAGTGATTTTTTGTGCAGTGTGTACTAGCGAAGACATGAGATAAAGTTATTTCATTATGCTCTAAAGGTTTCGAGGCGCAGTGTATTACTCCGACGACATTCATCAGCTAGACCGCCCGTAGAGTTCACACTAGGCGTCGAGAAGCAGACGTCGCCATTTTACACCCTTACCCCTGCGCCTCATAATCTGCATACGTCTTACATTTCATAAGTACACTCACCAATATTTAGTGAAGTAAATTGAGTGAATTTAAAAAATTGTTTAATTTTTTTGATTCTATGAAAAAAATAATTTTCAATTGACTGCAAAGGAAGACAGTTAATACTGTGATATAATTATTATTAGGTAATAGAAGAAAATTTTTGAAAAAAAATACATACTTTCAGTCTTTAAAGCATGTTTAAAATTAGCTGGAATGAACTAATGGTGTATAATATAATTATTGGATGATTCAATTTAATAATTTTAACTTTATAATTATTTATATTTCAGATAATTTTTGTATTGTCTTTCACGATTTAAATTTTCATAAACTTTAATATTCAGATTCTTTACTGAATTTTAATGTGTCTTGGTAAATTGTAAAGTTGAATGAAGTCGGTCTTGATGATTAAATTAGTTGATGAATTTTGGATTTTTAAAATTATTACAATTTAAACTTATTGAATATTTAAAATGAAAACATTTACGTCTGAATGAAAAATAATAATAAGAAAGATATCCAAATGCAGACAAAATAAGTGTTACTATAAATACCACACAACGTCTTTGGGACCCTTGTGCCTTTCTTCAGGTGCTAAGAAGAGCATAGAGCGACACAACTGCAATCAGCATTATGAAACTTTGCAACGATCCCTTATTATTACGCTAAACCTTCTGCTTTCCCCTTGACGTTGCTCCCTTATTGTTACGTTAACCCATCTGCTCTCCCATTGTCGCTGCGTTTTCGTCGCTTGTGAGTTTTGTCAACTGACGAGTGTCGCTCTAGGCTCTTCTTAGTATCTGAAGATAGGGACAAGGATCCTAGAAACGTTGTGTGGTATTTATATTATCACTTATTTTGTCAGTATTTGGCTATCTTTATTATTATTATTGAATATTTATTAAAGATTTTATTTCTATCTACTATAGTTTACATTTTAATTCAATTCAATACCATAATTTAACGTGCGTAAATAACATTTTCCATTTTGATTTCTTTTTAACATTAAAAAAAATGTTTTAAAGTCTCCGTAATTATAAAGTAAGGAAATTAAATGAAGGGTAAAGGTTAAATCAATCCAATTACTATTTTAATGTAAATATTTAAAGGCTAAATATTATCTTATTTTTTATTATCCCATTTTTTTATTTACTTGTATCTAAGTTGTAAACAAACTAAAGATAAGACTGGCTATATTTTTTATTGTAGAGTATATAATTTTGTAAATTTAGCTGGCAATTTGTTCTCATATTTCGCGGTATCCGTTTGACATCCCTTATAAATTTGTTCTATCTACGAGTCCTAGCAGGGACTTAGTAAGTGCGATAACCGTCGAAAAAAGGAGACATTTAATTAATATGGACCGAAATAAAGTGAGAAAATTGGGGTCCGGTGTAACGACTTGTTATTTATGAATGCGATAGCCTCCTTCTACAGTAGACAAATAGTATTGGACTACTATGGAAGGAAGTTTATCGCCACCCTAAATGTTTTCAGTCGATATTGCCGACGCCTGTCCTGAATTCAGCCAAGTCGATTATTTAATTTTAGCTGCTATCAAATTTTTTGACAATATCTCATCATATGCATACATATAATATTCATCTTGTTCAATTGATGGTTTGTAACTTAATAGACTGCTGGAAGTAATATTGCTTTAATCTCTTTTTCCTCGTGGACGAATTTATTCGTCTGTTTATACTTCAAAGATTACACCAATTGGTGAACCAAGTGGAAGAGAAAATAAATAAGAAAGTTACAGTGTACTTGTTGATTTCTATCATCGCCAGTTGGCTGACTCATCTGATTTAATATGAACACCAATTTATTAGGCTCTATATATTGCCTCGGGGCCAGCTGGTCAATGGAGAGAACCATATGTTATACAGCCTGAAGAAATTAATTGAAGTTATCTAAAAAAGTGAAGAGTTGGATTATACGGCTTCTTAAGTATAAACGGTTATATCGTTGAACGTCTGATTTGGTGTTCTTAGATATTTCGTGTACCTCGAATACCGAGGTCATCGAGATCAAGTCTGTAATTTCTTCCCGAGGTTGACAATCGAACATTTAGATGTATCTAAAAATATTTTTTTTCGACCAATATGAGAACTGTATAATTTGTTTAGTATATTATTATGGTAATAATATTTGGTTTGTAAGGCGCTTCTATTAAATTTAGTAAGCAATTGTGATAGTCGTTTCAAGCTTTCATTCACGCTTTTACAGAAATATATCACATTAAATCTGAGAGTAACAGCTCTCACGTTGAAATAAAGATGAATTGACAAGATTTTTTTTTAAGGCAACAGGCTACATGAGGGTCATGCACGTTGGGCAACTCCCCTTTAATAGCATAGGAAGGTATTTGAAAGGGGGGATGTGGAAGGGTAGAAGAAGATAGCCAAGGGTTAACTAGGGCCCCCGGGCTATATTTTAAGGATCCTACCCGGCATTCACCTAAAGAAATGCAGGGAAAACCCTAGAAAAACCTGCATCAGGTAGGTCGGGCATTGGGTACTTGTCCCACGCCCTTCCGATAGCGGGAGAAGAGTTTGCTGTGGGGACGCAGCATTCCCTTCTCCGTGCCTCGACCAGTTTAGGAGGCAGCTAGCCGACTATTCCAATGGGAATAGCGGACAACTCTTACCGTATGCCCAAGGTCTGTGACCCCGGAACGTACACCTCTCAGAACAGGCCGAGGTGCCTCGTCTTGTGGGAACCTTAGTTCACAAAACGGAGAGGAAAAGGCATCTTTTTTTTTTTTTTTTTTTTTTTAGGGCAATAGGCTACATGAGGGTAATCCACTTAGGGCAACTCCCCTTTAATAGCATAGGAAGGGATTTGAAAGGGGGGGATGCGGAAGGGTAGAGGAAGGTAGCCAAGGGTTAACTAGGGCCCCCGGGCTATATTTTAAGGATCCTACCCGGCATTCGCCTAAAGGAATGCAGGGAAAACCTTAGAAAAACCTGCATCGGGTAGGTCGGGCATTTGGTACTTGTCCCACGCCCTTCCGATGACGGGAGAGGAGTTTGCTGTGGGGACGCAGCTTACCCCTCGCCATGCCTTGGCCTGTTTAGGAGGCAGCTGGCCGACTATTCCAATAGGAATAGCGGACAACTCTTGCCGTATGCCCAAGGTCTGCGACCCCGGAACATACACCTCTCAAAACAGACCAAGGTGCCTCGGCATGTGGGAACCTTAGTTCAAAAAAACCAGAGAGATGTGAGAGCATCCCCAAAGGTAGCCCCCGCCAGAGCTCTCTGGGAAGGTTCACCTGCGAGAAATCCTCTCGCAGGCTTCCTTCCAGCCTCCCAAAGGTAGCCCCTTCGTATCTCTCCTACAAGGTTCTACCTGCGAGAGAACATCCCTCGCAGGTACTGCCTGCGAAAGAATAGCCCTCGTAGACCCATTGAGAAGATCTTGACTTAGTGTATGATTGTAAGTAATCATTGACGAGATACATGTCTAAAGTGCTGTGGTACGGCTGCAAGTTTTTTCAGGCCCATTTGTTTCCTATCTGTTCTATTGATTTCGTAGATTCGATGAGAATCGACGTTTCTCTGTCGCATATTAACAGGCGGCTCATGCAGAACCATGGATTGAGAAAACTCAGCTTCCTCGCGCCATCTGTCTTCTTTAGCCTGTCATATTTCACATTGTTTCGAACATCGCGTCTGCATTATATCCTAGTAAATGTGAATGCATACTAGAGATTTACGTCGACTTTCAAATGTAAGCATTTGGAAAAGTTTAAGAGTATCTATTCGGTGTAGTGTTTTATATATTCGCTCATATTTATGTAATTCCTACAATAATTTTCAAAATAAAATAGTTTTACTTATTCTTACTACATTATTCACATAAGTCGAATTAAATATCTGAGAAATATATAATTTTCGGTAACCCTGTATATCAGTTGAAAGTGACAATGCGGAGTTTTAATCTGACATACGTTTTATAGTAGTGAACTTAATTAGATACAGAAGCTACGTCGTAGACCTCATGAAACGTATAAAGTCCTTGTAAAGGCAATATGCTCGGATTATCTGAAGAATATTGGACCTAAGCGATGAGTCTCGTCAATGGAAAGAAAAAATCGGAAAAATTATGGTGGGATGTTCGGAAATCGTATGTGGGGAAAAGAATTAGCTCTACATTCGTAAAGTCTAATTAATTCCGTCGATGAGATCATTATTTCAAAATAAAATTCAGTATTAGACAATCAGTTATTTTAACAGTTTATCTGCAGTCGTATTCAGAAAAGTAATTTCAAGAAAATTTGAAAGTAAATATTAAGTAAAATATGAAGTGCTCTGAAATGTGAAAAATAAATACTAATTAAAAAGAAATGAGATGAAGTTTGGGTGCAAAGATACTTTTTGAATATTGTTTTCAAATTGTTTACTATGTGACCTTTACAAGGATGTGAAGAAGAGAATTAATTGATGTGGGTGGTTGCACGACAGTATATATTAACCGATTTGAAACTTAAAATACAACCACGAACTTTAAATAGAATACTGTACAAAGACCGATCTGTCCTCACGGAGACCACACACGAGTCCGTAAAACGTTTATAACCGTAACCTACAGCTTACTCAAACATGCCTCGAAAATTGAAATCTCCCACAGTAACTCCAGCCAACTTACCTTCCATGCTCGACGGAATTGACAAAAATCTCTTGGTATCGCTGAAGTCAAGTCCTTTTATAAAGTACGTCGATCTGGAAGGAGAAATAAAACCTAGCTGACTAACAGAGAATATCGTTACAAATAAATTATATTTTATGCTTTTAGAATGATATGTATTTTAATATTCTACATTTTAATATAATTATGGGTGAGGGGGGTGATTTTATATGAAAAATAATTAAAATTAAAATTTAATTTAATTATAATTAAGGGTTTACATAATTTCAACAGGGTATTTTTCAATTGCATCAAGGTTATTAAAATTTACTCACTATTGAGTTTAAATTTTAGATAATATACTTTAACTAAATTAAATATTGAAATAATTTTCTAATTCTTTAAATGGGCAAATCTCAGGGCGACTTTATGAGACTCTTAACACAAATAAAAAAGAATAGGGGTCATTTGTGGGGGCATATGCGTGCGCCAGAAAACACAATTATTTACGTCGCAGACAGAAATACACCT
Organism: Zhengitettix transpicula; assembly: GCA_037074705.1. Taxonomy (NCBI): domain Eukaryota; kingdom Metazoa; phylum Arthropoda; class Insecta; order Orthoptera; family Tetrigidae; genus Zhengitettix; species Zhengitettix transpicula. The sequence goes on from CM073591.1 coordinate 144,366,789, forward strand.
GTTCATCTTTAGTAGTCAGGTTCCCCTGACTAAACGGCAAATCTTCAGAGGAATTTCTGGCAGCTTCCTCCTTACACTTCCTTCGTCGGAGTAACTCCATCGGGATTCTTCTTATGTCGGTTGGGACTTTTTTCCTTCTCCAAGTTGTACATGCTAACTAATTTTTCTCCTACACCTTCTCCCTTGTCAGTCATCTCCGTTCTCCGGGTTATAAATAGGAACTGCCCTCTCCAAGATATACATTTGAACTGTCCTCTTTCCTTGCTTGTCTACCTTCCAGCTCCACTATCTTCATTCCCCACCAGAGGGTGGAAACCTCTTCACGTTTTTTGATTTCAGCCAATTAAGCATCGATTTTACACTTTCGCAGGCTTACTCTCACCTGTTGGAAGGGTAGACCTTCGGGGATTTTGTTCAGGTCAACAACCCCTCAGGCACGTTTTCCCCATAATCCCATGCCTTTGTTTCCTCCTCGACACCCCGTCACATCGGCACCACACTATTGCCGTAATTTCTAGCAAGCCACATCTCGGACCCCGGGTACACAGGCATTTTTACTCAAATATTAAAAATTAGACTTGAATTAATTTGGGGGAGGGTGTTCTTCTTTGCTACAACATATTAACTCATTTTTGGAAAAATTGCAGCATCATGAAAGTATCCTTAAGTTTGAATAATATTTAATGTACTAATAGCCTGTATTGATAAAAGTAAACGATTAAAAATATAAATAAAAAATCAATATAACATGCCAAAAATCAGTATTTTCTGAAGAGAATACGCGCTGTGATAAGTACTGCTACACGACTAGCATAGAATCAAACAGATTTTGGATTTCTGGCTGAGGAAAAGCATTCCAGATTTCTTGTATGTGAGCCAAAGTTCATCTGTAGTAGCTGTGGGACGAGGATCACGACCAGACGCCGACAAACTAAATCCTACAGTTGTTCAATCGGCGAGATCCCGTGAATAGGGAGATCAAGGAAGAAGCTGTATTTGTTGTGCGGAAAAGAAGTCTTGAACATTCCTAGAAATATATGGTCGGGCACAGCTCCAGGAATTCCTTGAAGGAAGATAACGACTTTGGGGTTCACTGATGTGCAGATTGCTTTGAAGATTACCCATAATTCGTAGCAGCTGAGATTGTATTGAATACTGAATCGTTCCCTAGACCATGGTGCTGGTGCTTCGTCCACTATGACGTTGGATATCGCTCTCCTGAAGGTGAAGGTAGCGTTCAACTGGTTAAGCGTCTATCAGGGAAGAACCCCAAATAGAAGTGGACTTCTTCCGAAAAAACACTTGTTGAACGCCAGTCTCTTCGTCCATGAGCCTATTGCAGCCGCAGACGTCGATAATTTTGTGTCAGAGAAATCATGTATGAAGGAACTATTGCACGTAGTCCCCGGTGCAGAAAACGTCGACGAATTGCTGAAGCACACCGTGATACACTTGTAGCATTGCACAAATTTTCTGCTAACCTTTGAGATGAAGCTGAACGGTCCGTCACCGCCATGTAGACCAGGTTCCTATCCCGTGATACCATCACCTTTCGGCGTCCACTCCCGGGTTTCCAAGATTTCCGGTTCCCTTGAGCCCACTGCATCCAAACACGCATCACTGTGCTGCTGGTACGCTCTATACCACGATAAGAAAACTCTGCTTCACGAAGGTCGATGATTCGTCCCCGTTAAAACTCCAGAACTTGCTGTAACGTCGCTCTCTTTCGTCGTAGAGGAATGTTTTCCCCCATGCACACTTTAAAAATATGTTTGATTCCATGCCACGTCGGATAGCAGCACTTATTGCAGAGCTTGGTGGCTTCACCAAATAGTCATTTTCGACGTGTAATATTTTTTGCTTTATTTTTAAACGTTTATTTGTATCCACACAGGTCGTTTGTGAGTTACATTTCATTCTATTTGGAGGAGTCATTGATGGTGTTTCAATTTTTATAAACGTTTGTTTATTAATAGAGATTAAGTTTAAATTAAAAATTTAGTTTCAGCTTCCACTAATTGTGTAATGTGTAATAAATTACTTCTTCTATAATAAATATTCCAGTAGTATTCAGCATAGGTAACGGTCAGAACAGTCAAAAATGTAATGTATAAATACCTCAATTATTACAGAAGATTTTCACTTTTAACAGTAAGTGCAGTTTGTTCCTCACCACTCGTCCAAATTGCTGCGGAATGTTCGTTTCTTCATTGCGCTATAATAACACAATAAACATATTGTACGTTTAATTTGTCTGAATTACGTCTTAATAAAAACTGAAGGAAGTACCTCATTAGTCAGCATGGAGTGTAAACCTCATGATGGCCGATTGAAAGTGGCGGCTAAATCTCCACATCTTACGAGTTTTAATAAATATATTGGAGGTGGAAGTAGCATAAAATATATTTGATTTGTTTTATTTTATTCCATTAATTCCAGTAATAGAATACGTCAATACATGAAATTACAATATAATAATTGTATGCTACAATTATAAATACTTAGAAGTTAACATAAAAATTCTAAAATTCGGGAACACAAATGTTCCTGTCAAAGATAAGTAAGAGAAGTATATAGTAATAATAAGAAAAATAATAATTCTTGAACTATACCATGGGTATAATATAATATTTACAGTACTCAAAAAATATTCAATACGAACCAGTAAAAAATTATGATTAGAGAATGAACTATCATAAAATATATAATTACACATCACTAAAAATAACTTGATTCACGCACACTAGGAGGAAACACAAACGACGGACAAGTCACTTCACGAAACAGAGCAACGATGAATCTGCAAACTCCAGGCCGTACATGAAACAAACAAACAAAAGAGCAGAAAAGACCAGAATGGAATAAGAAAATTATGAAATGAGTAGTTTTATTAGCAACACATTGAACACTTTTGCAGGTTTTTTTAAAATTAATTATTAAGGGAACGATCCTTTCAGTAGAATATTTTAACATTGATTCCCAAAACTCTTGTAGTTATTATTGTTCTTAACATCTGGAGGAAGACTATTATATAAAACTATCCCTAAGTACTTGTCTGGTAGAGAGCAAAGATCTTAGACCAGAGCGATTTCTAGTCTCATAATCGTGAAAGTCACCATTCGTTTGAAAAAGATTCATGATTCGCTTAACAAACTTTAAAATTTCGCGAATAAACACGCTGGGAAGAGTTAAAATTCGCAGACTTGAAAAACAGTTTACAACTGGATTTATTATCCGTGTTGGAAAGTATTCTGATGGCACACTTCTGCATCTTGAATATTTCAATGCTTCTGGAGCAATTGCCCCAATTTGCAATTCCAGATATTCCAGATATTGTCTAATTGGAAGGGACTTGAAACTTTCAGACTCCAACAAACTACTGATGTGCAATCAAATACTGAAACCAAGTTGGGTCAACGGAATCCAGATTGGGGGCTGTGCCAGTGTCACAAAAAAGCTAGGCTTCACTTTCACATCAACACAGTGATCCAAGACCTTCGAGACAGCTCTGATCTTGTGTAATGTGCAGTGTATAAAAGCAGAGCACAGTGCGTGAGTAAAGTTTACACTGAACAGGAAAATATATAAGATAAGATTGGATATACTCTAGTCGATAAGTTTATAGTGTAAGATTTTTAATCAAGAACAAGTTTTAATTGCAGGCTCAATGATGATGTTATTAAATCATAAAAATAAATTGGAATTCAAAATATTAAGGTTTAAGAACAATCGATGTCCACTTAATAGATGCCGAAAAGAGTAGTATCAAACTAAAAATTTCTAATTTTCAATCAGCCGCGACTTATTGCAAATTTTTTACTATATCATAACTTTATAGACTCTCATTTGAAATATTAGCAGTTAGTCAGCATTTATACGTGTTTCTTATGAGAAAACTGGTTCCTGACGTTTATCTTTTTTTTTTCGTTTTATAGTTTTATAGTTTCTGAGCTATATTTTAAGACGCAACATGATTTGCGAGAAAGAAACAAGTCTTACTAAATCAATTAAATGTCCTGAGTGTATGTGGAGAAGAGACGCATTCAATCCCAAATTTCTGGTCTCTGTAGTGATATCGATTTTGTAGTTGTTACGACGAGGAGTATTCCAGGACAATGGCATTGCTATTAAATTGGTTTTCCTCTTCCGTAAAAACTAAATGTCCAGGCAGAACCTTTCGTGGACGAAACTTGTTTTTATATTTTTAAAAGATCGTTTGTAAAAGTTTCCTTAGATTTTCAAATAAAATAAATTTTAATACTACAGAAAATCTATTTTAGTTGTTCTGCCGGCGTCAGTTGAAGAAAGGTTAGGACGTTCCCTGGATGGCGTGTTATATTTTACGGCTGCTTTGATCAAGGGAATACTAACAAACGAATATGCTGCAAAATAATGAACGTATTTTGTGAGTGTTGTATAACGGTCGAGAAGAAGAGGAGTGTAGGCCGAATCCGTAAAAGAACCTCCCCCCCCATGTTTGTCCTTGACTCAAAGACGCTGTTTTTTTTACTTAGTAATACTATAAATGGGCATAATATGACGATAGGCATAGGTATTTCTTTAATAAATAAATTGCATTACTATCATAATGTTCATAGGCTATCCAGTGAAAGTATGTAATTAATTGCACTGTTTCTCTTACAGAAGTATTTTTAAGTTAGTCTTAATGTGGAGACTATAATGGAAATATTTTAGATAACCCATTCTCTGTTTTAATCTTCTTAAGCTTCCACGACAAACATCGTCCACCATCCGACTTCTCGATGAATCACACTAATATTTGTTTTTTTTAAAAAAAAAATATCGGTTACAATAAATATGTAGTAAACACAAGTGGGATAAATTGATTGAAGGTTATTTCAATTTAGTATTTATATCTTTCATTTGATTTTGCATAAAGTATAATCGTGAACTCTTAATATTCTCGGCTTTATTCCAGCAAAGGGTCAAAGCTCGTTTCTCAGGTACTCGCAGAAAGGGCATCGACACCAGAAAGGCATTCCTTTGTGCGGATTAGAATATTGCAAGTGTTTCGGCCCAGTCCATTTTTTTTGTCACAAGATTTTCGCATGTTCAGACAAGACGCTTCAGCAGATTGGCACCATCACGGCCGTGTCTTCCCACGACCCTGAATTTGTTAATTTGCGCCCCGTAGCGGTTGTGGCTCATTAAATTATTGTGATTTTTGGGGGCATAAATCTGATTCCTATTGTATGAAAAAAGAAGCACCCACGATCCTTCGGGACGAAATCCGGCAGAGCGAGGGAACTTGCGGAGCAACTCCAACCGGAGTTGGTTTTGGAGATTTAGTTGGTTTGTTTTTGGTTTTAGGATGGTATAAGCTGGTGTTAGGAGGATTTACTAAGTTTTTAAGAAATTTGTAGAGAAGTTAGGTTTGACGAAGTTAGTGTTTTGATAAATTAGAGAGAAATCTGCACTATCCTGCCGACGAGAACCTGTAGGCCAGCTTGGCAATTATTTTCCAGAAAATACGCGGCATTGCAAAGTTCACCCGAGCAATATGAGAAGTTTACAGACCTGCCAGACCGAAAGATCATCCCATCAAAGTCGGTTCATGAAAGCCATAAAACCACCGTATTTTGGCCAACCAAACCCAGTCAGAAATTGTATTTTGCTATTGTTTTTTTTATGTTTATAAAATAGCCGTGGGTATTTGAATTGATTATAAGAGCATGAAGTTAATGTCCTTTTTGTGTTAATAAAATATAAATAATTAATTATTGAAGTTAATATGCAATATAATTAAATATTTTCGGAGATAAAAAATAATGAATTTAAATAACTTAGAAATATTCATAAAAACTCCCCCTTTACATTTAAAACATAAAAAGTTATAAAACTAACGTTTATTATAAATCATCATTGATTTGTCAAAATGTTCGTTACACCGCTCTTATCTGTCGCGCGCTTTAAAAACATAAAGATTAAGATATGAGTTAAAGAGATGTCTGTTCCTCAGATACCTAACGTGGCACATACTAATTCGTATTAAACCATGTTACAAACCATCCAGTGATCATTGTAAAGAGTTGAGTACGTATATACAGAGAAATTACGTTATGACGCTTAAAGAATTCTTTTAATTGTTTTTTCATTAAGGAAAAAAATTTAATTAACTGTTGACAAATTTTTTAAATCTCATTCATCCACAATGGAAACTTACTTTTAATATGAAGTAGGAGTTGATGGGTTTTAAGTTGTCAGAAAATACCTAAATTTCCACAAAAGCATATTCAGTAATTTTTGTTGTTTGTGTTGGCGTTAAGACGTAATAAAATTAGAGTTTTGGGTGGTTAATTATTTAAAATACAACTCAAAATCTGTTAGCAGTTGTAACATGAAAATGGGAAATTGACGGTATTTGTTACAAGTGTATTTTATATGTAAGGATATTTCATCTGATGTTCACCAGATGTTTAAAATGTAAAGTCTTAGTGGAATTGGCAAAATTGAATCTTATGGTTTCCCATAAACGAATACAATATCAAATTAATAATCAGTTTACTCGGTAAAAATGCTGGGAGCTTTCAGCACGATTGTGACGAGACCAAGACTCAAGACGATGGCGATCGCCAGATGTTCAAGAAGCTTGAGAAAGCAATGCGGAATTTTAAGTGTGTGCTTATGTAGGTCTGTGTGAGAGACTAGTCGTGCAAATATTTGGAAATGCTTATTTCCACAGGCAACAGGGATGGCCGAAGAAAATGTATTGAAATACAGGCAGGCTTAATGGAAAAAGTGTGGAGAAGTCGGTTGAGGTCTTGCATTAGCGGAGTAGAAATTCATTCGACATATATTCGTAATTAATTAACTGTTTTGTCATTCCATTATCCATCACCTAATGAACTTGGAACTAGTTAAAATATTTTGCAGATCACAGAGAAATTCCTGAACCTGCCGAGGCCCCGTTGTCGAGCTAATTTAGTGTGGATCTTGACGACGCGTGACTGACTGTATCCGAGATCAACAAACAGCTTACCTGGAGTTGAGGAGATGATGGAAGGTCTGAGCGATACCTGTTATAACTCTGCCAAAAATTTACCATCTAATTATCGTAATCTATCACAATGTCTTTCTCTGTCCAATACATGTCATTATAGTACATGACCATGAGTCCTTAAAGATTATCATCAATTTACTGATACCTTCAGCCGAAGTTTATCACACGTAAATTCCTGAGATTAAATACGTGTTTTGGAAACTGGCCAAGGGTTTATAAAAGAAAGAATTTAAACTGCGTTATTTAGATGACTGTTAATCAAGAATAAAATGTTATAGAACTGCGTTAAAAAAAACCAATGCCATTTAATTTGCTTGTGAGTAGAATTCTCTGAAAATGATTGTTAATGATTTTTAACGGTTAAAGATCATCTAATGATTTAAATAAATGTCAAACCTCGCGATGTGACTACACGGTTTGGGTAAAAATTATTGAAAAACTTATAGGATCTTTTGGAAATTGATCTCAACTTTGGAAATAACTCTCTGTTTCCAGTGGACCGAGAAATAAATTGATACGTAAGGCATACTTCTACGATCTATAGCTTCAATATACGAGATTTTAGAATAATTAGCGTTGATTTTGTGACGTATACGATAACATGAATATTTATCAAAAATGATCAAATACATCGTAACCAATGTTTTTCGGTTAGTATTTAAGAATATTAATCATATAAATAAATATGCATTTGTAATCATATTGTTTCAGTTTGAGGTCCTTAAAAAACTGTAGTACGACTCTATATGTCGCAAAACTTTCGCCAGTGTGTTACTGAAGTCTCATTGTCAGTGGAAAACAAAGTACTTCTCACAACGTTTTGTTCGTGGAGGTAAATGAGACTAATTTATTGCTGCTGTACTCGTGTGTTCAAGAAGGGTACTAATAGCCGTTGAAGCAGTGTACTGTGGGGCAAATTTATGGGACGCGAAAATTTCTTTCGCGTGCTAGAAACCCTGGGCATAAGGCCAAAGAGTTCGGATTCCAGAAGTAAGCAACTCGGACGGATCGAAATTCGTTACACAAATATCCAGCCCGAAACACATTAACATTTCTCTCAGACTTCCATTTGTGAGTTCGAGGGACAATGAGAACGTTTCGAGAGAGTAATATAAAGATAATCATGAATCTAAATATTCCTGACTAAAATGTATTTCATTTCCTGAACACAATTAATGTTAAAATTTATAGTTTCCTCTATAGCTTGAACTACGTTCATGTTTTTTTATAGTTTATTGTTTATAACTACCAGAATATTGTGTGTAAAATCTCTGAGCTATATTATTAGTACACCGGTTAATAAGTCTTTCTGTCTACTCCTAAAGAACAAAAATGAGATTATTAACATATATGGAGTCAGCAGTAAACTTTTTAAACACTGCTGTAACGAAATTTCTATTCCACTGAATTCATATTTAACTTGTGCTTTTCGTATGGAATTTCCAGATATTCTAAAAGACGCGAAAGTTATACAATTGTACAAAAAGGGTTCTACAACTGACGTCTCCAATTATCGCCCTATTTCGGTCTTGCCAATCAATATTCTCAAAAATTCTCGAGAAAGAAATACACGCGAGAATTGCAACTTTTCTCACAAAATTTAAAATTATTTCTACATCACAGCACGGTTTCATTAGAGGTAAATCCACTAACACGGCTTCATACGACTTCGTTCAAAGTATTCATGACGCACTCGACGAAAGATTTAAAGTAGCTGAAATCTTTGCTGACCTTTCCAAAGGATTTGATTTAATAGATCCTGACATTTTACTCAGAAAATTAGATTTCTATGGAATCAGAGGAGTTCCAATTTCTTTATTGCGATCTTACTTGCATAATAGGCGCCAAAATGTCGCGATTGTAAACTCGGATGGAAATGAGCATCTGTCAGAATGGGAAATAATTACCTGCTGTGTCCCTCAGGGCTCAATTTTGGGACCCTCACTTTTCAACATATACATTAACAATCTACCGAAATATTTAGATCCCTTAAAATAAGTTCTTTACGCAGACGACACAATTTTAGTAATCACGGAGAGCGACTCGGAAACGTTGCGTGAGAAAGTAGAGGTTGCGATGGGCCGTTTCAATCTGTGGTTCACTGCAAATTTTCTCTTAATCTAGAAAAAAATAAAATCGTTACCTTCGCTTCGAACAAAAAACGTTTAATTTCTAATTCGAAGAGCATTTCGGAGCACGCACCTTTTCTTGGTTTGTTGAATTGAGAATAAATTGAAATGGAAACACCATAAATAAACTCTCGGGAAAACTTAGCAAAATTTAACGGGAAAGTGACATATCTACATCTAAAATGGTACATCATGCACATTTTCATTCTGTCATGTCTTACGGCATAGCAAACTGGGGTCGTTCACATCACGCGATGCAAATTTTTAAATTTCAAAAGAGGGCAGTACGAATCATATCTGGTGCGTATTGCAAGCCTTTGTTTCGGAATCTTGGGATTTTAACATTGGCACGGCGGGGGGAAAGCTGCGATCCCACAGCTAACCCCTCTCCCGCCACTTGAAGGGCGTGGGACAAGTACCAAATGCCCGTCTTACCTGATGCAGGTTTTTATAGTGTTTTTACTACATAACTTTTAGGCTAATTACCGGGTAGGATCCTTAAACCATAGCCCGGGGGCCCTAGTTAACCCTTGGCTAACTTCCTCTACCCTTCCACATTTTCCCTTTCAAATCGCTTCCTTTGCTATTAAAGGAGAGTTGCCACCATGTGGATTACTCTCATGTAACCTGTTACCCTAAAAAAAATAGGATCACTTCAGGTTACTTAGAAAGCAATTAAATGTAACGTGTTTCTGCTTTGAGGGAGGATCTAATAGCACACTCCACGTAGTCACGCATGGACTTGTATACAAATCTCTGCAAACAATACAATAGATTTCAATTATTCGGCAACGCTGTTGTCCCACCCTTCATTTTAAGCGTTTTGGTGGTTTCAAGGTCACATCCTACATGGTAAATAATAGCCAAGTACCTTATTATTTAATCATACTAAAAATGTATTTAAGTAACGAGAGATCTGGACAACACAGTACTATGAACTTTGCCATTTCCAGGGAGGGATTATCTCAGTTCTCTTAGTCCATTATTTCGGAATTGGATAGATTTTCCGGTCGTGACTATAATTCTGGCATTGCACATATGGTTGTATTAATATATAACCTTGCTTTCGTCTCATAATTTTATATCAAATCGTTTCTGGAATACATATTAAAATACTTTGTTCTACGCATAAATATTCTGGGAGTCCGATGCTTTATTCATTAATTTAACATGTCCAGATTTCCACCAAACCGCTGCGCTTCAGTGATTTTTTTCCATTTGCCGTTTCCTGGAATGTAATATTTACTCAAAATAAATGCACATACATGTATTTGTTTTTATCATTGACGTTCATTTCACTTGCACTATGTTACATACATGTTCGTTAGCATATAAGTATAGTAATGTTTTCTCTTTCCATTAATATTTCCCCTTCTTTGGTCGTAATAAGTATTACGTAAGTCTTCAAAATATTTTAATGAACAAATCTTCTTCTTAGAATGCGTTTCAACAATTTATCTCATCGTCTTGGCCTGCTCTACTATAGTTTTCCAACTTTTTCTATTCATAGCCTTCTCCGACCAATTCTTGACGTTCATCTTCTTAAGATCTTGCAGAACATCATCCCTTCATCTAGTTTTTGGTCTTCCTCTTATTTTTGTTGTTAGTGGGTTCCATTGGTAAACTTTCTTTACCAACCTGTCATCATCCATTGTATATACGTGACCCAGCCAGCTTATTATTGAGGCTTTGATTTGGTTTATTATGTTATTATTCGGTTTTATTAACATATCCAATTTATGGTTATATCTTTGTCTCCAGATATTTTCTGCTAGCTTAATGGGTCCATAAATCCTTCTCATGATCTTTCTTTCAAAAACCATTAGTTTTTGGATTCCTGCAGTTTCTGCAGCATAAATCACTATTGTCCTTATTGTGTTTTTTGAAAGTCTTATTTTGGCAGATTCGGAGAGTAATTAGCTTTTATATAAATCTTTATTTGCAAAGTATGCTCTGTTCCCTGCAGCAGGGTTTTCCTTACTTTCCTCTTCGATCTTATTACTTCCATTTACCACTGAGCCTAGATACTTATAGGATTTTACTTCTTGGTGTTTATCGTCGTCTACAGTTACACTTATTGGGATAATCTCCCCTTGTTTACATCTCAGAAATTTTGTTTTGTTGGTGTTAATTATTAACCCAAACTCGAGGGAAATTGTTTTAAGTTCAAGAAGAGTATCTTTTAATGCTTAGTACGTTGTTGTTGTTATCAATAGGTAGTCTGCATAAGCTATGCATTGTCTTAAACGGGTGGTAATGTTTCCTTTGAATTCAATTCATCTCATAATTACATCTATGGCGATTGTAAATAACGCTGCAGACAGAGGATCGCCTTGCTTGACACCGGAGGCTATTTCAAACTCATCACTCAGCTGATTGTTAATCTTAACTCTTGCTTTGTTGTTGGTTAGTGTTTCCGCAGTCATCACTCTTAATTTAGCTGGGACTTCATAAATTTCCAGGCATTCCATAGTTTTATCCCTCTGTATTGAGTCAAACGCTTGTCTATAATCACTAAACATATTAAATAACTCTATTCCGTATTCGTGACTCTTTTCATATGGTTGTCTTATTATGAATATATTGTCAATCGTGGAGCGTTTTTGCTGAAAGCTTATTTGGTAATCTGTTAAATGTTTTTCAATAAATTATGTAAGTCTATTATTTAATAGAATAGAGAATAATTTATATGTTACATTTAGGACTGTTATTGGCCTATAATTCGTGTCTATCACCTTTCTTGAGAATTGGGCAGATGACTGCTTTGTTCCATTGAACTGGTATTTGTTGGCTGTTCCAAAACTTAAGAATGAGTTTAAGTGTTTCCTTTCTTAGGTTTCTGCCTCCGTATTTTAATAATTCAGCAGGGATAAAATCAGTTCCAGCAACTTAAAAATTTTTTAAGTTCATTAATTTCATTAAAAGTAAGAGGATTAACTTCTTCGTGTTCTTGATTTGATCCCTCATTTTCATTTCTTTTTATTGTTATTTGTGGCGGGCTTAACGTGAACTTAATATGGTTCACCCATCATTGGAGTACCTCTGGTTGTTGATCCAGCAATTTACCATTTTCGTCGTTACAAATGGCCGGGTCAGCATATTGTTTAACGCCATATTTACCCGCTTCTTTGTAAAATTTCCTGGTTTCTATTTATTATACTTTACTGATCATCCATTTCTTCTTTTTAAGCCTACATAATATGTTTTTTCCTTAACTGCTTGCATATTTCCTGCTTTTCTCTGGTATTAATAGATGATAATTTATTCCTTGCATCGATTTTTTCCCTGATAGCGTTAGTACATTCCTCATCCCACCATTTGTTCTTTTCTTTTTTCTTTTCTATTCCTATTAAATTCCTTGCTGTTTGAGTTATTTTAGCTACTATATCGTCCCAATCTTTGTTGATTCCTGTATTTCTGGCCGATTTTGCATGCTGAATGCTATTTTTGTTCTGTATTATTTTAATTGGTCTGGATCGTGGATACTGTTTACGTTCTATTTGCATACCCTCAGTTCCTTTATTTTATAAACTTTTGTTGCAATATTATTTTGAGCAAAAAGTGGTCAGCGTCGATATTTGGACCCCTTAGATATCTTACATCCTCAATAATCTCCTTTTTATGCATATTAATTAAAACGTGATCAATTTGATTGAATGTTTTATTGTCAGGAGATATCCATGTCCCCTTATGTAATGGTCTGTGTTCAAATTGGGTACTCATAATTATCAGAGCAGTATCTACAGCAAAGTTACATTGGAATTCTCTGTTCTCATTGATTGTTTCGTGTAAAGTCTGCTTCCCAGATACTTAAGCATATACAGTCTCTTTACAAATCTGTGCGTTAAAATCGCCCAATAAAATTAACGTATTACTTTTTGGTATTTTATCAATTACTTTTTGTAAGGTTTCATAAAAAATTTCTTTCACTTCACTGTCCTGTTCGTTCGTGGGTGCATATATGTTCAGTAGTACTAAGTTATTATATCTTCTTTTTAGTTGTAACATGCAAATTCTTTCATTTATTGGTGTAAAACCATTTATGTATTTTATAACTGACGTTTTCAAAAGGAAGCCTGTACCGGCTTGCCCTGTCTTCTCATTACTTCCACTCTAATAGAATATAAAATTCTCACTCTTAATACACCCACATTCATTCCATCTAGTCTCCTGCACAGCGACTATCTCTAATTGTGAGTCTTTAATCTGGTCACATAATTCTTGTAATTAGCCATGTTGTAGAATAGTTTCCACGATCCAATATACGTTTTCCAAGTTTTTTGCCGTTGTCGTCTTTGTGATTTCACTATATTCCGATGCTTTTTTTGTAGAACGTTTTGCACTGTATGTCTTTTATAGTTGCTAGAGAGCAGGCCTAACAACTACTCCTCCTCTTTATCCGGACTTACGACCGGCAACATCGCTGTGTGGCTACTTTAATGAACAAATGTTTAAAACAAAGTTAAATTATAAATAGTCATTGTGGAATATACTTTTCACTTAAAGAGCCGTACAGAATTCCAGCAATGTATCAATAATGTTCCATGATGCACTGGAATCGGTCTGAAAGTTATAATCTTGACAGTTACATTAGACATTAAACGAAATTTTTACCATTGTTTGAACAAATAATGATTTTGAAATCTGAATTCAAACACTAAGGACTTTTTCGGTTTGGATGTTAAGCGTTCAGGACACCCAGAATCCTTTACGGTCGAGTATAAAGTCGTAGAAATTCCATAATGACGTAATTAAAAAATCACCGATTGAAGGTACACGAGATTCCGAATATTTCGGTATATCGGGTCCACTTACAGTAAATTTTGAATAAAATCTTCTCGGACTTCTAACCGAGTGAAAAATCGCTACGTTTGGATGACGTTCACTGCCGTCGTCTTCTTGCAAAGTGATTTTCACTCGGTTAAAGGCCCGAGAAGGTTTTATTCATTGTTTATACCGTGAAAGACTGCATTCTATATTGAATTTGGCAAAGTTTGGCACAGACGTTTAAGCTACAAATTAAACAGAACTCTATCCTCTTACTTAAATCATGCTTATCAAATAGATACTTCTCAGGAAAGCTTAATAACAATAATTTCATTTTATTCCCTATGAAATCCGGTGATCCCCAGGATAATGTTCTTGGTCCGCTAGTTTTCCTGATATACACAGCGGATATTCTAGAAGATAGTAAGCCAAAAATCGATTTAACTGATGACGACGTATCAGAGCTTCCGACAAGAGAAGCTCCTAAAATGCCCTCTTTAGATCTATAGGAAGACCTCAATCTGCATAACGATTGATACACTCGATCCAAAACAAACCAGACCAAGTCACATTTACCCAGCGCAAACAACTTGCCCTCCCATAAAAATGAAAAATGCACGTATCGTATCAATACTCAACCTAGTAGAGACCTTGATCAAAAAGTGACGAAGAAAACACATGGAAAATAAATGGAAAATATTCAACCTAATGCTCCAACATACCACTGTGATCAAAAAGTAAGGTGAAATTGTCGTTTAACACTCCCGGGTATTAGGAAGGTAATTTTTTTCCTAGGTTGGTAGAACTATCTATAATATTTGCCAAGCGTCTGTCTGTTAAAAGGTTCAATTATCAACGAGTTACATGTGTTTTTGTAAACAACCAAAAGTGAATTTTTCGATTTTTGCAATGGGTGATTTTGTTAAGCAAAGAACTTGCATCAAATTTTGTTTGCGGGACGAATATTCTTGTGCGGACACGTTGAAATGTTTCGGAAGGCCTGTGGTGATCAAACTATGGCACAAAAAACGTTTATAAGTGGTACAACGAGTTTAAAGACGAACCGCGCTCTGGACGACCATCAACGTCTACCGACGAGGGCCACGTCCAAAATATTAAAGATTTGGTGCTTGAAAATCGTCGATGGACAATTAGAGATCTCGCTGATAGTGTTGGAATATCATTTGGCTCAGCACAAACCATTTTGAAGAATGTTTTGTGTCTCAAACGCGTCAAGTCTCGATTGGTGCCAAAATCGCTCAATTTTTTTGGAAAAAAAGCGTCGCGTTGATGTGTGTGAAACTTTGCTATCTGACTATCAGGACCACTTGAAATGCATCATTACTGGAGACGAGACTTGGATTTACGCATACGACCCTGAAACCACCGACCAATCCAGTGAATCGTGCAAAAGGTGAAGCAAGACCGAAAATCAAGGTCAAGTTGACAGTTTTATTTGATTATCGTGGTGTGGTGCACTATGAATTCCTTCCGCCGGGTCAAACTGTGAACAAAGAATGTTATTTGAGTGTTATGCGTCGTTTGCGTGAAGCTATTCGTCTGAAACGGCCGGAATTATGGGCGAACAACTCTTGGTTCCTTCATCACAATAATGCACCATGTCGTACTGCATTGGTTTTTCGCGACTTTTTTTACCCAAAACTCGACTCATATCGTTCCGCAACCACCGTATTCGCCTGATTTGGCTTCGTGAGACTTCTGACTATTCAGCAAACTCAAAAGGCCAATGCGGGGACGCCGTTTTGACTCGATTGAGGAGATAAAATCTGAATCGAAGAAGGTCTTGAAGGCTATACCGGAAAAAGAATATTCCGACTGTTTCGAGGACTGGAAAAAGCGTTGGAACAAGTGCGTTTTATCGGACGGGGATTACTTTGAAGGGGATGAAATTGATGTTGAAGAATAAATAAATAATTTATATTTTATAAATAAATTCACCTTACGTTTTGTTTACAGTATGTCTGGATGCTATAGAGACGGTCATAACTGTCCCTACACAATAAATTGCTGATATACAAAACTATACTTAAACCTGTGTCGACCTATTGTGTTAAACGGTCATCGCTATGTATTCTGCAAATATTTCAATGGAAAGTTTTGTGAACAATAACAAACGTCCCATGATACGTCAACAACCGCATCCATCTCTTCGACATTAATCTTACAGGTACAAGAAACATATTACGGACCACACAAAAAAACTAATAGATGACTTACACGAAAACGTCCGTATTACTCGAAGACTAAAAATAACTAAGAATAACGCAGGCAGAAAATTTCTGGAGAGACGAAGGGGGCTACCTCTCCGTTTTTGAACTAAGGTTCCCACAAGCCGAGGCACCTCGACCTGTTTTGAGATGTTCGCAGACTTGGGCATAGGATAAGAGTTGTCCACTATTCCCATTGGAATAGTCTGCTATTTGCCTCCTAAGCTGGTCGACGTACGGGGATGGGAATGCTGCGTCCGCACTGAAAAATCCTCTCCCGCCATCGGAAGGGCGTGGAATAAGAATCCAATACCCGACCTACCTGATGTAGTTTTTCTAGGGTTTGTTTTGCATCACTTTTAGGCGAATGACGGGTAGAATCCTTAAACTACTGCCCGGGGCTCTAGTTAACCCTTGGCTACCTTCCGCACCCCCCCCCCCTTTCCGTCATTCAAATACCTTCCTAAGCTATTAAAGGGGAGTTGCCACTATGTAGATTACCCTCATGTAGACCGTTACTCTAAAAAAAATATATCATGGCCAAAAGACTTACCTGTTAGCAAAGATTGATATAAAAAGAAAGGGGTACATCAATAGATATTCGGTCATCTTGTGAACTTTACTATAAAACAAAAAAAAAATTCAATACTCTGTAACGAAGTAGATTATAAATAAAGTGATTGCAAATATAAGAATATTACTGTAACGATCAGGTTTGAAACAGCTGTTAGTACTGAAATGTGGATTCGTTATTAGACCCCTGAGTGGAAGCAACAGTTTATACAGCTGGACGAAGCAGGTGGAAGTGCTCCGATGAAGACGGAAACTGTTTCATCAGCGCGGGACTTTGTTGGAATACTCATCTTCTCTTCGCCTATCTGGAGAAATGCCAAACAGTCGGCGGCGAATGATACGCAGAATTATTGGAGCAAGCCATTAAAATCAATAGTCCATATTTTGTCAACGACAATGGACCCGATCTCTTGTCTTCAGTTGTTGCTACTAATATTGACAAATAGCTTCCAGATACACCATGTTATCCAGATTTATTTTCAAAATCGAAATAAATGGCTTGTTGGTCGGATGTTATCTTCGAATGAAGACGTCATAGCTGAGACAAACGCCTATTTTGCGAAATTTGAGAGAACATATCGTTCCGAAGGTATAATAAACTGGAAACTGTATTGATTTAAGAGTTGGAAGAGTTGAAAAATATTATAGAAATTGATAAAAAAATCTTTTTTATTCAAATTACGTCCGATCAGGAAGGCATAGGGCAATATTATCTTTGAGAATTATCACACACTATTTTTATAATTTTTGGCATTATTGTTCATGATAATATAGACTGTTGAAATAAAGTACCAAAATTAGAGAAAGTTGTTACATAAAACAATTGCCTATTGAAGTTGAATATTATTCAGCTGATATTAAAAATGATAAGTAAGTTATTTACTATTAATTAGTCCATATAAAAACTTTTATTGTTAACACTTACTTTTGCAGTTTTCTCTAGTGTGCGAGTAGCCTGTTAATATTAAGATGCAATCGTGGGTAACATTTATTTATTTATACTTCGATGCGGCCGGATTTTTAATATACATATATGTCTATGGCCAACTTTCCACCTTACGCAGAATATGAATTGGGAAAGAATAAATTAGTATTACTAAAATATTAAAATAGGTTCTATAAAAGATGTGCTAGAATTTTGATCTACGTAGAATGAATCAATTTTTAATTTAATCCTAATTAGAAGTATTATTTTAATCTATTTTACATATTTTCATTAATGATTATTTTATATATTTTAGAGTATTCCATTTGCTATACTCAAAGTTAATTAATTTTCGTGGAGTAAAAGGTAAAGCTAGCTAGTTATAAAATGATCAGAGAGGCAAAATATTACACTTCTACGGCGTGCTCATCGGAGCAGTAATTCAATAATGGAAGTTTCTAGTTTGTCAGGCAAGTATATCTTCCTCGTTAGGTTATTAAAATTGAATCGGTTGATTAGTAGTCCAATCCATTAACCCGAAGAAGATAAAGTTCAGGCTTATTTTTGGCCACTTTGGACTACTCCCGTCATTTCGAAGTGTTGAAGTGTCCTTCCTTGATGACGAAAAACTCTCTTCACAAATACAATTCTAACTTCTTACTGTTCTACTTGCAATTTTTACCATCTCCCGGCAACTCTTTTTTTCTTGAATCTTCAACAGATCTTAAGAAAATTCTTCTGGTACGACAAGGAACAAGTGAATTTTCCGGGTCTCGTTATGACTTGGTTATCTGCAACCTGTTATATCAGAAAGGTATAAGTAAAAACACACTTATTATAAGTTAAAGACGTTTGAAATCGCCATTTACTATTTTTTTAGGACAGCTCTCTGCGAGGGCTATTCTCTCGCAGGCAGTACATGCGAGGGATGTTCTCTCGCAGGCAGTACATGCGAGGGATGTTCTCTCGCAGGCAGAACCCTGTAGGAGGGACAGGAAGGGGCTGCCTTTGGGGATGCCTTTTCCTCTCTACGTTTTCGAGGCAACTCGGCCTGTTTTGAGAGGTGTATGTTCCGGGGTCACAGACCTTGGGCATACGGTAACAGTTCTTTGCTGTTCCCATTGAAACAGTCGGCCAGCTGCCGGGGATGGGGACTGTGTCCCCACAACAAATTCCTCTCCCGCTATCGGAAGGGCGTGGGACAAGTACCCAATGCCCGACCGACCTGATGCAGGTTTTTCTAGGGTTTTCCCTGAATTATTTTAGGCGAATGTCGGGTAGGATCCTTAAACTATAGCCCGGGGGCTGTAGTTAACCCTTGGCTGCCTTCCTCTACCCTTCCGCATCCCCCCTTTCAAATCCCTTCCTACGCTATTAAAGGGGAGTTGCCACCACGTGGATTACCCTCATGTAGCCTGTTACCCTAAAATAAAACCATTTACTATTTTTAAGTTAACTTTAAAATCGTAAAATTAGCACATTTATTTAGATCTGCATTTTTGCATGTGTATCCTACCTGTACTTACAGGAAGATACAACTTTAAATGTAATTTGTTCAAAAAAATTTATATATATAATAATGATAAATTAATCAATAATCTGATACGTTTCCATACGCATAACAGAACAAAAAATTAGTATGGACCGTTATAATTATACATTAAAACTAATCAGAAACATAGTCTATGAATGTAGAAGCCCGAGAAATCAACATTTATCAAATTTACCTGCAAAATCTACATTCGCTAATGGTCCATTTATGTTTGTATTAGAACATTAACTGTTTGTCGCATGTTGTTATAGAAAACAAGTGCTGAATAATTGTTGTTGAACGTACATATGGATGAATAATTTTCCTTAACGAATATTTATTATTTTTTTTACGATAATAAATGCAACAATATAGTTAAAATTAGTGAAGTTAGAAGAAATTTCCTCTGAAATTTAGTGATTTCCTCTGAAATTTATTGCATTCAAGGAGCATCTTATTCCCATATATAACCGTAGAAGGGCAGAAATAGACGATAAAATTGTTAGATTTTGAATTTCCCTTTAAAATTCTATTACTCCAACTTTCAAGTTACCTATAGTTGCAAATTCTTAAAATAATTTTTTTAATTAAATTTGGTAGTTTTAAACCTTTTTATTAATAATTCACCGTATATATAGAATTTAACATAACGGCTTTTAATATGTCCTTTGATGTATCGTTCATTTCGTATTTTCTTTCTTTATCCAGATGGGGCGAAAAAAATTTCACGACATACTAATAAAAGGTTTTTAAATCATACAGTATAATTTACCTGTTTCTTCGAGGTTTATTTGAATTTTAAATTTCTGTCTCGGATAATTATAACAACATTTAATAAATTAAACTGAATCTGATTCTCAACTTTATGCAACGAGCACTTCCATATTCCAAAAAAGTCACGGAACCTAAAGCAAGGCCAGAAATGTCTCATCAGGAGTCACAGAAGTAATAGAGGACTACACTTCTTTACAAATGCGAACCGATTTGACCTTGATTCTTTGCCTAGTGCCGACGAATCAAATTCGTGTGACGTTGTCAAATATTATTGTGCACGCAGCTGCAGGCATGGTTTGCTGTCATTCATTATTGACGATGTGACAACGTTGGTCTATTACTCCACTCTCATTCCCTGACAGCCAGATTGGTTCCTATTTGAAAACCGCGGTTTATAATTAAACAATTATTACAGGAGCACTATTATTAATTCAAACACATTACTGAAGACGCATTTACGCATTTTGACATCGCCAGTATTTGACTACGTCTGAATAAAAATATAAAATGTTTTCAGTTTCATAAAGAAAATAAATAATACCTTTTCTGAAGGTTTTATTAGAATTAAAGACTTTTCAATTTTTATATAATCAAACAGTCTTCTTCTTCTTCTTTCTAGGATTAGGCTTTTAGCCTGTTCCGGCTTCACCTCACCACCTCAACCTTGGTCTTCCAACAGTCCTTTTGCCTAATGGTTTGTATTCCACCACTTGTTTTGGAAATCGGTCTCTAGACATTCGCAATACGTGCTCTCGCCACCTTTCTTTATACCCTGTTAACTTATCTGTGATCGCCTGAACACTTAGTTCCTCCCTTATGGAAGTACTCCTAGTTTTATCCACCCTTGTACACACCTTCACTGCTGTAAGAAATTTCTTTTCAGCTGCCTCTATTTGTTTGAGCTCTTTATATTTTGTTACCCAGCTTTCTGACTCATACAACATTGTAGGACCTGCCGTCACCTTATAAAATTTAATTTGTGTTTCTTTTCTGGTTTCACCTTTTAACGTTTTTCTTATTGCCGCACATATCCTCTGAAAATTGTATATTTTCTTTGTTGTATCTTTATCCTTTTTAAGTGTTATGTTACATCGTAAATATTGGATACCTGTTTGAGTGTTTTCCCTTCTATGACAATTATTGTTCTTATTGGATTGTTTCCTAAGGACGCCATGATTTTTGTTTTACTTATTGAAATTTTCAGGTTATATATTTTACTCCGTTGGTGTAACTTATAAACCGCCATTTGTAGTTTATCTTGGATAATAACCTGGTCATCGGCGAATAGGAATGTGTTTAGATATTCAGGCATCATCATTCAGACATAATCAAACAGTATTAAAACTATTTCATTTTATTACTGTCCACTAATGTTGGACATACTTGAATTTTCAAACAAAAATATTTTTTGCTTTAATATATTTCAGAAAAAAAATAATTCTCGGTTTGATTTGACCTGCGGACTGTACTGTTTTACAGCATGCAGCTATAGAAACAATCGTCTGGATGAGAGTTAATTTATTAGCACTTCATAAATTATCCACTTAAAGGCTAAATTGTTGTTCTTATTTTAGAAGTACAATTTGATATTTTTCTGGTATTTATGTTGGATAGTTCTAAAATATAAACAAATAAATGTTCAAATTGAGCTATTGTTACGTCTTAGACCCCTTGTAAAGCAAATAGTGAACGAATAAACAAGAGAAATCAAATGTGTTTCGTGTTGCATTCAGGAAAATTTTTGTGACGATAAGTGAACATAATCGTTTTTGTAAACTTTAATTTTTCCCTTGGCCTACCGGGACGACTGCCAGACTGTCATCTTTAATGACACATTCCGGATGATTTTGTAGTGGCAGAATGCCAGCTTAGTGATTCTCCATCAACCTTTAATCTCAGTTTTCATGACCATAAAACTGGCAACCTTAGTAAAGGAATAACAGTTAGTAAATGAATTAATTCTGACCCGAGACATCGGCATTATGTTCATATTAAATTATTCTCTTTGAGGAAGTGACGTTGTAAGACTCTTAGCCGATAAAAGTTACGGTAAAAATTGAATTGTAAAGTATATGCTTCGTTTTAAAAGTATGTTTCGTCTAGAGATGGATTTGTTTTGTTGAATGTGAATTAGGCATGTTTTCCTCTTACAGTGTAAACTTGCATACAATTTCAATTATTGAAGTACACAAACAAGTATTTTTAAGATTAGAATCAGCAACTTTTTTTTACATCTAACAATGCTCAGGATTTTATACTAGATTACAGCGGAAAAAGGAATGAAAGTCGTCCGCAGTAGAGCATTACGTGTAACGGTTAAAACAAGAAAGCGGTCTACTATTCATAGAAAACAAAAACAAATCATCAACAGGAAATATATTTCTGTTTTAAGTTCACTGCACGAAAAAAATTGAGTTTGAGTAGCTATTACGAAAATTTTGGTATGCAATTCAATCCTGAATAATAGTGTCGGTGAGGCCTGATTCAGAATTAAATGAGCCCGAAAAATCTGTCATTTATTTTAAAAATTTTACCAGGAGTCAATTTGCGTTACAGAGTAGAAATATTTCGTTACGTAAAATTTTGAAAAGTTTTGTTTCATTTCAATAATTTGAAGTAATTCGTATTTTAAATTTAAAACTACGAAAATATTAGGAGAAATAGCAATAATCCTCACTTAAATTTCTATGTAATATTTATTTATGCAAAATAGAATTGTTTGAAATTATAAAGTTTTGTTCATCTTATTTTGTCGTTATAATTCACTTAAGCTTACTTAATATTCCTCCGATATTTATTGGAAACACCTCTGTGACCATTGCCTCAAAGATAATATTTTGTTTACATCGTATTACTAAGAAATCTGTATATCACTGAATAAAGTTTTCATATCAGTGTACAACACCTTACTTTACATTTATCTCCTGCACCCTGTCTAGATATTCAATCCCGTAGGAGTTTTTAGTAGTTCTTTACCTTTCGGTCTATGATATTTTTATCAGGAGATGCAACATATTCTTAGGTGTACGATGACGTAGTGTTAATACCCTAATTTATAAGTATTTAAATTCGGAGATAATTAGGGATCTATTTTGAGTTATCGGTGAATTCGCAACAAATATTGAAAAAGTCTTACTACTTTGCTGCTTGAACAATCAATTTAAAAGAAATGTGATGCTAGTTATTTCTGCATATTATCCAGCTATTGTATAATTATACGCAATCTTCGTAGATATTTTTGTAAAGTGCACGAATGTTGTTTATGAAGGCCTTGGCGTGCGCGATGTAAGGCTTGCAGCCGCCTACGCCGTGTGTATTGAATGCCGATAGATTTCGGCGTCTCCATGGCAACGCAGCCACCGAGCTCCATTGTCAGTCGTAATTACAACTTTACGTGGCCGCTCTAAATGTTTACACTGCATTAGCGCTGACATTCGCCGCCGTCCGCCAGATCAACTCTACCCCACCTTCCCTCCCCCCTCCCCCTCCCACACACGCCCGCACCTTCACCGGTAGTATACTCACACCACACGTTAAACCGAATTATCCTTATAGTACAACTCCTCTAGAGCAACAAAACCTTAACTTTTGAAGGAAAGATACAAGTCATCCAGGAAGCAGGTATGACTGCGAATCAGTTGTAATCGGTGAGGGGACGGTTAAATAACGAATTTGGTGAACAGTAAATATGACAATATTCTTAAAATTGATACGAAGTAGAAAACGAGCGTAGATTAATAAATGATTTGAAATTGTTAAACTGTTTATTGGCTAACGTATTTTCTCCTTATTCCTTATCGGTGTGTACCTCACACTCGTCAACAAGCTGATTACGGCGGAGAACGTTCGTATTAAAAACAAATTTTCTCACACTGATTATATTTGAGAAGTTTTACGGAGTTGTTTATAATTTTATTCATTTTTATTATCGAGTCATCACATATTCGACAAAAATTGTCTTTAAGATATGGTAATATTTTATTATTATTTGTTTAATAAACCGATAAAATACTGTTGTATTTCACTTTTTTATATTATAAATGATAAAACCCTTAAATCACAGTCAAATATAAAATGTATTTTAATGTAATTTACATTAAAATGGTTTTAGAAATGCACGTCAAGAGCTTTCGGTTACTTAGGCAAACTTGTTTCCAGACATGGTTTAATATGACAATTCTATTGTTTACAATAGGATTTACATTAAAATAAATTTTATATGTGACTATGATAAAATCATAAATGATAAAATCCTTCTATTATTTTTATAAACTTTGTAAAAAGTTAGAAGAGATCTTCAAAAGGTTAAATTATTGAACAAAATTAAATAAAAATATAATAATTAGATGAAGTAGCCAAATGACGGACAAAATGAAGTGGTGATATAAACACCACATAACGTTTGTGGAACCTTTGTTCCTTTCGTCAGGTGACGAAAAACGCAAGAACAGTGAGTGACACAACGGCGCAATCCAGTTGACTAACTCTAATTTTGTTAGTCATTTGGCTATTTTAACTCGTTATGTAAGTATCAGAATGGAAAACTGTCGACCGGACCAGGAATGGAAGCCGGGACGTCCCGCTTATCGGGCGAACGCTCTACCGCTGAACTATCCATGTCGATTCCAGATTCGGTGCGAAATTCCTCCATACATGAGACTTAATGATTAAATTTAGAAATCAAATTTCTTACACGACCTTTGATTAGGACCTCAAAATAACAGGTTTTAAATGCCCACCCGGTAAGCGGGAGGTACCGGGTTCGATTCCTCACCCTGTCGACTTTTCCATACTGATACTTTAATTCAACTTAACTGTGGCCTTTACGACTTGTGGCTTGTGAACGCTTCCTCTCTATATTCTTGAATTTCTTATTATTAAAGTTAAATAAAATGGTGAGATTTTTTTATGATTCTATGTGAAACTATAAAAGAGTTTACACGTTGAAAAAGTATTAGCGCAATAGCATTCTTCCGTGCGGTTAGTAACGCCTTAACAGAAATAAAAATTATGTTCTTAAATGACATGTAGAAAGTGAATTCTTGGTATTGAATGAGCTACAAGAATTGGTAAATTATCGGTGCCTGTAATAATCAATGGAAATTGCAATATGCATTTTACTACGATCAGTAGACGAAGGTCGGAATGTATTTGGAATTAATTACATAGAGTTTATCGCCCTTGAACTGATGATGAATGGACTGCATTGATCTAACACCCAGATTGAAAGTTCGGCAATGCACACGCCGTTAATATGCAAAATGAAAATGTTATTACGGGGTATGAAATTTCTTCGAACTGTGCCGGCAGAATTAAAAAGACAATGAGTGCTCGAGAAGCTACACAAACATTTCTCTGTTGCCTTAGAGCGTCAATGTCTTGAAACAGCAATGGATATGTCGAATTGTCTGACTAGCATGAACAAAGAATATTGTCGAGGGACGCGCAATAGACGAAGAGAAAACCGTTGGAGTACGATTGTGCAAAATATCCTGAAATGGAGCAATATAAAATATGTAGGGGGTAATTAAGATGTCATGGCCTCGGAAACTGTGTCTGGAAACACGGGAAACCAACAACATCATCTTAACAGACTCCAAGGTGGCAATGCATAGAATAACCAGTACGGTGTACAGAAATGGTTGCATAAATCGAATTAGAGAGAATATAGTGAAAATCAACGGAAACGGCAACCAGATCACTATATCCCGGCTACCGGTGCATAAGGATATAGAAGGACACGACAGGGCACATTTCTTAGCGAAGTTGAAAGCTGATCATCAAGGAAGAACCAACAACCTACCAATCTGCACCAGCAGGAACTGTAGAGTAGTGCTCTACAAGGACCTGGGGGAAAAGTGGAATAGACCAGTTAAACGAGAAGAATGTGGAGTCATCCTAGAAATGTCAACAGAACCAAAGACATATATCACCCTAAAATCTATCTCGAAGACAACAGGTTGTTATAGCCAGAATAAGAACATTGCACTCCAGTTTCACACACTCATTCATAATTTCCAGATCTCCGCAGCCGGTATGCAGCTCATGCAAGGAGGCCACAACAATTCCTCATGTCCTCTTTGACTGCCCCAAACATAACAACATAAGAAGAACAACTATACTCGCCCTTTAAATGATGGAGATCTGCAACTCACCAACAGCAATAAACAACCTTATAGATTTGACTATGAAAACTCATTTATATAAAGTAATTTAAATGTTCAGCAAACGTAAATCTTAACAGATGCAAGTCGCTAATGACCAATAGGTTAATGCGACTATAAACTGTAAATTTTTTTTAAAAAAAATTAAGATGTACATTATTACATTTTAACATTACAAGTCTCTTTATTTGTCTTGGAATCCTTTATTCGTAATTTTCAGTATTATAAAATGACTAAATCAAGGTAACGATTGATTCATATCGCCGTTGACTACGTTGGTTCACGTCTCTGCTGCCATACGAAGAGAGTGTCACAGCATCGGCCATAATAAATGTGCATCAAATGGAATAACGCCTTAGGTTTCAGTCCCGCGAGTCACAAGGGCGCTGCATGCTGCATCTTCACAGGGGCTAGAACATGCTAAACCGATAACAAAATAGTCGACTCGACATTGACATTTAGTTTCTGTTCACGTGAGAGAAAAATAAATCTTATGATTATCTATCACTTTATTCACACAACTCTTTGTATTTAAATCCATGAACGCGGTCTGAATGACAATAGGCCTACTTTGTAAAACGTAACAAAAATATATATCAAACGTACGGCGAACGTCACTAATATGCGTCATGAAATTGCTCAGGTCTAAGATCTGACAAGCATTGCCTTTCTCTCTACCAGAGACAATTCAGGAATAGTCTGAAGGGCGTATAAAACTATCCTCGTGGAAGTCTTTAAAAACCTCGCAGTCACTCCTTATTGCCAAGAGCAGCTAAATACTGGTCAAAAATAGAGAAACTTGGCTTAGCTAGGAAGATAACGACGAATGATTTAGAGAATGGAAAAACGATGGCAGAATGGATTGAAGAGGAATAAAACAAAAGGTTAATAGCGACAGAGAAAACTCCCAGATTAAAAGAGATATTTGGAACAATGGAGGAAAGAACTCAAATGATGCACTTAAGACCTACACGTGAAATAGTCCATTTCTTGAGTGGCCACGGGTCATTTAGAGAATTGATACCCAAGATAAGCAAAACAGAATTGGAAGAATATGAATGTGGACACGAACGTGAAATTGCAATGTATCTGGCGACTTAATGCTGAATCTGGTATGAAACTTTCAAGAAGATAAGGGAAATCGCAATAAAATATGTCCTAAATAAAGAGGAACATTACAAAATTCTAGAAACAAGACTGAAAGACATGTAAATAAGTATCTGGGAAAGATAAAAAACAAATAACAACTAAAAGAAGGTTTTTTTAAGGTCGTAAAAGTCCCCCACTACTCCTCATAGATAGACGGCCTTCCGAGCGGTCTATGCACACGGGATGCCTAAACTGGGCGCCACAGTTGAGAGACGAACGACGCTAGTGGGCAGCGCGATTACGAAGGTACTGAAGCCTCTGGGCAGCCAGCAACAAGAGATTTTTTCTTTATGGCCGAAGAGCCAATCTAAAGACCAAGTACCAATCACTCCATAGAATAACACATGACAGAAATGAAAAAGAATACTTATGAAAATCAAGAAATAGAAATACTCCCTATGAAGCCTAGTGGGAATATACAGGGTTGAAACTGGAATAAATGGATAAATAAATACAGGGATAGTTTTATATAATAGCTTCTCTGCAGATGTAAATGACAACAATAACTATAAATGTTTTGGGAATCCGTGTAAGAATATTTTATTGAAGGCACGTTTTACTCAGTACAGGAGTTCCTTAACCGTTATAGTTCAAATAATTTATACTGAAAAAGTGTCATATGTGTTACAATTCTAATATTCTATTTCATAACTTAACATTCTTTTTAGTTTTTTCTTTCATTTTCTTTCGTTTTATGTTCGATCTGGAACTACAGAATGTCAGATTTCTAAACGTTCAGCACCGAGAAGTGCCTTTTCCGTTGTTCATGTTTAATACTCGTAGTCAATGTCCTGTTTGGAGTTATTCTGTACTATTTTTTACATTTTGCAGTTCCATATATATTTCTATAATTAAATATTTTTCTTATTGCGGTTTTTATTTGTATTTACGTAATTATTTAATAATATGCATATTCTGTAATGATTATATGGAACTCATAGTAACGTTAAGTGAGTGTTCGTCGATTGCATTTTTTTCAATACTATTAACTAATTGTAAATATTGTATTGTATTATTAGCTATGTTAAGAAGGTAAATTTATGTGTTGCGTTATTTAGTTATATAAATTGTAAACTTTTAAATATAGTATAAAGTTTTTTCGGGATTCCAACAGAGTAACGACATTTGTTTGCCCCAACGTATCAATGACTGGCTCCGCCATCTTCTTCAGATGAAGTTGTGACAAACAAACGTCGTTACTCGGTTGGAATCCCGAGAGAGCTTTATCCAGCAGTTACACCGTGAAAACCTACGTTCACCATTCTAAATGTTATAAATTTCAGTTTATCATAATTGTTTCTTCAAGAATTTAAATTTAATAAGACTGACATTTTTCTATAAAATCTTCACGGTGTTTTATCAGTCGCCATTTTAATATTTGTACTCAAAATTGGACTATTCTACGAATGAACGAATAAATTCGACACATTAAAGTTTATTTTAGGTAAAGAATCACACAAGCTATTTTAATAACTGAGATTAAATTTTGTCAAATATTTTTATGTATGAGATTCTTGTTAAATTGAAAATTTTTTAGAAACAAATTACATAAAATTATTTTTCTAGACAAATGATTATGAAAATATTGATTACAGAAGCAGATTTTCACACTTATCTTATTTTCAAATATTATTAAAATAGAGTCTGATAAAAATATATTGGCATAAAACACAAAAATATTATTTGTAAATTTATGTAATTACTTTCCTATCGCCCGAACCGAGAACTAAAGGAATCAATAATAAACCTAAATCTTAGTTGATTTTTTGTATGCCTCCTGTGTTATTTTTGGAAATTCTTTAGAATGGACAGTCCGGTATTTCAAAGTCTTTTGCAGCACACAATGTAATTTATTTCATGCAGTATCAGTGAGAACAATGACAATGAGATATATAGGCAAAAAAAAGGCGTTGAAGTAGTTGAAACTTCAACCTTGAAATAACTATAACTAGTTTGACTTTCATATCCAGTACGTGACAAATTTTCGAACTCACTCACAATTTATAAAAATCTCGTGACAGGGCCAAACCTCGGCACTAAGACTCGGCACGAGACACAGATCCCCTGCCCTCAGAACCACTATAAATAGAATAGATCGTTATATCCGCTGACGTGCAATAACAATGACCCTTTGGAACTCACAACGGGACGAAGAGCAAATGCGGAACCTTTTGAGTATAGAAACCTGAATTTAGTATCATAAGCGTTCGAGAGTGGTCGTCGGCTTTAAAAATACTTTTTATATAAAATAGTGTATATACGCTAAGAATATAAAATTTGTTATTTTTCAGAAGGTATATAGAGTAAATTTTACGCATAGATTTTGTAATTAAAATAACGTGAATGGTAGCTAAAATTAACAGAAATATTAAATTTCTATACGTGTTCCTACCAGAGAGACGGGGAAGGAGAATGATTGAAACCTGTGGAGGACTTGAGGGAGAGACAGAAGAAAGGATAGAGAAATCATGTAAACAAAAGCATTTAAATGTCTATCGTGAGCCAGTGATACACCAAAAAATATTTTAATGAGTAATGTGATTTGAATCATGTAGAAAGTTAAATAACAAGTATAGCGTTAAGTATAATTTGTGGCCGAAAACTTTCATTTTAAGGAATATATATTTCAAATAACTGCTAATATAGTGACCTGCATTTACTTGAAATACTGATCATAATATTTTATGTGATTAATTTAGACTCGAAAGACAGTGACTTGTTTTCAATCTGATTTTAATAAGCCTCGTAAGGATAAGTGAGGATCACGTAACCAAAGAATCGTTTTTAAAATGCGACGGAGAATGAATATATAAAAATTCTATAAAATTAAACCGGATTTTTACAAGGATAAACACTTTTCTTTATATCATAATTATAAGGGATTAAGACAAACGAACTCGACATGTAATCATGTGCATAGAATGTCCGAGATTAGTGAACGAGCTATTGAATAAATACAAATCTGCTGAGATGCTTCGAAAGCTTCGATAAAGTTTGGCATGAGGGATTGATTTGTAAACTAAACAAAATTCTCCCAAAGGAATATGTTCATATATCTTCGTAGCGCAATAGTTTTATAATTGGTATATATATTGTAATAACCACATAGGGTATACATAAAAAATATATATGCTTTTGATTTTAACAAACAAAATTATTAAACTTCATCAGAAATTACAATTGAATTTAATATTTTACTATTATAATAAGAACTCTTGCTCTCATGGGTCTCTACTGGGTTTGACAACGGACAGAATCGAACTATTAAAACGACCCAACATTTATGTTTTAAATTAAACAAAAGTATCTACTAAATTTATTAATGAACTTAACCTATAGATTGCTTCTAACTTTATTATCAAAAGAAGAGAACGACATCTGACTGTTATCCTTTAATAACGTTTACATCTGTTAATATTATGCATTCCAACTTACGGTTTCTCAGGTTTACTTCAACTCGTTCTTTAGACACGCCCTTTAAAGCTTGGACATTAACTCACTGACTCTAACACAATATCACTGGTTCGCCGATATCTGGTTCTCCATATCCAGTGAAATATCCCAGGTGCTCGTCGTGACACTACTTGACGTCGTTTGCTGCATCCAGGTTGCCTACCATCGAAGACAGGTCAAATTCTCCTACTCATACAGATAGAGCTTCTGTATGTTAAAAATGTTTATAGTTGTTATAGTTTTGCTGACTGATGCTGACTATTTCTGTCTCAAACTCCAACCACGATGCATTCAGCACACTGGCTCCACTCTGACTGACTCTGACTATGCTACACGTTCGATGCCCACAGCATCTCTCTCTTACGCTGACTGTCTCTCGTTCCTCTCCCACGCTAACTGTCTAACTGTCCCACAATAGGTTATTTCACCCTATATATATCACTAGTCTCCTTGTTTTTCTCTTGATGCAAAATTCCGTCGCAACGGCGCGGTGACAGAATCCCATTACCGAAATTTACGTCCTTGCAGCTGCAGTTATTTCGCCGGCTGCTCTCTTTTGTCCGAAACCCGACAATCGCGACAGGTCCAATTTGTCTTTCGACCTCTCCCCTCACAAGTGCGCGATACTAATTTCTCCAGATCCTAAGTCAACAAGTGCCTGGACCCGACTCGCACAAGATCCTTTCTTGCAAGTCCCAAGCAAATACGTCACTTGTCAGGTCATTCATCAGAGACAATAGCCTGCTCTACCATAACCACTTTGGGACCAGCTGCTCGCCCACGTTCTGCGTTACGGATTTGCCACAGATCCCCAAATCAATAAGTTACTGGACCCGCAATTACTCTTTAGACCTAATTGCCGCACTGTCACACCGTCCCTACAAATTACGGCTTCCTCTCTGCCGCCCACCAGCACTCATCCTAAATAAATGTCTTACCGCTCCGTCTTGTCACCTCGTGACAGGACCCGCAATTACTTTTCCCTCGCATTCTCTTTACAACATGTGCGCTGTTTTTAAACCAATGCATTATATTATGCATTACATTACAATGCATCCCCTTAATGCATTACAATATATATTATTTTAATGTAATTACATATTAGCAAGTTTAGTAAGTTGGAATTTGACCAGGCGCCGCAGTGGCGGATAGATAATCCGTTCGGTCTGGACTTAGACACGTAGAATGTTGACCCTCGGAAGTTACCGGGACTGTCGCACCGTGGGAAACGTCTCTCCAAAAATCCCAGAAATTGAATTAACACGTGACTGCCTGAACCAATCACATTTCTTGGTTCAGGAAAGATCGATCGAAAATTGGTCGAGAACGTCGATATTTCACATTAAGCGACGGGGCTGTAAAGAAAGTGTAGAGCAGACTCCTCGACGAACCGTCGCCAGGGACGGACGTACAGCCCCAAACTTGCATCATCCAGAGGACTCTGAGAGAACGAGGGTGCCACATGATCACGGCCAGAGATGCACGCAAGGTAACTGCCAAGTGTCTCAATCATTGACGCGCCTGGGGAAATTACCGTAAAACATGGTTTAACTTGTAATTAAGGGATCGGATTGTTTTGCCCGGCTAAATGAACACGTATAATTTGTATTATATATTTTATTTGTCCATGTTTAGTTAAATAATAAATAAATTCTGGAATATATCCCTTAATGTTATCATTTTATAAACCTGGCACTACAGTACATTACTGAATAATATATTTAAACAAAAAGATGAATACTCATATTAGAAAGCGATTAGAGTGGGCGTACCCCAAGGTAGCATCCTGGGTCCTATCCTGTTTTCGTTATACTCTAGCGATGTCCCAAAATTTGATAGAATTGAGTTGACTACATATACACATAGTACCGGGTTACTTTGCTTTTTTGGGGGGCAACAGGCTACATGAGGGTAATCCACTTTGGGCAACTCCCCTTTAATAGCATAGGAAGGGATTTGAAAGGGGGGATGCGGAAGGGTGGAGGAAGGTAGCCAAGGGTTACTAGGGCCCCCGGGCTATAGTTTAAGGATCCTACCCGGTATTCGCCTAAAGAAATGCAGGGAAAACCCTAGGAAAACCTGCATCGGGTAGGTCGGGCATTGGGTACTTGTCCCACGCCCTTCCAATAGCGGGAGAGGAGTTTGCTGTGGGGACGCAGCATTCCCTTCTCTGTGCCTCGACCAGTTTAGGAGGCAGCTGGCCGACTATTCCAGTGGGAATAGTGAACAACTCTTACCGTATGCTTAAGTTCTGCGACCCCGGAACATACACCTCTTAAAACAGGCCGAGGTGCCACGACTTGTGGGAACCTTAGTTCAAAAACGGAGAGGAAAAGGCATACCCAAAGGTAGCCCCTTCGCATCTCTCCTAAAAGGTTCTGCCTGCGAGAGAACATCCCTCGCAGGTATTGCCTGCGAGAGAATAGCCCTCGCAGGCCTTCTTGGGGTTACTTTGCTGTAGAGACAGACCAAAAATTGTTAACTGGATGACTTCAAGCAGCGAGCAGTAAATCAATAGTTAACTGGACTAAACAACGGATGGTAAAGATAAACGAGCAGAAATCTATCCTTATCGTCTTTACCAATAAAACATCAAAAGACCCGCCCACCCTCTTTACATATAATGGCATTATTGTGCCCTATGAGAACAACGCCAAGTACATAGGAATGACTTTAGGTACCAAACGTGGGTGGAAAGAGCATGTTAAAAAAAGCGGAATTAAGTATACAATACTATTGGTTAGTTGGATGAAACTCCAAAACCTTTCAGTCTTCAATAAACTACTGATTTATAATGAAATATAGAAAACAATGTGGCTTACGGTATTTAGCTTTTGGGCTAAACGTATGACATAATCATCAAGTGTATCAAAACATTTCAGAATATAGTGTTAGGAACATTGTGAATATCTGAAATACATATATACTTACGGATCTCCAGAATCCAACCAATAAGGAAGAGATAAAAAGGTATGATGGGAAACATGAATCCAAGCTTCACGCCTACGTAATTTCAATGAGAAGACTACAATTAAAGAAACCAGCTGATCTTGTGTAATTTGGAGTGTATAAAAACAGAGCACAGTGCGTGAGTAATGAGTACACAGACCAGAAAATCTGGAAGACCACATTTGATAGACTAGTCGATGAATACATAGTCTGTTTTAGATTTTTGTGATGTAAATTAATGGTTAGCCTTTAAATACTAGATTTCATGGTGAAACACACTATTTATATAAAAAAATATTAAAATGTATGCTGTAGCCCTAAAACTGTTTGATAAACAGATGAAGATAAATAAATTTATGTACGAGATCCGTTATCAGTTATGCAAATTATTATGTAATAAACATTCTGAGACATAAGTATTCATTAGCTGATACGTCTGCCTCGCTCAGGAAACTGTAGACATAGATGAAACATATAGTAACTAATCCTTCCAGTAAAGTCTCTACTGAATGGCCCAGTAATCTATTATTTTAATACATTTTATTTTTAAAGATAATTTATTTTATAATTTCCGTAACAGAATTATATAAGATATATTTTTTATATTTCGTTAAAATTTTAACACTTTAAAGATTATTTTCAAAGCCCGTTAACTTTTCCATTACAGCACACCCTACGTAGTAACCCCTTAAAAATTCAAAAAGAAAGGTATATGGAGGAGAGTAAGGCGCTTAAGGGCACGACTATCGTACCTCAATCCTCAAACCCCTCTAACTCGATAAGGTTTCACGTGCTTTGAAGAACTCCAAGTGCCACAGCGACACAAAAGCCTTGAAAGCTACATCGTAACATTTCTAGCGATGGTGCCAGCTATTATTTAGTGACTAGCTGGGTGCCCGGCGTTGTTCGTGTACTTATTTATATAAACTCGAAAAAGTATTTAATTGTATACTTAAATATATTCCTTGAGTATTTCAGGATATAATTGTCAATTGTCACTCAGTCTTCATACATTACGAAATATTATATTGATGAAATTGTTAGCTAGACTCACAACTAATATAGCGCGAAAATTAACTTATATTTTCCGCAAGGATGGTAAAGTAATTCGTATTCTTCTTTATTATCATTCGATGGAGTATTGCTGTATAAAATTATATTTTTTATTTAAAGAAAATATTTCTGCTTTATTTCATTCCTGATAAAGGAGAATTTCCTTTGTTCGTTGCGTAGTAACGTCTTTCTCTCGCGTGACGTCATTGTCTCTTGGCGCGCAGTAATTTAACATTTAATGATAATGGTTTTTAATTATAATTCTTTCCACATATATGCTAGGGGTTTCTCACCCTCACAGTACCGTTTCTCGTATTTTGAAGAATACGTGTA
The DNA here is from genome assembly GCA_037074705.1 of Zhengitettix transpicula. Lineage (NCBI taxonomy): Eukaryota > Metazoa > Arthropoda > Insecta > Orthoptera > Tetrigidae > Zhengitettix > Zhengitettix transpicula. The sequence goes on from CM073591.1 coordinate 144,401,838, forward strand.
CCAATTTTTGTTGCATTCTGTCCATGCGATAAAATTTGTATAAAGAACAACGTAAATACATACATACATACATACAAATATACATCATTTTTTATTATATAGATTACATGAATTTTAAGATTATTTTCAAAATATTTCTGAAATATTTGAAAATATATTTTGAATTAAATATATTAACATATGCATATTATGTACCATATACTTAATTATGTTTTAAAGAAGTATTCACGTGACTTCATATGTAAATATGCAATAGAAACGTTATTAATGTTTTTTGGTTTGCAATACGAGAGACGAGCTTTTTACTGAATCGTATTGATTATCAGAATAGTAAAAGCAATCGTACGATTAGTTGTAGATTGACATCTTACAAAGACAATCACTGTAATGCCACATCAATGAATGCAAAATCGGGAATTGGAACATATCTGAATAATATTTATCTATAAAAAATCAAATGAGGACTTAGGATTTCTTAATTATTTTTCGTAATTATTATTGGGTCTTTTGATGGCTCGAGCCTTGAAACAATTGAACGTATTCCAGTAATATAAAGAAAAGTGAGTCTAGGATGTGCGCGCGATGTCTCCAAGGTACTTTAGCCACTGTATAGGGTGATGTCAACAGAATAAAAAAAATTAGAAGTAATTATAGCATTAGATGAAAGTTACCCTGCTAAATGGCGGAAAGTGCAAGTGACATAAGTAGGAAATAAACTCTTCGCACTGTAATGAAATAAAGGCTGCGGATACAACTGCAACGACCCTAGACGATTAAAGCTAACTATCTGCTTCTTTGCAGTTCTCAGAGGGAGGTGGAGGGTGTCGTTAGAGAAGTCAAGAAAGTAGCAGCTGTGGAAGGGGATGAAAAGTTGACATCGTTATACGGATGGGTCTTCAGACTATAGACGTCGCTGCTGTGCTTTACCTCTCAGTACCTGAGACGAACCATCAGCGCAATACATCCGATGTTTTGTATTATTTCTTTTACGACCGTTATTACGATTGTATAATACCAGAATTAATTTCTATGTATATTTCTGTTATAGACGCGGAGGGAATCATTGTTATAATACGGGAAGAAATATTGACTTAGAATTTTCTAGTCTAGTATTCCGTATTCCGAAATTAAATTATATGACAATTTTCAAGGTAATATCAAAATATAAATAAACAACATCTATCCATCAAAGCGCAAAAAATGTCTAATAAACTATTATTATTACTCGGTTAACGGTTTTTTAAATACAATGAAGTTACATAAGATATAACCAATTGATAATTTGATAGTTCTAAGTGTGTGTAGTAACTAAAAAAAGAATTACTGTTATCAGTACAATTTAATTTTGTTATTATTATTTGATAACGAGAAACGACACGACGAGAGTTTGGTTAACTGTCTGCCCGACGAGTCCAACGTTACGAAATATTATATTATTCCTTTTGCATTCCTATTCTGCTTTTTTCGTGTCGCTTTAAGTTCTTTCCTTAATGGTACAAAAAATAAATATTTTTATTTATGTACTTCATTTTAAATTTATCTATTGAATATAAACTATTGTCTTTTTAATTTTTGATTTTTTTTATATCTTTATTATTTTTTCGTTAATATCTTCATTTATACTTTAATTTTTATAGTTACGTCTAATTGTATATTTATATTCATAATCGTATATACCGACGTTATGGCTTGCCATTTTTCATTAGAAGGCTACTATAATAAATAAATTAAATGATAACAGTCTGCAATTTTTTTTAAAAAAAATAGTTATTATTCTCATCGATGCCGTTTCTTCTCTTTAATCAATTTCGGTCAAAATAAAGGAATTAACACAAGTTATCGCACGTTTTGAGTACACTAATGTAAAAGTTGGTAAATTACCGATAATGAGCGGATTAAATATACGATAAAAATGTTTTTAAACTGTGGGGCACGAAAATCGTAGGGCCAGCGTCAAAACTCAAAGTTTTAGCATAAAAGATATAACAGTACATATTTAATGAAAATAGTTTGTTAAACTCTCATAATTGGTGACATTTATAGATTAGAGGACAACAATATCATCATTTGAAAGACTTGAATTGAAGTCTTATTCAAATTTTCCGGCTTAGAATAGTATACAAACAATTGAAAATCTTGTCTGTGAATTTCCATGCATAATATTACGTAGAAGAGAGAGGAAATAAACTTAATTTAGACTTATTTATAAAGATAGTAGATATTGAAATAATTCCAAAGAACAGAAATGTGAGCATGTGTAAAATATTTGACAAATTTCATATTCACATATTAATGGTATTATGTGGATTTGTGAAAATTAATGTATAAATAACAATAAGAAATTCAAAAGTTAATAAATTTCAAGATTTATTTTATTTGTTCATATTTTATTGTTTCATAAAGAGAAAATCTTGAAAACAGTGAATTATAAAACCTTAACTTATAATGTTTTGTATTAGTTATATGATATAAGTGTTTTCAAATATAAATTTATTATATATTATATTAATAAAAAATTATTTACGATTATGAAAGACGTAATTAATAAAGTTAAATAGAAAGAAGTATATATTTCATGGAACTGTGACGTATGAAAAATTTATTACATGTTTTGCAATTAATAAATGAAATTATGAACCGAATTTAAGCTTATACTTGGCAGCTAAAATTTTATTTATAATTACATTTAAATTAAAATTAAAATATAATCTAATTTTCGGAAATGTGTTTAGTTTTCCATGAAAAAATGTATCAGAAAATGTATGTGACTATTCTCACCAAATATTTTAATATAGAACATATTTTCATTAAGACAGTTCACTGTAGTATGGCAGAATAATTATTTTATAACATTTACTTCGATTTACACTTCTCTATTAAGTAATTAGAGATTCCAAAAATGCCTATTATACCTCCAATGCCTACTGTAGTTTGTTAATCCTTTCAGTGCTGGCGAGTTGAGAGGTTGCCGTGACTCATGCGCTAGGCGCTCAGCGCTGTACTCAACACTTATACGCACGAGTATTGCGCAAACGTATTGATGACGTTTTAATCTAGGAATCATTAAAGGGAAGATTTTTAAACAATGTTTTGAAATGAAGACAATTTACACGACAACTGCTATGATTCAATTGCACGGTCAAGTGTAGCAAAGCAAAATACGACATACACACGACACCTTTCGGCGCATCTTATAACCACCAAGTAACTATTCACACCAGCAGACGCATCTAAGGAGCAGGAATAATAGTGTCTTACAGCAGTTGAAGCTAAGAAATCCAAACGCCATGGCATAGCACTGACCACACGGATTGCGCTGAGAGTTATATGCTACTTTCATACCGTTTCCGATGATACAGCATGGAGTTTAAACTTCATGATGGCCGATTAAAAGTGGCGGCTAAATCTCCACGTCTTACGAGTTTTAATAAATATATTGGAGGTGGAAATAACATAAAATATATTTGCTATGTTTTATTTTATTCCATTAGTCCTCGAATTTGGAAATATGATACGTAATTACATAAAATTACAATATAATAATTGGATGCTACAATTATAAATAATAAGAAGTTAATATAAAATTACTAAAATTCGGGAACATAAGTAAAATATATTCATATTAAGAAAAATAATAATTATTTATCTATACTAAGGTTATAATATAATATAATATTTACAGTACTCAAAAATAGTCAATACGTACTAGTAAAAAATTAATGATTAGAGAATTAACTATCACACAAGAATAAACACAATCTGACACTAACACACTAGGAGGAAACACAAACGATGGGCAAGTCACTTCAGGAAACAGAGCGACTCCAGGACGTACATGCAACAAACCAACAGAGACTACGCAAGTTATGAAATAAGCAGCTTTATTGCAATTCATTGAACACTTTTGCAGTTTAAAAAATAATTATTTATTAGTGCAAAGATTAAGAAACTCCTGTACTGAGTAAAACACCGGCGCCTTTCAGAATAATATTTTTACATTGCATCCCAAAACTGTTGAAGTTATTCTTCTTATTCAGATTTGGAGGAAGACTATTGTATAAAAACTATCCTCATTCTTCATATCACTATTTATGACTTAAAAATCTAGAGTCTCATTCATACATTTGTAAGTATTATAAATTTGACTTGTCCTATTTCCTCAGCCGAGGACTAATGGAAGTAATAAATCTAATAAGAGAAACTGGTAGAGAGCAAGGCGATGATAAGGCGATTTCTAGTCTCATAATCGTGAAACTCGCCATTCGTTTGAAAAAGATCCATGTTCCACTTAACGAACTTTAAAATTTCGTGAATAAACACGCTGGGAAGAGCTAACATTCGCATCCTTTTGAAAAATGGTTTACAACTAGATTTATTATCCGTATTATAAAGAATTCTAATGTCACGCTTTTGAAAACTTGAATATTTCAATGCTCCTGGAGCAATTGCCTCAATTTGCAATGCCGTAACACATAAGGGAATTAAAATACGCCAAGTACACCATTTACGTAGTGTTGATGTCAACATGTTGCATTATGGTTCTGAGACAATAACAAGCCGAACTGAGTTTTTCAGCGTTCTAGCTGGAATGCCGCCACTGGACATCTTGGCTCAGGAATGCCGCATTAGTTGGAATATAAAACACAGGAAGGGAATCAATAACAGAGTGGCAACGTCGGTGGATAGAGTCCTCAAAGGGACGATGGATGCACCGCTTCGTTCCTGACATCCCAACATGGATAAGGAGAAAATAATGGAGAGTTAGATTATTATTTAACTAACTCATGACAGGGCATGGATTCTTTCGTAAATATCTGTATAGATTCAAGATAGTGGACAGCCCCATGTTCTTGAACTGTGGTAAGGAGGAGGAAGACGTTGAACACGCTTTTTCAAATGCCCTCATCCTGAAAATCTAAAAAATATTCTTAGAGACGAAGTAGAGATTGAAGTAATACCTGCCAATCTGCTTTCTGTGATGCAGGAGTCAGCAGACAAGTGGAAGGCCATCAGAAAACTCGCCGCTATGTTATAAAGGAGCTACGCAAAGTTGAAAAGGAGAATAGTCCATAATAGGAGGAAGATGCACTGCTAAGACCGCTTGCTACGAAGTAATACTTAATTGCAGTTCCGTAGGAAGCATCGATGGAAAGGGAGATGTTTTTTAATGGGTAAGAATCCCACAGTAGTGCGGACTGCTACCGGTGTCTTTTGAAGACTTTTCACCTACCACGTTAAAATAAAAACACGGATTGCGCTAGCCACTATACTGGCTTACAGCAGTGAAAAGGTTAAAACTATTCATTTAAACTTTGTAATATATCCTTCAGTCTTCAGCCTTTTACAATGTCCCGAAAACTACTACTTCAGCCTTGTAAGTCTTTTAGAGTGGCGTCAACAAAAATGTTCTTGACGACTGTACATGATGAAATTAAAACATATATTTCAACATTTTCATGATCTTAGAATATATAGTTAATAACTGTGGAAGATTAAATTTCTTTATCGAGTCTTTTAAACGAGAAGAGTTCGAGCAGTGAATGAATTGCTGTAGATGATGTGCAAAATTCTCTTCTGGTATGGGTTGCGAGTAATTTTCTTCTTGGCCTGTCGTACAGAGTGCATTCAAAAAGTAGACGTTTTATAGTTATTGTAGACCTGCAAACCGTACATACAAGCTGAGGTAAACTAAAAAATATTATGGGTTAATTTGGTGTGCAAGATGCGAATTCTGGATACTATTAATTATTGTCTTCTTGTGATTTTTCGAGGCAGAGATGAGTCTCTAGCTCACTGAAGAATATCCCTTCATTTCTTCCAGTTCGGTTGGTAGACCAATTTTTTTCAAAGAAGCCAGAGAGGGTTGCGCAGGCATCCTTTTTGGTACATACAGGAGTAGTCGAGATGTTTCGTTGTTGCGAGGCCTCTCTCTTCGCCAGATGGTCAGCCTCCATGTTTCCTGCTATACCTGCGTGTGCGGGAATCCACAATATCTTTATTTTGCTGCTTTTTAGGTTGCTCCTCCATATGATTTCTTGCATTAGGTTGATGTTTACATTACTGCAGAACTGGTTTTTTAGTGAACTGATGGTGACTAGGGAGTCAGGTACAATGAGGATGTTTTTACAGGGACTTTCCTGACAGGAATTGGTTGCCATGAGTAGGGAAAAGGTTTCAGCAGTGGTTATAGATGTCTCCTTGTCTACTGATGTGGATCTGGAGGTATATGCAGTGACTTAAGCGCAGCCTACTTCTTCTTTTGACCTGGAGGTGTCAGTGACTATAATACTGAGGTAAATATGTTCCTTCTGGAGTGCAGTAAATTCTTCCTCCCCTTGTTGCTTGTTTTTAGATTTTGTGCCAGTTTTGAGCAGAGAGGTGTCTGTTGCAATGAAGTTTCCATGGAGGGACCTTGATGGAGGAGTTGTGGTCTATGTCTCTTGTCAGAAGAAAGCAAGGCTTTGAGTGCCAAATGGAAAGGAAGAGGAGGAGGTGTGAGATAACTTGCAAAGAGATCAGGGATTAGTACGTATGCTACAAGATTCTGCGGCTATGCAATCATATTTTACCATAATGGCCTTTCTTCTCATTTTCAGAGGTGTAACTTTATTCTCGATTCTCAATCGGTCTATTGGAGTGCTTCTTAGACATCCTGAGATAATTCTAAGTGCTTCATTCTGTATCACGTTCAACTTTTAAGTTATTTTTTGTGTGCTGATACGTAAATATGGGAGATGTAGTCTAATTTAGACAGAATTAATGCTTTATATGATAGCTCCAGTGTTGAGGCGTTAGCTCCCCAGTTCCTAGCTGCGACTAGTTTCAATAGTGATAAACGTTTTTTGGTATCTACAATCAGATTGTTGATATGGGCCCGGAAGGTTAATCTAGTGCCCCAATACAGACATTAGATCTTTATGAAGTTTTATTTCTTCAGTAATAACGATAAGTGAATAATATAAGTAATAATTAAAATAAGTTGTTTGTATGAATATTCAACGAGATTTATGGAGGCTGGTATCTGCCGTGTAATTAGTATGACAGCTACAAATGAGTAGTAAACGTATTTAATGATGAGAATGACATATTTTCAGTTGATGAAGGAACAATGTGCCGAAAGCTGAAGAATATACGAGGGTGAATCAAATATAAACAAGACTTATTTTTTAAAATACTTATTTTGATTGTAAACGCACAAAAAATCATAGTTTATTTTTCTACATAATCTCCTGATTTATAAACACATTTTTCCCAGTGTATAGGTAATTTTTTAATTCCTTCCACGTAAAAAGAGTCAGGTCGTGTTTGTAGCCAATTGCGCACATATGCTTCAACTTCATTATCGCTGTGGAATTTTTGCCCTCCCAAAGCTTCCTTGAGAGGACCAAAGACATGGAAGTCGCAGGGAGATAGGTCTGGACTGTATGGAGGGTGTTCCAGTGTCTCCCAACCCAGTTGCTCTAATTTTTGTACGGTCAGGGCTGCTGTATGGGGGCTAGCATTATCATGGAGGAGAATCACTTTTCTCATCGGAAGGACTCGTCTTTTGCGGCGATATGCAAGTCTGACCTCAGTCAAAATTTGGCAGTAGTATGCCGCATTAATTGTTCTGCGTTCATGCAAAAAATCAAGGTGCAGCTGGCCACGCTGGTCAAAACCTTGCCAGCCGATAATCGTGACTTGGCTTTTCTCCTTTCTTCCTCCACTCCATACTCGCTTGTTTCGACTCAGGGGTGTAGTGATGCACCCACGTTTCATCACAGGTGACAATGTGAGAAAGAAATGGGTCTCCTTCTTCCCGAAATCGTGCAAGAAGACGCTCACACACTTGAAAACGATTCAGTTTCTGGTCAACTGTGAGAAGGACCTTGCGATACCCTAGCTCCTCTGAGAGTATAGAGTAAGTGCTCCCATAACTTATTCCAACCTCAATTGCAATATCCGAAGTTGTTAGACGCCTATCACCTTCAACAAGTTGACGAACACTGTCGATGTTGCCCGCTGTAATGCTGGTGCGGGGTCTGCGGTCATGGCTCTCATTTTCAACACGTTCACGGCCCTCCACGAACTGTTTATGCCAAGCAAACACTCTAGCTCGCGACAGCGTCTCTTCCCCGAACTGTGCAGTCAATCTTCTCAAGATTTCGGTCGGTTTTACACCTTCTGCAGCTAAAAACTTGATAACAATACGTTGCGCAATAGAGGGAGGTACCTCCTGCTCGGACATCGTAACGATGGACACTGAGCGAGTCTATGATGATGAGTCACGTGCTTCCCCCACTCCTGACAAACCAACCTAACAGCCAATAACAGCGGAACGTTCTTCCATCACTATTGCGCGCACAGGTCCAAAAGTCTCGTTTATATTTGATTCACCCTCGTATATTGAATAAAGGTTTGAGACAGTTTCTGGTTTAATTTCTGCCGAACATACTATTATTTCACATTATAATAAAATATTAAATCTTAAGTGTTTCAGACGTAGGAAGTATGTTTTTTTAAAAAATTTAAATTCAGAATTTGTACGTTAAATGCATAAACGCTCTTATTTATTGAGACGGAGGGACACGTGCCCGCAAGTTTTGTTCTGCGTACTAGTGGTTTTAATGACACTGGCCCGTGTAATGTAGACACAGCCCTTTAATTTTGTTATTCGGTTGGGGCCCTCACAGCAGCGCGCTTTGACCTATTGCTGGCGTCTCAACAGATTTAATTACAGCAGTCACTTTGTCCACAATTAGCAGTGAAGAGTGTTTAGTTTCCTGGACAGTAATTCCTGTTATGCAAAATTTGTGTTGCCACCGAAGCATGGTGATTTGTGAAAGGTTAAAGTTGACGCGTAGGCAGTGATCACACAGCAAGCAGACTCAAGCGTGCGTGGGTTGGTGGATTCGGCGGCCTTAAGGGATTGCCTGTCTCCTTCCCTCACAAAGAAGCCTCACTACTATGATTAATGCGTGTCTCGCACACTTCGGACGTTTCTGCTGTGCTGTGTCGGGAACAAACCACTAAGAACTTGAGCGACTACTTTAAAAGTAAGTACACATAGAGTGGATATTACAGAGGATGCCCGAAGGAAACCAGGCGACATATTTACTCCAAAGGCAAAATAAATGAAGCCACTTAACTGCTTACGTGAGAAATCAGTTTGAAAAAGTCTGAGGAGATTTTATTTTGAGTAGGAATGCAGTCATCACACTACCCACATACAAAGTGAAAGGGGCAGCCATTCGTCACCTTTGCGGTAATTACGAACAGAAGCAACCCTGACATCGGATGAAGCTAAGGAGCGATCTATTTCGAAACGAGATCTCGACTTCATCATCGGAGAAAGTGTTATATCATAAGAAGAAATGATCTATCGAAAATACTGTATTTTAAAATGGGGGATACCGTAGCTGCACTCAGATTACATCTGAACAAATTACATCGTACAAGTGAAGAAAACGATTGCATTAATTGTGCGTAAAATGCAATTACATTAGTCACTACATTAAACGAATTTATCAAATCTTTAGTACTGAACAATTATATAAATTGTACAATTAATTATGCTTTAAAATAAGAGTCGCTTATAGAAAAGTAATTATATATACTGTAATAAATGTTTATGAGATTGATAAATTGGATTCACTTGATACTTTCAAGCCGAAAGTTGGCGCGAAAATTGTAATTAACATTATAAAAGTTCGCCGTCAACTGTTTCACTCACGTCACTCCACTCAGATGCTCACAGATTCCTATACTCCAATATCAATCAGCTGAGTTGAATATCTGGAATAGGAGGACGTCATAATTAAGCTTTTCGGAAACACAAAATTTGCAATTTCAAACAAAGTATTATTTACGACAACTGATTGATTTATATAATGATTTAAATTGTTTATAACAAAAATTTGTTCAAATTGTTTCTAGCAGATTGAATAATAATTTTATATATTAACATAAAAGTTGCAACAAGAGATTACAAATAAAATTATACCGGTCTTTAATTTACTAAGAAAGTCATCTGTCGACAGAGTATTGTGGGTTGAAATTTTCTAATTAAAAATCCGTGTATTTGAAAATTTAGCGCGTAGAATTGAGATGGATGAAGATATTTTTGAAAAAAATAAAATTAGAAATTTTAGAGCTTACAGTTTGTTGGCAACCGACGAGCGTATCCTTGCTCGCTGAAATACCCAAAGTGGAAGGAATTTTTCTACTTATGGTTCCCGTGCGGGTGTCTGAATTCTGCGGATTTCACGAAAAAACATCAAATAAAAATATTTGTTTCATGCAACGTAAGAATTTAGCCAAAACATCAAGCAAATTAAGTTAAACTGTCATTATTAACCACTATTTTTACTGGCGCCCAAACAGTGTCTTTCCAGTAGGCCAAATGCTCACAAAACTAATAAAAATTTACAATAAAATAATTTAATATGCAAATAATTAAAAATAATTAGTTAATTATGTATGTCGCAATACTTGTTCATTACATTACTAAATTTCAACAATATAACGCAAACAACCCCGGGGAATAATTAATTACGATTACTCATTATTTCTGTATCGTATCCAGAATCCTGTTTGTTCTCTGACTGACTGTATTTTTCTTATCTTTCTATCCTCCTTGTTGATACCTAATAAATATTTAGGAGTATTCTTGGCGTGACAGATTTAAAGTTAAACAAGTATAACAGACACCTTATGTTTTTTTTCAGACCATCTTTTAGTTTTTAGCCGTAATTTAGCTCCATACGTAGATTCATAAGCTCTGTAAATTATACTAAGAGATCCTTGATTTATTTTATGTTCTCTCAATTCTGAATTATTTCCCGTTGTAAGTACAATGACACGTTTTGTTTGTATTATTATCCATTGGTCAGCACTTATAGTGAGAATATAGCGCAGTATTTAGTAATAAACAATAACTTCTTAAGACATCTTTTATCTCCATCCTAATATTTCTGTACATTATATTTATAATTTGATATATATATAACTTATTGCTTTATTCTATATATTCTAGTTATAACTTTATTCTACGCGTTGTTTATGGAAGTGTAACGAATTGAAAAAGAAAGTATTTCCTCCGGCTACATGTTGGAAGAACTTTTCCTTTTCTCAGCTGATATCTCGCCAACAAAAAGTCTGTTTGCTGATATCGTTAACCTCCGCTTTCATTCATTCCACTTTGCCCTTTTATTTCAGTTGTTATGTTTCGGCTCGTAATTGGATACACCAGTGTGTTCTGTCATAACTGTCATGCTGCGATTGCAGAGGTTTCCCTTTTCTCTTAACACGGAAAGGAAAACGAAAAGATATCGGCCTAGAACAATACTTCAATTCAGAATCTGCAGCCGCTTAATATTCTAAATATATACAGCAACAATATTTCAATATCCTGTAGTGTACAAAAGTGAGAAAAATTAATTGGGGCTATTTTATTTCATTATTTACCTATTTTAATTTATTTCACGAAAATATCATGAGCAGTAATAATCTCGGCTGGAGACTGGCGACGGTCAGTGTTCGCTTCACATGTACTCACAGAAACGAAACGAAACCCTGCGCGGCATCCTTTTGTGCGGATTAAAAATTGTGAGTGTCTGGTCTAGACTAATCTTAGGTCGCAAGATTTTAGCACGTTCATATAAGACGCTCCAACCGTCTCGGACGTGTCTTCCCACGGCCCTCATTTTGGATAATTGCACCTCGTAGGGAGTGTGTCTAATGAAAATACTGAGATTTGTGTGGCACAAATATATTTCCTATTGGATAAAAATAGCAGAATTCAAGATACTCTGGTGGGAAATTTTGGAAATCCGAGGTGTAAAGGAGCTTGCATATCAAACAGAAGTCAGTTAGTTTTTAGTTAGTTACTTCTGAAATGTTATAAGTGAGTATGTTAGGAGACGTTACGAGTTTAGTTTATGAAGAAGTTGGATTTATTAAGGAATGTAGTTTTTACTTGGCGGTTAATTTTTGCTTTGGGGTGGAAGAAAGTTATTTTGTTAGAACTTATGAAGAAGTTCAGTTTTGGAGAGGAAGTTAGCTTTCAGTATTCAGTTAGATAGTTTTCAGTTAAGGAGCGGAAGTCTGTTCGGGGATGTTATAAATTATTTTTTACGTTTCGGGTCATTTCGGTGTTTTTTTTTAGGGCAACAGGCTACATGAGGATAATCCACTTTGAGCAACTCCCCTTTAATAGGATAGGAAGGGATTTGAAAGGGGAGATGCGGAAGGGTAGAGGAAGGTAGCCAAGGGTTAACTAGGGCCCCCGGACAATATTTTAAGGATTCTACCCGGCATTCGCCTAAAGAAATGCAGGGAAAACCCTAGAAAAACCTGCATCAGGTAGGTCGGGCATTGGGTACTTGTCCCACGCCCTTCCGATAGCGGGAGGAGTTTTCTGTGGGGACGCAGCATTCCCTTCTCCGTGCCTCGACCAGTTTAGGAGGCAGCTGGACGACTATTCCAATGGGAATAGCTAACAACTCTTACCGTATGCCCAAGGTCTGTGACCCCGGAACATACACCCCTCAAAACAGACCGAAGTGCCTCGGCTTGTGGGAACCTTAGTTCAAAAACGGAGAGGAAAAGGCATCCTCAAAGGTAGCCCCTTCGTATCTCTCCTAAAAGGTTCTGCCTGCGAGAGAATCCTCTCGCAGGCTTCCTACCTCCTGGTTTTCGGTGTTTTTTTTTTAGGGCAACAGGCTATATGAGGGTAATCCACATTGGGCAACTCCCCTTTAATAGCATAGGAAGGAATTTTAAAGGGGGAATGCGGAAGGGTAGAGGAAGGTAGCCAAGGGTTACTAGGCCCCCCGGGCTATATTTTATGGATCCTATCCGGCATTCGCGTAAATAAATGCAGGGAAAACCTTAGAAAAACCTGCATCGGGTTTGGCGAGTGAGTTTTTATATAATTATGGAACTGTCCCGCTGACGAGAACCTGTAGGCCAGCTGGGTGACCATTTTCCGGGAAATACGAGGGATTTTAGCGTCTGCTCGTGTAATCTGCAAAGTATTGACCAGCCAAATCTGCAAGTGGTAATGAACCAGTAAATAATCCCATCAAAGTCGGTTCTTACCAACCCCTGCCAGAAATTCTCTCCGTTTTTGTTTTTGTGGTAAGATCGTGTATCTCATTTTTTTTTTACAATTTTTGATGTATAAAATTTTACATTATGTCACCGAAGACCAGCAGATAGAAAGTGCGTACCAACGGAAAATAATTTGCTTGCGTAAAGAATGCTATCCGCCGGGAAGCGGGATGGACAGTTTTTTTGTCTGGACAACGCAACGGATGGTCACTGGGCAGTGGAACTGAATGGTCAGTTTAGTTGTTCAAAAGGCAGCCACAGTTACTTAGGGAAGAACATGGACGTTGGTTGGTAAAAACCGAACGGGACTGACCGAGATGCGAGTTCGCGTATCATAGCAAAAAAAAATACGTTGCTATGCTCGTCCAGATACAGTTGGTATAAATACAGCAAGTAAGCCGGTGGCTACAACTGGCTGGACGACGGAGTTTTTTTTTGCATAGCTAAAAGAAGAAGGAACGTTCATCGTCATTTTAGGATGACACCTGCATATTTACGTAAGTTAATCCCCCTGTTGTCAGTCATTACCTTTCTATAAAAATATTTCAATTGACATCATTATAGTTTGTTCGGTTTCCAGCCTGAGATTTTCAAAATGAAATGTGCGCATTTTGTATATGTCTGGATGAAATACACAATATTTGGTATAATTACTAGTAAATAATGATAATGTTGTTAATAATTTTTTTAAAAAATTACCAAACTAAGTTAATAATAAATTATAGTAATTATTTATGAAATCTTGAGTCCCAATAAACGACCTTACCACATTTTGTACTATTTTTGTTTATTTTGTAAAATAGCTGTGGTTATTTCAAGATTGATAATTTCAAGGAAGTTAACGTTTTTATATATGTTAATAAAATATAAATGTTTAATTATTGTAATTAATTTCACCTTCCAAACAATTTAATAGGTTTAGAGCTATACAAGTTTATTACAAATTTAAATGTGTTAAAAATAACTTATTGAAATCCCATTCTCCATAGAAAACATTAACTGTCAAAATCAACCAAAAAATGGTTTAAGTATTCCGGTGCGTCGTAAAGAATTAATAAACACTAAGGTCAGGTCAAGAAGAACTAATAAAACTTAATCTATGTGCCTGCAAGTTCGTTTATGAGAACTATCACCTTTCAATATTCTGCGACTATGTTCCAGCACTGGAATATCCCAAAAAATATCAACAAAGACGGTGCCGCGTTTGATAGCAGTTTGTTGCAGGCCTGGTGTGTTTTATCGCCTCAATCCTGACGACTTAATACGTCGACGGATAACTGTTGATAAAGCATTTCACACAAAGACAATATAAAAAAATATATGGTGTGTTGGTGAAGTGCTCTTTCATCAAGACAATACACTGGTACACATCTGTCCAGTTTCAAAGGTGAATTTCGAACTATTGCCGCATCAACCGTTTTGATTCCGTGCGACGTTCTTCTGTTTCGTAATATGATGTAATGGCACACCAGAATAAAATTCATGTCGATGAAGATCATTGCCGAAACAAACACGTGTTGAGAGGACTTATGTAAACTTAAGGCATGAATTACAGAATTACTGGGAGACTTGTAAGCAGGAGAAAGAAGATTATGGTCAAGTTAGACGAATAAACCATAAATAAGGAAATTTTTTACACATTTATCTACCCTCAGTGAAACACCTTATCCCTGTAATAATAATAAAGTCATAGATACTGTAGAGAAACAAGGATATCGAATGTGTAATTCAAATGTGTCCGTATGCTTTTAAATAGGTTGTTGCTCTCCAATTTTTACAATACATTAAAAACGTTATCCAAAATAAAGAATATGGCCGTAATACAAAAATAAACTATACTACAAATTTTATTATCACCCTTAATCAAATGGTAAACGCAAGAGGTCCCTGAATTATTTTTAAAGATGATGTATGTAATTATTAGATTCTTAATAAATTATATTTATTGCTTCACACGACTACTAATTGTAATTCCTTATTGTACCATGAATAAATTTAATTTTTACGAGGTCTGGATCTAACACTTTAACTTTTAGAGTGTGGTTTTACATGACTTTTGTCTTCGTAGACTTTATTCGGACTACAAAGAATTTCATCGATCGAACAGCGATCTTACATGGATCAGTTCATTGTCCTTCGTTTTAAGGGGTGATAATTTCTCTGCACATTCTCCGTATTCCGGCCTGCCTTATACGATTTCCCTCATCTGTCATAAGTCTCCAAAGAGATCTGACTGACAAGTTGGAAAATATTATTTAAAAACAGTACAGTTAAGAGGAAATATATTTTTTTAATGTTAATTGCATTCTACCTTCCCATTTCTGTCGCACCTGACCTTATTTTCATTCCTTGCTGTATTTGTCAGAAACTTTTGTCGAGATTTTACTTCTATCGATAAGTAATACAGCGATTATTCAAAATGAAATTAACAATTAACAATTTTTCGAGAAATATTGTTATGAAAATCCAAAAATCCTTCGTCAATGACAGTATAATTGTATTGAGATACCTTCATTACTTCCACGAAATCATAGCGACCGGAATAATCGATTCCCAGATATTATGCTACAAGTTATAGTATAATTCAATCCATGCGAGTGAGACAGCATGCGTTATTCATCGAAAGTGAATGGTGTTCACGTGAAACACGAAAACCATTTTTGACAATTGCGTGTAATTTCTATTCATAATTTTTCCCCACACATTTCATTGAAACCAACGGATTTATGTATCCGTAAGTTTCAAGTTTTTTTTTGACAAAGGTTCTAGATTTCACTACGAATACACAAGCGTTATCATGGTTTGGCGAATCTTTTATTCCCATATACAACCAATAATTAAGATGTTAAATGAGTTGAATTCCATCGCAGGATGATTCTCCAGTGTTCTTGCAGAAAGTGAGTAATTAGATACAGAAATTTTAAAAGCGTCTTAACAGGGACACGCTTTTTAACCTCACCAATAAGTTATCAAGGAAATTATATGTATTACTGTCATGTATTCGTAAATAAATGCCACATCCGCCAACAGTTCCAACCAGAGCTAAATTAATTAATTATTTGTTGTTTATTACTATATATATATATATATATATATATATATATATTGAAAAATAATAATTAGTAACACGGCGCTATAAAACATTAACTCAAAATTTAGGTCGATCAGACCAATTAAACTCCCGTATGTTTATTTTAGCCCGTCACATGAGTGTCCTAGCGCCAATTAAAAATAAATATGTTCAGTTGGTCGTCGCTGGCGTGAAGCCAGTACCTCTCACTGGAACAGGTGATGTCTCTGTAGTGAGCATAGAACTATTCATATTCATGAAGAAAATATTCTCAACATCATTGTTATCTTAACAGAAAGTAATAAAATATTAAATGATAAATTTTCAGATCATGCGGCATTCCTGGGGCTGCAGATCGATAATAAATCGGAGTGATCGTCTTTCTGGCAAATTACGTTCCGTTTCTTAATCATTGCGGTTATTGTTGCAGAAAGTTGATATCCAACCGGCTAAAATTGTTTACATAATAATAGTACAAACTTTATTTTTATATAATTGCATGGGAAAATGTCAGGTTTAATATAAAAATACAAAAGAAAAAGTAAACATTTAAATCATCAGTATAAAGCTTTACAATCATTATCACAACTAATATATTACGTTATTTACTAAGTACTCTTTTAGAGTTTTTTCAAAGTGCTTACCGTGCAATTATTTTGTGCACAGTGGCAGTTAATTATAAAATATAATTCCTTTCAGAAAAGGGTCATGCTCAATTCTGTCAATAGTTTTTGTAGTTTGGAAATTTTCAAAATACGAAACGAGCCATCTGAATTATAACATGTTTTTTGATTCAAGAGAAAGATGGAAACCTCTCTTAAAAATACTTAAAATTTTGACTCTACCCAGCACTTACATAAAAAAGGTACTAAAATTTGTCAATGTCACTTGAGCCTTTTCGTAACATTAACAATTCTATGAAACGAGGAACGGTCCAGTTCTGCGATGAGATAAGCACAGCTTCAGTCTATACGAGTCTCGCGTGTACCGTGCAGGTATAGAACTATTGGACAGTGTCGTCAAAATATAAAGAACATTAACAATTATAAGTACTGTAAAACTTAAATTATAAATGGTGCTTATTACTCCGTACGAGACGCGCGTAACAGACAAGGAGGCACCTTTACCAGATTGCAGAGGGAAGCTGGCAACGTCGTCGGGTTTAAGGACAATACTTATAGTATTCTGACAATTTACTTGTAAAGGTCGGCGCTACAATATTCCAAATTTACAAACGTCCGATTGATCAGATTTTTTTTGGGCCCAATAAACAAACCTAAGAAAATGTGTCATGCTCTCTCTCTCTCTCGCGATATATATATTGTAATAATCAACCGTGACAATTTAATTTTATGGGCTTTTAAATGAGAAATTATTGACTTTTTAAAACAAACAACATTTAATTACCAATTCTTAAAACATTATACAATTTAATTATATAAAAATCTCTTTCTCTCATGGGTCTTTACTGGGTTTGATAACGGACAGAACACTTAAATAATCAAAGAACCCAACATTTATCTTTAAATTAAACAGAAATATTTAATCGTCTAGTCATCGGCGAAACTTATTAACGAACTTAGAATTACCAGATTGATTCTAAATTTAAAAGAGTTTATTTTATTAGCACATAAGAAGAGAACGATATCTGACTGTATCTTTTAATTCCGTTTACACATATTAATACCATAAATTTCAACTCACGATTACTCAGGAACATTTGGCTCGTTCATTACACACACACTTTATAGACTGGACGTTTACACACACTGACTCTAACACATATTATTAGTTCGACGATAGCTGATTCTCCATACTCGGTGAAGGACATCCCACTGGCTCGTGCTGAAACTACTCGACGCTGGATGCTGTGTCCTGGTCTCCTACCATCGATGACAGTGGTCAAATTTTGATTTTACTACAGATTGAACTTCTGCATATAAAAATGTTTATAGTTGAATAATTTTGCTATTTCTCTCGCAGGCTGCAAATTTTCTCCATACTCTGTCTCGCCGTACGCCTCCACACTCAACTGACTCAACTCCTCGACTCCAATTCCTCGACTGCCTTACAAATTCTTATCCACCCTTTATATATGACTGTCCCTTCTATCTTCTGCTTTGTTCCAAGACTACGTCGCAATTGCATTGACAGTTTCTCCATTACTCCGAGATTTACACTCTGCTGTGGCTGCTCCCCACTTAGAAAATATCTAGCCGCTCTGTCTTGTCACATCGAGACAGGACCAGTAATTACTTTGCACTTGCATTCTCACCCCCAAATGTGCACTGTTCGGAAATTCTTCTGACCGCCTTGATCCCAAGTCAATACGCCGCTTCCTGTGACGTCCAAGACACAATGCCTTTCCTAAACCGATTTATCTTGCAACAGACCACCCGCGCATGTCCCTTGCCCTGCTTTAAAAATCCTAAGTACACATTGCCACTTCCTGTGCCGGCCAAGACCATTAATCCGAAACAAATATCTTGCCGCTCTGTCTTGTCACATCGAGACAGGACCCGTAATTACTTTGCACTTGCATCCTCGCTCCCACATGTGCGCTGTTCCGAAACAATGCATTCCCTCAATGCATTACAATATATATATATATATATATATATATATATATATATATATATTGTAATGCCAATTAGTTAACACATTAATTGTAAATTTGAAAATATAAATTGTTTGAGAAATATATTCTTACGGTGGTACAGAACACAGCAACAATGTAGCCAGGTATTGTTTCTTTGTCGGAAGCCCTGCAAAATGGCGTATGCAGCGCTCGGATTTGGAAGACGGGAAACAGTTCACGTTATGATATGGCGGAAGGCAGGTCGCATTAAGAGCTCACGTTACGGTAGAGTGGAGTTCACATTAAGATACGGTAGAGCTCAGTCCGCATTTTGGCTCCTCAGCGATCGGGTGGTCGTAAAAGAACTTTTGGAACTTCGAGATTAAACACGTACCGAGAGACGAGGACGAAAACGAAAGGCGAGAACGAGAATCGAATTAAACTTGCAGTAAAGCACAGACAAAACATTCACACAAGCCGAACTACGAAACCTGCTGAACACAAACAGTTTGGTGAACATAGCCAGGCAGAGATTGGCAGGAGTCAACCGAGTGAGGGAGAGACGAAGAGGAGGTTCCTGGTTCCTGATTTTGATCAAAAATATTAATTTTTGAATCAGTGAGTTTTAGTAGAAGCTGTGCAAAAACCCGTCATAGTGCTTCGTAAGTCAAAAGTATCCTGGAATGCTGCCGAGTACCAATATAAAACAATTAATTATGTAAACCGGATTAAAAGATAGTCGTCAGATTTCGTTCTCTTTCTTTGATAAAATTTATTAAGTAGAATCCATTTTTTAGTATAATTTCGTCAACAAGTAAATTTCGTCTTTGTTAATTGACGAGTAAATCTTTTTATTGAAATTTGTGTTGATAAGATTTCTAAATAAATGATTAGCCATTATCAAACCCAGTAAAGACCCTGAGATAAATTCTATTTGTAATTATTTGGGAAATTGTTTCAAACATTGATAATAAATTTGTTTGTTTGTAAAGTTAATAATCTTTCATTCATTTAAAAAGCCACCCATTTTTGTATATTACAATATATATATATATATATATATATATATATATATATATATATATATATATATGATATAATAAGCTATTTCGGAAGGCCTGCGAGGGCTATTCTTTCGCAGGAAATACCTGCAAGGGATGTTCTTTCGCAGGCAGAACCTTGTAGAAGAGATACGAAGGGGCTACCTTTGGGGATGCCTTTTCCTTTCCGTTTTTGAACTAAGGTTCCCACAAGCCGAGGCACCTCGGCCTGTTCTGAGATGTGTATGTTCCGGGGTCACAGACTTTGGGCATATGGTAAGAGTTGTCCGCTATTCCCATTGGAATCGTCGGTCAGCTGCCTCCTAAACCGGTCAAGGCACGGAGAGGGGAAAGCTGCGACCCCACAGCTAACCCCTATCCCGCCATCGGAAGGGCGTGGGACAAGTACCAAATGCCCGACCTACCTGATGCAGGTTTTTCTAGGGTTTTCCCTGCATCACTTTTAGGCGAATTGCCGGGTAGGGTCCTTAAACCATAGCCCGGGGACCCTAGTTAACCCTTGGCTACTTTTCTCTACCCTTCCGCATCCCCATTTCCAATCCCTTCCTATGCTGTTAAAGGGGAGTTGCCACTATGTTGATTACCCTCATGTAGCCTGTTATCCTAAAAGTACACCGTAATGAATGACAATTACGCGGATATTTTGAAGGATAAGTTGTATTGTTGTTTTCGCTCAAGCTGTCTACTCCATGGAGGTGTTCTTCGTCTCCTTGGCACAAAGGAAGAAGGCACAATTACCAACCTTTATAAAAGGGAGCATGACGAATGTTTGAAGAACCGCCGAACGACATCAAAAATCATCATCCCGATAGCGTCTCTTGTGTCGACAGGCATGCAAAATTATAAACATCTGTCTAAGGAAATAAAATTAGTTCAACGACGGATGTAGCAGATTTAATTGGTTTCCATTTTGGCAGAGGGCGACCAATGAAATTTAAGCAAAATACGCAGCGATTTTCTCACCTTCAATCAGCAGAAGGATTTTTTAAGAGTATAAATCGGAGGAGAATATAGAAAAATGAGGCATTCCTGTCCCAGTAGCGGGCAAGAGGTGTAAGAGCAGTTTAGCCATTATGGTGGAAGTTGCGATCATAAAATTTCGGGACTAAGTGGTGACCGACTCGAGACCGTGGAGACATTCAGTCTTTCTAGGTCTAAGAGTAGAAATATTATTCTACACGGAAAGAGGGAGTACAGCATCTGAACAGCGAAATCTGCCAGTAATGCGGACGCCTTCCAACGACGCTCCATCAAACAGACGCCAGAAACCAGTATCGTGATTCATGAAATCGCCCACAAAAACGAAACGACAAATCTCCTGCACAGTATCGATAACAAATTATATTTTATCAAGTATCGCAATTGCCAAAGATCCTAATTTTCTTAGAATGTTAAATTATATTGTTTAGACACGTTTTGTATCGGCTCACAATATTTCTTTTATGAATCATGAAATAAAGAGTGAATTATCAATGAATTACTGTAACTTTTATATTTAATAAATTTTTACTTTCCGTTATTGAATTCTTACTTTAAAACTAATTAATTTATTTGATATTTTATATCAGTTCACGCCATTTTGTGTGTTTTAGTTTGACTAGTCTCCACCATGTGTTTTCTGGTCGTGGACTGTTACGTCCAGGTGTGTTTATTACGTGCTCAGCTTCCGAACAGTCGACTTGCGCCCCCAGTGTTTATGTGCCAAGCTTCGAAGGAGTTCGCTTCCTTCCGTCTCGCTTGTGCTTTTACTTCCGAGAAAACCTGTTGTCCATCTTTCTGTAAGCTTCAGATCAAGTGAAGCCTCATTTTATTGAGCAACCGTCGTTGATTTCAGTGTTTGGAATCCCGTGATTCCGTTACCGGCAGCCGTTCATTCTGAAGCGGCTGAACTGAGTAAGCTGTCTTCACTAAGGGGTGAACGGACCCGGTGTTTTCATAGCTTGCAGTGATCTTGCAATCCTTATTTTGACCTCCACGTGTAGTGCGGAATTTGGGCGTCGAAAGTCCATTGCTAAAGTTTCCTTCCTGCGCTGACACTAAGAGAAAGCATATTATAGGTAAGAAAAGGTACTAATGCGTCATAGTCAATCTTGACTTACTGTGCTAGAACTTGGTACGAATGGGCCACAAAGAAAAGAGGGAATTAATTTAATTCTCTAAATAAAGTTCAGCGGTTGATGTAAATCTGTAATATCAGACGATTTCTCTTGAAATCATCAATAGCACAATTCATTCCCATACACATGACGATCTCAGATCTCAGAAAATCCAGGATGGATTGCCAGTGGGTCATGCACAAATACGATCAAGGGAAATCCATAAAATATATAAATTTGTGGAGCTACAAGTTTCATACTGCACAGTCCTAAATTTCTATTCAGAGAAAGGAATCTATATTTCATCCTGGCAAATCAATATTCATCAGATTCAAATGGATATGTTTCGTAGTGAAAACGGTAACGCTCCCAAAATAAACAGCAAGTGGTGACATCCAGTTGTAACATTCCAGCAGTTGGGAATGGGAAGTCCAGATAGATCGTTCACCAACTGAGCTTTACCTCCGTTAGCTCACCTGGCTACCGATCTAGAGGATAAAGGAATAATTAAGAACAGGAAATAGGAAAGTCGGTAACGTGAGTGTTCGGGTTCAACTAATTGAACCTAGGCGTAGTGGTTGGTGTTTCGCTGCACTTCAGTCAAATAAGAGATTTAATAGTCAGAAATAAAATAAAGAAAGACAAACTGGCGGATAGCACCAGGAGCCACCGACCCGTCTGTAGGTTGGATCACGACTGCCGTTCCCAAGAAGCTCTGAACAATTGGAAGACTCCTTTTCCCCTCCCTGATGATTTTAAGTCTCCAATGCGAGCTCTTAGAGAAAGGAAGATTTCTGCTGCCATGTGCATTGCTCCACACGGCGCCTAAGGTGCTGACTGGCACTAGACTCAGCCTTCTTACAGCTGCGCCCACTTATGTCCGCTATGCGGAAGAGACGTTATGATAAGATGGCACGTGTAGACTATTATATTACACAGTCCTTTATTATTGGTTAAGTTTTGCCCATTAGAATTTAAATGGGAAATACGACGGGAAACAATGGAAATGTTGAAAGCAAAAAAGGCGTGCGCACATTTATTCCAGACTTTGCTAAGTTTAAGATAGACAACCTTGCCTGAAGCGGCGATAAATGTGTCTACGAAAACGATGCTAAAAGACGACGTTATCCACTTCTTCGCAGATTCTGTGAGATGTAGTAACTGCAAGTTCAAGAGAACGTCAAAAAATTATCGAATTAGACAAAACGTGGGCTTCAGCTCTGTATACACCTTCAATTAGCTTGTGTAGCAGGATAGAAAACACTATTCTATGTTTATTACTCTTAAATGTAATGAATCCTCAAAATATTTCTACATCAGTTTCTTTACCTTGCGTGTGTAAATTAACCAAGTAAATATTTTGTAAAATAAAATTGTTTGGTATAAACCTTACCAATGGATGTTTCTTATAACTTAGGGGGTTCGTTATTATAAGATACAAATTGTTTTATACATTAATACCCGACAATATAAACTGTTTTAAATGTCAGATGTAATTAAAGGGACTTTCTTCCATCATAATTATATATTAAACTTGGTTTGAATGTACGCTAAAGGTGAAACGAATCGAAAACGGTAATAAAACTGGCATATTTCAGATTTATATTTTCTCATTAGTCCTCGAAAAAATATGCTTCGACAAATATCAAAATATATATAAATTAAGACTATAATAATATATTTTATATTCTAATAAATTTATTACAAAAAATGAATATGTATAAAACAACAGTATGCTGTAAAAATATTTTAATTATTATAATACAGCCTTACTTTGAGCCGTAAAAGTGTGATAAACCAAATAGATATGTTACCGAATTATTTAAAATTATTATGTAAATTCTAGAGACTATATTTATTTGAATAATAAAATTCTTAAAAACGAGGTAAAATTTGGATCGTGCAGTAGATGAAACCTGAATGATATTTATGTGAATTTATGAATTCGGAAATACACACTTAGAAAATATTTTGAATTTACTAGCAGTTAACCTCGTTTTTGATTGACGTGCTCAGTGTCTTGCAGTTCCAATTGTGTCACTGAACTTACTTCATCACTTTCTCAGTCTTATGTCTCTGCCTTACTCTTGGCTCTTCACAGGCTGTCTTTAAGTTACTCTCAACTCTGTTTCTGCCTTTCAAAAACTAACCCCTCGGCTGCCTTCCTCCAGGTGACCGGACACTCCTCCCTTCTAGGTTGTCACTTGTTCCATCTCTTCCAATGACTGACGCATGACCCCTACTAGCCCTTACAAAAAATGACGGTTCTTGGGTTCAAATAAACCTTGTTTTTACAAGTCACTTGTAATATTTAACTTACTTGCTGTATGAATTAGGTGGGATTTGATAAAGAAAATATATAATTTATACAATAATTTAATGACAAAAGTATTAAAAATTAAATTAAAAAAAGGAAACGATCCAATAATTATAAACAACGACTTTTCATCTGAGAGTTTTTATGAACTACGTGGAGTGAGCCGCAACCTGGCAAATTGAATTGAATTTAATAAACTGAGGACTCTGGAACTACAATACTTGGAAATAAAAATATATTATTCAGGATACCAGGCAGGCGGATTTCTACACTAACCCTTCAGCTCTCCCATTGGCGTTACATTTTCGTCGCATTTGAGTGTTGTCAACTGACCTGTACAGTTGTGATTCTCTAGGCTCTTCTTAGCACCTGACGAAAGGAACACGGATCCCAGAAACGTTTTGCGGTATTTATTGTAGTATACAAAATAGGATGTGTGTTTTTAAATGAATGAAAAATTAACTTTAACAAACAATAGCTTTATTTTTAAAACTTTAAAACAATTACTCAAATAATTACAAATAGAATTTATCTCAGGGTCATTAATGGGTTTTATAATGACGAATCATTTTATTTCTCAACTTAAACACAAATTCCAATTTAAAAGAGAAAAGATTTACTCGTCAATTAATTATGTCGAAATTTACTTGTCAACGAAATTAATCTAAAAAGATGGATTCTAATTTACAATTTTTAAATTAAAAGAAGGGAACGAAATCTGACGTCTATCTTTTAACAAGTTTACATAATTATTTATTTTATATTGTTACTCACGGTAGCATTCCAGGATACCTTGTACTTGACGAGACACTATGGCGGGTTTTGCACTGCTTCTAAAAACTCACAGATTCTAAAATTAATATTTTTAGATCAAAAATCAGGAACCAGGATGAACCTCCTTTTCGTCTCTCCCTCGGTTGACTTCTGCTCGGCTATGTGCACCAAAAACTGTTTGTGTTTAGCAGGTTTCGTAGTTCTGCTCAAATGAATATTTCGTCTTGAGCAAAATGTTCAGGGACCAATCAAAGCTGTTGGTTGGTAATTCTCGATGTTTCTCTGCAAATTTCCTTTGAATATTTGAAATTGTCTTGTATATTTCAACTCGATTAACTTCTGTCGTCACTGCTTCTACTTAACTTTTCTTTTTTTAAAGAATATCTCGTCTATTTTAATACGACCTGTACTTGACCAAAACCTTCCAGCTAACTTGACTTGAACTCTACCATATCATAATGTGAACTGCACTCTCTCGTAGTTTTGAGCGCGCATTGCTTCTTCCGACAAAGGAAACAATACTTGGCTACATTGTTGCTGTGTTCTGTACTGCCGTAAGAATATATTTCTCAAACAATTTATATTTTCAAATTTACAATTAATTTGTTAATTAATTGGCATTACATTATATTACCGTTTTTTTGTCTGTATTGGCTTTCTTTCTTATTCATTATTTTCAATCTGACGAAACCTTTTCATTTCTACTGGTTGTGTCTGGTGATGTACGGATTTAGGCTGCTCTGCGATGTCTGTTGAAGGTGAAGCTGACCTTGTGCTGGCGCTGTCACTTCAACATCGGTCGGCGTCGGTCAGATGACCCACAATGTCATTAGTTATACCCGACTACCCTTTGTCGAGGCTGGTTATCGACTACCAGATTTCGACTCTCGGTATCCCCAAATTTCTCCTACAGATGTTTAAAATTTTGTATGTCTGTCTGCTAAATATATGTTTCCGGAACTCGATTAGTTAGGCCTAATAATGTTCGCGTTCACTTGTAGCAGTCAGTCACCCCTTAAGGCCTTTTTGTTACCTGGGTCCATTGCCTCGTTTCTTCCTTTGTCCCAAAAGGAACTCATGCCACCTTTGAGACCATCCATCCTAACCAGATAAATGTCTCCCGCTTCCAAATAACTCACGTTACTGTATCAACCATTTCACATTCTAAACGTAACACGTGGAAATCCGTTAGTGTTCGTATTTTCAACACTTTATCAATTATTGGTATTAAGGAGTCGTCTCGTGTCGCCGACACTTCGGCCATGTAGCTGCTACTCAACGACTGAAGAAGAGTCTGGAAAATCTTGCCCAAATAGAAAATTCCAACAATATTACATTTATTATATAAATTTAATGCTGTTGGACGTTTCGAAGCGGATTAGTGTCTTTATCTAACGTCGAACAATTTAGGAGTGTTACATAAGAAAAATTGAACTGAACATCAATCGGAAATCAAAGAGAAAACACGGCCTTAGTAACTCTCTATCAAGCATTTTAAAAACAAATTAATTGATCTAATTTTAGAAATTCTTAATATATAGCGACAGGTTTAGAAATGATTAAAGTGAAATTTAAATAATATAAAATATAAGAATTATAGTAAACCAAATAAAATGATCTCAGGGGGTTTTATAGGGCCTTGGAACAGTATATTTAAATACCAACTTAAAATATCCCCAAAATACAAACACTAAATGAAATGAAATTTGAATGTACGAATAGCTACGTAAAGTTTAAAATTTGACCACATTTTACCAAATTTATAATTCCACTTGTTATTGACCTTCAATTTCACTTGCACAGAATTTACAAAACACAAACTTTAAACAAATATATATTTTTAATTTTGAAAATTGGCCATTGCATTGCAACTCATTTTCACAGGTACAATGAAATTAATTGCTTTATAGCGCCAGACAACAAAATTCCGTTCGTTGCCTCAAGTCAGTTCACCAGAACTCCAGATAATATATCAGGCAAAATGATCCAAATAATACTTGGATCTCGAGGTAGTTCCTATCTCGTCACCAGCTACTTACAATGATCCAAATAGTTTATAAAAACTCCTACTCCTAGTAGGACAACCTTGCCCAATTGTCACCTTTTTCTTTAACTATCATGGCCAGACTA
This sequence comes from Zhengitettix transpicula, assembly GCA_037074705.1. NCBI lineage: Eukaryota > Metazoa > Arthropoda > Insecta > Orthoptera > Tetrigidae > Zhengitettix > Zhengitettix transpicula. The sequence continues at coordinate 144,428,956 of CM073591.1, forward strand.
ACAATTTTTAATACTCTACTTTCGACGATCACATACAGACTGTTCATTAAACTTTAATATAGGTCTACGTCGCTCTCACCACTGGTTTGACGCGACTTTACCTCTCGACCTCTACCAGCAGACGACCCCTCCAGTCGAACTGATGAAATTTTTTACTTCCCAAAATTCGTCTCTTCCACAAGATTGCCACTCGCATGAACGCTATCTAGTGTTGAGAATGAGATACAATACGGGTTCTCGTGCGATTTTCGCCCGGCCACATTTGACGTTTGAGCCACTGTCCATCAGAATCGATACAAAAAAACTGGGGAATATTATGAAACCACTGTTCTCACGGTTCACAGCATGACATTTTAAATGATATCACAACCATATAACCACAATCTAAGGCCCATTTCACACGGCGATTCCGTGTCTGTCAGTCACGTCTGAAGCAGTCAGACCGGCCACGATCACGAAATGAGTCACTCGGGACCTGAGGCCTACTCGATTCTTTTTAAAGTCTAGATGCGGCTGACGAACCATTGACGGCAATAGGCTCGTTCACACGGTGAGTCTGTGTATCCGAGTCTTGCTCCCGTTCCACGCTCTCATTGCGTATTCTCCTGCTTGTTGATCAATATTCTTCTATTGCTTTATTGTTTCCTTTTATTTATAACATAATTTTATAAATATGTATAAGAAATATATAAATATTTTCGTGATAAATGAAAAACCTTTATTAGTCCTCAAATAACATAATGTCGAAAAGGAGTAATCGGCATTTTCCTAAGTCATATTCATCTGTTATTTATATAGAAAATTATAAAGTATTTGGAACATACAATGCCACACTTTCCACAGTGTGTGGCATTCGTCTCACGAATAATTTGTTTATATAAATATATATATGGAAAATTATTATTATATATTATATTTTAGGACTAATAAAGTTTAATTAATTTTTTAACTTATTATATCCAAATTCCGTGTCCTGTACATAGCTCCATTGTTTTGTATTACTCTATTCGAGGATATATCATAACTTATAAAATTATGTAAAAAATTAAATCATAGACGATTACGTTTGAGAGTTTGGAAGGGCGGCGTGGGAAGGGGAGTAAAGTATGACCTTACATTTTATACCGCCGATGTGAAGACGTGACTCGAAGACACAGAATCGCCGTGTGAAAGAGGCCTTACGCACAAGCTCAATAATTGAACAATTCTGAAATTTATATTATTACAGACATTGGTGTATATTACAATATCTCGATCTTGAGATATTATTTGTCGCGGAAAATTTTTCTTGAACGTAGAAAAATGTATGTCATGTATGAAAAATGTGTCATAACTTAATAAATAAAATGTAGACTTTAAAATTATTTAAAATATATTTTGTCTGCCATATAATAACAAAATAAATAAATATTGGCCAATAAGTCAGAACAAGTTTAATTTCAAATATTAACTACATTGACGTTGAAATCAATACAAATTTGGGGACTTTACCAGATGACCATAATAATAATAATAGTAAGAAGAAGAAGAAAGATAGCCAAATACGTACTAAAGAAGTGATAATATAAATACCACATAACGTTTATAAGATACTTATCCCTTTCTTCAGGTGCTAAGAAGAACCGTGAGCGACACAACTGCACTAGTCAGTTGACAGTTTACAAAAAAACCCTTACAATTGATGATAGAAATTTCTATCGAGATATTTATTGTTGTATTAATATGATTGTATTAAGGGTCAATATTTTTAATTAGTAGGTTATAAATATTCTATATGATTTTCGGTTAAAACTGTCTTGGAAGGCAACCCATGCATTTTAAATTTTATTCAAAATTTTAATCTAGCAGTCGTTTATGAAACTTGGCGATTTATACATTAAATTAATACACCTCGTACTGTTTTGAGAGTTATATATCCGGGGTCGCAGACTTTGGATATACGGTAAGAGTTGTCCGCTATTCCGATTGGAATAGTCGGCCAGCTGCCTCCTAAACTTGTCAAGGCACGGCGAGCGGAAAGCTGCGACCCGACACAAACCCCTCTTCCACCATCGGAAGGGCGTTGGACAAGTACCAAATGCCAGACCTACCTGATGCAGGTTTTTCTGGGGTTTTCCCTGCATCACTTTAAGCCGAATTGCCGGGTAGGATCCTTAAATCATAGCCAGGGGGCCCTAGTTAATCCTTGGCTATCTTTCTCCATCTTTCCGCATCCCCGCTTTCACTCCTTTTCCTATGCTATAAGAGGAGAATTGCCATTATGTGGATTACTCAATATATATATACCTTGTCTACACCTCAAAAAAATAAAAATAAAATAAAATAAAATTGTAACATTATGGAATAAATTTTTATGACAAAATTAATTATTAATGATTCATCTTTGGTCAATTATTCTGATGTTCCGCGGATGCGTTCACAAATTAGGGTCATAGCGATGTTTTTGTATTTATATTGACTTTAGTGTCAATTGAAGAGGATATTTGATACTAAACTTGTCCTAAATTATTGGCTATTATATATGTTTAAAATTTAAAGTTTTTATTGGAAACAATATAAAGATGTTAATAATAGAATGCGAAATTAGTCGTGCTGATAAAGTTTATTCCATAGAAAGATATTTACGGGCTTCCGATATTTTATATTTTATAAATTAAACCAGTTATTAAATAGTATTAATATATGGCTTTGTACACAATAAAAGGAACAGCAAATAATCTTTCAAGTAACGCGTTATACTGATCTGTTCTCGTCCAGTTCCAGGATAAAGAAGGTAAGTAACCATCTCTCTAGACATTCCCTACGGGGAAGTAAGTCATAGAGTTGCGTGCAACAAGATAGACCGCGGGAAAGAAAGCACAGTAGATTTTCATTTTTTGCAGAAAAGACAGTATATCTCACCCGACGACCCCAGGGACGGTAAGCGCGTGTATGGATATCAGCACGGTGGAAATATTGACAAAATGGTCGGCTTCCAGCGGAAACTGTCGGCAATTCTTCAGCCCAGCGTTGAAGTACCTCCAAGGCGGCCAGAGTGCTCCGATAAAATATACCGCGCCCCTACTGGCTGGTCCTGGCTTCGACTGCGTGTAATGGGGCAACTAATGCGGCTGCAGCGGACGGGCAGTTACTCTCCCACACCCAGCGCAGGTGGAGGAGAAACCGCACGTGCAGCCACACTTCATCCAAGGGTCACAGTGCGGGCCGATAACAGACCTTTCAAAGGGATTTGCATTCATATTCAATTTGGCTTGGAAGAAAAAGCAAAAATTATTGGGAAAATTTAAAATTTGGAATAAAGCTGCTAGTTACCAGTTGAGTGAGTTTCATTAAAAACATCCAATGCGAATGCATTGTCTCATAAGAATTGTCTACGAGGGCTATTCTCTCGCAGGCAGAACCTTTTAGGAGAGATACGTAGGGGCTACCTTTTGGGTATGCTTTTTCCTCTCCGTTTTTGAACTAAGGTTCCCACAAGCCGAGGCATCTCGGCCTCTTCTGAGAGGTGTATGTTCCGGGGTCACAGACCTTGGGCATACGGTAAGAGTTGTTCGCTATTCCCATTAGAATAGTCGGCCAGCTGCCTCCTAAACTGGTCGAGGCACGGAGAAGGGAATGCTGCGTCCCCACAGAAAACTCCTCTCCCGCTATCGGAAGGGCGTGAGACAAGTACCCAATGCCCGACCTACCTGATGCAGGTTTTTCTGGGTTTTTCCCTGCATTTCTTTAGGCGAATGCCAGGTAGGATCCTTAAAATATAGCCCGGGGGCCCTAGTTAACCCTTGGCTACCTTCCTCTACCATTCCGCATCCCCCCTTTCAAATCCCTTCCTATGCTATTAAAGGTGAGTTGCCCAAAGTGGATTACCCTCATCTAGCCTGTTGCCCTAAAAAAATAAATGCATTGTCTCAAATGAATCAAACGTTGTAGAGATACTGCAGCATGTGAAGCTCAGAGAGATTTGGATAGCGACGAGTGAGCATGTATGTCTCACACGCAATGAAAATCTCAATTAATCCCTCTGTAAACGGTTACTAACAGAATTTAATGTTAAAAACCTTCTAATAGCAATAAATAGTATATTAAAAACAAAGAAATAAAACAAGGTTATTTTATTACTGCTATAATTATCCATTACATATAAATGTTTATGTAGGTCGCGAGAAATAGCAAATCGTGCGAAGATATAATATGCAGTAATTATAGTATAAATCTTTGTTACGACAACATTGTTGGCAAATAATTATTCTGAAAACATTGACGCTTGTGAATGTATTGTGTTCAGTTCAGAATATGTTGTACAGCAAAAAACTCATCCGTAAAAGTTAAAAGATGATAAGTACAATGCGTGATAAAAAGTTCTTGCTACAATAATTATTGTTACAAAAAGGGTTTAGTATTTATTTTCAAAAATAAACAAATATACAGCCAATTGCTAACATTTGTGTCACTACGTTTTTTTTTCATACACAATTACATGTTTGTTTCAAAGTTAACAATCAAATCAAACAACGACTTTGGTCCGACCATATGCTAATTATCCTAATTTGGGGGATTAGGTGAGTTTATTAATACTGCCGCCACCGAACGTTTCTTTAGACGTTAGTTTGCCACCAAAACTTTGCTTCTTACGACAAGAAGGATACTGACATTAGTTTCCTGCGTTTGGTGGGTATAACCATAACTTAGTGGATAGGACGTCATGTCAGAAGCTACGTCACTCAGTGACGTCAAACCATTCGTCCCAACATGAAACAATTTAAAATTAATAAATGATGAGAATTATCCAACCAACTATTACTATATATACCTATAACAAAATTAACCCTTAAATAACTATTACGTGTCATTTTGACCATAAACATTTTATTATCTAACTAGCAAGTAAAATTTCGTTGTTTGTTATTTCGCGCCGTGGATTTAAATGACTGATGTATATAACCTTTGCGCAAGGAACGTCGTACACAACGTTATCATTATATCAAAATTTCTTTAAAAAAATATTTTATTTGTATACGATACGAATAATTTTGTGATTTAATAAATAAACTGTTGAATTGGTTGAACAGTTGAAATGTGGTTTTGGGAATTGATTTATTATTAAGTATCACTAAGCATCATGGAAAACAAAGATTAAATGCGTATCCACGGTAAAACAGTAGGTATAAATAATAAAAATAAAATGTTAGATGATTTGGTAGCAATTTAACAGTGAAGATTTGTTTGGTTTTTAGAGTTTATCATGCAAGAAGACTTGTGTAGTAGTTCAAGCGGGGTTGCCCTGGCGGATTCCGGCTAGCGAGTTATCTAAGCTATATAAAGGAAAGTCCACTACTTCCAGAAAATGTAAAGAAGATGACGTCCACACAGAATATGGAGACTATATTGGATACGAAGGTGATGGTCAAGGAGCATAAATTGAATAAAATGCATGCCATAATTCTGGACGCTGTCGCAAGTTTAAATGTAGATGAGTTTCTAATACGTTTAGCTAATATTATTAACCCAATCAGAATTAAGTACATCTCTAAAATAGACAATGCGAGAATATGCACTTTTCTAACATCTAAGGACGATGTCGAAAAACTAATAAAAGTGCATAAATCAATAACAATAAAGGGTGAGATGGTTAATATAAGACCTTTAATGCAAAAATATTGCTGTCTAATCTTGTTAAATGTATTCCCATTTATCCCAAACGAGATTACTGTGCTGTCGGATTCGATAATGGTGCATAATGAAGACACTAGCTATGTGGTGTATCTAGAACTGCTATCATGGTAAAAGTCCCGGCCATATCGCGAAAAATTGTCCTAATAGAGATGCAATACTGAAGAATAATCTGACTGACAATTATGACCAAATTCAGTGTAAGAACACTGCGTCAAAAAACGGACATGGATAATTCCCAACTAACAAACAAAAAAAAACTGCATCTACGAGCTCGACAGGTCAAGCTGATAAGAAAGACGTCAGTAATCCTGAACAGAAGACAAGCACTAATCCACCCAAGAAAACCAATCCAAGCATTCAGGATAATAAATATAAGGCGCTTAGTCAATCATTAGGTCCACTAAAAACATTATATGAAGAAGAAACTTATTGCCCCACCTATCCGTTTGGAATAGATAAAGACTATTATACTAAATGCTACGGACTCAAAGAACCCAAGGACCATTATGAGAGATTAATAAATATCCTCTACATCATTCATAAATATATTGGAACCTTTTTAAGCACACTTAAATGATAAAACGGCAAAAAGTAGAATAAAATGGCTCATAAATTTAGTTACGAAACAAGAGAGTGATTCCTATTCAGAAGCAGACGACTCCTAATAAAACAGGCTATGACTACAGTACAGCGGAATTTGCAACAATCGCAGCTTCAAACAAGTTAATGTTAATAAATTATCCAATTATTATAATAAATGATTAACAAATGAGAATTCTTAAAATGTAATTGTAAGAAACCCACAATTGAAATGTATAATTAATATTTCAAACTGTTCAATTGTATCTCTACTATTGGAATCAATGTGAATCACAGAAAAACTTAAATAAATTACAAATAGTGCTTATTTACATGTGGGTCGCAATTGACCAATTTATTAACGCGACCATATAATAATAATAATAAAATTATCAGTCCTTATTTACATATTTCACTTCATTTCAGGTTATAATTTAGAATGTTTATAAAAATTAATAAATTGTGAAACAGTTAATAGAAGAAATAAAATTGTAACTGAAAAATTAAGTTGCTTTTATTCCTTGTATTTCACTCCATTATCGCAACGCTTCGCAAGCCGCGGAACACCAAGGGCTGGGCTTCCTCTTCCTATTTGTTTGTATGAGTACGAAGGCCGTTCACCTGGAGTTTGTTTCCGAATTGTCCACGACGTTTTACTAGTCGGCGCGACCTTCTGAGAGAAATTTATTCCGACAATTGCCGAAACTTTCTTGGCACGTGAGACGAATGTCACACACAGAGGAAAGTGTGGCATATGTTTTAAATACTTTGTAATTTTCTATATAGATAGCAGATTAATATGACTTAGGAAAAAGTCTAAAGCTACAGTTTGATATTATTTTATTTGAGGACTAATAAAGGATTTTTATTTTTTTAATTTATTTTCTCAAAAGTCTTTATTATGATTTTCTATAAATATTTCTGATAATGCTTTTAATGGTTAAAATAAGTAAACTATTTGGATATCCTTCGAAAGCGATGATACATGGATCTACTTTAATACGTTCTATAACCAACTCAATGAAATGAAAATATAATACGCCTGTTTTAAAATATAATAATTAGATAAAGAAAAAACAAATGTAATATCCAATTATGACAAAAATCTAAGTATTAAAAGGTAAATATTTAATACTAAAACTGAATAATCGTCTATTATTTTTACTAAAATAAATTATATTATCATTCCATACTACTGCGGTTATTCAAACGTCATTTTCCGTGAAACTACGGTTGCTTTTAGAGTGTGGCCTTGGAAGATTATTGTAAACGCATTCTTCTGAAATGTCTTAAAAGTTTATCACAGCATCTGACCTGGCTCGGGAGATTACTAACTAATTATGTTGCGTCGGTCAGCTGGACCTTGCGCAATTAACGGAGGAGTAAGTATTTAAACAATATAAATAAATGAGATTTAAATAGTAGCAGTATATTAAATATTTATGTTATTCTGAATTATCTGTAAATATCTAAATTGTTTTGTATTACTCTACTCGCGTATATGTCAAGAATTATAAAATTACGTAAAAAATTAAACCATAGAGGATTGAGCGTGCAAGTTGGTTGGGACATAGTGAGGAATTGGGGGGATAAGTGGGGAAGGGAGGCGACTGTGTAAAGCAGACGTGTCTCGCAGACACGGAATCGCCATGTGAAAGGGGCCTTACACGCTCAGCCACAGAAGTGTTTCCGTTACCGTTATGGGTTGAAATAGGACACTAAAAACATCGAGTGTCACTATTAATCTGAGCGCCACCGTAAACTATTTATTCGACGCCAATTTAAGCCGTTTTCACTTATTTTAAAAATGAAACCTAGACTGCTACAGTTATCTTACAACCGTCCACAGAGTTTTTTCATGGATCGTGACACGTGTACTAAGTTTGGTTCAATTTGTTCCACTTATTAATTAATAACTTAATTTTCAATAATAATAATGTATAATAATATGATAACTAGCATAATAAATTCAGTAGTAATATTATGCTCTATTTCGTAAAACAGCACATTTCTGGAAATGGGCGAACGGGATATTGACCTTTCGGGAAAACGTCAATAGGGATTATGTCATGTCGGTCAAACGTCAATCGGGATAATGTCGGGAAAACGTGTAACGGTTGTGTGTCTGTCGGTTAAATGACCGCATTCCGGTCGCGAGGCATGGCATTGCGTGTTAGACGCATACTAGAAGGTAGAAAATGAAGGGGAATATTGCCGTCAAGTGAGAACTCCCTCTTGGAGCAATGCTACTAACATTCTTATAAACATTCATGACTACGACACAAGAAAACGTTCAGTTCTCAGGTCTGACAAGTACAGCCTCAGTCTCTACGAGTCTAGCGTTCATTATTCCGGTATCGCACTATTTAACAGCCTTCCTGAACATGTAAAGAACATCAACAACTACAACTCATTCCTCAAGGAGTGTATAAATTTTCTTGTGAATGGAACTTATTACTCCGTTTACGAATTTTTTAATCAGTCTCACATTCGCTGAACTGGCTTGCCTACAAAATTGCCGAATATGCTATAAATATGTAAATAGTTTGTCCAGTTTTCCCCTTTTGGTTCTGTTTTTCCTGCCTCTGCTTTCTGTTGTAGTAAATATCCATGACGACATCCCACCGTACCTAGCGACAGGAGATGAATACCAGGAAGTGATAAGTGTTGTGTGCGTGTTTCTTAAAGATAGTGTGTATGATTGTGGTGACTGGACAAATATGAACAAATATATATTTTTTGTGTAACTTATTAATTATTACTATTAATAATAATTCATTTTATATGTAATTTATCTACTGTCCGAATCCTATTTCCTCATTGAAGGGCTAATGGTGAATAAGTCTATCTATCTATCTATCTTATATTCTTAGTAAAGCGATATACAGGCAGCAGCCAAGTTTTCTCACAACACCCTGTACTTATCATCTATTTACTTTTTAGGCTAAGTTTTTTTTATGTACAACATATCCTGAGCTGAACACAATGTTTCCTTGCGCCAATATTTTCGGGATAGTTTTTTATATTACCAAGTTTTCGTAACAAATATTTGTGTTAAACTGAGCTCTGGTTTATTCCTCCTACAACAAATGAAGGACTGCGTATCGTATATTGACACGATTAGCTTTCTCCCTCCAGTTATTCATAAATATGTACATTTATCAGAATATACACATTTATGTTTCTTTTTCCGAATAAACAATAACAGTTCGGAATAATTTTTCTTCGGAGAAACGTTTTGTTTGAAGAACTCTCGGAGAGTGAGTTACAAGTAGAGTCGTTAGTTGAAGAAAGACTTGACTCTGGTTCTGAATCGAAAAAGTTATGAGCAGGTCTCTCCAAGAATTAATGAACAATAACACTCATAATAAATTTTGAAGTCGTAGGCATAGATCCTTTAACAGGAAGTGTGGTCAAGTCTTAATTATTACTACAATAATCAAGACAGAAACTTAATTTTGATTTGTTATTCATACAACTTCTCTATATCCACAGCTAACATATTATTCCCAGAGTTTTGTTGCCCTTACAATGTAAATAGTTTTGTTCAATGTCTTGAATAATTTTTTTTATATTTATCAAATCACTAATCCACTCACATATAAACATTAACAGCTTTAATTTACAAAATTATGTATAATGAATATGCAGAATAAATTTAATTCAGATATATAGCTTGCAGTGTAGATAACATTATCCCACGTAATTACTTAGGTTGAATGTTTCGTTTCCAATAAATCACGAAAGGTCGGCTAGGACGAGGTAAATGCCTTAACCCAGGGATTAACACTTGTTCTCAAGGACTGTGAAGCCGTATGGTCGCCAAGGAACTTCTTGTTTTACTATAATGCACAATTGGAGAATTTTCTTAGAGACGCAGATCAAGACGGAAGAAAGGAGAGTCGGCCCACTGCCCAAATGCGTTTCTAAATATTAATATTAACTTTGTAAAATAGTTGTAGAATATATTTATTTTATTTTTCATAAATAAATTACTTAAAAATAATTCCACATGTTTCTTAATTCTTGTGTGTATTCGTCCTGTTCAACATTGACAATAGAATCGGATGGGATTCGGAGAGCCGAAGAGTCGTTTAAAAGAATCGACTCGTAGCAATGACTGAATCGACTCTGAATGACTCAACAAAAAGAATCGATCTGTCCATCGCTAGTACCATACCTCAGTTTTTGAAACTTGGAACACTGGAATTTGAATCAAATGTTAAATTGTTGTTGGAGAGAAACGATTACGTCAGTAGAGCCATGATTCTTTCTTTAAGTTCATTAACGGGTGTAATTGTCGCTCGGAAATGGAAGAAAAATTTTAGTTTTAAAAATGTGGCTCCGGAAGTTGTTTACCCTATCGAACAATGATTTTTGTAGCATGTATTTTGTAGATACCAGAATTACGTGAATTACTGACTGTGAGATTGCAAACTCATTGTGAATGCCCTCGTTGATTGGATTACACACAGACAAGCGCTATTACGGTGCTATGTTAAAGAAGCGATAATGCCAAATTGCGTGGTATGTTATTCTTGACTAGTTACTGTGACGGTGGTAAATTACTATCAACAAAAGTTCCACTACACGTCCCTGAGATACGATTGGGTAAAATGAGAGAGCGAGGACTTCCCCGGTGCAAATTGTGAACAAAATACGAGAAATTTTTGGTTCAAGCGTTTGCGTTTTTGTCAATAGTTTTATTACTTTATTTTTTTTTAAATTTTATTCGCATCAACAACTTTAGCGACTATACATTACCATTTCATTGACTTACATATTAATATACGTTTACATTAGTATGTTATTTACATGTCATATGTTACCATTATTAAAATAAAATTAATTTTACTATTAAAATACATACATATTTTTACATAATTTATTTTTATTTTTGTATTGATTACTTCTATGTTTTCAAGTATAGTTTTACCTCGTTGGAGAATTTAAAAATGTTCCCCTGGTACGTCGGTGAATCTATTATTTCGTTGATTTTCCCTTCTCCGCGGATCCTCTCTCCTTTGTTTATTACATTGTTGTTTTCCTTTTATATAATTACTTTATTACAGTTCAAAAAGTGATCATTTTAAACGAACTTCCTACTTTTATGTGCTTTATTCTTGTAATCATGGAACAGGGTTCCGACCCCCCTGTGGTGTAGTGGTCTGCATCACCGCCTCTCAAAACAGAGGTCACGGGTTCGAATCACGGCATTTGTATGGATGCTTCTGTTCGTCATGGTCAGGAAAACTGGGGTTAAGATTGAAGGAGAATCGCTACGCTGACCACGTGCCACTCCTCGAAATGTGTAATGGCAGATAACAATCTATTTTTTTTAGGAGTAACAGGCTACATGGGGATAATCCACATAGTGGCGACTCGCATTTAATAGCATAGGAAAGGAATTGAAAGGGAGGGTAGAGGACGATAGGCATGCGTTAACTACAGCCTCTATAGTTTAAGGATCCTACCCGGCTATTAGAAGTGATGCAGGACAAACCATAGAAAACCTGCATCAGGTAGGTCGGGCATTGGATACTTAACCCACACCATTCCGATGCATGAGAGGGGATTTCTGTGGGGTCGCAGCATTCCCTTCTTCGTGTTTCGACCAGTTTAGGAGGCAGCTGGCCGACTGTTCCAATAGGCACAACGGTAATCAACATGGTGCCCCTTTATAGCATAGGAAGGGATTTGATAGGGTAGAGGAAGGTAGCCAAGGGTTAACTAGGGCCCCCGTGCTATAGTTTAAGGATCCTACCCGGCATTCGCCTTAAAGTGATGCAATGAAAAGTCTATCAAATACTGCATCAGGTAGTTCGGGCATTGCGTACTTGTCCCATGCCCTTCCGATAGCGGGAGATAAGTTTGCTGTGGGGGCGCAGCATTGAAAAACTTATTTTACGTCAGTTTTAGAAACTTGGTGTAAAGGCATTTGGATTCATTTTGTATAACTCTGCCGTTAACAGTGAAGCCACGCTTGAATGTGATGAATGAAGCTATAAAAGCCTGAACAACTATAACCGAATCAGAAAGTTCAGGACTAGACTTTCCTCACAAGTTAAATCCTATTTGCTCGTACTGCAGCATCATGACTTTCACATGAAAAACTGATAATATCATTCTCAGTCTTAAAAAATGTGCAAAAAAATGCTCCAATATCCTATGCATATTTTTTGTCCCTGACATCTGTTATTAGACCGAGTTACAAACTGTTATCTGCTAGAACACGAGGGCGCCATAATATATTATAGATACGAATATATTTACCGACATCAAGAGATCTATAGTGAGAGGTGAAGACGCATGTAAAGTCATACGACTGTATTTCAACGTTAGTTCGTGAACGGCTGCCTTTGTAGAAAGCGGAGTTATTACAGCGTGCCTAAGGGAATCCGCTGGACACGAAATCTTTATCGCAGAAGAGTTACGGCTCAATTGTTCTATCTTAGAAAGCGGAATTTCTTTTCAATCTTCCTATCCAACAGAAAGAAATTGGAAGCCTTGTGTCGCGGATTCGGGAGAACACAGAAGACATTAGAATCGTAATGAAAGCGTTCTCTTGAGAAAAGGGGGAACAAGGCGAGAAAACGTGATGTCATTATCAGGAGAACATTCCTGTGACGAGGCTGATGCCGGATTGAAAGACAAAAGACGAGAAGCCAACGGGACACCTCGCAGATGACTACCTAACGTATTGTCTTCAATAACGTTTGTTAAAATAACGTAATGGATGTAATTTAAAAACTTAAATTTAATTTAAATACGATTATATATAACATATTCTCCAATAAGGGCCTATGAACTGTTCAATAAAATAACTTCCGCTTGTAAAATAATCGCAGAATGTTTGCGAATAAGTCACGGACAATATAATTAATTAATAAATGCAAATTGTTCTATGGGAATAAATTAATAAAATTAGAATTGTTCTTTGAGTTATTTTGATACAAAATTACGTAATCGCGTAATCTACTCAGTATTGAAACTACTATTCAGAAGCGACATCAAAATGTTTTTAGATATATCAATATCCTTTGCTTTAGAGTTCTACACCTGATTTGTGTGCCGTGTCGTGCTTACTGCTCTTGCGGATTTTGAATAACCAGACGAAATCAGCAAAGTTCGCAGTCACGTTTTGGGATATTTAATTTAGCACTTATTTTTGTCCGTCATATTTGGCTATTTCATTATCTGATTAGTATACTTTGAACGCAGACATTTTATATTTTGAAAGCTACATTTGTTATTTTAGCACTTTTCAGAAAGTGGTGATATAATCATCGGAAAAGTGTAAGGGTCCGTATAATCGACAAGACTGTCATTTCTGTAATAAGATTTAATTAATTGTTGTTTTATGTTTTTCTAATAACTGCTTATAATTTAATTTTAGATTAAGTATTAATATTAATTGGGAAATATATTGCTAGAAGCCAGAGTATTGCGATTGAAAATGGGTTTGTTTAAGCTAAAACGGCATTTGTTCGGGTATAGGTTATTTGTAAATATAAATTTTAGCCTCTACTGTGAAAATTCATCCAGAAAAAAAATTAAATTTTCTGATTATGGTTACCTGAATTAATATTTTGTGTAGAAATTCATTATTCCCAAAGAACCATTTGTTTCGGAGGATCATTATGTTTGGATTCGTAATCCACTTCCAGGCTGTGATATTTAAAATAATATTAAAATATTACTATTCACGGCAGCAGATGACAATGATTTTAAAAACGTAGAACCTTAAAAAATAATCTTGTTGATACGTCATTGTGTATATTTTTTTATGGTACACTGGAGTAAGATGGCAGCGTGTGCCATTGAAACGTGTTATAATTCTTAACGGACGCAGGGTAAAACCCGAGAAAGTTTTATGCATCAACGACAATGAGAAATCCGTTTTCTTTAGTCTATTTTTACTTTATTCTTCATACTTCATCGTAATAAAATAAAAAGTTAGAACATAGTAATCCAAACTACCACGACGTATTTCGGCTGCAATTTGTAAATAGGTTTAGAAATTTTCTCCACAAAATATTTTACTGTTTTTTTTCAAGTTAACTGAAAATTATTTAGTATAAGCACCTGCTTATTTTTATTAATATGTTCAATATTAGTAATAAGGAAGATAGGCAAATACAGACAAAAGAAGTGATAATATAAATAACACTCAACGTTTCTGGAAGCATCGTTCCTTTCTTCAAATGCAGAAAAAACGCTAGGGCCTAGTTGTGTCGCTCTAGGCTCTTGCGTTTTTTCTGCACCTGAATAAAGGAACAAGGCTTCGAGAAACGTTGTGTATTATCACTTCTTTTTCGTCTTTATTTGCCTATCTTTCTTATTATTAATTTTCAATGAGACGTAAACTTTTCATTTTTAAGTTCCATAGTGTTTCCACCCCAGCCACACAGAGTTTATTTCCGGTTAGAAATTGTTCCACGCGTTTAGATTTTCATGTGGAACATACACACATACATACAAGCATACACACGTAACGTAACTCTTTACGACTCGACAAATTTCAAACAGATATGTATTAATATTCTAAAAGAATATCCTATTTTGGTTAAGACATCTCTAGGAGTCGATGCGTGGAAGGAGTAACATGTAAAAATAATCTGAAAATGTATTGTTATGGATCTGGAAGTAGATGTGTGGTAATGCCAGGGTGTTGGTCCAACATTAATCCAGAAAAACACTGAAGAACTTTTCAGAAGATGATGGAAACTGTTGGAACTCCGTGAATCTGTATATTTGTAGAAATTACGTGTACTCTGTAGAAAAGTATTGCATGTTGCGGAAACGAAACGAACTAAGTTGAACTTTTACTCGAAGTGGAATCTTCAATTATTTGACTCCCCCCAAGTTTGCAATAGAAGAAGATTGAGTGTAAAGAGGATGCTGGGCAATTTAATTTGAAGAAAATATCGCATCGGAAAAGGAAACAGGGCACCTTCATTACGAAGGATTTCCCTTTAATCTTATGATATTTCAACTTCCAAGAAACTTGCGTTAACAGTCACAGTCAACAAGTCAAAGGAGCGGTCTAATCATTACTGCGGAGTGAGTTGGCTCAGCGGTGGGTTCCTCAATAATTTATTTATTCGTTGCCATTGAAGGAGACCAAAAAAAATTATAAACATCATTTTAGTTAAATTATTACTATAGCGATTTGTGTGTGATTCGAGGTGTCGTCCGGGATGCTGCTTACCTGATAGTATCAGGCTGTCGAGCCCAGGCGCAGACCACACGGCATTTACCACTACAACTGGTCAGAGCGGTTCTAATCCCACGCATGTGGGCAACAGTCTCGCACCAATCAGGTGTGGTAGATGTATGCGAGAGCAACATCGAACTGTTACTAGTCTCAGTTGGGGAAGGAGTCCCCCTAACACTAGCACTTTACAAAGGACTCTCTGATGGTGCTGCATGATGAGAGGCGTAGGTGAACGGTGGGATAACAGTTGTATGAGGTGTCGCCTTCACGAGCTGCTCATGGTTGGTAATATCCGAGACGAGACCCAGGGTAGACCACACGCGTTCATCCCTTAAACTGTCTGCATTGCTTCCAATCCCATGTACGTGGGTAACAGTCTCAGTGCTTTCAGATTTCATGTGTGGGAGAAGCTGCGAAGGCACCTTCGAACCGTGACTATTCTTGGTATAGGGAGGAATCCTGAAGAAAATATAACTCTGGTAGAGAGGCTTTCCCGCGGCTGCGGCACGTGGGAAGACGAGGAGTAAGGGAGGGCGCGTGCTTATTTTGGGAGTCTTTCTGAAAGCAACCATCCTGTCCTGACAGGAGGTGGTGGAGATCTACTGAAGATGGTCATCCAGTCTTCTGGCGTGTCATGCATCAACCGCACTCCGGGAGGCTAAGGTGTCGACTGGTGGAGACCTCTTAGTTATCGGATGACAAAACCGCCTGGCCATAATTCTCCTCAAAGCAATAGACTGTTAATATGAGGGAGACAGCCCTACTTGAGAGCAATTTTGGAAAACTAGAGTGTGCCGACAATTTTCAATGGCCTTTCGGGAAAGTGCATCTCCACCTCTCTGAGCACTCGTGCTAACGGAGCTATGTGCGCCGCCGACCAAAGCCGTTCTTCGGGCAATTTGGTACTTTGAGGTGTGTTGAGTCCCTGATATATTCTCCAGGGTCCCTGTAGCCCAGCTGGTTATCAATGTCCCAGCCCAACGCCCGTTGGAGTTGGACTCAAGGAGATATCTGGTTTCGTAGGCAAAACCTTTCTTCTGTCCTCCACTGGGTGCCGGACCCAGCCCGCCGGGATTTAGGTATCAAGACATTCCCGTTCCCTCCTAG